>JAAALK010000080.1:56959457-56984335 GCA_019279435.1 Zizania palustris | reverse complement strand
TCCTCCTTATGATGGATGTGGTTCTGAAAATTACATTGATTGGGAAGCTGCAAATGGTAAAATTTATGGTCAACATCGTATATGTGATAAACGAAAGATTAAGAATGCCGCTAGTGTATTAACCTCACATGCTTTAACTTGGTGGAGTATTTAACATTGTCATCACATGATAAATTGCCTTACACTTGGAATGATATGAAATTACTTATGAGAGAAATTTTGTTTCTCAATTAAATGTACCTACTTGCAAATATGAAAGACCTTCTTTAGAGGAGCCAGCTAATGTACCTCTTCCTTTGGACACTAACATTTGCAGGTATTGAGAATAACCAAGTTAATGAGGAAGAGTACATCGTATTTTCACTGTATATCGGTTTGTGAAACCCAAACTTCGAGTCTTTAGATTATTATTGCAATTTCATACCGCGTTTCCATGTTCTTGCTTGTGTTCTTGATTCGCATGCAGGGATAAGCCTTCTTGGCGAGGTCAATCACGTTCACGCATGGTTGATAACCAATGGAGCCATGGTGTAGCGATTATAGGGTTCAGGTCAGTTCTGATCAGAAGCTAGATCATCAACATCGAGATCTCCACAAATTGTGTTTACCCTCCTGACGAAAGATCGGGCATTCCCCCGTGTGCTATCAACACCGTGCCATCACGAGCAATGGCGATGTCTGGTTACTTCACGTGCGGCATAGCTGACGGGTTGAATTGAAGCTGCATGCGCGGTTACTCACACCTCCACTACCACACAAACAGTATTTAGTGATGCAGCCTTAGTGCGGGTAAAAGACACGCGTCAGTAATACAGATTTAGTGATGAGTTGTTTCACATGTGTTAATAATATTGCCTTATTAGTAACGCTTTGAATTCTTGCAACCTTAGCCTCTACCACTGTCGTCATCGCCTCCGTGCTCCTCGCCACCCCCACCATTCTCCGTTCCGTCCCGGGCGTCCGTTCTGTCGTGTGTGGCTGTCCGTTCCATCGTGTGTGGTTGTACGTTACGTCCCACGTGGCCTCCGTCTTGCCGTTCGTTCTGTTGTGCATGACCTCCGCTCCGCCATCCATTCAGTCACACATGGATGACCCTACTTGCCATCTGTTCCGTCACGTGTGGATGACCCCTACTCGTCGTGCGCCACCTCGGTTGAATCCTTCTCCTCCTAAGGTCTTCTTCCTTTTGTGCTCAATATTTGCTCAATGATTGTTAATTAATTTTCTCAATGAAGATAATGCTATTAATTTGTACAATTTGAGGATGTGTGTAACAATTTAGTTTAATTTTGTCGTTTTCACAAATTTATTCGTGCAATGCAATGCTTTCTCATTAATTTGTGCTCTATGATGTTTTGTTTATTTTTGTGCTCAATATTATTAGTTCTACATTTAATTTATGCAATGCTGTTTCAATAAGGGCCGTTCATAGTTTCATTACATGTTTAACATTACTATTGCAAAGTAGTATTGCTTAATGAATTAGTTGTCACACACACCTATGAATTAAATTGTAACTTGGTGGCGAGGAGGCCCTTAAGTTGGCAGCCCGATATCTAAGAACAATCATGTTCAACTAAATTTAATGATATTTGTTATCTTTGTTTTTATTTCAGTTATAACATTGTGCTCATTACATTATTTGTATTTCACTTTATAATTTAATGATATTTCTTATATTTATTTTTGTAGAACCGAAATGAACAACTAGAGGGGGGTGAATAGGCGTCTCAACAAATTCTTTCGGATTGATGATCTTTTCTGAACACCCAACGCTCTTCTAAAAAACAAGCAGAAGCAAATAAACTGTCACAACAACATCCCAGAGAAAGTAAGTGCTATCACTCTCCTGTCAGATATAATATGATGCAACAATCTAAAAGATCATAAGTACTAAAATAATCTAGCCTTCAAAAACCAACTGATGTCCTGATTGAAAGGACACCCGTACAAAGCTCACAAGGTAGATTAAAGATCATTTACAGATTAGATAGGCAAACCATCAAATGCTAGAAAAATATCCATGGATCACAAATATTTAATTAAATGTAGGAGATAAATTGTGTTCATAGATGATTCAACAACAACTTGACATGCACATGAATCGCACATAAATATCAATGAATATTCATAGTGCAATCTATTTGTAACATGCTTGTAACAGTTGAATCAAACACAGAATATTCAGAAATAAAATAAGCAATTACATGAGGATTAAGAAAGAAAATTATTGTTCTTCAACGAAATCCTGGTGCTTGGCTTCCCTCCGTCTAGGTCGTGCGCTGCACTATACTGGTCTTAGAGATCCTAGCGGCACAAGAAACCAGAGGCCTCAGCGCAGGTTCCCAGGTGAAACAGCGCCGAGCGCCCCTGCCACACGCCTGCTCAGCGTACCTACGAGATCAAAGCAGCGCCAGAAACAAAAGAACCAAATCCGGTTTTCCAGAGATAAAAAACCAGAAAAACCAGGAAGAAAAACCGAGAACAGTGCAAGGTACTGTGCCTGTGCTACGGCGGAAATCTGGTGAATGGCGGCTGTACGATGGAACTCAAAAAACAAGAGAAATCTATGAATTTTCGTCAAATAAACTATGATTTTAAAGTGGATGAGTTAGTAGAAACCTTAGGACTACAAGGCTTTTGTAGGTAGTTCAAAAACTAGAAAAGATCTAAATACCCCTAGAGTATTTTACCTATATATGCAAAAATATAGACGCAGGCCCAACGTGTAAAATAGTACAATCCTATGTAAAGATAGTTTGTTCTGACACAGAGCTTTTATAGCGACTACGGTTTCGCTTTAGAATACTTCAATCTCGATCTGATGGTTTTGAGCCGAAACCGACAAAACCCTCCACATCTTCGACATGTGTCACCAATCCGCGAACCGGGCCGCTAGCAAGTCTCTTCCGCTCTCGATTCCTCAAGCTGCCATATCACTTGCACTAGCCTCCCTTTTGTTGACTTGGTCAATATGATGTCTCGATCATCCGTCCGTCCATGTCTTACTTCGTCTCCACGTGTACGGCTGAGATCTTCCTTAATTTCACTTGTCCTCCTTGATTGTGTGGCATCAAGCTCCCCGCTTCACCCTGATCACCCACCATTGACAGTTGACTCAGATCTCAACCTTGCACATAATGAGAAAAGCAAAACACGAATCTCCACGCAAAACGCACACTGATCCCTTTAGTGAACTCAAACAGCCAATCACAAGTCCATACCCTTAAACTAGACAAACTTGTCAATCACTCATCACTAAGATAAAACCATAGTGAAAATCCACTTGTTTTCTCAGTTCTTATTTTAGTTATTATTTTAGATGGTTTTTCAAGAGACGCTATCAAATTGTCCACGCTTGGACAATCCGGGGATGTGTGTCCCACGTAGCTGACCACATGGTCCCGCACGATTCTAGAGAGAGTTTTAGTGGTGTCTCCCTATTGTTTTCCAGATACACAACCCTCTCGATCGTGAGTCGATACGTGTATTTGGAGAACAGCGGGGAAATGAGGCCGAAATTGTCTCTCGAACCATACGGGATTACGTGGTCTAGCTACGTGGGCCGCACATCTTCGAACGGGATTATGACCTATCCTTGCCTTTTAGTGCCCAGAGCCTAGTGTCGCATGTTCATTCATTTTTTGGTAATGAAAAAATAAGGTCTCCCTTCTCTTAATATTTAGATGTCTACCCATTCCTCTGTCAGGTCTTCTAGCTCCATCGACGAGGTCGAGCTAGTAGTCAAGAAGCGAAGGACACAACAAAGTGGCCAACGGATAAGATAACCATCAAGGAAATTGTTGGTGTAGTTTTTGGTCACACGCGTGGCTTGGAAAATCTTCTTAACTCTAGTGCAGGTCCTATAATATTAGAAAAAAGAAGGTTCTGAGCATGCCAATAAATTTAACCCTGCAATTAATAAGGAATCATAAAAGATCAACATTAATAACAAAGTCGATCAGTTGTCCAGCCGATGACTATGCGATAAAAACATAAACAGAAATAAACACACCTATCGGCCATGTGGCCGATGACCACGCCCACACTATCGGGCTGAACACTCTATCGGCCAATAGGATAGCATCCTTGTGCAATCGGGCCGATGAATGCCTCCCAGAAGGAGATGAAACATAGAGTGGAAACAAAGATAACCCATCATCTTGTACTCCGATAGAAACTAAATTCAGCATGCCAAATAACATATTCATATCATTAAGTCACCGTAACCGCAAGATCAGATCCAACCGAGACAATCGCTAGTCACGATAAATCAATAACACTTCAACACATCAAGGATACTTTATTTAGATGAATGGTACATAGCATGAACAAGATACAATAGATCAAGATGTCAGACTTAATCGATGAAGCCTCGAACTACTATACCTAATTCCATCAATCTAAGAGATCAAAACCGATGCAACCTTAGAGCTAGTAGAATATACCAAGATAAACCCGGTGATCACACTGATCAGGCCGATACCTCAAGAGATCGATACGATGTAGCCTCGAAGAACAAACCTTAATTGATGTGACGTCAGGGTGGTGGGACTCACCTCTTCACTGGAGATTGAAACGATGCATCTCGGTTCCAAGTGCCAAGTCCCGCTAGGATTAACCTTGGGAATCCAACGGTGGCGATGCACTGAAAGTAGTAATTTGTTGTGGTTGATTGTGTGTGTAAACCTCGCTAATTAGATACATATTTATAGTTCGAAGACTTGTCGTCCAAGTAATCTACCTTGGAACCTATTTTGAATCATCCTTATCTTCTCTCTCCTTCATCGACTCATGCATGTCTAGTCATATTGTAACAATGTGAATGGGCTTCTTTGACCACCTTTGACTAGAACCCTTTGACTTCTGTTTACCGTGTGACATCCTTGGTTGGCCTGGGCTCTACTCAATCTTGGCATAAACACATGCCCCCAGTTTCGGATCATTAAATGGCTTCTGATGCTTCGAAATTACCGGCCATCATCACTCTCTGCCATCACGTCTTTTCAAATATCTATCCGTGACGTATTTTCACACTAATTAATTGTAGGTGAAACCCTTCATCTTCTAGCACTGTATAAAATGTTGCCCTAGGTCCCGACCCAATATAACTTTTCTTCTCACTTTTCACTTCATCTTCTCCGGCCATTCATAACTGTGATGGGTGTCTCCTGGTGTAACACATCTACTTTTCTTTGAAGTGGCGTTGGACTAGGCTTCATTCCACACAGTTTTGTACTAGTGCTCTTTAGGCTAAAGATTCGGGCCTCTTATCCCGTGCCTACAAAGATCTCGGCATTTCGAAAACTGTACTGATGATTACATTTTGTTGAATGTTGTAGGTTGTCCCCACCATATTCGTCGGGATCAGTTTGACCCGGTTATCGAGGAGTCTCCCTTTGCTTTATAAGTACCTCGATCACTCCACCTTTTTCTTCACGCTCTCTGCCCACTGTTCACTTTTCCCTTGAGCTCATCGCCATCTAGTGGAATCAGTTTGACCCAGCTGCCGAGGAGTCGCTGTTGCTTTATAAGTATCCCCAGCACTCTGCCTTTCTTCTTCACGCTTTCTACACACTACTCACTTTAGCCCTCGAGCTCACCGCCACCTGCTTCTAGTACTACTTGCGATCGTCGCCGATCGTTGTCTTATTCTTCTTCGCCAACACCGCACTCTAGAAACACTAGCAATGGCCACCATCACCGTGATCCTTGAGGTAAGTCTTGAGCATTCTTCTTTTCCCACTGTCCTTCTTGGTTTGTTCGTCATTTTCTTCGCTTTTTCCCTTTTTCTTACTGCTTTTTTTACTTTCTCCGTAGAACTTGCGGAACCAAGTATTGATCCCTATCGCTGGCCACGCAACCCATCATTTCCTAGGTCCGATGGGTAGCCTCGATCCCGTCGACATCATAAATACAGAAACCAATCAGATCCTATTTAAATGTTCTTCCATGCTTCTTTCCTATTGGCACCTTAGTTTTAGGGCCTTTCCTTCCCCGCTTCCTGGGTGGCACGATTGGTACCTTAGGGTATCGGACGTTAACTGCCTATCTTAGGAGGAAATCAGCATCGGCCATTGTATCGGCCTCTCCTTCACCAATCCTTACAAGAACGAGTCGCTTCTCACTCCCGCTTGCTATTTCTAGTCTGATACCATTAATGCTTTTATTTTTGAGCATGGTCCAATGGGTCCAACTTTGCTAGACATCCTCGCCTTGACCTTTATTGACATCATTTCCCCTTGCAATCCTCTGTGTCTTTGCTCCAAAGCAAGCCATCACTTGGTGTGAAATTTACTGGTGGTTGGGGTAAATATATCATAAAGCACAACAAGAAAACTGGCCCCATCGAAACCGAGGAACACATGGCTTTCCTCAACCTTTGGCTGAAGAAATTTATGTTTTGTAGATCCACTCTGTGTTAGACTACCCACCTCCAGTTCTTGGCTGAGCATCTTGCTACCAAGAAGAAAATCCCCATCGCCTGATACCTCCTTGGCACCACCTACCGTCTCCTTCATTAGGTATTGGCCAAGTTATCGGCCGGTGAACCTATCGACCACTTCGGTGGTCCCTAGTGGTTCTTGCAGCTCTGGCTCAAATCTATACCACCGAAGTGACCGGCGACGCCCCCTTGCTTTGATGGAATTCCATTCCGATTACCCTGAATCGGTCGATCCATCTTATTGTCAGTGTTCCTCTTTGGGCGAGGCCGCTGCCTGTCAGTCTTCTTTCTGGATTTCTCCTTACTCTTTGAGCCATAGCTTCATCACATTCTATTGTGGCTTCCAGGATGAGAGAACGGTTTGGTTTGCCTATGAGTATCTGTCCGAGTATGAAGATCCCCATGGGTTCCTCCTGGCCGATGTGTGCCGTAGCAAGGGATCCACCATGATTTTCAAAACCTTGATCACTCCCTTCCTCCTGCCTATCAACTTCACTGCCCACCGAGCCTCCTACAAGTTTTACCACCTGACTGTCTACTCGCGGCAATTAGGATTCAACCAACTCCCACCATATCTATTCTTCATAGGACGAATCCAAGTTCATGGAGAAGTGACAGACGGTTGGGAGTATGATCAGCTATCTCAGGTGGCCGACCAAGTGCCTTACGGTGATATTGCCACTTGGTAAGCCTGCACCATCAGCTCCATTAGCTTCGTCGAGTGGTCGGGTGAATGGGTGTTGCACCTATTTAATCGGCATTCAAGGATGTATTGCAAGCGCCTGGATCCCAGATATGTCGATGACTCCCCGTCGGTAAACACATATAACTTGACCCTTTGCTCGTTTTTGTTGTTTCCTTGTCCCTTACTTATCCTTGTATCGTGCAAGAGGATGGCGTGGATGCTCGCCGGTGAGCCAAAGTGGCCGGATGATTGAATATGGGTCACAATCGGCCACTAGCACCTTGGGTAGCGGTGTCCCTACACTAGCGGAATTTCTTGCCAAGAAGCGAGTCAAAGTCCCAGCACGCAAGCGTAAGGTGCCGGATGTGGGAACACGTCGATCCACTAGAGGCCGATCTGGCCATGTCTCTTTTGGCTTGTATTTACTATGACTAGTGAATTTTCATCCTGTTTTTTTCAAAGGTATCTTCTTTTCTCTTCAGTTGACACCACCCACTCCTCCGGCTAAGCAAGCCGCAGCTACCGCCGATGTGCCTTCATCGGCTCAAGTATGTTTGCATCTTTGTACTATATTCTTGCTTTGTGTTCTTGATGTCCAACACTTTTTCCTATTCAGCCTTCTTCCGCCATCATCGTGCCTTCTCACGTGGCTTTTGACCGGGTGGCTGATGACCCAGCCAGTGCCCAATTGACCTTGCTTACTGAGGTGCTACGACGGAAATCAACATAGTGTGCAATACACTAGAGATTGTACCTCGTGGTTTAGGTGTATCGGCCAAGGTGGTTGATGCGGCCGAGACAGCAGGAGTCAATGCACCGCAAGGTGTGGTGATTGACGCCGTGGTTCCCCCTGGTTTGACCCCTGACCAGGTACTTTGCTCACTTTATCTCTTTGTTGCCTTTTGTATAGCTAACATCGACCCCATATGCAGCCAATGTCGGATGCCGTGGGATCGGCTACTCCCCAAGGTAGAATTGGAGAAGAGGGATGTAACACCCCAAATTTTCAAGAAAATAAAAATATCATTTAATATATATTTCTGGAATTATTTAACTTGGAAATACCTTTAATGCCCTCCTTACCCTATTTGAACTAGAACCTAGTTGAAATGACCAAACCAGAGGCTAGAAAATTTTTTATGGGTTCCCAAGACCAAAATATATTTTTGAGAATTTTTATAAATTTTTATCACCCTTGGAAGTAGTCCAAATATTTTAAATCAATTTATGTAATTATTTTTATTCGGAAAAGAATTGGAACAGTAACGGGCCCCTTCCCCCCTTCTCTCTCTCCCGGCCGGCCCATCCCACTCCCTTCCCCACGCCCGTACTGACACCCGGGTCCCACCCGTCAGAGACCCTCTCCACCTCCACGCGCGCGCCCGACCCCACCTGTCGGTCGCGTTCTGTTGCCCTGCCCTCGCCCCTCACCCGCTGGTTTGTGGCCCCCGCCTATCAGGACCATCGTCCACCTCACACCACGCCCCCCTAACTCCGCCAGCTGAAGACCTCGCCTCGGATCCGCTCGCCGCCCCCCTCCCGTTTAACCGACGCCGGCATTCAATCCCCCAGGCCCGCCAGCCATTTAAACGCATTAAGGCACGTGTTTAAGCCCTAGGATCGCGATACCGTGCATGGCAAAACCTCGTCGGCGAATGAATACACCCCCTCGGCTTTCCATGCATGCGACCCCCTCTGATCCTCGTCGGCACTCCTATTTAACCCCCTGGCCTCCACCGCGTTCAAACCCCACACCATTTCGTACTTGAACCAAACCGAACGCCCGAGACGCTCATTTTAATACCACACCACCGTCCTCGCTCCAGCCACCGTTCACCGTCGCCGAAGTCCTCCTTCACCCTCGGTGACCACACCGCTGTGATCGCCGACGCCACCCCGACCTCAGCCACCACCCCGTCGTCGACGAACCGGAACACCACCACCGACGATTACCAGAACACCTCCACCGCCCTCGCTCATCGCTGGCCACGCTACGACGACCCCAAGCCTCTCCGACGGTACCCTCTTGACCCCCGCGGTGTATTGATTCCGTTTTAGCCCTTAGAACTGACCGCCATAGCTCGCCGTGGTCACCGGACCCTCGCCCTCGCCGGAGAAGACGACTGGCACGGGCTGAGTACCCGTGCCGTGTCGGATTCGCTCTCGGCCGTGCGATCCAGATCCAACGACGGAGATTAGGTCGTTCTTGTGATTTAATCAGATCCGTCGGATCATAGCGATGGGGTACGTTTTAATCTCGTGCGTCCGTTAGTTTTTAAAACCCTCGATTAATCTAGGCCATCCATCGTGTACCGGTTCGGCGTTTTAATCCTCGCCGTCCGCGATGACTTAGCGCCCCCGCCTCCCACGTGGCCGCCCGATCGCGATCCAACGGTAGATCTTGATCCGGCGCATGCGCACAGTGCGCGGGTTCACCGTGAGCCCGGTTCACCGTGGACCCGAAGCTGTTTTAGATTTAAATTAAATTCCAAAAACTGTTTTAAACTTGTAAAATTCATATCTGGTGCATTATAACTCCAAAAATTATCATTTCAATTCCAGAAAATTTATAATTTTATCCTCTACATGTTAATACAATAAAAACAATTTGTTTACTTTGAATATTTCATGCTTATTAAATGAAGTATTCAAATGCTCTTTAGGGATAAATACAAATTTATTTATTTCAATTTCAGCAAAATTTATCTCTATTCTTTTCCTGTTAATAGAATGAAACCACTAAGTTTACTCTGAACCACTTATTTTAAATTAGTTAGAAAACTTAAAATAAGATTGTTCACACTTAAAATCTCTTTTATAAAGGACAATATTTCATTATAGTTCATTTTAAATATTCATAAAATAAATTTCAGAAACATAACAACTTTATTTTCCTTAAATTAACCCAATCAAAACCTATATGCTTGTTGTGTGATTTTGGATTGTTTAATTGAATGTTACGTTTAATTTATTTATATCGAGAAGACTACGATGTCGCCGAGGAGCCGAAGTACTTTCCGGAAGTTCCCCCGTCTCCTTTCGCTGAACAAGGCAAGTCACCAAACCAATCTTTTGAGCATGTTGAACCCATGTTTTATTAAACTATCGCTAAAACACATAGGATATACATGCATTAGTCAAATGAAACCCTTACAATATATTTATTAGGATCCCCCGACCTTGATGTGCAACCCAAGTCATGCTATCTACCCCAAACTCCTTGTCACTACATGATTAGTACTATTAGCTAGTGTCCAATGTATCGACACGATTGCTATAGGATTAAAATGAGTCGTAGCAACTTGGTTCTACTATATGATCCCCGTTATTCTCATCTCTGGAATGCTGTTGGTGATAGAGTTTTGGTTGTGAGTGTATGCATGGTTGGTTCCGGGTGCAAGCTAGGGCATTGGTCGGTAGCACCCAGGGCACTATAAGGACCGGTCTGCGGGATCCGTTGTTATACACTTCCGTACTAACCACAAGTCTAATGGGTAAGTCCTAACAAAGGTATGGAGTGTTCCAAACCAAGGCCACCACTTCGAGATGGGTCAAGCAGCACATGCGGGTGGCTTGTACCGACGTGGCGCAAAAGGGGGTCCGACGTTAGCCGGGACGCGGCCCGGCGCGCCGGCGAAACCTAAAGCGGGTGGTTATCGCTTGGAGCCTTTCATGTTGAGGTTTTGGCACGAGTTAGCGTGGTATAGGTCATCTCGTTACACTTTGGTGTTTGGGATAAGTGCGTTCCTTGTCGGTACAGTAGTACATCTCTAATCAGAGTCATAAATCTTTTTCGAAAAGCTGAGCCCACGGTCAAGGGCGGGTTGCGTGACATCCCACAGTTAGTTTACTTTTAAAGTGAATGTGCATGATGGTTTGACATGTAAGGACTGTTGTGCGAGGAGGGAAAACATACTCCTCGAGTTAGATGGTATAATTGATGTTCATGTTTACTATTCCACATTATTAAATTTGACTACACTAAATGCAATAACTAAAAAAATATACTTTTCCGCACTTTTAGCCATTATCCTTCCTTTGTTATTATCTTGCATTATTATTTGCATTTGCGGTGGCTTGTTGAGTACTCTTTGTACTCATACCCGTTGGACACACTATTCGGACGATGCTTACTACGAGGATGGTCTGGAGTAGCGACCCAGTCAAGAAGAAGATCCTGAAGAGGGCGTTCATCATGCTTTTATTTACTTATTTTCAATTTTACTCTTTTGTAATAATGTGGTCTGCGTACCACGGATGATTGCTCATATGTACGTGTCGCAAGATGAACCTCTTGTATTATTGTTTTTCTTTGGAAAATCAATAATGTTCCGATTTGTTAAATCGGGGCGTCACAAGATGGTATCAGAGCCGACTTGACTGTAGGAAGCCAAACGAACCAGCATAGCCAATGACCACAAAAAACTATTTCTCAAAAACCTATTTTATAAACATTGTTCCTGCCCTCACTTTTCTTCAACCTGTTGTTTTTTAGATGCCAGTCTACCAAGTGCACAGCTTCTGCCGCCACTTCGAGGGCTTCGTCAGGGAGATCCGCATGATGGTCACCTTCCTTGGGTTCCTCTTTGAACCCGAGTTCCATGGGGTGTACATGGAAGAGTTCGCAGGACCCTGCGTCATCTCCCTCACCATCCACGGCTCCGGCGAGCACCTGCCATTCTTCACGGCAGCACTTGGGGGCCCAATCTTCGACGTCGTGTGCCAATGCGTCGCACTCCAAGCCCTCATGGAGTTGAGGATGATCTATGACGATTGTCTTCAGAACTCGTCCTTTGGGCTTGTGCCGAAGCGCAGTCCCAGTGCCCACCGTAGTATCTACATCGGAGTTCACTCCGATCATGATCTGGTCATGGCCCGGCAGACGCGCCTTCTTCAGGCCATGGACGATCTCCATACCAAGGTCGTGATGGACGCCGAGGAGCACCATGAGGTGGTCGAGTTCCTTCGTCAGGAGACAAAGAGCTTGATCCAACAGAATGGCGAGCTGCAGCGCAAGATTATGCAGCTGCAGAAGGACATAGCGGAGATGGTCCCCCTCATCCCGAGGAGGAAGAAGCCGATCCGCGAGCCCGCCCCTCGCCCCAAGAGGATCCCACCACACCCCTTGACCATCGGACCGTCCAGCTCCAGTGCTCCTGCCCCGCGCCCCGCCCTCGTCTCCGACCCCATTATCGAGAATTTTCTCGAGCCTACCATTCCTCAGAACCCTCGTGGTTCCGAGAGCACGGAGACCGCCTCCGGTGGCGAGTAGACGCTAGTTATCGTCTTCCTTGATTATAATAATTTTGTGTATGTGGTGCTACCTACACAACTTGTGTTGTAGGTATGGTAAAATAAGAGCATAGATGTAATGAACTTTTATACCACTTTGAGATTTATATATGAGCCTCGATGGGCCATTTTGGTTAAAAGTTTGTTTCACCACCTGTTTATCTTATGGCTAAAATTCTTATGTTCAGAAGATGGCCGACAACCAGAACACTAGGTCCAACAACGGAGAAGGGGCAAGCAATGGTTTGCCCGGAAGCGTTGTGCCCAATTGGGGTGCAATGAGCCAACGTCAGACTGGGCCGCCATCCGCCAACCACCCCACCTTGGTGGAAATGATGGCGAATCAAAACCAGCTGATTACCGCCCTCCTCACCCAGATGTAGCACCAACAGGCATAGTTGGACCGCCTGCAGAATGTGGAGCCCGCCCCTCATGCACCAGCACCCACACCCGTGCCCCAACTCTCGGAGTTCTTGCGCGTGCGTCCCCCAATCTTCTCCAGAACCACCAACCCCATGGAGGCCGAAGATTGGCTCCGTACCATAGGGAAGAAGTTGGACCTCATCCCCTGCACCGACCAGGAGAGAGTGGCGTTCGCCACTCATCAGCTCTAGGGCCTGTCACGCCCCGATTTAATAAATCAGGACTTTATTGAAATTCCATAGAAAATCAATAAAACAAGACGTTCATCATGCGACCACGTACAATACGGGCAATCATTCACGGTTCGTAGACCGCATTAATACAAAAGTGAATAAAGATGAAGAGAAACTAATAAAATAAGGGTCCTAGATGAACGCCTCCTTCCAGTCTCGCCTTGACTGGGTCGCTACTCCAGACCTTCATCCTCCTCGTAGTAGACTGGCTCTAATGGTGTAAGTCAACGGGGTGAGTACAGATGTACTCAGCAAGCCACCGAATGCAATTATAATGCAAGGTAATGACAAGGGAGATAGTGGCTGATTTAGCGGAAGCAACATAATTGTAAAGCTTTCAATGTGAGCAAATTAATTAGTACGGAAAAGTAAACATGTATGTGTGCATCATCATCTTCTAACTCGAGGGGTACAGTCAGCCCCACCTCGCTCAACAGTCCTTACGTGCCATGAATAACTCGACCATTCAAACAATTGTAAACTAACTGCGAGTAGTCACACAACCCGCCCTTGACCGTGGGCTCGGCTTTTCGAAAAGATTGAATTACTCTGATCAGAGATGTACCACTGTACCCACAAGGCACGCACTCATCACCTACACCGAAGTGTAACGAGATGACCCATCACACGGGAACTCGTGCCAAAACCTTCCATATAGTCCTCCCCGACTCAATAGCACCTTCTTATGGGTTTCATATGGTGTCCCGACGCATCGGAGCCCCACCATACCCCCCCTTGAGCCTCGTCGGTACAAGTCACCCGCAGGCTAGCCCCTTGCCCCCTCCTCTATGGTGCATCGAGCCGGAGTATTCCATACTTCCGGTTAGGACTTACCCATTAGACTTGTGGTTGGTACGGAAGTGCTTTGCAACAGATCCCGCAGACCGGTCCTTATAGTGCCCCGGGTGCGACAAACCAGTGCCCGAGCTTGCACCCAGAACCCACCATACTTATAACCTAGCCAACTCCAACAGAGTCCAGAGACGAGAATAACAGGGAAATTCATATACAGAATCCAGCTATCTACGACTCGTTCTTTAACCTATAGCAGTTGTGCCGGTACATTGGGCACTAGCTAATATTTTTATAGTAGAGTGACAAGGAGTTAAGGCTCAATAAGCATGGCTTGGGTTTGCACACAAGGACGGGGATCTACTAAATATATAAGTGTAAGGCTTGAATATTTGACTAATGCAACATTAACCTATGGGTTATAGCGATAATTTATTAAAACATGGGCTCAATTATGATCAACTGTTTCCACAGAGATGGTCGATGACTTGCCTTGATCAGCAAAGGGGGATGGAGGAACCTCGGGGTAGAACTCCTGCTCTTCGACGAACTCGTAGTCTTCTCGATACGGAAAAATAAACAGTACATTCAATAAACAGACAAAAATTCACCAAATACTAAACATACACATTTGTGGGTGTTTTTATGTGAAGTAATATTTCAATATTCTAAAGTTTGGTATAAAACAGTAAAACTTAACTTTTTAGGATTTTTCCTAATTTATTTTCTATCTTATTAATTTTAATCCTAAGGGGTTTTTATTCATTTATTTATTACTAATATTTTGGGTAACAGAACATACTGTTTTTATGGCTTTAATGTGTAAAGAATATTATTTTGGATTTAACAAAATTTGAATGGTGAAATTTGGAGTTAAAATGAGCAAGATATGAATTTTTGAAGTTTAAACAATTTTCTGGAATTTTATTTAAACTGAAAAACAGTCCCTGGTCCACGGTGAGCCAGGCCCACGGTGGACTGCGCCACTGTGCGCGTGGACCGGATCAACCAGATCCGTTGGATCCAGATCCGGCGGCCAGACGCGGGGCGGGATCCCTTAAGTGAAAACGGACGGCCAGGATTAGATTGGGCGAAACGGTATGACGTGGACGCACAGGATTAAGTCACGTTCTTAAGTTAAATCCGACGGCTGAGATCGCGTGGTACCATTTTGACCAGATCTGAGGGCCTGGATTAGATCCCGAGGGGATCTAATCTTAGCCCTCCGTTCTGGATTGGACGGCCAGGGGCTCGTCCGGCACGGCACGGGCTAAGGGGGCGATTACCCCCTTCGTTCTCGGTTCCGGCGGTCCAACGGTGAGGATTTCCGGCGACGGCGGTGGTGGAACGGGGATGCTACGGCCAAAAATGGAACGCGGAGGTCGAGACGGTCTTGGCCATACCTTCGGTGGCGACGACGGCGACGGACGGCGACGGCGACGAGGGTAGACGGAGAGGAGTCGTTCGGGTGGTCGTCGGCGACGTCGATCTGGTGGTCTTCACGACCGATGGAGGCGTGGCCGAGGATGGGTGAACGACGGCGGACCAGATGGGGGCGGTGGCTAGGGTAGGGGAGGCCGGGGGCGGCGGCGATCGCTCGCCGGAGGTGGAGCAGAGGGGAAACCCGAAAAACGGGAAATGGGCGCTCTGTTCTCGCTCGGCTCGGGCTGCTACGGTGTGGCTGAGGGCGGTGGTCGCTGGTGGTTTAAATAGGGGATTTCCGGCGTCGGGATGGCAGGGAACCGAAGGATCCCGAGAGCTCCGGCGATCTCCTTCCAATTCCGGCGAGGGTTCCATTCTCCTCGGGTACGCTTCCTTATGCGTGAAGATGTGTCGCCATGGATGGAAAGGAGGCGGTGGCATGCGGGGGAGGCGATCCGTGGCGATCCAGGGCGATCCGGTGGCCGGCGGCGAGGAAACAGAAGGCAATCGCCGGGGAAGGAAAGGGGAGCGATCCCCTTCCATCGGAGACGAAGGTCCTGACAGGTGGGCTCCACCTGTCAGTGGGCGAACGGGAAAGGAAAGGGGCCGACAGGCGGGGCCGGGTGGTCAGTGGGCGAAGGCGAGCTCATGGAGGCTGACGCGTGGGGCCAAGCGGGGCGCGGGCGGGAGGAGAGAGGGGAGGTGAGCGCCGACAGGTCGGTCCCACATGTCAGTGGCTTACGGTTGGGTTGGGCTGGGCTGAGGGGGGATTCGGGGTTGAGGCCCAATAAGAGTTTAAATTGTTTTCTGATTTAAAATAATTCCAGTAATTCATTTATTTGATTAAGGGTTGAATCACTGTTGATAAAAATTTGTAAAAATTCCTAAAATTGTATTTTGGTCTCTAGTTCATCTCATAAAATTTTCAAGCCCAAATTTTGAGTATTTCTCCCTGTTTGGCTTTATTTGGGTTCTTTCATGATTTTCCTTTAATAAATAAATCCAGAAATGATTTAAATAATATTTTTCTTTTATTTTAATCCTTTTTAATTTCTGGGGTGTTACAATCCTATCCCCCTTACAGAGAATCTCGTCCTCGAGATTCGGATCAATCCTCGAATAGCTCAGGATGCTGTGCCTTAAGTTCATCTTCTTTCTCCCAGGTAGCTTCCTCTACCGGATGATTGCTCCACTGCACTTTGCAGAAACGGATGATCCGACTCCTGGTGGTCCTTTCTTTGACTTCTAATATCTTGACAGGCTTTTCCACATAAGTCAGATCATCTTGAACATCCAACTGCTGAAGATCCACTTGTTCTGTGGGAACGCGGAGACACTTCTTGAGTTGAGATACGTGAAATACGTCATGTACTCCAGCTAATGAGGGTGGTAATTCCAACTGATATGCAACTTCGCCTTGGCGTCGAATAATGGGAAATGGTCCTACATATCGAGGGGCCAACTTTCCTCTCATGTTAAACCGTTGAGTACCACGGAGAGGCGTAACTCGAAGCTAGACATGATCTCCTTCTTCAAAGGCTAGGTCTCGGCGACGATTGTCTGCGTAGCTCTTCTGTCGTGATTGGGCTGTCTTGAGTCGGTCTCTGATGATCCGTACCTTCTCTTCTGCTTCACGAAGAATGTCTGTTCCGAATACTTGGGATTCACCAGTTTGGTCCCAAAGTAGAGGCGTTCTACACTTTCGTCCATATAAGGCTTCAAAAGGAGACATCTGAAGGCTTGCTTGATAGCTGTTGTTATATGAAAACTCAGCGTACGGCAAGCTCTTGTCCCAAGCGGCTCCAAAATCCAAGACACATGCTCGAAGCATATCCTCCAATATCTGATTTACCCTCTCTGTTTGTCCATCTGTCTGAGGGTGGTATGCGGTACTAAAATTCAATCTCGTGCCCATCTCCTCTTGAAGGTTCTTCCAGAAACGAGAGGTAAACTGACTTCCTCTGTCGGACACTATCTTCTTGGGCACTCCATGAAGACATACGATCCGGGCCATATATAGCTCTGCAAGCTTAGGGCCACTAAAAGTCGTCTTTATGGCTATGAAATGGGCTACTTTCGTAAGCCGATCGATGATCACCCAAATAGAATCATAGCCTAGTTGAGTATTTGGTAGTCCGGTGATGAAATCCATACCGATCTCTTCCCACTTCCATTCAGGCACTTTAAGTGGCTGTAACAATCCTGCAGGTCTCTGGTGTTCAGCCTTTACTCTTCTGCAGGTGTCACACTCGGCGACGAACTGGGCAATCTCTCTTTTCATGCTAATCCACCAATAACGTTCCTTTAGGTCCTGGTACATCTTGGTACTGCCGGGATGAATGGAGTACAGTGTCTCATGGGCTTCTCTTAGGATAAGGGTCTTTATCTCGGGCTTATCCGGTACACATATCTGGTTTCCAAACCATATGGTGCCATTTTCGTCCTCTGAAAATCCGGGGGCTTTTCCTTGCCTCATGTTCTTCCTAATGGCAGCTATATCCGGGTCCTCTAACTGAGCTTCACGGATCTGCTCAAATAGAATAGGCTGGGTTTCCAAGGTGGCTAGGTATGCCTTGGTGGTCAATCCAAGATTCAGTTTTTCCATCTCCCTACATAACAGGGGTGCGTGTTCTTGAATCATTATGGCTGTGCAATATCCCTTGCGACTTAATGCATCAGCTACCACATTTTCTTTTCCGGGGTGGTAGTGAATACCTAAGTCATAGTCCTTAATTAGTTCCAACCATCGTCTTTGCCTCAGATTAAGGTCTGGCTGTGTGAAGATGTACTTCAAACTCTTGTGATCCGTAAAAATTTCACAGCGATTTCCAACCAAATAGTGCCTCCAAATCTTAAGGGCGTGCACTACGACAGCTAATTCCAAATCATGGGTCGGATAATTCAACTCATGAGGTCTCAACTGACGGGAGGCATAAGAGATAACTTTCCCGTATTGCATAAGAACACATCCCAATCCTTGGCGAGATGCGTCGCAATAGACATGGAAGTCCTTCCGGATATCGGGTAGGGTCAGTATGGGTGCTGACACCAGACGGGTCTTGAGAGTGCGGAAACTTTCCTCGCATTCAGGGGTCCATTCAAATTTCTCTCCTTTCTGCAACAACCTAGTCATTGGCTTGGCTATCTTAGAAAAATTCTCGATGAACCTCCGATAATATCCGGCCAAACCCAGAAAACTTTGTATCTCAGATACGTTCGTGGGTGGCAGCCAATCCGTAACTGCTTCTACGGTGGCAGGGTCTACTACGATTCCTTGCGCAGAGATGATGTGTCCAAGGAACTTTACTTCTGCCGTCCAAAATTTACACTTGCTGTACTTGGCATATAACTGGTGTTCCCTTAGCTTGCCTAAGGTTAACTGGAGGTGAGCCTCGTGCTCTTTCTGGTCCTTGGAATAAATGAGTATGTCGTCTATGAAGACTACGATGAATTTGTCCAAATACTCCATAAACACCTTATTCATCATATTCATGAAAAATGCAGGGGCGTTGGTTAATCCAAAAGACATAACTGTGCACTCGTACAATCCATAGCGGGTGGTAAAGCCAGTCTTGGGTATATCTTCTTCTCGAATCCTTAACTGATGATAACCAGACCGTAGGTCGATCTTCGAGAATACCGTGGCTCCCTTTAGCTGGTCGAAGAGATCGTCGATCCGAGGCAACGGGTACTTATTCTTGATGGTCACTTCATTCAAAGCGCGGTAATCCACACACATACGCTTGGCCTTGTCTTCTTTCTTCTCGACGAAGATGACAGGAGCACCCCATGGCGATGTGCTGGGTCTGATGTAGCCTTTCTTCTCGAGATCCTCCAACTGTTGCTTCATCTCAGCTAACTCATTGGCGGCCATCCGGTATGGTCGCTTGTAGATAGGGGTGGTTCCAGGCACCAAGTCAATCCTGAACTCGATGTCCCTCTTGGGTGGCATCCCTGGTAGATCCTCTGGGAAAACGTCCGGGTACTCACTGACTACTGGTATCTCCAAGGTAATCTGATGTAGTCTTGTCCTTCCGGCCTTCATGCTTGGCATCTGGAATGTGACGATAGTCCCTTCTTCATTAGTTACAGTCACTTTTCTCTGGGCACATTCTATCACTCCTTGATGTTTATTCAGCCAATCCATCCCTAGAATGAGATCCAAGCCTTGACATTCTATTAGAATGGGGTCGGCCCAAAATATCATGCCTTGGATATCTACCCATACCCTTGGGCTAAAGGAACAGGCGAGGGTTTGCTTGCCCGGGGTGGCTATCAATACTGGCCTGGGTAGTTCACTTATGTCTAGGGCATTATTTTCCACAAAAGCAGTTGATATGAAGGAGTGGGTAGCTCCGGTGTCAAATAACACCACTGCAAGCGATGAATGAACCATAAACTTACCCATGACAATCTCCGGGGCAGCCTGGGCTTCTTCGGCGGTGACGTGATTCACCTTGGCGCGGACGGCGGGGTTGGAGGCGACGCCTTGAGCACGCTTGGGGTGAGGGCACTGATGGGAGTAGTGTCCCTCCTGGCGGCAGTTGAAGCATACTACAGGCTTGCCATGCCTGTCTCTCAAAACTTCTGGCTTCTTGGCCGGGGCAGCTGGGGCGGTTTGTGCGGCGGGAGCGGGACGAGGTTGGCTGGCTCCAGCATTGGCGGCTGGTGGCGCCGAACGATACACTGGGCGGGGGTGGTACTGCTGTGCTGGTGGAGGTGGAGCAAAACGGGGTCTCTGGGCCAGGCCCTGGTTTTGCCGGAAGGCAATCATCCGCTTCTTCTTCAGGTCGACCTTATTCTGCTGGGTCTCCTGCATGATGGCTTTATTCACCAACTTTTGGAAGTTGGCGAAATCTCCAGAGATGAGTTGAAGTGACAGCTCGTCTTTCAGTCCTCGGAGGAACTTGGCCTGTCTGGCCGCATCGGTACGAACCTCCTCAGGTGCGTACCTGGCCAAACGGTTGAACTCGTGCAGGTATTCGGTAACAGACCTGCTCCCCTGCTGCAGGTCTCTGAACTCTTGTTGCTTCTGGGCGATGATGCCGTCGGGGATGTGGGCAGCACGAAAGGCGGCCGAGAACTCTGCCCATGTGTGGGCGTGGCCCTCGGGCAGAGTCTCACGATGGTTGTCCCACCACTCGGCGGCGGGACCATGAAGCTGGTGGGTGGCGAAGGCCACCCTCTCCTGCTCAGTGCAGGCAAGCAGATCGAGCTTCTTCTCGATAACTCGCAACCAATCCCCAGCCTCCATGGGGTTGGTGGTGCTCGAGAAGGTCGGTGGGCGGACTCGGAGGAACTCCGAGAGCTGGGACGCGGGAGCGGGAGCTGGTGTGGTGGGTCGGGGCAGCTCGGGCTGTTGGTGGAGGCGGAAGAGATGAGCCTGCTGCTCCTGCATCTGCTGCTGCTGCATCTGACTCAGAAGGGCAGAGACCAGCTGGTTTTGTGTGGCAATCATCTCGGCCAGGGTGGGGTGGTTGGCAACCGGGGCTTGCCTTTGCCCGGTGGCTCCCCATTGTGGCAGGTTGCCACTATCTCCTCCGTTCTGAGGAGCGTCAGAACCCTGTGTGTTGGTCATCCTGGAGTTTTCCAAGTAGATATATTTATTTTAGCGATCTTCTTCATATTTTATTTCAAAAGAATACCGTTCTTGCGGTTACATTTATTTCTTCATTCATGCCTTATGGTTTGACATGAATGCTAATACAATCCAGCAAAATAAAAAAACAATCAACCGTAAAACTACGTCTACGGTAGCTCGGGGGACGGCTCAATCTCGGGCTCGTGGGAGACGGTCGGTGTCGAGGAGCTGGATGGTCCGGCGGGTGGTGCGCTGCGGGAGATCCTCTTGGGTCTCACAGTAGGGATCTAAAGGGGTTTCTTCCTGCGAGGCAGACTAGGTGCGATCTCCTCAATGTCCTTCTTTAATTCCTCGATCTGGTAGCGGAGCTGTGGGTTGGTGGCGACACGCTGCCGAAGGAGCTCATTTTGACGCCGCAACTCCTCTGCCTCGGCAGCCAAGCGATGTCCCTGCTGGATGCGGCGACGAAGATCTCCGTTCTCGCGGTTCAGATCCTCGGAAGAGTGTCGGTAAAAGCTGATGGTGTCACGCTGCCCATTGGCGTCCTGCAGTGCCTCATAATGGAGATCATCCATGGCCTTCAACAAGCGCATGGTATGACCAATCGCAGAATGGCGCTGTGAGAGTGTGCTGACGAAGACACTGTGGGGACTCCCTGGGGTGCGAAGAGGCACGAAGCGAAAGTACGTGTCGTAGAGCTCGCTGTCGTAGATCATCCGGAGCTCTGTGAGTGCCTGGAGAGCGGTGCGCTGGCTGGCAACCAGGAAGGTAGGTCCTCCTCCGCGGTAGGTGTGAGCTGTCTGAGCGGAGGGCTGGACGACGACGGTGACCTCGCAGAAGCTCTCTTCCTCGTCGAGGAAGACTCCATGGTACATCGGCTCATGCTCAAATCCAAGGAAGCTGACGAGCATGCGCAGCTCGCGAATGAATCCGGCCTCATCACGAAGATTCCCATTCATGGTACGGACCGGCATCTACAAAAGAGATAAAATTTTTGTGAAAATCTCGGAAGATGAGAGGATAAGCAGTGTTTGTAAGAAAATATAGTGAGTATAAGTCCTAAAGTTAGGTCTGTTTGGCTTCCTACAGTCAACCTGGCTCTGATACCATCTTGTCGCACCCCGATTTAATAAATCAGGACTTTATTGAAATTCCATAGAAAATCAATAAAACAAGACGTTCATCATGCGACCACGTACAATACGGGCAATCATTCACGGTTCGTAGATCGCATTAATACAAAAGTGAATAAAGATGAAGAGAAACTAATAAAATAAGGGTCCTAGATGAACGCCTCCTTCCAGTCTCGCCTTGACTGGGTCGCTACTCCAGACCTTCATCCTCCTCGTAGTAGACTGGCTCTGATGGTGTAAATCAACGGGGTGAGTACAGATGTACTCAGCAAGCCACCAAATGCAATTATAATGCAAGGTAATGACAAGGGAGATAGTGGCTGATTTAGCGGAAGCAGCATAATTGTAAAACTTTCAATGTGAGCAAATTAATTAGTACGGAAAAGTAAACATGTGTGTGTGCATCATCATCTTATAACTCGAGGGGTACAGTCAGCCCCACCTCGCTCAACAGTCCTTACGTGCCATGAATAACTCGACCATTCAAACAATTGTAAACTAACTGCGAGTAGTCACACAACCCGCCCTTGACCGTGGGCTCGGCTTTTCGAAAAGATTGAATTACTCTGATCAGAGATGTACCACTGTACCCACAAGGCACGCACTCATCACCTACACCGAAGTGTAACGAGATGACCCATCACACGGGAACTCGTGCCAAAACCTTCCATATAGTCCTCCCCGACTCAATAGCACCCTCTTATGGGTTTCATATGGTGTCCCGACGCATCGGAGCCCCACCATACCCCCCCTTGAGCCTCGTCGGTACAAGTCGCCCGCAGGCTAGCCCCTTGCCCCCTCCTCTATGGTGCATCGAGCCGGAGTATTCCATACTTCCGGTTAGGACTTACCCATTAGACTTGTGGTTGGTACGGAAGTGCTTTGCAACAGATCGCGCAGACCGGTCCTTATAGTGCCCCGGGTGCGACAAACCAGTGCCCGAGCTTGCACCCGGAACCCACCATACTTATAACCTAGCCAACTCCAACAGAGTCCAGAGACGAGAATAACAGGGAAATTCATATACAGAATCCAGCTATCTACGAGTCGTTCTTTTAACCTATAGCAGTTGTGCCGGTACATTGGGCACTAGCTAATATTTTTATAGTAGAGTGACAAGGAGTTAAGGCTCAATAAGCATGGCTTGGGTTTGCACACAAGGACGGGGATCTACTAAATATATAAGTGTAAGGCTTGAATATTTGACTAATGCAACATTAACCTATGGGTTATAGCGATAATTATTAAAACATGGGCTCAATTATGATCAACTGTTTCCACAGAGATGGTCGATGACTTGCCTTGATCAGCAAAGGGGGATGGAGGAACCTCGGGGTAGAACTCCTGCTCTTCGACGAACTCGTAGTCTTCTCGATACGGAAAAATAAACAGTACATTCAATAAACAGACAAAAATTCACCAAATACTAAACATACACATTTGTGGGTGTTTTTATGTGAAGTAATATTTCAATATTCTAAAGTTTGGTATAAAACAGTAAAACTTAACTTTTTAGGATTTTTCCTAATTTATTTTCTGTCTTATTAATTTTAATCCTAAGGGGTTTTTATTCATTTATTTATTACTAATATTTTGGGTAACAGAACATACTGTTTTTATGGCTTTAATGTGTAGAGAATATTATTCTGGATTTAACAAAATTTGAATGGTGAAATTTGGAGTTAAAATGAGCAAGATATGAATTTTTGAAGTTTAAACAATTTTCTGAATTTTATTTAAACTGAAAAACAGTCCCTGGTCCACGGTGAGCCAGGCCCACGGTGGACTGCGCCACTGTGCGCGTGGACCGGATCAACCAGATCCGTTGGATCCAGATCCGGCGGCCAGACGCGGGGCGGGATCCTGATGGGAGATTGGTCCCGATCTTCCGCTAGGTAAAGGATAAACTTGGGTTGGTGGAGAATCTCGACGTTGGCGATCCAAGGCTCCGGTCCGGCGGATCAAAACCTTGCAATCGTTACACCACTGTCTTCGTTGGTTATCAACCACGCAGAACGCGATTGACCTCGCCACGAAGGCTAATTCCTGCAAGCGAACCCAAGAACACAAGCAAGAACAGGAAGGATACAAATCGAATGCCAAATCACAGACAAACGAAGATAAGTTGAGGTTTCACAAACGCCAATGCGGCAGCCAATCGGTCCGGCGCAAGAGGCGGGATCTAAACACAACAGTGTAGATGCAACAAAGCAAAACCTAACCCTAGAGTTGGCTGGCGTGAGAATATATAGCGCGGCGGCCTGTGGAAGGGGAACAGATTTGGGCTGTGGGCTAGAAGGCGTACAGACTCAGATTATGGCCAACATGGCCCAGTTCTGTCACGCAGTACTGTTTTAAATACACAGGACGACTCGAGACTCCAAATGAGGTGAAACCAACGGCAAACGATCCGTCTTCTCCTCAGCTTTCCAAAAAGTCAAAGAACGCGCCAATCGGACTTCGTATGAGGAAGTTATGCCCATTTTGGTGAAAGGTGGTCGATGTAGTCCGAACCAGCGAATTCTTGACTTCAAATCATCCGTGCGGCTCCGTCTTCAACTCCAACTCTCCTATTCCATCTCCCATGTTCCTAAGCAACAAAATATCACTAGTATTCAGTAGCATCCCATCCAAACAAATATTATCAAAGTTGCTAAGGAACGAATTAACCTCATGGTTCAAGCGACGGGCACGGGCGCGTGTGATTGGTCCTTGTAGTTGAATTGTAGGTGGAGGCTCCATGTGTGTATCATGTGAAGTGATGTCCTCATCATCCTCCCCCTCTTGAATTGGAGTCGTCCTCGACTCAAGCTCATCATCTTCTCCCAAATAGGGTTTAAATCTGAAATGTTAAATGTGGGACACCCCAAAA
>JAAALK010000080.1:56364090-56959357 GCA_019279435.1 Zizania palustris | reverse complement strand
CCAAATCAAGCAGACCAAATACGACACCTTCATCCACTAGGGTAAGTATACGCGGGACATGTTGAAGAAGTTCGACTTTGGTGGAGAGTTGAAGCCTCAGATGACCCCAATGGGTACATATGGGGCCTGGACAAGGACGAGAGTGGCATCAAGGTCAACGAGAGAGAGTTTCGAGGGATGATCGGTTCACTGCTGTACTTGACAGCGACGAGGCCAGACATACAGTTCGCCGTGGGACTGTGCGCGCGCTTCCAGTCTTCACCACGCGCATCTCATCGGCAGGCTATCAAGCGCATTTTCAGGTATCTCACCTATGCGCCTGATCTAGGTCTTTATTATTCAGCATCATCATCTCTTGATTTATCTGGTTTTTCGGACACTGACTTTGGTGGGTGCCGGTTGGATCGCAAGTCGACTTCCGGTACTTGCCAGTTTCTTGGTTCTTCTCTTGTCTCTTGGTCTTCTCGAAAGCAGTCTAGAGTTGCTCTTTCGACCACTGAGGCTGAGTATGTAGTTGCTGCTAGCTGCTTCTCACAGTTGGTTTGGATGATTTCCACATTGCGTGACTTTGGGTTGTTCTTTCCTACCAGAGTGCCTCTATTTTGTGACAGCACTAGTGCGATTAGTGTAGGGAAAAACCCTTGTCTCCATTCAAAAACCAAACACATTGATGTGCGCTGTCACTTTCTGAGGGATCAATATGAGAAAGGTGTCATTGACCTTGTTCATGTTGATACTCATCATCAGTTGGCTGACATTGTCACCAAACCCCTAGATCAGTCTACCTTTGAGCGTTTACGAGGGGATTTGGGTGTTGTGTATCCTTTATAGGATATTTTTGAGTCAGTTTTTTCCTTTTCTTTCCTCTTTTCTTGAGTCTTTTTGTGTGTGTTCATATCATGCATATTCACATATCACACTTTGAGCTTGCTTCTGTTATATGATTGAACTACTTTACTTATTCTAGCTGGTACATGGTTTTGATTACTTGTCGATGATCATGCTTTGCTTCAGTCCACATGATATGTCTGATATCTGTCATATGCATGGCTTTTATTCTTTAAAATTGAAAAGTGATCACCATTGCTTCTGGAAACTAGCATGTGTAGGCCGAATGCTTTTGCTCCCTGTTACATGCCTTGTAGCTAGTTCCTTACTTACATGCAGATATGCAACATGGACATCTGTATGCTTTAACATGGAAAGTGTGCTATAAAAATGATGAAAAATCAGAAAAATGAAAATTCCATGCCTTTTTATGCATAATTTCAAAAGATCCAGGTGGTTTTGCTTTGTCGCATTGCATTGTTCGGGACTGCTTACCATATCACTTTGGTATGAACTAGGACAATGTAGTGTATGCCAAGACCAATGTCTTAAGCTTCTGATAGTCCAGTTCTGGCCTAGGCTTGACTTGGTCGGTCAGCATAAGGTTTGACATGCAAATAACCGCTGGCAAAAATGAAAAAGTAAAACGAAAAAGCCTGAAAATTTAAAAGGATAACAAGTTTGCTGAAGCATTTGTTTTTGGACAATGCTTATCTTGGTAGATATCAGTTAGCTTTTGCATCTCATGTCTTACCTTGCTTGTCAACTGGAAAATGTGGTGATGTTTTTGTTTGCAAAAATTGAAAAATGTGTGCTAATGACTTTCTTTAGATATCATCTGTTGCACTGATCATGCCATGTTTCTTAGACAGTATGTCTTTTTCTATGCCTGCTAGATGTTGTAATTGTAGTCAATCATATCTGAGAAGCATGATTTCTACAGTCCACATGCACCCCAGTTGCATTCATTGCATATTTTGTGGGGGAGTTGCATTTCAGGGGGAGTCAGTGTCTCTTTACACTGCATTTCGTCTCTCTCGATGAGTCCAATTGTCAACAAGGGGGAGAAATTTTGGGAGAAGAGTTTAAGGGGGAGTTTTGGCTTTTCTCTGGGATTTGTTTCAGGGGGAGTTTTTGTCCCGTTTGTCCTTACTCTTTGGATATCCTTGTTTATAATTCTGCGATTGCACTCGTTTTTGAGTCTTTACTTTTGGTTAACCATAATGACTATTTTCTTGCTTTTGTTTGGCTTTTGGTCATTAGGGTTAAATTTTTACTTTATTTTCTTCTTCTTTGTTTTCTTGTGTTTTGTTTTCGTGTTTCCACATGTACTAGCAGGTACTGGAGAGCTGATGAAGAGAAGTGTTGACAATGCACTCATCAAGGGGGAGATTGAGGAGCCATGATGAAGAGCGTGGGTCTCATGGCTCCAGATGTGATGAGTCATTGTCAATGGAAGTCAAAGAGGACCGAGGAGAAGAGAAGACCAGCTGTGTCTAGGCCGCATGTGACTCAGGTACACGGGCATCGAGCGACTGTCGGGCAGAGGGGTCGCGAAGTCGGGCTGGCCCAATCCGGGTACATGGGCTAGGAGCAGCAGAGGATCCACTGGGCTGTTGACCAGGATTGACTCAGGTACACGAGCGGCGAACGATTGCTAGGCTGATAGAGCTGCGGAATCGGGCCGGCCCAATCCGGGTACCTGGTGCAAAGTCGGTGGACGCTTTGTCAGTTTCGGCGCAAAACTGACGACCACTGATCTCGGATCGGACCGTTCTGAGGTGAAGCCGTAGTTTCTACAAAAGCTCCTCTTTAGGATAAGTCATCTGTAATTAGGAGTTTACTATTTTGTCCTTAGGACCACAGTCAGTCAGTTAAGTCTGTAAAAATATCCTAAGGGCAGTTTGAACTTTTCCATTTTATTTCAGCGTCTATAAAAACCCTAAGGGTCTTCTGGTATTTTCCTAGGCTATTGGGCTGCCTATAAATAGGGCCCCAATCCCTAGAGTTAGGGTTAACTCAGTTAATGACAAATTTGAGTTCACTTTCCCTACGCTGTGTTCCTGTTTGATCTCTTGTTCCTGTGAATACCGCCTCCTTTGTGGATTTCTTCGTTCCTCACAGGTTTCTTTGTCAGGATCAGTATCTTTGGCGCCTTGGGAGATTAATTAAACATGTTTTATTCTTCTTGTTCCTTTCACCGAGCATAGCTATGGTTTAATTTATTTTACGCCTCTTTTTGCGTGCTTGGCTGGTTCATCTACTCTGAAATCTTATATGCTGCTCCTGTTTTGTTGTTTTCTCCCGGAGAAATCATTTCAGTCTTGGCTATTTTTCGGTAGCTAGTCTGCAGCTACTCTGCCATGGATCCTAGCTCTTTGTAGCGCCTAGACCAAGATTTTTTTGCTTTGCTGAGTTCTTCAAGAGAGGCATAGCATACAGTATTTGCAGTGTTTCTACGGAATCAACTTTATTGTGTTCACTAATTAATCACCATTCTCGATTTCCGTGTTCCTTTCTTTCTACATACGCTGGCTCAGTTCCTGTACAACCTGTGCTTTTTTCCTTTGATTAACATGAATACTACTTCAGCATTGATTGCAGAGTTTTGTTTTCTGCATGCATAAGGCTTTGCAGCCTACTTCTTAGGTCAGCCAGGTCTAGAAGGCTTGTTTGCTCAGGAACTTATTGCGTTGCTGTTGTTTGATGTATCATGAGGACAGGTCTGAATAGAGTTTTTCAGTGGCTTGTCAAATCAGCTTGTAGCCGCCTAATCCTCTAGGTTTTTTGCTTAGCTTTTGCAGCTGCTCAGACTGTACTTTTTGTGGCTCTATTTTCACGAAGAGCTAGTCTGCAGTCTCTATGTGTTACACGAAGGACTGTTTCTGCAGAGTGTATGTGAGTTTTTTGGTTCGGAGATTGTTTGGTGAAGCATTGCTGAGTATGAATTACTTCGAAGGTATACGCCGGTTTGTTTTAGCTCAGCGAAGATCCTAGCAAGTCCTATCTTTGGTTTTATTTTTGTGTTCCTTTGGTTTTCGAAGGCTGTTTCGGAGCTACTTCGATCCGAAGTAGGCTTCGAATTTTGGTGGGCTTCGGAGTCCTGGCTTCGCACAAGGGCTTTGTACAGGCTTCGGATAGTCTTCAACTTTTAAGACTACAGGCTTTGCACGACTGCACCGAACCGGCTTCGACTACTTCAGGCTTCGCACGTTCACATAGCACATGCTTCGTCAAGTTTTGAACAGGAGACAAATTTTTAACAGTAAACTTTCATCTCTTTTTACGTGCACTCAAGTTAAAAACCTGTGATGATTTACCTTCATGAAGCTTGAGGTGACCATGTTTTGAATGATCCGTTAATCTACCTTTAAGCACTGTGTTGGTGTCTCGTTATTAAGGACACCGGTCGTTTTTAGGCTAGATCATTTTAGGCTTTGTTGATCTGTTTACTTTTCCCTGCTAAGTATGTTGAGGTGCGTTGGGTGTTGGGAGTAGGCCATTGATTCGAAAGAATTTTTTAGGTGCCCATTCAGCCCCCTCTAGTCGCTACTTTCGGTCCTGCAAGTACTAAAAACAATTCCTAGTCGTGTGACTCATTGGACCGCACACATCATTATGTACTATGGCCAATAGCTCCCTCACCCTCTCACTCTGTCCAGTGAAAAGCATCTTTGTCATTTTGCTAAGTAAGCAAGACTCGCATGTGTTATATGGTTCAAAATTAAATGACTCCAAAAGTCCAACACTATGGAGCTTCCGCACGCGCTTCTCATTTATATGGCTCAAACGACAATGCCAGATGTAGGTAGGATTAAAATCATTGAGTCGTTGTTTCTTAGTACTAATGTTAAAAATGTGTGCATCTTCAAGACTCGGAATATATAATGCATTCACTAGTGGACAAATATCATAGACCATGCCATTCAAAAATATTGAACAACTCTTGTTCTTTATTACGAAATCAAAAGCATCTTCCTATAAACATGAAGAAGAGATAATGTTTCTGCCTAAGACGGTAGCGACAGTGAATAAACGCCAACGACCAACGCTGCAACCTTTGCATCATTCCCGGTGTGGATTTCCAACTCGCCACTTGCACACTTTCTTACTCTAACCAGCCCATGAATCATCGTTCTAGTATCAAATATCCATGAATGATTTGGACGAGTAGCAAGATTAATTTCAATAACATTAATACATGAAGCGGAAGTCACAATTCCCTTGTTGTTCTTCTGCTCTTCCAGGTACACCTTGCAATTGTGCTTCTAATGCCAAGGCCTGTGGCAGTGGTGGCACACATCAGAGCCAGCAGCACCCAACTTAGACTTTCCAGCTGGTTTAGAGTTCGCACTAGAGATCGAATTTGTAGTCTTATCCTTGCCCTTCCTATTTCTCTTTTTGCCCTCCTTCTGAACCATCATCACTTGACTTGCATATTTCTTGATACTCTCCTCAACAGTTTTTAGCATCCCATACAACTCAGCTAGTGTCTTCTCTAGTCCAAGCATGTTATAATTCATGATGAACGGCTCAAAGCTCAGTGGAAGCGACTAGAGAATGACATCAACAGAAAGGTATGGATCCACTGGAGTGCCTAGTCTCTGTAGAGTCTTGATGTAACCAATCATCCTGATCACATGAGGGCTCACTTAGACACATTGTATCTCTCTGCCTTTCTTGGTTCTGAAACATGCCATTGAGACCTACGATCATATCATAAGCATCGCGTTCCTCATATTGTTTTTGAAACTCAGAGCACATGCAGGCAAGCATCAGACAACTGACATCCACATAATAACTAGCATGCTTCTCATAAGCACGCTTGTCTGCTGCAGAAGCATCCTCACCTGGTTCATCGGGGTGAGGTTCCTCTAGAACATAATCATTTTTCTCTTCCGACAGGGTATTTAGGTCTCTCGATTTAGTACGACATGCAATAGATCCAACCTGTTTTTGTCCACCTCAGAACTTTGGATACACATATCGGAACATCTGATCAGTACAATATTCCTCCATTCCAAATCAGAACTTTCGACTCGTCGGAACTTCTGATACTACTTATCGGAACTTCCGATACACGAAATTTTTTGGGCATATCCTTCATGCATGTGGCGCCTGGTTGCTTCACATGGGACTGTGCAGTAACGGTGCTCGGCGCGCAGAGACTCAGCGCAGTTGGCGACGCACGCTAGGCATTCGGCAGAAGGCGCACTTGAACAGGAGTAGAACCATAAGTGCACAATAATCTCTATTATCCTTCCTCGATTTGCATCAAATACATTTTATTCTGAATATGGTTTAATTCGGCAAGTAGTTTATTTCCAGATTGCAACATGCATGTTTATTGATATATCTATGTGATCTAGTGCATGTCATGTGTTTGATTGTATTCCTGTGAATTGTGCATTGTTATCTTCTTCTCTATGAAATACTTGTGATCGGTGGATGTTTTCCTAGCACTTTAGGATTTAACTATTTTGATCTATGAGACTTTTTAATCTGGCTCGTGTGCTTTGTACGGGTGTCTTTTCAATCGGGACATCGGTCTGTGTTTGAAGGCTAGATTATTTTTAGTGCTTATGATCTCTCAAATCTGTCACATCACATCTTATATGACATGAGAGTGATAGAAATAGCTTTCTCTGGAATTTTTCTGTGTTTGTTTATTTTTCTCCGCTATTTCTTTTAGAGGAGCTGTTGATACAAAAAAATGGCATCAATGGCTAAGATTGTCAAAATATCAATTTTGGTAATTTGGGCCGAAAATACACATGTGATGGGTCAGGCCGAAGCCCTATAGGGATGAAGGTCCATTGGACTATGGGCTCCGAAAGCTTCCAGCCAGCCCACGGCCTTCGGCCAGGAAGCCTTCGGAGGCCGACGCCGCCGAAGCTTCGGCCCGAGGAGGAAGCTTCGATGGGCCTGGCTGAAGCCCACTTCGGTAGAGGTAGAGTTGGGTACGATTCCGGCTAAGTCTTTATCTTTATCCAACCGAATTATAGCAGATTAGATCCGAGGGTTAAGTCCCTATAAATAGAGAGGAGAAGCCAGTTTACAGGCCCCCCCAAAAAACACAACCCAAACACAAAGCCCTAGCTTTGATGACATTTACTTTATCTTTAATTTTCTGTACCTCTTCATGGGTTTGCCTAGAAGCCCTCTGACGGCCACTTCGGAACAGTGGTAATCCTTGTTACTTCGCCTGTGAAATATCCATTAATCTATGTAATAGATTGCTATCGTCTTGTGAAGTAATAGATTGTGAGACTGCTGCTTCGACCGCACGCTTCGCCAGCACACTTCGTCATGACGGGCTTCGCCACGCTCGCACTCCGCTCCGGACGAAGTTACACTCGCGTGTTGTGCTCGGGTCTCTACTCTGTGTCTTGCTGTATCGGAGACTTCACGCCGAACCCCGCTGTTTGGAGGTGACTATTGCATCTGGATCCGTTCGGAGTTCATCTTTGATCATATCAGTCCGAACGCCGAAGGTACCCTTCGGTGGGACACTTCGCACTAGACGCCAAAGGTATACTTCGGTGACCCCTTCGCACCATACTTCAAAGCAGACAGGCTCCGACGGGTTTGCTAATTTATTCTGTTTAATATATTTATTTCGGCTAATTGGATTATTTTGTGTGATCTGATTGCCTAGCAACTCCACCCCCTTACCAGGGCTAAGGGTAGTCGAAACGCGACGTCGGTGCTGTGTTACGCTTAGGATTATCCCTAAGTATCCGCACACTTTTGGATCGTCGAACTGACCCAAGTGTAGGGGCACATTTTCGTATCAACACACTTATTGACGACTCCGCTGGGGAAAAGCTACGCCAACATGACGGGTACGTCTACATCGGTCACCGGTACATCTGCAACGACTACTACGCCTACAGCGCCAATGGACACCATCGGGGGCACGGATATCGACAATGGCAACATCCTAACACCTACTCTTGAAGAAATCCCCGGAAAAGACCGAGCCGAGATCGAGGCGAAATTGAAGGCGCTCCATGACATGATGCTTGGGTGCTACGTTATGACACGCGCAGGCTTCATCAAGCGTGACTTCGGCCCCCAATGGCTGAACCCCGCACCGCTTTGGATGAGCTCTCCAACAGGAGGCTTCGGCCCACACTGGCCGAACGTGCCTCTGGCCTAGCAGGACCCCTCGCGGATATGGTCCGAGATAACGTCGACTCTACCGAACCCCCCTCCGGGTAACGGGTTTGGCTCACAGTGGGCGAGGCCACTAGATCCACTGATGCCTCCGTCGTACAGCTGGGCAGGAACTCCGTGGGCTCCATACGTATCCCAGCCGGAGTACCCTCCACAACTTAACGCTATGCCTTGTTTCCTGTTGGGGGAAAATACTTCATCCTCAGGGCCATTGCTGAAACAAGACAAAGGCAAGAGATTTAATCGAAGGATTCCAGCATCTAACTCCGGAAGTATACTGGAACAAGTTCAAAACATAGAGGCGAACTCTAGTTCGGAGTATATCTTCGGACATTGACTCTTCAGAGAGTTTCTTTGCCAGCTAAGATGGAAGACTTATCTTCTTTCTCATTAGATTAGTCTTTTACTGTTTTAGTCCTATTAAGGGTACCGAATAGTTTCCACTATGTCGGTTGTAACAGAGGGGTAAAAGGGTCTTTTCCTTAAGGTTTTGGCCTATAAATACCCCACATTTTACCCTGTAATAGGGATCGAATACTGAGTTATTCAATACACATCTTCAAACTGTTTGATCTATTATCCACTTCGGAGGCTTAAAATAGTTTACTTCACAAACACTTTGTTTGTTAGTTTCTAAGCTTCAGAAACCTGTTAGCGTAATCTTTTACGTCAACGGTTGGTGCCGTCCGTGGGGAACGGAGTCCCTCCCCCAACTCCATCCATACTTCGGCCAACCGGAGTTCCTCTTCCACCTCAAGTTCCACTTCGAACTAATGCGTACAGTTCTCAAGACCCGGAAGGTCCTTCCAGAGGAGATGAAGACGGTCTTGGTGATATGGCCGCTCAAATGGCCAGTCTCCAAGCTGAAGTAGCAAGGTGGCGGCAAGAAGCCACACATAGGCTTCATTCTCAAGCCACCCCGGTCATCCCCGAAGTGCCCCAAGATGACGAACTTCCTTATCCTGAAGCCCCGGAGAACGCTTCCTTCGACAGCGAGTCTCCACTACATCCTGAGCTACAGAAAGTGCACTTCGATCCTAAGTTTAAAACTTCGAAGCTTTGCAAATATGCTGGAGATGAAGACCTCGGGGAGTTCTCCTGTTCTTATGCATTAGCGATTGAGGCCAGTGGAGGAGTACGAGACACCATGGCCAAGTGCTTCCCTCTAGCTCTTGAAGGAGTGGATCTACGGTGGTTCTGGTCCCTGAAGCCAGGGTCAATTAGAACCTAGGAGCAGTTAAGGAAGAAGTTCATAAGCAACTTTCAGGGTACCTTCGTACCCCCAATGTCTACAGGAAGCCTTTTCCAGGTAAAGCAGCTGCCCGGAGAGACTTTAAGGCAATTTTTTAAGCGCTTCGCTCATACGAAGTCGCAGATTTGAGGGTTAACTACATCCTCCATAGTTGATGCCGCTCGAGAGGGAATTACCCATGTGGGCCTCCTTGATAAACTTCACCGGAAGCAGATTACTTATGTTGCTCAGTTGATGTCTTATTTCGAAGAGTATGCAAGGTCAGAAGAAGGGTGGCTTCGGAGAACTGCTGCAACTCCGTCAATCCTGCAAGAAGTCAAGCTGGAAGTGAAGACTTCAACACCGTCGCAGGGGCCTAGTTTCAAAGTTCAACATGACAGGCGTCGGGGGCAAAAGCATCCTCGTTTAGAAGTCTTGATCATCGCACCTCCGCAGAAATTTGCCCCTAAGACTTCGCAACCTTCAGGAAGCAAGACCAGCGGCTAGAGGCCGCCAGGGAAGCCGGCTGGCAAAGCCCAGGCCTTCTTCTGCTGTGTCCATGGTGAGAATCGAAGTCACGCAACCGATGCGTGCAAGTCTATACTCGCGTTAAGAGGCGAGTACCTTGAAAGAACTTCGGGCCGAGGCACTACTGACCGAGTTCCTCCTAGGGTGCGTCCGGAGCCTGTCCAGGCTGTGGCCCGTATAGATAACTTCGACCCTACAAGGCAACCTCCGGTGGTCAATGTTATGCCACCTCCGAAGCAGGAAGATGGCCAAGATCGAGGGAAAAGAGTAGTCCTCCCTATTTTCGGAGGAGGGAGTCTTGGTAGTATGTCAACGAGGCAGAGAAGAGAATATGTTCGGGAAGTGGGCCATATTGGAACTTCTTCGTCCGTGGCTACCATGCCTGAATGGTCCCATGTGCTAATATCTTTCTCCGCAGATGATGCAGCGGGCATAATGTTTCCACATGCAGATCCACTTGTCATCACTGCCGATATAGCAGGGACTGAAGTCCAGAGAGTACTGATTGACGGAGGGAGTTCAGCATATATTATCTTCTCCCAGTAGCTCGTCCTTTGCAAGGCTTCGCAGGACCCCCTGTCGATGCCCTAGGCCAAATAGGTCTGGAGGTCACCTTTGGAGAGGGGCTACTGGCCAGAACGGAGGAGGTCATTTTTGATGTCGTGGATGCCCCGTATGCATACAATGTTATCTTCGGGAGGGGCATGTTGAATCAGTTCGGAGCTGTGGCACATCATAATTATCTGTGTATGAAGATGCCCACACAAGCGGGAGTGCTCACTATTTTTGGAGATCAGGCCATTGCGCGAAGAGCGGAATATGGTCATGGCCCTCCTCTTGACCCAAGACAGGTGAACAGCGTGCAAGGCAACCCGAAGGATATTTCTGCTCTAGGTGAACCTTCGAAGAAGTCCTTCCCAAGGCCAAGCCCTGAAGGGGAAATTATAACGAAGGTTATTGTCAAAGATGGCAAAGATTATTCATTTCAGTTTGGCAAAGATTTGCCTCCAGAAGTCACTACTTCGTTAGAAAAAGTAGTTGAAGAGAATTTAGATGTCTTTGCCTGGTCTGATGAGGACATTACCGGAGTCAGTCGGGATATTATTTAGCATAGTTTACTTGTGAACCCGAAGGTTCGGCCTGTCCAACAAGGACTCCGGAAGCTATATGCGGAAAGGGCCATCCTTGCTAAAGATGAAGTGGAAAAGTTGCTGAAGGCTGGGATTATCAGAGAAGTAGCTCATACGGAGTGGCTAGCCAACCCAATCTTCGTTAGGAAGAAATCTTCCGAGAAGTGGCGCATGTGTATTGATTTTACATCTTTGAATAAAGCATGCCCCCGTGACCCCTATCCCATGCCCCAAATTGATCAATTGTTTGACTCCACTGCTGGTTCGAAGTTATTAAGGTTCCTTGACGCGTATTCCGGCTATCATCAAATTTGGCTAAAGCGCGAAGATGAAATCAAAACAAGCTTTGTAACTCCTTCGGGAGTCTATTGCAATGTAAGAATGCCCTTTGGGTTAAGAAATGTCGGGGCAACTTTTTTGAGGTTAATTGCTAAGGCTCTAGGTCATCAAATAGGCCGCAATATAAAAGCCTATATGGATGACATTGTAATAAAGAGTGCTTTAAAGCACCAACATAGCCTAGACCTAGCAGAAACATTCAATAGCCTTCGGGCATGTGGAATCTATCTTAACCCCTAAAAATGTATCTTCGGGGCTCAGGCTGGAAAGTTGTTAGGGTATCTAGTTTCAAGCAGAGGGATCGAAGCTAGCCCCACTCAAATAACTGCGTTGCAAAGGATGGCACCTCTGGAAAATTTGAAGCAAGTGCAAAAGCTGACTGGTCGTCTTTCAGCACTTAGCAGATTCTTAGCAAGGTCTGCGGAGAGAAGTTTGCCCATTTTCTAAGCATTGAGGGGGTCCGAAGATTTTGCATTGACACCGGAGTGTCAAAAGAGCTTCGATGATATTAAGAATTATCTCAGTAACCTTGCTACACTCACGATGCCTGTTGCGGACGAAACCCTACTCCTTTACCTTGCGGCTACTGGCTCCGCTGTCAGTGCAGTCCTTGTTAGAGAAGTTGATTTCAATGGGAAGTTGGTACATAATCCAGACTATTTTGTATCCGAAGCATTGTCTGGAGCAAAAACAAGATATTCCGAGCTTGAGAAGTTCACCTATGCTCTGATAATGGCTTCGAGGAAGTTAAGACATTATTTCCTAGCACATAATGTGATTGTACCAACTTCGTATCCCTTGGGAGATATGCTCCGAAGTAAGGATTCCACAGGAAGAATTGGAAAGTGGGCTGTTGAATTAGCACCCTTCGGCATCTCCTTCGTAGCAAGGACAGCAATTAAGTCACAAGTGTTGGCAGACTTCGTGGCAGAATGGACTCCCCCTGTAGTATGAGCAGGCGTCGGAGCAGTAATAATTTCACCTTCAGGGCAAAAAGCAATGTACTCCGCAAGGCTCAACTTTAAGTCCACCAATAATACAGCGTAGTATGAGGGAATTTTGTTAGGAATTCGAAAGGCACGTGCTTTGGGGGCTACAAGAGTTGTAATTAAAATAGATTCTCAAAATTGTAGCAGGGCACGTAGATAAGAGTTTTCAAGTTCATCATCCACAGCTTGCAAAATATTTGGAAGAGATCCGTAAGATTGAAGCAGCATTTAAAGGGATTTCCATTCAAAGTATACCCAGAGCTGAAAATACGCAAGCTGATACCTTGGCAAAAGCTGCAGCCGGAGCTATGAACATTCCAGAAGAAGCTTTTTACGAGGAGCTCAATTCACCTTCGGTCACACAGATCCCTTCTACGGAAGTTCTTTGCATTCCAAGTACAGATTGGCGGAGTTCAATTATGGAATTATTGCAAGGAGAAGCAAATTTGCCTGAAGGGCCACAACTTTCGAGGTTGAAGCTCATAATTCGAAATTATCATATAATCAACGGTATCCTCTTCAAGGCCAGAGTATGCTCCCCACTGCTCCGATGTATATCCCAAGCTGAAGGTCAAGAGATTCTCCGAGGAATTCATGAAGGACTTTGTGGTAGCCATCTGGCCCCTCGAGCTTTGGCAGGAAAAACACTTCGCCAGGGGCTTTATTGGCCTACAATAGTAGCTGACGCGGAGATCTTAGTCCGCACTTGCCTGTGTTTTCAGTGGATGGGAAGAAGAAGTCATCGTCCGCCAACAACTCTTCATGTCATTGCCCAGTGTGGCCCATGGCCAGATGGGGCATGGACCTTATTGGCCCCTTCACAGTAGCAAAAGGAAATTTGAAATTCGTAGTTGTAGAAATTGAGTATTTTTCCAAGTGGGTCGAAGTAGAGCCCCTCACAGCTATCACTTCAAATAATGTACAAATTTTTTTCTAGAAAAGTATTATATGCCGGTTCAGAGTGCCTCGGCAACTCATAGTTGACAATGGGACACAGTTTGATGCAGAACCCTTCAGGAAGTTTTGCGAAGATCTTGGCATACAATTATGCTTCGCTGTAGTGCGACATCCTCAGTGTAACGGAGCTGTTGAAAGAGCCAATGGTAATATCTTGTCAGGGTTGAATCGAAGAATAGTCGGATTTCCAATGGGAGCTCCCGAAGATTTTATGGTCCATTCGGACCACTCAAACAAGATCCACGGGTTTCACTCCTTTCAGACTATTATTCAGAGATGAAACTATGAAGCCAACAGAGCTTAAAGGAGGATCCCTTCACAGCACCGAACCAGAAATAGAAGCAGAAAGGCAAACTTCGCTTGATTTAACAGAAGAAACAAGACTTCGAGTTGTCGCCAATTTGTCAAAGTATTAGCAGCAGACGAAGACTTGGTTTGACCCGAAGGTTAAACTTAATGAACATAAGCTGGGTCATCTTGTTTTGCGAAGCATTATAGCACTAGAGAAATTAGGGAATAAGTGGGAAGGTCCATACATAATTCTCCGCTCAGGACGCCCTGGTTCTTTTAAGTTAGCTAATTTGGAAGGCGAAGAGTTAACACATACATGGCATGCAGAGCACTTAAAGCGATATTTCGCATAGGGGCTCCTTGTAACCATTTGTAAACACCTTCTGAATTAATAAAGCTCATGGTTCAGATAATGCCTACCTCTCAAACACTTCCTACTTCTAGTGGATGCACTGGAAGAACGAAGTTGGCTGGGAGGGAAGTGTCATTAATTTGAACCAATTTTTCGGACTTCGAACCACTGGTTCAAAGCTTCCGACGAGGTGGGAAAGTCACTAAAAATGGATTCCAAGCCACCAGCTTGAAAGCATCCGTAAAAAGAGTCGAAGGAGACCAAATAATGTGGATTCCAAGCTTCGGCTTGAAAGCATCCGTAAAAAGAGTCGAAGGAGACCAAATATTGCGGATTCCAAGCTTCGGCTTGAAAGCATCCGTAAAAATAGTCCAAGGAGACCACTGCGAATTCCAAACCACCATTTTGATAGCATTCGCAAAAAGAGCCGAAGGAGGCCAAAACAAAATAGAGTTTGAGCTAATAAGCTTCGAATATCTGTGAAAAAAGTCCAAAGTGACAAATCGTTTTGGACGCCAAAGTGTCCGAGAAATTAGTCCGAAGTGACTTCTTTCAAACAAAAGGTACTAAGTTACCAGTTTTCAGACTCCAAGTAGTCGAAGACGTTTTGTAAGATTTCAATTAATATTTAAGTTGATGAGGGGCTCCGAGCCTCCAAAATTGTACTCCTAAGTCTTTTTTCTTTGTGCCTAACCATCTTCAAGTACACTTCGAAGTTGCTTACGCCCAAAGAGGGGCTGGGAAGTAGGGAGACAATTTTTTTAAAAAAAATCAATCTTTATTATTTGAACAGATTACATTACATTATGAAAAATTTGTGTATATTCCAAGAAGGAATCGAAGACCCCTTCGATCTCTAGAGCTACCACTAAAGTCGGAATGACTAGTTCCAGAGCCGGGAGTCCTGATAACTTTACGTTTAATTCTTCTCCCTCCCTTCGAAGCTCGAAAATCTTTTTGTTCTTTTTGAAGTTCAGCCCAAGTTCGAAGTCGCTCGGGACATCTTTCCTAGCTTCGAAGTTCTTCAGGCTTCTTTCCTTGTTCTTCAGCAATATTCTCATCTTCAGACCATTCAACGTCTTCAGAAGATGAAGTTTCCAAGTTAACTTATTTTTCCTCCTTTTTAATATAAGATAATATATCTTTACATATTTCGGGCGCAATTGCGCCGGAGCTTTCTCGAGGAATCAAAATAGAGGTCATTTGTGAAGTTTTAAAAGTTCGAAGGTAGCCCATAGCAGGCGGAGTTCTTTGGTAACATTGAATACTTCGACATCATCCGTACGAGGTTGAGAAGCCTAAAAACATGATAAATAAATTTTCATTCATAATATATGAAAGCATAATTTTTACATAGTCGGGCTCCAAAAACAAGGCTAAACCTGCGGGTTCGGCGGAGGCTGGCTGCTCGAAGGTTGAGACCGAGCTTTTTTTTGGTGATGCCCTTCGTCGATCCAAGCCTTGATTGTTGTTGGACCTTCGGCTCTCCATGAAGCTTGGAAGGCTTGCCAAGCTGCGGCCACATCTTCGGAAGGGTTAAGTAGTTGGTTCTCGTCGAAGGTAATGGGAGCCGTCCCCGAATCTGGTGCTATCGATAGCCCTAGATCTTCGTAGTAGCGAAGTACTCCGAGAGCAGCTACTTGGCCGGAGATCTCTCCATACCGAATGCCTGCTGTCTTCATCATATTCGCTGCTCCTTGGATCGTCTTTAGCCGTCGCGGCAGGAGGACGTTGTCACTCGAAGGTAGTGTCCAAAGAGTACTGAAGTACTCTAGAACACCTAAAAGATTGTTCATGACCTCCACGGCTACCTTCTCCAAATTCACTTTATCTTCAATTAAAGCATCCCTTGACGAAGTCAGTTCAACTACCACAGCAGATAGCCTAGCTGCCTCCGTAGCCAGAGAACTCTTCTGGCTAAGCAAGTTGCTAGCTTCCTTCGTGGCTTTAGCCTTCTCCTCTTGAAACTTAACTAGCTTAGCCCCCGCCGTGGCAAGCTCTGCCCACATTTTCTCTATCTCGGCCCGAAGCACGATTTGTTCGGCTTCGAGTTTTTATTCGCAGCCTCTAGACCAAGTCTGGCCCTCCTCTCCGCTGCAACCATTTCGTCCAAGCTAGAAATTCGAACTTCGGAGATGTCAAGACTCCTCTAGAGAGCAGTAACCTTCTCCTGAAGACGAAGGCTTCCGCGCTCATTCCAGACGGCTGCAGCTCGAGCCAAAACTATTTGCTGTGAAGAGAAAAAGCAAGGTGAGAAATTGTTCATAAGTTGAAATTAATCTTGTTTTGCAGATACTTCGCACTTGGTATGCTGCCCGTTCTAAGGTTGTGTTCAGCTCCGAGCCCTTAGCTTCGCTAAGTATGGCTACTAAGTCCGTCTCCCGAACTTCACGGTTAGCTCGATCCAAAGGTTCGAACAAGGCCCAAAGTCCGGTCCTTCGCTCCAGAAAAGGAGCTAGGAGGGGGAGCATTGACAGAGTCCTTTGATCGTCTTCGTTCGGTGAGGGGTCGGAGCGCTGTGCTGTGTCTTCAGATACCTCGGTGGACTGGCCCCCCTCCGTAGATTGACTTCCGTCTATTGATTCAGATGGAGTTAATCCTGAGTTCGGAGCAAGAAAGGGGTCCATTTTGCCTTTACCTTTTCCAGGTCCCATCTGTGCAGCTTCTGGAACCGACCCAGGAGTCGTCGAGGTCCCAGGAGAAGTATCTTCGGGAGGAGTCACCTCCATGGGAGCGGACCCTGCCAAAACAAGGTATTATATATTACATAAATTTGCAGTGAGAAGGAACAAATGGTTCATGCGAAGTTTACCTCTGAAGTCCTGTCGGCGGATGAGTACGGGGCTGCTCGGAGGGTCAAAGGCCACTTCGAAGTCTTCATTGGACTCGAAGTCTAGAACCAAAGGGTTGACTGTTGGAACCTCTCTTGGAGCTACAGCTACCACTTCGTCCGGAATCGAAGCTTGCTCAGCAGTAACTTCGACTCCACCTTCAGTTACATGGGCTTCTTCATGCGGCAAGTCCGGCTGGACATTTGAAGTCCCAGCTTGTCTAGAGCTACCTAGAACATCTTGCGCGCTTGCGGCGTTGCCAGTGTTTACATTTGCCCAGGTTTCGTCTTCGGTAATTAGGTTTATGAGGACTCTTACCTCATCTTCAGAGGAATCGGAGGCCGAAGCCACCGGACTTGAAGGTGCCACATTCTTTGGCTTTCGGGCTACCTTTTTTGCTGGGGTCTTAACTGGAGCCGAAGTCCCGGCATCCGCCTTCCTCTTCTTCGGCCCTTGCTCTGAAGGTACCCAGTCCAGAAGAAGAGGGGGAGCAACTCCGAGTACACACCATACTCGGTTGAGCCACTCCCAATTACCCACTAGCTTTGTCCTCCACTCCTTTTCGGCTGGAGTTGGAACTCCAAGAATCTTCTCCGAAGCACGAACAACTTGCTCCGAAGTCATGGGGGCTTGAGAAGCTGAAAGATAAGTTGGAATTAGTCATTTCATCAAACAAATATATATAGAACATGTTGTTTTCAAAGCTACCTGCAGGGCTCGAGTTCGAAGAGATTTTTCAGAGTCCACCCTCCGAATCTTCTTCGAAGGTGATAGGCCAGTTGGCCATCAGAGGTGGAATTTGGAGTCCGATGAACTCCTCTGCTAAGTCCCGCATGCTCATGTGGCAACAAATCCTTTGGAGCAGGCTAAGGCGAACTTCTAGCTAGCCGGGATGTGGGTGAACTTGGGCTTCCCTTCGGAAGTATATGTCCTGCAGAGGTCCGGCCAGACGACTGTCTGCCCCAACTTTGGCATAGAACCACTAGAGGATCCAATTTGTGTACCATCTGGCGTTGATGGCCTTCACTGGAAATCTTAGTTGGAATTCATCCTGGAGTCTGAAGTTGATGCTGCCGAAGGCTACCACAATATTCTCTCCTCTAGAGCCTAGGTAAGTCTTTGGTTGGAAAGATGCTCTGTGCAATGCTGTGAAAATTTCTGCTCTTCCTTCGCAGCCTTCAGCTCTTAGCGCCCATTCAAAGATGGCTAAGCACGCTATTGCGTTCGGTGATAGTTGAGGAAGGGTGACATGAAAAAATCCAATACCTCCGACAAAAAGTCCACTGCTGGGAGTCCTAACCCCGCTTCGAAGACCACAACTTCTCCCGGTCTTGGAGAAGGGATGGCCTCTTTTCTAGGTTTCCGGGTGATGACCTCCGATCCAATCTTCCCTTCTACAGCCGCTGCGATCGTCTCCTTTTGCAAGTAGATGGCCCCAGTTCATAAGATTAGTGTGGATACTTCGAAGAAGCAGGGAGGAGATCGTGGGGGCCAACTTGTTGAGGATTTCTCGCCGGGGCCGCCATCACTGAAGAAGCCGCCGCTGCTGGTGTCGCCACCGCCAAAGTTGCCGCCGCTGTTGGTGCCGCTACTGTTGTTGCCACTGCCGCAGCCGCAGCTTGCTGCTGGGCTAGGGCCGAAGTTGCCCCAGGAGCCTTGAAACTGGTTTTCGCCATGAACTCACACCAGATGCTAAAGCTAGAATCTGGAGGCTAAGGATTGGTTGCGCAAAGACGGTGAGGAAGGTATTCGAGAAGTGTCTAGGTCCTCTATTTATAGCCCAGGCCCATGATTTTTTACCGTTCACATTTTGCCGTGTCGCATTCTTGACCGTTACTCTTCGCGAAGTTAACGCACCGCGTAACTTCGGCTGAAGGAAAAAGCCAACGACTATTTCTTCTAAGTCTAAAAAGCTTTCTAGCTTCTTAAGTTAATTCTAAGATAGTTCGAATGTAACTTTCTTAGGAGTCAATTCGAAGTTTTAAATCTTCATATACTTCGGACGTTCGTTAAATCTGTTAACCCCTACGCATGATTATTTTTCTTGCGTATACTGCTCTCCTAATGTTACAGATCTAGCGGAGAAGCGTATTCGAGGGGCTACTATTGGGGGAAAATACTTCATCCTCAGGGCCATTGCTGAAACAAGACAAAGGCAAGAGATTTAATCGAACGATTCTAGCATCTAACTCCAGAAGTATACTGGAACAAGTTCGAAGGATAGAGGCGAACTCTAGTTCGGAGTATATCTTCGGACATTGACTCTTCAGAGAGTTTCTTTGCCAGCTAAGATGGAAGACTTATCTTCTTTCTCATTAGATAAGTCTTTTACTGTTTTAGCCCTATTAAGGGTACCGAATAGTTTCCACTATGTCGGTTGTAACAGAGGGGTAAACGGGTCTTTTCCTTAAGGTTTTGGCCTATAAATACCCCCCGTTTTACCCTGTAATAGGGATCGAATACTGAGTTATTCAATACACATCTTCGAACTGTTTGAGCTATTATCCACTTCGGAGGCTTAAAATAGTTTACTTCACAAACACTTTGTTTGTTAGTTTCTAAGCTTCAGAAACCTGTTAGCGTAATCTTTTATGCCAACATTTCCCTTCGGTGTATTATGAATGGCAGGGACAAACAGACACAGCGGAGGGAGGCATCATCCACAAGCTGTCCGTGGTACCTCCGAATCGGCCCGTGCAGAGCGAAGTTGAAGAGTATAGGCGCGAGGAGGCCGAAGAAAGGGAGTCCGAGGCTATCACAATCAGAGTAGGGTCTCAGGAAGTCCCAATACCGAAGGCCTTATCGCCGATGTCTGACGGAGGTGAGTCCCGTGCTTCGGCCCGATCCCGCGCCGAAGCCTGGTTCGATCGTCCGAGCAAGGCCGATCTGACTGCCGGGGTCCGCAGCGAAGGCCCCTCCGAATACAGAGTGCACGAGGCCGAAGGGGGCAATACCACTTTGGCCAGAGTTGACAGGAGCCAGGCAGTAGCACCTGGCACCAAGCCACAACCATCTTGGACACCTCCAATCATGTCCAAATCACAAAAGAGATGTCTGCAACGACTACAGGCACAAGATATGCGTGAGAAGAAAGCCGAGGACAAGCGCGACACTATCTTTGAAGAAATCCACCCTCGGCCAACCACAAAATAGGTATGGAGGATAAAGTCGGTTGGCATGAACAACCTGGCTCCTTGTACGAGCGACGACGACGAATACTCGCTAGTCTCCGAGGGGCACGCACCCCAAGCGATGGACATCAACGTTGTCACACTGCCCGCCGAGTTCGCTCTACCGCAGGGCAAGGCCGAGGTCGCTCAATTGAACCTCGGCCCACGCAACGCCATTTTTGAGAAGCCCGAGGACTCGACTCGCCATCTAAAGCCTCTCTACGTCAGAGGTCACATTGACGGAAAGCCGATTTCTCGAATGCTCGTTGATGGTGGCGCCACTGTTAACTTAATGCCTTACTTGTTATTAAAGAAACTTGGCAGGGACGAGGATGATCTGAAGAAGACTAACTTGATGCTCAACGGCTTCAATGGTGAGAGCTCCGAGGCCAAGGGCGTGCTCTCCATGGAGTTGACGGTGGGCTAGGTCTAATATATGCTTATTGCTTGTCTCCAAGACCTCCTCCTCTCTTTATATAGGGCTGAGAGACCCTGGTCGTCCACATCTTGAAAATCACAAATTGGTTATAACTAATTCGTGTTCACAATAGATCCAATCTGTTTGCCCACGTCGGAACTTCCGATCCTAGATCGGAACTTCTGATAGGGTATTTAGGTCTCTCGATTCAATACGACATGCAACAGATCCAATCTGTTTTCACCCACCTCAGAACTTCCGATACACATATTGGAACTTCCAATCAGTACAATATTCCCTGATTCCAAATCGGAATTTCTGGCTCGTTGGAACTTCCGAAACCATATCAAAACTTCCGAAGTAACTTTTACTCTCTGACTCAATACTAGCAAATAATGGGAACTTCCGATACACGAAATTTTCTTGGGCATATCTTTCAATCTCCCACTTGCACAAGAACCAATTATTTGCATGTTTCTTAATCCATTCCCTTAAGTGTATGACCCGATAGGTTCATACACTAACGGTTCTTCACCGGAAACTGTATTCGACCCACTGATCAATAGCGGTACCTAGTAGCACATATTGACCCCCATAAAAGTACAAAATCAATTTTCACTGAACCTTGATATATGCAAGCACCAGTCCCTTTACCACAAGCTGTCAGTCAAGATCAAAGAAATATATGTGCCACCCTTGTTGGTTAGCTCGACATTTCACTCGATCAAGTATCGGATTCAAATCACGACTAACTCTTTAGTCATAGTGGCATAGCCATGCACTTTTCCAATCCAATACCTCGAGGAGGCCTTAGATGACTCTCCTGTTATTTAGGAGGTGTAAATACCATCTTGACCGCTCACATCCCACGACATGTTTCACAACACACTTGAAAACAACCCTTATTACTGCCCTGTTACGAAATAGCGTTAGGAAGCATATAATTGTGTCGTTACGCATTCTAGAATCAAATGATGGTCTAAGGTCCAAGTACTCTACAAGTAAACATTTGAGATGACAACTAATGTCACATTAAAATAACAATCCCAGCAGTATCTTAAGCGGGTGTATCCAACACCATGTTCACCAACAAGTGTCCACCTCACTGATTTGATATCTCTATGTCTATGATCTGTGAAACGTGATCATTAATCAATCAGATGCGATAATCTATGTGTCATCACTGTCCCACATGATGACAAGATCAGGGATCCCTTTTGAACAATATCGTTATAACACAAATAGTTTCACATAACAAGTCATGTACTCATTAATCAAATGTAAACAACATTTATTCAACGAACAAGATAACGATTATCCTCACACATTAGCATAGACTTTGTTAGCATCTTCCACAGACACATGACTCAGTCACGCAAGTATCTAATACCCATGGAGCTCAAGTGCACCTTGCAAATCTTCACATCACCTCTCTCAATGATCTCATGGATCATGTGATATCGCTGAAGTATATGTTTGGACTTCTGGTGTGATCTAGGCTCCTTGACTTGCGTAATGGAACCACTATTATTACAATAGAGGTCCACTACTCTAGAGGCACTAGGAATAACACCCAACTCAGAAACAAACTTTCTAATCCAAACTGCCTCCTTCGTAGTTTCTGAAGCGGCAATATACTCAGCTTCTGTTGTAGAATCGACCACCGTCTCTTGCTTGGAACTCTTCCAACTCAATGTGCCTCCATTGAGGTAGAACACAAAGCCAGATTGTGATCAAGAATCATATTTATTGGTCTAAAAGCCAGCATCCGTGTAACTACTTACAATGAGATCATCTTCACCACCGTACACTAGGAACATTTCCTCAGTCCTTCTCAAGTACTTGAGGATACTCTTTACTACAGCCCAGTGACTTTCACCCGGGTTAGATTGGTACCTGCTCGTAACACTTAGAGCATATGACACATCAGGGTGTGTACATATCATGACATACATGATGGATCCAATTGCGGAGGCATACGAGATCGCACTCATCTTCTCTATCTCATCAGGTGTCACAGCACATTGAGTCTTACTAAGACAAATACCATGTGACATTGGCAGAAAACCCTTCTTACAATTCTGCATTTTGAACCATTTCAAAACCTTGTTAATGTACACACTTTGGCTTACTCCAATTAGCCACTTAAATCTATCTCTATAAATCTTTATGCCCAAAATGAATGCTGCCCCTCCAAGATCTTTCATCGAAAAAACTATTTTTTAGTGAAGTCTTGACAGCATTCAACAAAGGAATGTCATTTCCAAACAACAATATGTCATCCACATATAAGACCAGAAACACAAGTGAGCTCTCACTAGCCTTCTTGTAAACACAAGGCTCTTATTCCTTCTTGATAAAGCCAAACCCTTTGACTACCTCATTAAAGCGAAGATTCCAACTCAGAGAAGCTTGCTTCAGTCCATAAATGGACTTCTGCGACTTATAAACATTCTCAGCATTTACCGGACCGTCAAGACCTTCTAGTTGTGTCATGACACATCCTCACTTAGGTTTCCATTCAGGAAATCCATCTTGACATCCATTTGTCATATCTCATAATCATAAAATACGACAATTGCTAGGATGATCCGAATAGACTTAAGCATGGCGACGGGCGAAAACGTTTCATCATAATCAACACCTTGAATCTATCTGAAACCTTTCGCCACCAATTGTGCCTTATAGATGTGAGCATTTCCATCAACGTCTTTCTTTTCTTGAAGATTCATTTACACTCAATAGTTTTTACACCATCAAGTGGATAAACCAAGTTCCAAACTTGATTTTCTCGCATGGACTCCAAGTAAGCAAAACGAGAAGCATCGAGGGGTTTTGTGAAAATATCGGCTAGCTGGTGTTGGGTATCAACATATTGAAGTTCAATATCACCCTTCTCATTATGATCTCTGAGAAAATGATATCGCACATCAATGTGTTTGGTTCTGGAATGCTGAACCGGGTTGTTTGCAATACAAATAGCACTAGTGTTATCACAGAAAAGTGGAACACCCTTATAATCTAACCCAAAATCCCGCAAAGTGGAAACCATCCACAAAATCTGAGAGCAACAGCTAGCTGCAGCAACATATTTGGCCTCAGCCGTCGATTGTGCAACACTAGACTGTTTGCGGGAAGACCAGCAAACCAGCGAAGTACCTAGAAAATGACAAGTACCAGAGGTACTTTTCCTATCAATCCTACACCTAGCAAAGTCTGCATCGGAATAACCTCAAAGACACAAAGAGGAAGAAGCCGAATACCAAATGCCAAATTCGAGGGTATGTTTGAGATACCTGAGAATGCGCTTTACCGCTTGACAGTGCGAAGCTCGTGGTGAAGCCTGAAAACGAGCGCACAGACACACTGCGAAGTGTATGTCCGGCCTCGTAGTAGTCAAGTAGAGGAGGGAGCCGATCATGCTTCAGAACTCCTTCTGATCTACGGCTTCTCCATCCTCATCAGGATCCAATGCTATCAAAGTAGCCATCGGAGTAGCGAGGGGCTTCGCATCATCCATGTCGAATTTCTTGAGCAGGTCCTTAATGTACTTCATCTGGTGGACAAATGTACCTTGTTTGCTTTGCTTGATTTGAAAACCAAGGAAAAAAGGTGAGTTCGCCCATCATGGACATCTCGAACTCCCTGCTCATGGCATCTGCAAACTCGGCAACAAAGCATGAGAAGAACCACCAAAGATGATATCATCCACATAAATCTGGACTAGCAGGAAATCGTTGCCATGCTTGAGAGTGAACAGGGTTTTATCAACAGATCCCATCAAATACCCCCGCTCAAGTAGAAAAGACTTAAGTCTGTTATACCATGCCCGAGGGACCTGCTTGGGGTTTTCAAAACCAGGAGGTTGTTTTACATAGACATCTTCGCCTATGAAGTCATTAAGAAAAGCACTTTTGACATCCATTTGATAGAGTTTGAATTCCCGGGATGTCGCAAAGGCATGCAAAATCCTAATGGCCTCAAGACGAGCAACAGGTGCAAAAGTTTCAGTAAAATCAATCCATTCTAATTGAGAATAACCCTGAGCTACAAGTCTAGCCTTGTTTCTAACTACAGTCCCATCCTCCCCTTGTTTGTTTTTGAAAATCCATTTTGTTCTAATAAAATGAACATTTGGAGGGGGATCAACTAAAGTCCAGACTTGGTTTCTCTCAAAATTCTCAAGTTCTTCATGCACGACATTGATCCAACTAGAATCTGAAAGTGCATTACTAACATCTAAAGGCTCAAAAGAAGCAACAAAAGCGGAATCAATAAAATGAGCATGAGAACGTGTTACCCTTTGATCAAGCTCACCAATGATCTGCTCGGGAGGATGCATCCTTTGAACATGATGTGGAGCCTCGTGGCGTTATGCAGTCTCCCCCTCAACTTGTGCATTGGAGTGGTCCAAGATGACCGATGTCGAGGTGGTTGCTTCGGGACCTTGTGCCGAAGTAGTCGAAGAGGGGTCGGCTTCGGGGTTCGATGTTGAGGGTAGTAGGGGTTCATCCTCGAAATCTCCGGGATCTTCTTCTTCAAAGATGGTCTGCTCCATGTCATGTTCATTTGCCTGTTGAAAAGTGGAACTAATAGAGGGGGTTGATTCATCAAAAATCACATCACATGACATGATGACAGTGTTAGTCTCCAAATTATAAACACGATAAGAATGACCATGTGTAGTGTAACCCAAAAAGATCCCGTTAGAAGAGCGCGACTCAAATTTATCCAGATTTCCACGTTTTAGGATAAAGCAACGACAACCAAAGACTCGAAGATGAGTAACTTTGGGCTGTCTCCCAAATCGTAGCTCATAAGATGTCAAGTTCAAAATTGAGCGCAAGAAGATTCGGTTTGAGATGTAACAATCATTGTTCATGGCCTCAGCCCAGAATTTTCTAGGAGTCCTATACTCATCGAGCATCGTCCTAGCCATCTCAACCAAAGTGCAGATCTTTCTCTCAACAACACCGTTATTTTGAGGAACTCGCGGAGCAGAGAATTGATGTTCTAGGCCATGCTCCGTGCAAAAGTCAACAAAGAGACTGTTCTTGAACTCAGTGCCATTATCACTTCGAATGAATTTCAATGCACCAGGGAGTTCAGTGAAAAGTCTCAAAGGCAAGCTCCAAAAGTGTGAAAACACTTCATCCTTGCTGGCAAGAAAGAAGACCCAAGAGTAGCAAGAGAAATCGTCGACAATGACTAACACATACCACTTGCCGCCTAAAGAACTAACCCGAGAAGGACCTACAGTGTCCAAGTGGAGAAGTTCTGCGGGTTGTTCAGTCATGACCGCGGTGACTGGCGAATGTGAAGCGGCAATCATTTTTCCATGTCGACATGGAGCACAAACTAAATTTTTCTCAAACATGAGCTTGGGCAATCCTTGGATCAGACCTAGGGCACTCAGACGAGCAAGCAACTCAAAGCTCATATGCCCTAGTCTCCTATGCCACTTCCAAAGCTCAAAAGTTGAATGAGCAACAAGACAATGAGAAGAACCAGATGACTTAGAAAAATCAGCTCCAAAAACTCTCCCAACTCTAAAGATCTTACAGACCACAACGTCATCCGAATTGAGTACTTGCGAAGTATCGCGATGGAATCGCACTTCGAAGCCCTCATCAAGCAATTGAGATACAAACAGCAAATTGTATCCCAAATTTTCAACCAAAGCAACATCTTTGAGAGTGAAATTCGAGTTAATTCTTACCACACCTTTACCTTTCACTCTACTCCTTTGATTGTTGCCGAAGGTGATATGTTCCTTTTGCTTGGTTGTTGTGAGGCTGGAGAACCATGCTACATCTCCGGTCATATGGCGCGAACAACCGGAGTCCATGATCCACGTGCCCTCCAAGCCTCGGACCGACGCCTACACATGATAAGAAAATCTTTATCGCTCAATGCTGGGGTGAGTGAATACATGACGAGGCATCCAGCACTGAGTGATACGAGTAGTAGGCACAGTAAAAATAGTCCGTCCACGCACAGGATAATCAAAATGATGCAAAGTGCGAGGTCTACCTACAAGTTGTGACCCAAAAGCATGACGAGGTCTCCTACTCTGTCGAGGGACAAAGCTACTCGTCCGGGGTCTACCACCATATGGAACATGGTGAACACCTCGAGGAGATAAACCTCTCCGAGAAGTATGAGGAGCCTCGAAAATAGGACGAGAGTAAAACTCAGACTCATGCATACCTCGAGATGGGTAATGCACGTTCTGGAAACTCATCGCCTGAGAACGTCGCTCATCCTTGATGCGACGAAAACAGAACCCAACCAAATGACCCGCCCACTGACAATAGGAACAATGAAACACTCTCCTAGGGGCACTCACATGGGTCATAGGAGCAATCCTCACAGGCTCCTTGGGCTTCTGCTGAGTGGTTTTCTTGAGAGGAATTTTCTTTGCAGGAGGAGTGGTTTTATTTGGGGTTTGGGTAGGCTTTTTGGTTGATGGTGTGTCTAACAGGGCTCTTTATTTCTCTAAGGTAGTGGGTGAGGTAAAAATAGTCTTGTTTTCACTGTCTGAGGGAATCCTCTCATAACCCAATCTTAGAGCTAACCCTACCCTGTCGGCACACATCTTGGTCTTGGCCAAGAGCAAGTCCATTCTACCCTTTCCCTCAGTGCATTTGTTAACCACAGACAGAAGGTATTCATTTTCAGTCATAAGGTTTTCAGCTCGCTCTCTAATAGTGCCCAGCTAGTCCTTAAGGGTTATGCAAGTGTCACACACAGGTTGCACATCCTTAGAACTACCGACCCTCTCCAATCTAGCCTCTAAATCCTGAACATGCTTATCACGTAAATTAATGCTCTCACGTAATAAGGGGCAGTTCATGCATTCAATTATATCATGAGGACTAGAATCAACCATCAAAAGCTGCTTCTGTGCAGTCTCAAGCTCAGAAAGAGTTTGAGCATGCACATAACGCAACTGAGCAAGCTCACCCATGACCACAGTGCAAGATTCACATTCAGCATCATTAATCCTAGACTTAAGCATGGCATAATCAGTAGAAACAGATTCTAGCCTAAGTATAAGGTCTTTTCTATCTGTAGCGGCTTGCGTAAGTAATCTATCCTAACCAAGAACTACTTCATTCAGTTCATCTAATTTAATTGAAAGCTGGTCAGAGGATAGAGGTACCTCAGATGAGTCAAGCTCACTGCCGCTGTGATCGCTGTCGGCCATGAAGCAGAGGCTCGACTCCTCCTCCTCCTCATCAGAGCTCGACTCCTCCTCCTCCTCATCAGAGCTCGACTCCTCAGTTGAGGAAGTGTTGATGTCGCTGAGAGCAGCAACAAATGATCTAGAAGCGGCTTTGGCTACACTCTTAGCCACCTTGCCGTGCTTGCCCTTCACAAAAGGCTTCCTCTCCTTTTTGTGGTATCTGGGGCGCTCACTCTCATCTATTTTCTTGAGTTTTGGGCAATTGTCCTTGATATGAGAAGTGTCGCCACACTCAAAACAACAAATAAAACCACCTCTCCTCTGATCCGGTCTCTCATGGTGGAAACGGGTGAACCTTCTGGCAATGAGAGCAAGCTCATCATCATCCAGAGTATCCACCTGCTCCTTAGTGACGGAGACCAGGGAGGACAAAGCAAAACCATTTGCAAGAACACAAGTGCCTGATGTGCTTGGTTCTACAGTGGTGCCACAGATAGTGCTAGAAACTAGTGCCAATGGTTGTGGCAAAGAGTTCCTATGCACTACAAGAGATGCCTTGGCAATCTCTGTGGACTTCAGCTTGCTGAAGAGCTCATCACAGGTCAATGTGCCATAACCTGCGAACTCCTTAATGCTGGATATCTTCACTTCCCATATGATACGATCAAGAGCACAGAGAAGCTTGATAGCCCTGTCATGATCATTGTAAGCAAGCGTCCCGTTGGACCGCAAGTTACTCACTATCGCATCAAAGCGAGAAAACATGGCATCTATAGATTCACCAGGTGCCTGCACAAACAGCTGATACTATTGATTGTATGTGCTTTGGCGCCTGGCCTTAATCTGTGTAGAGCCCTCATGAAAAATAGTGAGTGTAGTCCAAATCTCCCTAGTTGTCCTAAGGTACTGCACCCTATCAAACTCACTCCGACTCAAACCAATGAACAGTATATTTCTAGCCTAAGAGTTGGCATTATACTGATCCTTCTCTGTTTAAGAGGTGCGAGTTTCGGGGATGGAGTATTGTGAGTCCACAATCTCCCAAATTGCATTTCCTTGGCTTAACAAGTAAGCCTCCATGCGCACCTTCCAGAATGCAAAATCTGTCCCATCGAACAGCGGTATTTTACTAACTCTGTCCATGTTGCCAACAGATCACAAAACCTGTTAAGGTCAACTAGTGATCTTAACCCGCTCTGATACCAATTGTTGGACTGAAAATGGTGACCAGAGGGGGGTGAATGGGAGCTTTTAAAATTTTAGACTAAAATAGCCTTCTGTTTTAATTTTGTCTTCTGCGGAACAGGCTTCGAACACACCCTTCGAAGTTCTAGTTCGAAGGTATTTTACAGCTCCGAAATCAGGCTTTGCAAGGTGATGGGGGAGTGCTCCCGATCTTCCGCTAGGTGAAGGATAAACTTGGGTTGGTGGAGAATCTCGATGTTGGCGATCCAAGGCTCCGGTCCGGCGGATCAAAACCTTGCAATCGTTACACCACTGTCTCCGTTGGTTATCAACCACGCAGAACGCGATTGACCTCGCCACGAAGGCTAATTCCTGCAAGCGAACCCAAGAACACAAGCAAGAACAGGAAGGATACAAATTTAATGCCAAATCACAGACAAACGAAGATAAGGTGAGGTTTCACAAACGCCAATGCAGCAGCCAATCGGTCCGGTGCAAGAGGCGGGATCTAAACACAACAGTGTAGATGCAACAAAGCAAAACCTAACCCTAGAAGTGGCTGGCGTGAGAATATATAGGGCGGCGGCCTGTGGAAGGCGAACAGACATGGGCTGTGGGCTAGAAGACGTACAGACTCAGGCTATGGGCCAACATGGCCCAGTTCTGTCACGCAGTACTGTTTTAAATACACAGGACGACTCGTGACTCCAAATGAGATGAAACCAACGGCAAACGATCCGTCTTCTCCTCAGCTTTCCAAAAAGTCAAAGAACGCGCCAATCGGACTTCGTATGAGGAAGTTATGCCCATTTTGGTGCAGGGTGGTCGATGTAGTCCGAACCAGCGAAATCTCGACTTCAAAACATCCGTGTGGCTCCGTCTTGAACTCCAAGTCTTCTATTCCATTTCCCATGTTCCTAAGCAACAAAATATCACTAGTATTCAGTAGCATCCCATCCAAACAAATATTGACATAGTTGCTAAGGAAAGAATTAACCTCATGGTTCAAGCGACGGGCACGGGCGCATGTGATTCGTCCTAGTAACTGAATTATAGGTGGAGGCTCCATGTGTGTATCATGTGAAGTGATGTCCTCATCATCCTCCCCCTCTTGAATTGGAGTCGTCCTCGACTCAAGCTCATCGTCAGCTCCCAAATAGGGTTTTAAATCATCAGCACGGGGCATCAATTTAAACTTTCTCAAATCAGGAAAACGATCCTTGCGCAAGTACAACCAAACAAGATCTCCTGGTTTGAAAAACATCTGCTTTCTTCCTTTATTTGTCTTCTGAGAAAAATAGCGTGCCTTCTTTTCTATAACTTCCTTGGTCTTCAGATGCATAGCTTTCACAAACTCTGCACGCTTAGTTGCCTCTATGTTTGCTCTCTCTTGAAAAGGAAGTGGCAGCAAATCAAGTAGTGTGATTGGCTTAAAACCATACACCACTTCAGACGGGCACAATTGTGTTGTTGAGTGGACAGCTCTATTGTATGCAGACTCAACATGTGGAAGACAGTCCTCCCATTCCTTCAAGTTCTTCTTAATCATTGTTCGCAGCAACATGGAGAGTGTACGGTTTACCACCTCTGTTTGATCATCAGTTTGCGGGTGACAAGTTGTTGAAAACAGCAATTTTGTGCCAAGCTTGGCCCACATTGTCTTCCAAAAGTAACTCATAAACTTCTCATCATGATCTGAAACAATGGTTCTAGGCATCCCGTGCAATCTCACAATTTCCCTGAAAAATAAATCAGCAATATGTGAAGCATCGTTGGTCTTGTGACAGGGAATAAAGTGTGCCATTTTAGAAAACCTATCCACTCTTACAAATATGGAGTCTCTCTCCCTCTTTGTCCTAGGCAATCCCACAATAAAGTCCATGGTAATATCTTTCCAAGGTGCACTAGAAACAGGAAATGGAGTGTACAAAACATATGGGTTGAGTTTGGACTTAGCTTTATGGTATGTGGCACAATGCTGCACAAATCGTTCAACATCTCTCCGCATCTTTAGCCAATAAAAATTATTGGACAACAGGTCCAAAGTCTTTTCTCTCCCAAAATGCTCCATTAATCCACCGCCATGTGGTTCCTGCAACAACAGCAAACGTACGGACGAATCTGGAACACATAGCTTGTTAGCATGGAACAAGAAGCCGTCATAAACATGAAATCTTTTCCAACCTTTCCCATCATTACATTTAGTGAATGGTTCAGCAACTTCTTTATCTACAACATACAAATCTTTCAAACTTTCCATATCTGGAACGTTAATATCAAGTTGAGATAAAAGAACAATCCTACGAGACAAAGCATCAGCAACCACATTTTCTTTGCCATTCTTGTATTTCTCAATGTATGGGAAAGATTCAATAAATTCAACCCATTTAACATGTCTATGGTTCAGTTTAGCTTGTCCTCTCAAATATTTTAGTGCTTCATGATCAGAATGTTGCCAAGTTTCAAGCACACGTACTAAGGCATATAATTCCTTATCATAGGTAAAATAATTCAATTGTGGACCATGCAATTTCTCACTAGAATAGGTCACGGGTTTACCTCCTGGTAGCAGCACATCTCCTATTCCAAAATCACTAGCATCACATTCTAACTCAACAGACTTACTGAAGTCGGGTAGCTGAAGTAGAGGTGCACGTGTAAGGCGATCCTTGAGTGTGGCAAGAGCTTGTTCTTGTGCTGACTCCCAAGTAGAAGTAACTCCCTTCTTGGTCAATTCAGGTAAAGGACCAGCTATGGTGCTGAAATCTTTCACAAAACGCCGGTAGAAACCTGCAAGACCAAGAAAACTACGTACTGCAAGGTTAGTTTTAGTGGCATGCATGACACATCCTTTCAGATTAATAACTTGTGATGAGGAAGGAGAAACAACTTTTTCTTTTTGTTGCCTCGAAAGTGTTTTAGCTACTTGCTGATTTTCAGAAAGTTGTTTGCTCTTTTGTGCGTTCCTAGCACGTTTTTCTTGTTCAAATTTCACAATTTCAGCAGGAGTCATAGGAAGCAATGTAACTTTCTTTCCTTTATACATAAATGTGTACTTATTGCTCCTACCATGGTGTGTAGCATCAGTATCATATACCCAAGGTCTACCAAGTAATAGAGAACATGCTTGCATTGGTACTACATCAAAATCAGCACTTCCGAAGTATGTACCAATGGAAAATTCGATGTGAACAGTTTGTGTTACCTTGACCTTACCGCCGTCGTTGAACCATTGCACATGGTAAGGGTGTGGATGTGCACGTGTGGGAAGTTGAAGCTTAGTTACCACGTCGAGTCTCACCAAATTGTTGCAACTACCGCTGTCGATGATGACACGCGCACGATGGTTATTGACGAGGAAGATGGTCTGAAATATATTGTTCCGTTGTGCCTGGTCGTCCTGGTCCATGTGAGTGCTCAAGTCACGTTGTACAATAAGTGCTGCCATGTTAGTGAAAAGATAAAGCAACAAAGAATAATCCTTATGTAAAACAGCTAGGTGGGGTGCTGGATGTGTGGTGGAAGCAATTCGTCAAGCACCTTACCCACGCTTGCAAGTGTTCTTACCACGCCGCAGTGAGGTAACCGGCCTATAGGTGATGAACCAAGTGGAGGGTGGTGGCAATTGCAAGAAATGATCCTGTCCTGACCAAGAGAAATGTGTAGCTTGGAAGGCAAGTGAGTAGCAAGGATTAGCGATAATAATAACAGTTAAACCAAGTTCAATAAGTATTCCCAAGTACTCGTCAAAGTTGCTGGCCTTAGTGCTCCCAAAGTGAAAGTTCAAGCAATAGAGGGAAACTATGTGCCCAAAAATCAAAAAGGAAGCAAAAACAGGTCAAAATCAGCTCTCTACAGATCGGACAAGAGATCGGACAAGAGATCGGACAAGGGATTGTGCACAATTTTTTTTTCTGCCGCTGATCGGACAAGGGATCGGACAAGGGATCGGACAAGAGTTCGGACAAGAGTTCGGACAAGAGATCGGACAAGCAACAAACAGCCAATGACTGCCTCAGATTGGACAAGAGTTCGGACAGGAGTTCGGACAAGAGATCGGACAAGCAACAAACAGCCAATGCCTGCCTCAGATCGGACAAGTGTTCGGACAGGAGTTCGGACAAGAGTTTGGACAAGCAACAAACAGGACCGCTTCTCCCTTTTTTTATATATTTTTTTTCTCTTTTTTTTCACTCTATTTTTTTTTTGAACAAGGATGACCAGAAATGCAACCACAAAAATTGGCACCTACAACTGAGGTGGGATGTGGCTCACAAAAATTCAAACAAGTTCGCTGTCCGGCGAGCAAAAACTTTGTCCAATTTTTTTCTTTATCTTCCTAATTTTTTTTGGCGATTTTGGTGAGGGCTAACCGGTGGGTCAGGAACACGCTCAAAAAAATTTAAGATTTTTCTGCCAAACGAGCGAAAAGGTTATGCCTGTTTTACTGAAGGGGGTCACAAAGAGCAGATGTGGAAAACAAATAGGGTTGCGGAAGGGGGGGTTTTTCGGTGGGGAATTTTTTTTTCTGAGACACAAGAACAACTAATACTCAAACGACACAGAGGGATGACTAAACCAGCAACAAGACTCGACCAAGAACACGAACTCAACAAAGTTAAAACTGAAATTAAAATCGCAAGGCACAAAGGGGGTTCTCGGTGGGGAATTTTTTTTGGTGCGGTTTTCTGGACTCTGGGTAAAACAAAAGCAGATCGAGATTACCTAACGGGAAAACTGAGCTCTGATACCAGCTGATGGGGGAGTGGTCCCAATCTTCCGCTAGGTGAAGGATAAACTTGGGTTGGTGGAGAATCTCGACGTTGGCGATCCAAGGCTTCGGTCCGGCGGATCAAAACCTTGCAATCGTTACACCACTGTCTCCGTTGGTTATCAACCACGCAGAACGCGATTGACCTCGCCACGAAGGCTAATTCCTGCAAGCGAACCCAAGAACACAAGCAAGAACAGGAAGGATACAAATCGAATGCCAAATCACAGACAAACGAAGATAAGGTGAGGTTTCACAAACGCCAATGCAGCAGCCAATCGGTCCGGTGCAAGAGGCGGGATCTAAACACAACAGTGTAGATGCAACAAAGCAAAACCTAACCCTAGAAGTGGCTGGCGTGAGAATATATAGGGCGGCGGCCTGTGGAAGGCGAACAGACATGGGCTGTGGGCTAGAAGACGTACAGACTCAGACTATGGGCCAACATGGCCCAGTTTTGTCACGCAGTACTGTTTTAAATACACAGGACGACTCGAGACTCCAAATGAGGTGAAACCAACGGAAAACGATCCGTCTTCTCCTCAGCTTTCCAAAAAGTCAAAGAACGCGCCAATCGGACTTCGTATGAGGAAGTTATGCCCATTTTGGTGCAGGGTGGTCGATGTAGTCCGAACCAGCGAAATCTCGACTTCAAAACATCCGTGTGGCTCCGTCTTGAACTCCAAGTCTTCTATTCCATTTCCCATGTTCCTAAGCAACAAAATATCACTAGTATTCAGTAGCATCCCATCCAAACAAATATTGACATAGTTGCTAAGGAAAGAATTAACCTCATGGTTCAAGCGACGGGCACGGGCGCATGTGATTCGTCCTAGTAACTGAATTATAGGTGGAGACTCCATGTGTGTATCATCTGAAGTGATGTCCTCATCACAAGGTGTAAAAGTTCGAAGCTAAGAAGACTTCGCTCCACCCACAACCCCGAATATTCAGCTTTGCTAAGTCAGTGCAGGCTCCGCACATAGGGTGCCTTCGAGTAGGCTTCGCACTTCACCCTTCGCAAGAGCAGACTTCCCTCTGAGGACTTCGACCAAACACTCAGCGCCAGCAACTGGTACTAGGCTTCGTATTTCGAAGGTCTAAATGCACACCAGACACACTTCGCTGAGGACTTCAACCAGGGAAGAAAATGGGCTTCGTTTCAAGCCAGACAGTGCTTCGCTAGTAATCAGAGAGGTCTAGGCTCCAGTTTACACAGAGCGAACAGACACTTAAAAACACACTTCACCCAGACAGACTTCTCACACACCACTCCAGAAAAGATCCAGTGCACAAACTCAACCCTGAAGAAGATGGTGCACAGAGAAATCAAAACATGCAGAGCAAAGTAGGCATACAAGTTCAAACAATAAATGAAAACAGAATCAAAGTTTCATTGCTTGAACAGGGAACACAAAATGAACTCATAGACTAAATACAGAGTATGTGGCGGCTAGCACAGGAGCTCAAAAATGGCTGCTCAAAGTGTTACTGTGGCCTAGGCTAGCCTCCACTATTTATAGGCACTATTCAGCCCTGTGAATAGACTACTTTACCCCTAGGGTTTACACTGTTTTTGTCTCATCAGAACAGGGGGGTACAGCTGGTAGTCTACTTTATTTGGAGGCTTCTTTTGTCAGCTTCGCAGAGGAGACAACATCAGCTTTTGTAGAGCAGACACAGTCAACCTTTGTAGTTTTGGAGCCTTCTGAAGCCCCCCTTCGCACGCGAGGGGTGCGGTAGCTTCGGTGAGAAGCCTTGAGCCTAACGGCCTTCGCTTCACCAAAGTCAGCCTTCGATACAGTGACAGTTTTGAGCCGAAGCTGTCAAAGCCCTTTGGCCTTCGCACCAACACCTCCGGAGTGGACCACCATGGCTTTACAGCTTCTTCCAGCTCAAACTCCGCCAGCCCGTGTACCGAAGCCATGCATGGCCGAAGTACCTCAAATCGGCCTCACTCCGAAGCCCCACCTTTGGAGTACCACCCTTCAAAGTCCCTCCTTCGTCCAAGGCCTCCACATGAAGCATTCCATGAGCACTTCGTCGCAGTGTCTCTCCCCGAGCATACTCCTTGATGAACCTCACCCACACCATGCCTTCGATGCACCTCAACTTCTGAGACCTTCGTCACGTATACCTTCGAGTGCCTCCCTCCGGAGCACACTTCGAATGCCCTGCCTCATTTTGAGGACTTGGTCCACCATACTCCGAAGTCACTCCATTCGGAGTACCCTTCGAAGTGCCTCACCTCCGAGGACTTCGTATCGGAGTACCTTCAGTCAAAGCCACACTCCACACTCTCTGTCTTCTCCTGACGCACCTCGACCTGAGGTCCAACCTTGACCCCTTCGTAGCCTTCGTGACCGAGCTCCCTGCTCTCCTGGCATCAAGCCTCCCGCTTGACCCAGGTTCACCTGCTGCGAACCGTCCGTCGCCTCCGAAGTCACCTGCGCACCATAGACAAACAAACAAGCTTATCCAGTACCCCGGAGACCTCTTCGGGTAAACAACTTTCGGTACACACTCCGGGGTACCGCCAAAAATACCAAAACCTTTGGTACGACCCAGTCATTGTGTACTGTCGGACCACTCCGACAGGCACACTCCGCTGCAACTGCTGCAGCAAACAGAGCCCACCGAATCCTTCAGTGAAACAACCTTCGAACCCCTTCGGAGGGACCCCTTCGAATCAGAAGATAATATATGTCAATCAATCATCACAGATCTGAAACCAACCCTTGGTTTCTCAGTTACACTTAGGATTGTCCCTAAGTATTTGCACACTTTTGGATCGTCGAACTGACCCAAGTGTAGGGGCACATTTTCGTGCCAACACACTTTTTGACGACTCCGCTAGGGAAAAGCTACGCCAACTTGACGGGTACGTCCACATCAGCCACTGGTACATCTACAACGAATACTACGCCTACACCGCCAATCGACACCATAGGGGGCGCGGATATCGACAACCGCAACATCCTAACACCTACTCTTGATGAAATCCCCGCAAAAGACCGAGCCAAGATTGAGGCGAAGTTGAAGGCGCTCCAAGACATGATTCTTGGGTGCTACGTTAAGACACGCGCAGGCTTCATCAAGCGCGACATTATCACCCCCGACCTTGCTCGGGTCCAGGTAACACCTGTATCACCTCGTTTATCTTCTTTAGAAATTGAGAAAAAAATAGCCGCATCAGTAGATCAGGCTGTTAGCGCGTCGCTAGCCAACTGTTTAGATTCGGCAGTTAGCTCCCAAGTAGAGGCAACTCTTAGAAGTTTCGGCTTTACTGAGGTCGTACCCCCAGTCCCTATTGCTAGTGCGCCTTCCGGTAAATCATGTGTACAACAGAACTTACGGTAACACTGGCATGACCATTACGTCTCTAGCCTCAACACTTATGGCTGAGACTAATCAGTATGCTTACGGCCAAACTAGCACCGCATACCAAGCACCACCACCTGCGCTAGTGCACGCGCTGCCCGCACCACATGCATAGGCACCCGGTCACGAGCACGTCATACAGATAGCGCGTAGGGAACAGGCCTATGGCTGACACACCAACATCCCGCCGCGTGCCGTGCCCCCGCATGAGAGACGTGCGCAGGCAGTAGGCCAAGATGACCTAGAGGAATGGATCCGCGCACTGTTTAGGGAGTGTGCCGGCTTTGTGCCTAAGGGACGGGTGAGGGTTTACCGTAAGCCATATCCCGACCTCCTCGACACAATACCCTACCCCGTAGCTATAGAATTCCTGAATTCACTAACTTCGACGGCGAGGGTAGCAAAACCACACTAGAGCACATTAGTTAATTTTTAGCACAGTGTGGAGAAGCTAGCGGGATAGACGCTCTAAAAGTCAGACTATTTTCTCTCTCGCTATCCAGCACCGCTTTCACTTGGTTTTCGGTGCTCCCGCCGAACTCTGTTAAGACGTGGGATGATTTAGAACGGAAATTTCATGATTACTTTTACACAGGTGAAACGGAACTTAGGCTTTCACACTTGACATCGGTTAGACAGAAATCTAATGAGAACACCTTTGATTACATCAAGCGTTTTAGGGATACTAGAAACCGATGTTTCAGCCTTAACATTTCAGAAAGGGACTTGGAGGAACTAGCTTTTAATGGGTTGCGTTCCGAGATTAAAGAAAGATTAGGCAACCAGAACTTTTTAGAAGTTAGCCAAGTTTTACAACAGGCTCTGGTCCATGAAGGCTGAACCAAAGATAAAAAGTTCATTAAGACGTTTAACAAGCCTAGGGCTGAAATCCACATCACGGAACGCTCCGATGAGGAGGAATCACAAGAGGAGGATTCGGTCGACATGTACGCTACCTAATGGGTTTGGAATGCTAAGAGTAAACCTATCACTTGCTCAGAATTACGGTCGTCTCCCACAAAGAATCGGCCTATTGAGGTCAAGTACTCATTCGATATAACTATGTGTGATAAAATATTTGATTTTCTCTTAAAGAACCATCTTCTCAGGTTGCCTAAAGGTCAAGTCATTCCATCTGCCGATGAGTTGAAGAAGCATCCGTACTGTAAGTGGCATGATTCACATTCACATAATTCTAACGACTGCAATGTTTTTCAACGGCAGGTCCAATCGGCCATAGAAGAAGGATGATTGAAGATAGACCATAATCCCAAGATCAAGATGGACAAAGACCCTTTTCCCGTCAACACCGTCGACGTCGGCGAGAAAAAAGTATTGATTCGGCCAGAACAGGCTGAGTCGACTAAAGGGAAATATGTAATTGTTGGAGAGGCGCGCACTCGCACGCTAATACCAAAGAACCCCAAGGTAGGAGTGTGGAAACAAAACATTAACATCCCTGCGGCTAAGGCTCACAAGAGACCGAAGGTAATGTACAATATGCTGTTGAACAAGCATCAAAGAAAAGCCAAGGAAGCAGGTCCCCGCGCTACAAAACTAAGACAGCCGAAGGGCCCAAGACTTCCGGAGGGTGGCTTCGGACCAAAGCGGCTGAACCCTCTGCATGGTGGCTTCGAGCCACAGTGGCCTGACACTCCGCACGGTGGCTTCGAGCCTCAATGGCCGAACCCCCCGTACAGTAACTTTGGACCCCAATGGCTGAACCCCGCACCGCTTTGGATGAGCTCTCCGATAGGAGGCTTTGGCCCACACTGACCGAACGTGCCTCCGGCCTAGCAGGACCCCTCGCGGATATGGTCTGAGATACCATCGACTCTGCCGAACCCCCCTCTGGGTAACAGGTTTGGCTCACAGTGGGCGAGGCCACTAGAGCCGCTGATGCCTCCATCATACAGCTGGGCAAGAACTCCGTTGGATCCATATGTATCCCAGCCGGAGTACCCTCCGCAACTTAACGCTATGCCTTGTTTCCCTTCAGGGTATTATAAATGGTAGGGACAAACAGACGCAGCGGAGGGAGGCATCGTCCACAGGCTATCTGTGGTACCTCCGAATTGGCCCATGCAGAGCGAAGTTGAAGAGTACAGGCACGAGGAGGCCGAAGAAAGGGAGTCAGGAAGCCCAATCCCGAAGGCCTTATCGCTGATGTCTGACGGAGGTGAGTCCTGTGCTTCGGCCGGAGCCCGCGCTGAAGCCTGGTTCGATCGGCCGAGCAAGGCCGATCTAACTGCCGGGGTCCGCAGTGAAGGCCCCTCCGAATACAGAGTGCATGAGGCCGAAGGGGGCAATACCAATTCGGCCAGAGTTGACAGGAGCCACGCAGTAGCACCTGGCACCAAGCCACAACCATCTTGGGCACCTCCAGGCATGTCCAAATCACAAAAGAGACGTATGCAATGACTACAGGCACAAGATATGCGTGAGAAGAAAGCCGAGGACAAGCGCGGCACTATCTTTGAAGAAATCCACCCTCGGCCAACCACAAAATAGGTATGGAGGATAAAGCCGGTTGACATGACCAACCCGGCTCCTAGTCCGAGTGACGACGATGACATGCTCGACGATGACTACTCACTAGTCTCTGAGGGGCTCGTACCCAGGCGATGGACATCAACGTTGTCACGCTACCAGCCGAGTTCGCTCTACCGCAGGAAGAGGCCGAGGTCAATCAATTGAACCTTGGCCCGCGCAACACCATTTTTTAGAAGCCCGAGGACTCGGCTCGCCATCTGAAGCCTCTCTACGTCAGAGGTCACATTGACGGAAAGTAGATTTCCTGGATGCTCGTCGACGGTGGCACCACTGTTAACTTAATGCCTTACTCATTATTGAAGAAACTTGGCAGGGACGAGGATGATCTGAAGAAGACTAACTTGATGCTAAATGGATTCAATGGCGAGAGCTCCGAGGACAAGGGCGTGCTCTCCATGGAGTTGGCGGTGGGCAACAAGACACTGCCAATAGTGTTTTTTGTCATCGATGTACAAGGTAACTACAGCGTGCTACTTGGGCGTGACTGGATTCACGCGAATTGCTGCATTCCTTCTACCCTACACCAGTACCTAATTCAATGGGACAGCAATGAAGTAGAAGTCATTTCCGCAGATACTTCGGCCCAAGTGGCGTTGGCCGATGTATCAGTTGACACCGTCAACAACAAAGTAGAGTGTCTATCAGGTAGAGATCTTTCGGATTACGATTTTGTTAGCGTATCTGGAGGACGCTTTGTACCAGTGTCTGTAAAGCTAGCTGGTGTAGCACGACTGTTCTTATATTAGTAGTCATGTCTAGCAAGAGTAATCTGGAGTTGCTAAAGTCTCGTGTAGAGCAGTATCGGTATAATAAAGACGGTATTGCAGAGGCCATCGAAGACTTTAGCGAAGTAGAGAAATTAGGACAAGGTTTTGCGTCGGCCGATCCCTTAGAGGAAGTTGACATAGGTGATGGTAGCATCCCGAGGCTGACTTTTGTAAACCAACATTTACAGCCTAATGAAAAGGCTGAAGTGATAAAATTACTTCGGTCGTATGTCGATTGTTTCGCAGGGGAATATAGCGATATGTCAGGACTAAGCCATGAGCTCGTAGAGCATCGTCTACCTGTCAAGTCCGGATTTAGGCCTTATAAATAGCCTCCTCGTTGCTTTAACTCGGCCGTCTATGACCAAGTTAAAGAAGAAGTAGAGCGACTGCTCAAAGCTGAGTTTATTAGGCCATGTAGGTACACAGAATGGGTTGCTAACATTGTGCCTATAGAGAAGAAGGGGAGCGGCAAGATACGGGTATGTATTGATTTCAGAGATCTGAATAGAGCCACTTCGAAGGACGAGTATCCAATGCCAATAGCCGACATGTTAATCAACGATGCTTCAGGACACAAGGTACTAAGTTTTCTTGATGGCAATGCTGGTTATAATCAAATCTTTATGGCCAAAGAGGACATCTACAAGACTGCCTTTTGATGCCCTAGTTTTGTCGGTTTGTTCGAGTGGGTCGTCATGAATTTTGGTTTGAAGAATGCTGGAGCCACGTATCAGCGCGCTATGAACATAATCTTTCATGATTTGCTAGGAGTTATGTTAGAAGTTTACATTCATGATGTTGTAGTCAAATCGGACGCTATGGGAAACTATTTGGCTGATTTGAAAGTTGCTTTTGATAGGATGCGGCAGTATGGTTTGAAGATGAACCCACTCAAGTGTGCTTTTGGTGTGTCGGGGGGTAAGTTCTTAGGTTTCATGATTCACGAAAGAGGCATAGAGATTGATCGTAAGAGGCTGGAGAAGATTAGAAACATTACGGCGCCGACATGTAAAAAAGATGTGCAGAAATTGCTAGGCAAGATGAATTATTTGCGTCGCTTTATATCCAACTTGTCCGGCAAAATTGATGCCTTTGTCCCCATACTTCGGCTAAAGAATGAGGCCGAGTTCACTTGGGGGGCAAGCCAGCAAAGCGCCTTTAAGAAGATCAAGGAGTGCTTATCATCACCACCCGTGGTGAGAGCACCCAAAGCCGGGATTCCATTTCGGCTGTATATCACTGCTGAAGATAGCATCATCGGGGCCGTGCTAACCCAGGAGGTAGAAGGAAAAGAGTACATCATTATGTTCTTGAGTCGCCGCCTACTAGACGCCAAAAACAGGTATGCATTTGTGGAACGTTTGTGTTTATCACTTTACTACGCGTGCACCAAATTGCGCCATTATCTTCTCCCTACTACATGTGTTTTCGTTTGCCAAACCGATGTTATAAAACACATGTTACGAAAGCCGATTCTAAGTGAAAGAATCGAAAAATAGGCTTACACATTTATTGAATACAATTTGGCCTATGAACCCCTAAGAGCTGTAAAAGGCCAGATCGTAGCCAACTTTATAGTTGATCACCACATAGATGTCAGTTGGAGTGACAATGTTGCTCTAGTTGAGGTAGTGCCATGGAAACTTTATTTTGATGGTTCAGCTTGCAAGAGTGGCCAAGGTATTAGAGTGGTTCTCATATCACCTAATGGAATGCACTTTGAGACATCGGCCCGTTTAGAATTTCCTTCTACTAATAACCAAGCTGAATACGAAGCTTTACTGCTAGGGCTTGAATTGCTAGAATCTGTAGGTGCTAAACATGTATGTTGGGGGAATAGTTTTCCCTTGAACAGGGGCCAAATGACGTCAGCCTCCGACAGCCTTCGGCCCGGAGCCCAACACTGTCGAAGCCTGTTCCTTTCTGAAGAAGCTTTTTCTCAAGCCTCAAGGTACACCTAGAAGCGAAGCCCTTTGGAGCCCTCCAGAGCGAAGCCCTCAAGATTCCTTAAAGATTGCTAGAAGCTGTCTCAGGCTAACTTCGAAGGTAGCCTCCGGGCCTTGTTCGGAGTTAGCCTTCGAGCCTTGTTCAGAGTTAACCTTCGGGCTCTGTTCGGAGTTAGCCTTTGAGCTCCCTTCGGAGATCCTCAGAGCTAGTCTCCGGACCCTTTCCAGTCAATTCAAAGCCAAGTCTCCTAGACCCCAGTTCGGAGCCCAGTTCGGAGTATACTTCGAAGCCCACTTCAGAGTGTACTTCGAAGCCTCCCTTGCAGCTTCCGCCTGAAGAACTCCAGCCCATACTCCGAACCCAGGAAATATCTGCACCTCGCTATAGTATAGGAGTCATACCGGGGGCCCCTCCACCCCTAGTATGTCGTTTAGCTGGTCAAGATGTGACATTGTCTGACACGTCTGTAAGGCTGTAAAGCACCTTTGTACAGTAGCTAGCTTCTCTTCCCCTTTTTGCCCCGATGAGCCTAGGGCTTATACAGGGCATTTTGGTCTTTTCCTTAAGGCCTGCGTGCTTATAAAAGCAGGGCCAAGCCCTTGTAACAGGGTACCCTCTCCAGGAGCCATGAGACCCTGGAGTTTATTACATCACACCGAGGCATGCAATGCCAAATCCACCACAAACTGGACGTAGGGCTATTATCCCTTAGGGAAGGCCCGAACCAGAATAAAACCTTTCTCCCTCTGAGGGAACCCTTCGAGGTTCATTTTACACTCCGTATACACACATACAAAATCTATGTTGTAGCTAACACAATTGCTACAACAGTTGGCACCGTCCGTGGGGACCTTAGTCCTAAAAGCTAAATTCTCTGCCACTGCCTGCAACCCGAAGTACGCTTGAGGGGGGAGCTTCGAAGATTTCTCGCTTCGCGCACCCTTCGGCAAGGGGCTTCGGGTGTAGTTCGAAGGCCATCTTCGCCTTCCCCATCCTTTGCATTTCGGAGCTCACTCTCCAGCAAGGGGCTCCTCTTCGTGTGCCGAAGGCCGGCGAAGCCCCAGGGGCTACGAGGCAAGCTTTCAGCCACTTTACGAGGTATGTACACTATCTGAAGTACCACTTCGATGTACAATTTTGCAATTACTTTGATATAAAATTCGAAGCCCTGCTTCTCCTTAGATTCGAAGCCCTGCTTCGCCTTAAATTCGAAGCCCGGCTTCACCTTAAAATTTGAAGCCTTGCTTCGCCTTTAAAGCAAACTTTTGCCCCATATTATTGAAAAACCGGAAGCCTTGCTTCGCCTTGTTTAAAAATTTGAAGCCTTGCTTCGCCTTGTTTAAAAATTCGAAGCCTAGCTTCGCTTTACAAAATCTGGAGCATCCCTCCGAAGGCTACACAGTGCCTCCGGTCCCGTAGCAGTGGGCTTTGAGACTTCCGGGCGACGGCTTGGCAAGTCCAGGATTCCAGGCTCTAGCTTGATACATCCCCGGGTCAAAGGTGGCCCAGGGTCGAAGGTGGCCTAGGGTCGTAGGTGACCTAGAGTCGAAGGTGGCTCAACTTATCACAGGTTTGGTGAATCCACACCAAATATCCTTTTCACTATAGGACCAAGCTCAAGAAGCCTTGCGTCGCTATCTAAACACGCACTGAAGCCTCGCTTCGCGTGATGTGATCTAAGCTAAAAATTAAGCACTTCGAAGTCATGCTTTCGCTTAAAATTTAAGTGTGTTTCGGAGCCTTGCTCACGCACAGCATTCAAATCCAAGCAAGTCGAAGCATGCTTCGCTTAATTTGGCTACGCTGAAGCCTTGCTTCGCTCCAAATTAACGCGTTTGAAGCCCAAAAGAGGCCTTCGCCTGATGTGTTATAAGCATCCGAAGCTGCCAAAAGGCGCACCCCTTCGCATCTTTATTGCCCGCACCAGCAACGACTAAGTCCCTAGCTGCCACAAGCAAGGGGGGAAGCATGTATGCGAAGCGTGCGAATGTAATAACGCAGTACGAGCGTGACAAAGCTAAAAAAATTCAAAGCCATCAAACAATGTGAAGCATACAGACGAAGTATGCGAATACAATAAACTCCATTCATTGAATGATAATTGAGAAGTATGTTACAAATATACTTCGAAAACAAAACTACGAGTAGTCTGTATCTAAGCCTAAGAAAAAGCGAGCTCGAGGCCCTAGCCCTCGCTTGCCCTTCCTTCGGCTAGGGCCCCCTCGGCTGGACGAAGCCTCGTCGGAGCCTGCTCTCCCACGTCCGGTTCATCCATGCCCTGAAGCCCGCAGACCTCGCCTTCCACTTTGCAGGTCGCTCCAAGACTGCGAGGCAGGCGGCGCCATGTCGAAGGCAGAAAAATCTAAAACCTCGTCGCCTGCCAAGGCTGTCCATGAAGGCAAGGATGAAGAACTCTGTCTTAACGATGGCTAGCAGATCCTGAACTACTTCGGGGATGGCTTCATCGTTAGGCCCCCTCGGAAGTTTAAACCGAGGGGGGCCTTCGGACCTAGCTACCTCGAGGACCGCCCACAACTGGCGAAGTTCTTCAGAGTCCTCAAGTACTTCGAAGTCAACATTCGGAGGCTGAGCCTGGGTAGGTATAAAGCACCCCCGCATTCATATTAATAAACTGATAAGTTTTTACAAGCCTACAGCTAAGAATTACAAGGAGCCTAAGGAGATCTACACCTTCTGAGGCGGAGGTGCCGACGTCGAAGGCTGATTTGGCGAGGCAAGAGCTTTGGCTCGGCGAAGGCGGAGGGCCTTCTGAAGCTCGAGGACTGCTTCGCAGCCTTGGTCCTTCCAAGGTTCCTGAAGTCGCCGCTAAGCTCCGCAGACGCCAGCCGGAGGCATCACCAAGTGCGGGCCTCCGAAGGCCACTGGAGTCGCGGAGGTCGCCGCTTCGAGGTGGTTGCACCCCACGTCGTGAAGCATTTGCAACACTCCTTGACCCGCCACTCGGCTAGCCATCAAGGCGAAGCCCTTCAGAGACTGCTCCACCGTCGAAGCCACCACCTTCAAGAATGCGGCGCGGTCCCCAATCGGATCCTAGTTGCCGAAGTCCAGAGCCCGACATTCGGTCCCTATTTGTTGTAGGACCTCAGTCAGGCTCAGAGTGGCTTCGTCGATGTTGTCAACGACAAAATTCTCAAGTGACTGAGCCCGTTGGTGGAGTTCGGAGTTCTCCTTTGCCAGCTGGGCTTCGGCATCCTTTGCAGCCTTAAGCTCCGCTCGGAGCCTGTCGGTCTCCGAGGCAATGCTTCCCTAGCCTTGTCTGCGTCGGCGCTCGCCACCTCGGTTGAAGCTTCGACCTGCCTTCGCTTCTGGGCTTCCACCGAGGCTTCGCGTCGGAGGGCCTCCTTCTCCCCCACCAAGCGCATCATCCGCCTGTCCACAGAAGTTGATGCTACTGCGTTCAGTGCGAAGGCCTGAAAGAAGTCAAGAAAATCATAACTGCTGATCGAAGCCCGAAGCATAACCCGAAGGTTGCGCAGGACTTTGCTCACCTGGATGAGAGCTTCGTTTTCATTGATGAAGAGGTCTCTGTGGTTCGAGTGGCTGAGTTGAGCCACCAAACCTCCAGCCTCCGCAGCTGCGCAACCCACCCGGAAGGCTTGGAGGGCCGCCTCCATCACGGCCCCCTTTGGCAGCAAGGGCCAGACAATTTCCTCCGCCGCAACTGCCTGCACAGGCTTCGGCAGTGTGGGGCTTCGATCCACTACCTCCACTACCTCGACTTCCTCGTTGCCTTGGAGGTCCCCTTCGTCGCGGCCGTTGCCTCCATCTTCTTCAGACGACGAGCTGTCAGACTCCGAGCTGCTGCTGCTGCCAGAGGCCTCCGCTGGCTTCGGCGCAATAGGCCTCACACCGGCATCATCTTCTGCAAAAAGTTCAAGTCAAGATCTGCGTATAAAAGAGAAGTATGTTTGAAGTGTTTACCTTCGTCGGAGATTTCTTCAAAAGTAGAGGGGTCAATGTGTGCCCCCAGTCCCTTCGCTATGAAGCGGGCGCGTCGACCTCCGCGCCCGAAGCCATCACCATCGAGGCCTTTGCTACCACCTTGGTAGCCGGAGCACTTGTGGGCTCCACCGCTGTTTGAGGGTCCGCGGCCGCTGCCTCCTCCGGAGTAGAGGCCTTGGTCGCGGGGACCTCCGGCCGAGCCCTCGAAGTTTCAGGCTCGTCGTCGTCCCCCTTTTCCTCTTGAAGCCAGTTGTCGAAGCTGTGAGGTGGGAGAAGTCTGGCAGAGCCGGGACCTCCTCGTAGCCAAGCAGGGTCCACACCCTGTTCCAGTGATCCCAAGACCCCACCGAAGCAAGCCACAGGGCTTGCTCCTCTGGTGTCGGAGCCCCAACAACACGCTCCGCCGTCGCGATGGCCTGCTCTGGAGTCCTCACTTCAAGATGGGCTTCATAAAGATCCAAGTTAGATTGAAGTTTTTTGCGAAGTATGAAAGTGGAAAGGTTTTGAAGTCTTACAGAGGCGTTCAAATGCCACCTCGTTTAGGCCCCCTCGGCCCGGAGCTTGGAAGAGCCCCTCCGGCCAAGAGCGCGCACGGGGGCTGAGCCGGAGGGTGATGAACTCCTCCGCGAGGTCCCTCATGCTCATCTTTGCGGCAACCCTCTGAAGGAGCGAGATCCTCGAGCGAAGGGTGTCCGGGCTGGTCTTCACCACCCCCTTCGCGCCGATATGAGATAAGGGCATTGGTACTCCGAAGGGGAGAGTTCACGCCGACGGAGGCGTAGAACCACTCTTGATCCCACTTCGAGTACCATTTGTTGTTGGCAGCCCTCGCCGGGAAGGCATCCTGGTACTCCTTCTGAAGCTGGAAGTTGGCGCTACTGAAGGCCAAAGCCCTCTTGATGCGGTCTGTACCTTCCCTTGGCTTCGGTTGGCAGTTGGCATTGTGGAGGGCAACGAAGACGTCTGCGCGACCCTCGCAACCTTTGGCCCTCATGGCCCATTCAAACACAGCAAGCCTCGTCACCTCGTTGGGCGAAAGTTGAGGAAGCTCGAGGTTGTAGGCCTTGAGGACTTCGCTCAACATCCCCACTGCTGGCAGACTGAGGCCGGCTTCGAAGAAGGCTTCGAACAGCACCACTTCATCAGCCTGAGGCCTTGGTATGGCCTCCGACTTCTCTGGAACTCTAAGTTGGATCTTCGCTGCAATCCTCCCTTCGCAGGCCCTCCGGACAGACTCCTCTGTGGAGATCGAGGCCCTCATCTCCAATGTTTCCTCGAAATTGTTGGATGGAATCCGAAGGTCCCTTGGCCCCAGCCGCCTCAGTGCAGGCTTCGCTGCTGCAGCTGCCGCTGCCTGCAGTTGGGCGGAGCTCGAGCTCGGGCCAAAGGCCAAAGCCTTCGAAGCGGCCTTCTTCGGAATTCTTGTGGAGCTTCGGCGCGAAGGGGCTAAAGCTTGCGAGGGGTGATTCGCGCGAAGCTAAGGAAGAGAAGAGAGCGAAGGATGCAAGGTGCTGAGAAGAAAGCAAATGAGAAGTGTGCCGAAGCCATGTGCGGTAAACCCCTATTTATAGGCGGTAAAAATCCCAACGGTTCGTAGGCCGAAGCCACTGCCAAGTGGGCCTCCAGCAAAGGCGAAGCGGCCCAGCGCACAGTAACGGTCATTTTTATATCCGTTGCGGGGTCAGTTGATCCCCCCGAGGTCATTCTGATAGCTGATGCAGGCAGTTATTTCCTGCGCATTTCAAAGCCACCTTCGGTCCAAGCTCCGAAGGCCTTTTTTCCCTGAAGATATAATTTTCGGCCATTTGTCCCAAGGGCGCACGCACCCCTTCATCCCGAAGGCCTGCATGCGAGGGGTACTATTGGGGGAATAGTTTTCCCTTGAACAGGGGCCAAATGACGTCAGCCTCCAACAGCCTTCGGCCCGGAGCCCAACACTGTCGAAGCCTGTTACTTTCTAAAGAAGCTGTTTCTCAAGCCTCAAGGTACACCTCGAAGCGAAGCCCTTCGGAGCCCTCTGGAGCGAAGCCCTCAAGATTCCTTAAAGATTGCTAGAAGTTGTCTCAGGCTAACTTCGAAGCTAGCCTCCGGGCCTTGTTCGGAGTTAGCCTTCGAGCCTTGTTCGGAGTTAACCTTCGGGCTCTATTCGGAGTTAGCCTTCTAGCTCCCTTCGGAGCTCCTCAGAGCTAGTCTCCGGACCCTTTCCAGTCAATTCAAAGCCAAGTCTCCGAGACCCCAGTTCGGAGCCCAGTACGGAGTCCCGTCCAGAGTCCAGTTCGGAGTATACTTCGAAGCCCACTTCGGAGTGTACTTCGAAGCCTCTGTTGCAGCCTCCGCCTGAAGAGCTTCGGCCCCTACTCCGAAGCCAGGAAATATCTGCACCTCGCTACAGTATAGGAGTCATACCAGGGGCCCCTCTGCCCCTAGTATGTCGTTTAGCTGGTCAAGATGTGACGTTGTCTGACACGTTTGTAAGGTTGTAAAGCACCTTTGTACAGTAGCTAGCTTCTCTTCCCCTTTTTGCCCCTATGAGCCTAGGGCTTATAGAGGACATTTTGGTCTTTTCCTTAAGGCATGCGTGCCTATAAAAGCAGGGCCAAGCCCTTGTAACAGGGTACCCTCTCCAGGAGCCATGAGACCCTGGAGTTTATTACATCACACCGAGGCATGCAATACCAAATCCACCACAAACTGGACGTAGGGCTATTATCCCTTAGGGGAGGCCCGAACCAGTATAAAACCTTTCTCCCTCTAAGAGAACCCTTCGAGGTTCATTTTACACTCCGTATATACACATACAAAATCTGTGTTGTAGCTAACACAATTGCTACAACAATGTCCATGCATATGATGATTCTTTGTTAGTAGTGCATCAAGTATCTAAAAATGCTCAATGCTTTAATGGCTTGCTAAATAGTTACTTGGATAAATGTCTAGACATAGTTGCTACTTTTGATGACTTCAAAATTTCTCATGTGTCAAGAGAGGCCAATTCGATTGCAAATGATTTGGCTCAGCAAGCATCTAGTTACCAAGTCAGGAGAGGGAAATTTTCTGTATGGGATAAGTCAATGCTTGGTGTCATTGCCGAAGCTTGTGACTTCGGACAACTGCACCCTCCGGGTCAGACCCCTCTGACTGTCGAAGGCTACTACATGTCGAGGTCCCAGGACCAGAGTACTCTGCCCACCAAGGGGCCTGGTACGCCGGAGACCGTGAGCCAAAGTCCTCCGCACGGTGAGGGCCTCCGGGAGTCTAGATCCTCAAGAGGGCTTCGGCCTGGCACACTCCGCAAGGCCAGTCTGGCCAGACTTCGGTAGGAGCAGGAAGGGCTCGGGGGACACCCCGAAATCAGTAGATTAGAAACTTTTTCAGGGAGTGAGCTAGCAAAACCCTCCGAAGCCCATAAGGGCGATTGGAGAATTCCAATCATCCAGTATTTGAGAGACCCTAGCCAAAGGGTTGATCGGAAGGTTCGACGACAAGCGTTCAAATTTGTGTTGATAGACGACACACTGTATGACCGAACCATTGATAGAGTACTGTTAAAGTATCTGGACTACGAACGATCCCAGGTGGCTACGGGAGAAGTCCATGAGGGACTTGGTGGCACTCATCAGTCGGCCCAGAAAATGAGTTGGATGCTCAAAAGAGCAGGTTTTTACTGGCCATCTATGACTGAGGATTGTTTTAAGTATTATAGAGGGTGTGAAGCATGTCAGAAGTTTGGTAATATTCAGTTCGCTCCTGCCTCATTACTCAACCCTATTGTCAAGCCATGGCCGTTTTGAGGTTGGGGTTTAGACTTCATCGGCCAAATTCACCCTCCTTCCTCAAAAGGGCATCGGTTCATGTTGATGGCGATAGATTACTTCACCAAGTGGACCGAGGTCGTGCCTCTTAAGAACATGACTCACAACGAGGTACTTGACTTTATCTTGAAGCACATCATACATAGATTTGGCATTCCTCAAACTCTCACTACAGATCAAGGTAGTTCATTTGTTTCTAGACAAGTGAGGGACTTCGCCGAATATTACATATTAAGTTGATAAACTCTTCACCCTACTACGCTCAGGCCAATGGTCAGGCCGAGTCTAGTAATAAAACCGTGATTAAGCTCATTAAGAAGAAAATTGAAGAATTTCCTAAAAGGTGGCATGAAGTGCTTTCCGAGGTGCTATGGGCTTGTAGTATTGCAAAGCACGGTGCTACCAAAGTCAGTCCATATGAGTTGGTATATGGAAAAGAAGTTGTTCTACCTGTAGAAGTAGATCTTGGCTCCTTAAGGGTGTTAAAGCAAGATGGCTTATCGGTCAACGAGTATGAAACTCTTTTGAAGGATAACCTAGAAGAAGTGACCGATAAGAGACTAAAGGCTTTAGAAGCCATAGAAGTAGACAAGAGGAGAGTAGCTAAAGTCTACAATAAGAAGGTTAAACCAAAATCATTTCAAGTAGGAGACTTGGTTTGGAAGATGATTTTACCCTTAGGCACTAAGAGTCCCAAGTTTGGTAAATGGTCACCTAGTTGGGAAGGTCATTTCAAAATAGCCGAAATCGCTCCTAGCAATGCATATGTGTTGGAATCTCTACAGGGAGAGCGGTTTTGAAGAGCTTTGAATGGTAGATACTTGAAAAGGTATTTCCCAAGAGTGGCAAACAACGTAAAAGGTGTCGAACGACCGATATGGACGGTATCGTCTTCAGCTCGTTGTGCTTTTATTTCACTTAGTTCACTAAAAGGCAGGGGGCATGTGTTGATAGCAAAAAATGGCATCAATGGCTAAGATTGTCAAAATATCAATTTTGGTAATTTGGGCCGAAAATACACATGTCCCGGGTCAGGCCGAAGCCCTATAGGGCCAAAGGTCCATTGGGCTATGGGATCCGAAAGCTTCTAGCCAGCCCACGGCCTTCGGCCAGGAAGCCTTCGGAGTCCCACGCCGATGAAGCTTCGGCCTGAGGAGCAAGCTTCGACGGGCCTGGCCGAAGCCCACTTCGGCAGAGGTAGAGTTGGGTACGATTCCGGCTAAGTCTTTATCTCTATCCAACCGAATTATAGCAGATTAGATCAGAGGTTTAAGCCCCTATAAATAGAGAGGCGAAGCCAGTTCAGAGGCCCCCCAAAAAAACACAACCCAAACACAAAGCCCTAGCTTTGATCACATTTACTTTATCTTTACTTTTCTGTACCTCTTCGTGGGTTTGCCTGGAAGCCCTCCTACGGCCACTTCGGAATAGTGGTAATCCTTGTTACTTCGCTTGTGAAGTATTCGTTAATCTATGTAATAAATTGCTATCACCTTGTTACTTCGCCTCTGAAGTATCCGCTAATCTGCGTAACAGATTGCTACCTTCGCTACTAGTGCAACACTTAGAAGAATTCGGTCCTCAGGCCGAATTAGTACTTCGAATATTATCTATTGCAGGTTACCTACATTCGGAGCTACTTCGTTTGAGGTGTCCAGAGCTGAGAAATCGGTTTCGGAGGTTGCCAGAACACCCTTCGGTGAGACTGCTGCTTTGACCGCACGCTTCGCCAGCACACGTCATCACGACGGGCTTCGCCACGCTCACACTCCGCTCCGGACGAAGTTACGCTCGCGTGTTGCGCTCCGGTCTCTACTCTGTGTCTTGCTGTATCGGGGACTTCACGTCGAACCCCGCTGTTCGGAGGTGACTGTTGCGTCCAGATCCGTTCGGAGTTCATCTTAGATCATATCAGTCCGAACGCCGAAGGTACCCTTCGGCGGGACACTTCACACTATACGCTGAAGGTATACTTCAGTGACCGCTTCGCACCATACTTCGAAGCAGACAGGATCCGACCGGTTTACTGATTTATTCTATTTAATATATTTCTTTTGGCTAATTAGATTATTTTGTGTGATCTGATTGCCTGGCGACTCCACCCCCCTTACCACGGCTAAGGGTAGTCGGAACGTGACGTCGGTGCTGTGTTACGCTTAGGCTTGTCCCTAAGTATCTGTACACTTTTGGATCATCGAACTGACCCAAGTGCGATGGCATGTTTTCATGTCAACAGGAGCGTTGGGTGTTTAGAAAAGGCCATTAATCCGAAAGAATCGAGGAGCATATTCAACCCCCCTTTAGTCGCCCATTTCAATCCTACATACCTATAAACTACAGGGATGTAGAGTTGCTCACACTCAAACATTTAACCAAGCTCTTGCAAGGTTCTTACCATTCGTAGTAGGTGGTACAACCGGTTGGCTTGTGGTTGATACCGACGAAGTCGTGAGTGTAGCGACGGTTGGCTAGAACTATACTGATCAGAAAGAAAGGTGGAGCTTGACAGGATATATTTTTGGTAGCAAGGATTAGCACAAATCGACAACAGTTAGTAAATCTCAATAATAATCTACAATACTTGCCTTGGTTGCTGGTCTAATCGTGCTCCTAGAAACTAGTCTAAGCACAGAAGTCGACTCAAGCCAGATCACTTTCATCTTCTTTTCATGCCTTTTTTCTCTTTTTTGATTTCTTCTTCTTTCAGCCTTTTCCTCTTATCTCTTTTTTTAAACACACTGAACTCTGATAAAGACAGATTTTACTCAAGAGGCAGCTGAAAGGAAGAAAAACAGAGAAGTAGATAGACAAAAACCCTCTAGAACTCAAACGGAGTTTGTATGCAAAAGTTATGGTCGTTTTACCGACACAAGGTCAGACTGACTCCGAGCAGGATTTAGGGTTGGGTTTGGATATCCCAGGCCTAAGCAAGATTAGGGATATGACTTGAGACCAAGAACACAACTCTAAACCAGCAACCCTACATAGACTATGGATCAAAACTCAGCAATACGATACTGTGACAAAATTGCAAAGGCTAGAAACACTAGGACGATGACGGTAATTTGCCCTAGATGTCTACGATTTTTTGTGGTTTTTTCTAGAGTTCCGGGACAAAGACGAAGAACAATCTAAGGGATACAAAGATACCTAACGGGCAATATAGCCTCTGATACCACTTGATAGCGCACGGGGGTGCCCGATCTTCCGCCCGGAGAGTAAACACGATTTGTGGATATCTAGACGTTGACGATTCTACTTTTGATCAGAACTGACTCGAACCCTACAATCACTATACCAGGACTCCATTGGTTATCAACCATGCGCAAACACGATTGACCTTACCAAGAAAACTTATCCCTCCAAGCGAATCGAGAACACAAGAAAGAATACGGAAACACAATCTAAATTTGCAGACAATAATCTAAAGGACTCGAAGTTTGGGGTTTCACAAACCGATATACGGCGAAAATACGATGACAGATTAATCTAAGCATAATCCGAACCCTAGCAATAATGGCTACCGCCTATTTACAGGGTTTACGGGTTGTGGGATCCATGGGTCTTAACCTAGGGATATGGGCCATGCCCTAAAAGACTCAAAACATTAACAGACTCAATAACAAAGCATGGCTCTGACCCCACGTAGTTTTGGACTACGACTCGCGACTGGACTCATTGACTCCCGATTGGTGGTGCCTCATTCGGTGATCGGCCAATAGATAGCTGCTAATCGAGGGCTGTTGGTCGATGGCTACAGTCGGATTAAAGGTGATTGGTCAGCCGAGTGGTGAAGTTGATTGGCCGAGTGGTGGAGATGATCGGCCAAATGGTGGTCGACTGGCCGATTGGTGGTTAGCTGGACGATGACTGGTGGTTGATGTTGATGGTGGTCCAAGTGGTGGCTGATGCCGATGGAGTAGTGGCCGATAGTCGATGGTTGATGGCCGATCGACTGGTGGCTGATGTAACATCCCTTCTCAACTCGACTGACCGATCCAACACCTCTCCTGGTTCTTCATCATCTCCATGGTTCCTAGCAACAATATCATATTTAGGTCGTAATTTATTCTTAAGAAAATACAAGAAGATACTTAGGAATGAATCCACCTAAATATTTAACATGACATGAGTTTTGGTCTTATCCTTAGTAATCATGGTCTCATCACGTGCGGTCACTGCACAAGCCTGCATGATGCACAATGCTCCTTCCTAGGGTGATTGGAGGATTCATCACCTCTGGGTTCTCGAGCGTGAGCGCACTACGCGGATCCGAGTCATCAGTCATCGACCTGTCGTTCTGGCGCCACATGCTCCGATCTAGGGCAAGGAGAATCCAATGCGAGCAAGGTCGCAAAGTGGACCACGTGCATTTCAGATTTGACATTGAGATAGTTTCGATTCATGAATTTTTGGATGATGACTTATGTTATCATGTCAGTAAGACATTATCTTTAAAAATATACCTTAACCCTAGTTTTTTAGTTTTGGTCTGTGTTGGGGGAATAAGTTTTCCTTGAACAGGGGCCAAATGACGTCAGCCTCCGACAGCCTTCGGCCCGGAGCCCAACACTTTCGAAGCCTGTTCCTTTCTGAAGAAGTTGTTTCCAAGCCCCAAGGTTCACTTCGAATCCCTCCGGAGCGAGGCCTCTGAACCCCTTCGGAGCCCTCCGGAGCGAAGCCCTCAAGATCCCTTAAGGTTTGCCAGAAGCTAAGTCTCAGGCTAACTCCGAACAAGGCACCAGTAGCCCCTCGCTTGCAGGCCTTCGGGACGAAGGGGTGCGTGCGCCCTTGGGACAAATGACAAAAAAATGTAACTTCAGGGAAAATAGGCCTTCGGAGCTTGGACCGAAGGTGGCTTCGAAATGCGCAGGTAATAATTGCCTGCGTCAGCTGTCAGAATGACCTCGGGAAGATCAACTGACTCCGCAACGGCTAAAAAATTTGACCGTTACAGTGCGTGGGGCCGCTTCGCCTTCGCTGGAGGCCCACCTGTCAGTGGCTTTGGCGCGCGAACCGTCGGGATTTTTACCACCTATAAATAGGGGTTTACCGCACACGGCTTCGGCACACTTCTCATTTGCTTTCTTCTCAGCGCCTTGCATCCTTCGCTCTCTTCTCCTCCTTAGCTTCGCGCGAAGCACCCCTCGCAAGCTTTAGCCCCTTCGCGCCGATGCTCCACAAAATGCCGAAGAAGGTTGCTTCGAAGGCTTTGGCCTTGGGCTAGAGCTCGAGCTCCACCCAAGCGTAGGTAGCAGCAGCTGCGGCAGCGAAGCCTGCATAGAGGCGGTTGGGGCCGAGTGACCTTTGGTCGCCATCTAACAAGTTCGAGCAGACACTGGAGATGAGGGCCTCGATCTCCACAGAGGAGTCCGTCCGGAGGGCCTGTGAGGGGAATATTGCGTCGAAGATTCAACTTAGAGTGCCGGAGAAGTGGTGCTGTTCAAAGCCTTCTTCGAAGCCGGCCTCGGACTACCGGTGGTGGGGATGTTGAGCGAAGTCCTGAAGGCTTACAACCTCGATCTTCATCAACTTTCGCCCAACGCTGTGGCAAGGCTTGCAGTGTTTGAATGGGCCATGAGGGCCGAAGGTTGCGAGGGTCGTGCCGACGTCTTCGTCGCCCTCCACGACGCTAACTGCCAACCGAAGCCGAGGGAGGGTGCAGACCGCGTCAAGAGGGCTTTGGCCTTCGGAAGTGCCAACTTCCAGCTTCGGAAATAGTACCAAGATGTCTTCCCAACGAGGGCCGCCAACAGCAAATGGTACTCGAAGTGGGATCAAGAATGGTTCTACGCCTCCGTCGGCGCGAACTCTCCCCTTCGGAGTACCAATGCACTTATCTCTTATCGGCGCGAAGGGGTGGTGAAAACGAGCCCCGAGACCCTTCGCTCGAGGATCTCGCTCCTTCGGAGGGTGTAGGACCGAAAGTAGCGACCAGAGGGGGGTGAATGGGCGCCTAAAAAATTCTTTCTAAACTAAGATCTAATCCCAACACCCAAACAAACTTAACCAGACAAATAATATTAACAAAGCAAATTACTGGAATTAATATTGTCTAGCTTAAAAATAACTGGTGTCCCAATTAAAATGATATTAAAGATAAACTAAATAAAAATACTGCAGTAAATAAAAAGGGCCTGGATAAATCACGAGATATTTATATTACAGTCTAGAAATAAAAACTAATCAAATGAATGAAATTATGAATCATTAAAAATTAATTTAGAATTAAACCGAAAATATTGCAGGTAAAAACTAGACTAAAAATATAACTGCAACTAATAAATTTTTCTTTTCTTTTTATGAGAGCAGATTAAACAGATAAAATAATACGAGATAACTAATAGACATTTAAATGATAAAAATAACAATGAAATTTTGAAATGGATTTTTAGCTAATTTATTAATAGATGATTATCTACAAAATTTATCTGCCTAAAAATAGTAGATTAAAACTACCTACGTCATCGTCTCGATCTGCGTTCCAAAATTTCCCACCGGCCGTGCTTGCGTTGCGCACAAAGTTTCGTCGCGCAGAAGATCCAGCGAATCACTATTCGATGCATGCTACCGCTCCTGTGCTGCTGTGCAGACGCGTGCAGGCTCCCACGTCCGCCGACAGGAGGCGATGGACTGGACGGGCCCATGCAAGGATTCACGCACGGAGTGGCAAAGCCACCATGGGACCCGCCACAGTTTCCTGCGCAAGTTTGCTCCCGCCGTGACCAGTGCTTTTGCTGTGGGGCCCGCGATATGAAGAAGCTGCTGCGTGCGCCGGCGATGGAATTTCACAGTGAGACGGGCGGGAGAAAAGCGTAGCGGCGTGAAGAACAACTGGGCGGCGGCGTCGGTTATGCGGAGAAAAAATTGTGGCGGCCCGAGAGGATTTCCACCGACCGGAGAGAAGGATCGCAGAGAAAAACAAACGATGGACTGAATATTGTAGATTGATCTTAAAACTCAACAGTCATCTATCTCTAGGGGGATAGGGGCCTATTTATAAGCAAATCCTAATACATGAAAAGACTAATTTACCCTCGGGTAAAATGAACAGACCAGTGGATCATCTGCCGCTCCTAGCCATGTACCCGGATTGGGCCAGCCCGACTCCATGGCTCCTCTGCCCGGCCGTCGCTCACTGCTCGTGTACCTAAGTCACATGTGCCTCAGACTCAGCAGGTCTTCATCTCTCCCTTCCTTTGACTTCCGTTGACAATCAGTCATCACATCTAGAATATCAAAACCATATTCTTCAACATGGTTTCTCAATCTCCCCCTTGATGAGTGCATTGTCAACACCCTTTTCAGCTCATCTTGAGGACCTGCAAAACACATGGAAACAGGAAAATAAAGACAAAAGAAAATAGAAGAAGGAAAATAAAAGGTTAACCCTAATGACCAAAAGCCAAATAGAAGCAAGAAAAAAATGGTCATTATGGTTAACCAAAAATAAAGTTTCAAAAACACGTGCAAATCAAATCTCAGAATTACCAACAAGGAACTCCCCCTGAAATAAATCCCAGAGAAAGCTAAAAATATATCCAAAATTTCTGCCCGTTGTGGACAATTGGACTCATCAAGTGAGACTAAATGCACTTTAAAGAGACATAAACACAAACTCCCCCTGAAATGCAGCTCCCCCTCAAAATATGTCATGAATGCAGATGGAGTGCAGGTGGAGTGTAAAAAGCATGTTTCTTAGATATGATTGACTGCAATTACAACATCTAACAGGTATAGCGAAAGATATACTGTCTAAGATACATGACATGATCAGTGCAATAGATGATATCTTAAGAAAGTCATTAGCACGCATTTTTCGATTTTTGCAAACAAAAGCGTCACCACATTTTCTAGTTGACAAGCAAGGTAAAACATGATATGCAAAAGCTAACTGATATCTACCAAGATAAGCATTGTCCAAAACAAAGTGCTTCAGCAAACTTGTCATCTTTTTAAATTTTTCAGACTGATTCTTTTTCCTTTCATTTCTGCCAGGGGTTATTTGCATGTCAAACCTTATGCTAACCGACCAAGTCAAGCCTAGGCTAGAACTGGACCATCAGAAGCTTAAGACATTGGTCTTGGCATACATTACACCGTCTTAGTTCATACCAAAGTGATATGGTAAGCAATCCAGAACAATGCAATGCGACAAAGCAAACCCACCTGGATCTTTTCTAATAATCATAAAAATGCATAAATTTTTCATTTTTAAGGATTTTTATCATTTTTATAGCACATTTTTCATATTTAAAGCATATAGATGTCCAAGTTACATATCTGCATCTATGTAAGGATCTAGCTACAAGGCATGTAAAAGATAGCGAAAGCATTCAGCCTACACATGCTAGTTACCAGAAGCAATGGTGATCATTTTTCAATTTTAAAGCATAAAAGCCATGCATATGAAAAATATCAGATATATCATGTGAACTGAACCAGAACATGATCATCGACAAGCAATCAAAAACATATACTAGCTAGAGAAAGTAAAGCAGATTAATCATATAGCAGAAGCAAGCTCAAAATGTGATTGATGATTATGCATGATATGAACTCACACAAAAAGACTCAATAAAAAAATAAAGAAGAAAGGAAAAACTGACTCAAAGTATCCTAAAAAGGATACAAAACTCCCAAATCCCCTCGTAAACGCACAAAAGTAGACTGATCTAGGGGTTTAGTAAAATATCAGTCAACTGCTGATGGGTATCAACATGTATAAGATCAATGACTCCTTTCTCATATTGATCCCTCAGAAAGTGAAAGCGCACATCAATATGTTTGGTTTTTGAATGAAGACATGGGTTTTTCCCTACACTAATTGCACTAGTGCTATCACAAAACAAAGGAACTCTCGATGGAAAGAATAACCCAAAATCCCGCAAAGTAGAAATCATCCAAACTAACTGAGAACAGCAGCTAGCAGCAGCTACATACTCAGCCTCAGTAGTAGAAAGCGCAACTCCAGATTGTTTTCTAGAGGACCAAGAAACAAGTGAAGAACCAAGAAGCTAGCAAGTACCCGAAGTAGACTTGCGATCCAGTCGGCACCCACCAAAATCAGCGTCCGAAAAACCAGCTAAATCAAGAGACGATGATGCAGAATAATAAAGACCTAAATCAGGAGCATATGTAAGATACCTGAAAATACGTTTCACAGCCTACCGGTGAGATGCGCGTGGCGAAGACTGAAAACGCGCACACACACCCACGGCAAACTGAATGTCTGGTCTCATCGCAGTCAAGTATAGTAGCTGTTGGGGGAAAATATTCCATCCTCAGGGTTATTGCAGTAACAGGACAAAGGCCGGTGATTAAGTCAAAGGTTTCTAGCATATAACTCCGGGGATACAGTAGATCAAGTTCAAAGTATGGAGACGGATTCTAGTTCGGAGTATATCTTCGAACTTGGACCCTTCCGGGAGTTTCTTTGCCAGCTAAGATGGAAGACGTATCTTCTTTCTCATTAGATTAGTCTTTTACCATTTTAGCCCTATTAAGGGTACCGAATAGTTTCCACTATGTCGTTTGTAATAGAGGGGTAAAAGGGTCTTTTCCATAATGTTTGGGCCTATAAATACCCTCCGTTTTACCCTGTAATACGGACCGAATACAAGTTATTCAATACACATCTTCGAACTATTTTAAGCTATTATCCAATTCGGAGGCTTGAAACAATTTACTTCACAAACACTTCGTTTGTTAGCTTGTAACCTTCAGAAACCTGTTAGCGTAATCTTTTACGCCAACAGTTGGCGCCGTCCGTGGGGAACCTAGTCCAAAAAACTTCGTTCTCTACCGAGTTCTTAAACCTTGCCTCCCAAGCGGAGTGTAGCTGGTAGTCCTGTTCGGAGGTCTCCTCGGACCTCCGGAGCAAGATCTTCAAACACAGTCGAGGTCGGAGGACCTTCGACATTTCCTCCACCTCAAACTCCGGAAGGGATTCCCCTTCCTCGAGCATACGGAGTTCCTCCGACAACTCCATCTATACTTCGGTCAGCCGGAGTCCCTCTTCCACCTCAAGTTTCACTTCGAACTGATGACTACAGTTCTCGAGACCCGGAAGATCCTTTCGGAGGAGATGAAGACGGTCTTGGTGATATGGCCGCTCAAATGGCCAATCTCCAAGCTGAAGTAGCAAGGTGGCGGCAAGAAGCCACAGATAGGCTTCATTCTCAAGCCACCCCAGTCATCCCCGAAGTGCCCGAAGACGACGAACTTATTTATCCCGAAGCCCCGGAGAACGCTTCCTTCGACACTGAGTCTCTGCTACATCCTGAGTTGTAGAAAGTATGCTTCGACCCTAAGTTCAAAACTTCGAAGCTTTGCAAGTATGCCGGAGATGAAGATCCTGGAGAATTCATTCGTTCTTATGCATTAGCAATTGAAGCCAGCGGAGGAGTGCGAGACACTATGGCCAAATGTTTCCCCCTAGCTCTCGAGGGAGTGGCATTGCGGTGGTTCTGGTCTCTGAAGCTAGGATTAATCATTTCATGGGGGCAGCTGAAGAAGAAGTTCGTGAGTAACTTTCAGGGTACCTTCGTACCCCCAATGTCAACAGGAAGCCTTTTCCAGGTGAAGCAGCTCCCTGGAGAGACTTTAAGACAGTATTTTAAGCGCTTCACTCATACAAAGTCACAAATTCGAGGGTTAACTACGTCTTCTGTAGTTGACGCAGCTCGAGAGGGAGTTATTCATGCAGGCCTCCTCGATAAACTTCATCGGAAAAATATATCTTTTGTCTCTCAGTTGATGTCTTATTTCGAAGAGTATGCAAGGTCAGAAGAGGGATGGCTTCGGAGAACTGCCGCAACTCCGTCGATACTACAAAAAGTTAAGTTGGAAGTGAAAACTTCAACGCAGCCGCAAGAGCCTAGCTTCGAAGCCCAGCACGACAGCCGTTGGGGGCAAAAACATCCTCGTTCAGAAGTTTTGAACATTGCACCCCCGCAGAAGTTTGCCCCAAGAGCTCCGCAAGCTTCAGGAAGCAAGACCAGCGGCTGGAGGCTGCCAGGGAAACCGGCTGGCAAAGCCCAGGCCTTTTTCTGCTGCATCCATGGCAAAAATCGGAGTCACGCAACTGATGCGTGCAAGTCTATACTTTCTTTAAGAGGAGAGTATTTGGAAAGAACTTCGGGTCGAGGCACTACTGACCGAGTTCCGGCTGAAGTGCGTCCGAGCCTGTCCAGGTTGTGGCGCGAATAGAGAACTTCGACCCTGCAAGACGGCCTCCGGTGGTCAATATTATGCCACCTCTGAAGCAAGAAGAGGGACAAGATCGAGGGAAAAGAGTAGTCCTCCCCATCTCCAGAGGAGGGACCCTTAGAATTATGTCGAAGAGACAGAGAAGAGAATATGTTAGAGAAGTGGGCCATATTGGAACCTCTTCGTCTGCAGCTGATATGCCCGAATGGTCCCATGTGCCAATATCTTTTTCCGCAGATGATGTAGCTGGTATAAAATTTCCACATGCAGACCCACTCGTCATCACTGCCGACGTAGCAGGAACTGAGGTTCGGAGAGTGCTAATTGACGGAGGGAGTTCAGCAGACATTATTTTTGTCCAAGCTTTTGATCAACTCTGCATCTCCAGAAAGCATCTTCTCCCAGCATCCCGTCCTTTACAAGGCTTTGCAGGACCCCCTCTTGATGCCCTCGGCCAAATTGGCCTGGAAGTTACTTTCGGAGAGGGGCCACTGGCCAGGACAGAGGAAGTGATCTTCGATGTTGTGGATGCTCCATATGCATACAATGTCATCTTCGAAAGAGGCATGTTGAATCAATTCGGAGCTGTGGCGCATCATAATTACCTATGTATGAAGATGCCCACACAGGCGGGAGTCCTCACTGTTTTCGGAGATCAGGCCACTGCGCGAAGAGCGGAGTATGGTCATGGCCCTCCTCTTGATCCGAGACAGGTGAATAGCGTGCAAGATAACCCGGAGGATTTCCCTGCTCCCAATGAATCTTCGAAGAAATCCTTCCCAAGGCCAAGCCCCGAAGGAGAGATTGCAACGAAGGTTATTGTCAAAGATGGCAAGGAATATTCATTTCAATTTGGCAAAGACTTGCCTTCAGAAGTTGCTACTTCATTAGAGAAAGTAGTTGAGGAGAATTTAGATGTCTTTGCTTGGTCTGATGAAGACATCACCGGAGTCAGTCGGGATATTATTGAACACAGTCTGCTTGTGAACCCGAAGGCTCGGCCTGTTCGACAAGGACTCCGGAAGCTGTCTACGGAGAGAGCTATCCTCGCTAAAGACGAAGTTGAGAAGTTGCTGAAGGCTAGGATTATCAGAGAAGTGGCCCATACGGAGTGGTTAGCCAACCCAGTCTTCGTTAAGAAGAAATCTTCTAGGAAGTGGCGCGTGTGTATTGATTTTACATCCCTGAATAAAGCATGCCCCCGCGACCCCTACCCCATGCCCCAAATTGATCAATTGGTCGACTCCACTACCGGTTTGGAGTTATTAAGCTCCCTCGACGCGTACTCCGGCTATCATCAAATCTGGTTAAAGCGCGAAGATGAAATCAAGACAAGCTTCGTAACCCCTTCAGGAGTTTTTTGTTATGTAAGAATGCCCTTTGGCTTAAGAAATGCCGGGGCTACTTTTTCGAGGTTAATTGCTAAGGCTCTAGGTCATCAATTAGGTCGCAATGTAGAGGCCTATATGGATGATATTGTAATAAAGAGTGCTTTAAAGCACCAACATAGCCTAGACTTAGCAGAAACATTCAATAGCCTTCGGGCATGTGGGATTCGTCTTAACCCTGAAAAATGTATCTTCGGGGCGCAGGCTGGAAAATTGTTAGGGTATCTAGTTTCAAGCAGAGGGATCGAAGCTAGCCCCACTCAGATAACTGCGTTGTAGAGGATGGCTCCCCCAAAGAATTTAAAGCAAGTGCAAAAGCTGACCGGTCGTCTTACAGCACTTAGCAGATTCCTGGCAAGGTCTGCGGAGAGAAGTTTGCCCATTTTTAAAGCATTGAAGGGGTCCGAAGATTTTGCATGGACACCGGAGTGTCAAAAGAGCTTCGAAGATATTAAGAATTATATCAGTAACCTCGCTACACTCACGGTGCCTATTGCGGATGAAACCCTACTCCTCTACCTTGCAGCTACTGGCTCTGCTGTCAGTGCAGTTCTCGTCGGAGAGGTTGATTTCAACGGGAAGTTGGTATAGAATCCAGTTTATTTTGTGTCCGAAGCATTGTCTGGAGAAAAAACAAGATATTCCGAGCTTAAGAAATTCACTTATGCTCTGATAATGGCTTCGAGGAAGCTAAGGCATTATTTCTTGGCACATAATGTAATTGTACCAACTTCGTATCCTTTGGGAGATATGCTCCGAAGTAAGGATTCCACTGGAAGAATTGGGAAGTGGGCTGTTTAGTTAGCACCCTTCGGCATATCCTTTGTGGAAAGAACAGCAATTAAGTTGCAAGTGTTGGCGAACTTCGTGGCAGAGTGGACTCCCCCTGCAGCATGGGCTCCGAAGAAGCCAAGTGAAGGGATTTGGACTATTTACTCTGATGGAGCTTTCCAAGCATCTGGAGCAGGTGTCGGAGCTGTGATAATTTCGCCTTCGGGGCAAAAGACAATGTACTCTGCAAGACTCAACTTTAAGTCTACCAATAATACAGCGGAGTATGAGGGAATTTTATTGGGACTTCAAAAGGCACGTGCTCTAGGGGCTACAAGAGTTGTTATTAAGACATATTCTCAGGTTGTAGCAGGGCACGTAGACAAGAGTTTCCAAGTTCGACATCCACAGCTTGCAAAGTACTTAGAAGAAATCCGAAAGATCGAAGTAACATTTAAAGGGATTTCCATTCGGAGTATACCTAGAGTAGAAAATATGAAAGCTGACACCTTAGCAAAAGCTGCAGCCGGAGCTATGGACATACCAAAAGAAGCTTTTTATGAAGAACTCAGTACACCTTCGGTGCCACAAATTCCTGCTACGGAAGTCCTTTGCATTCCAAGTACAGATTGGCGAAGTTCAATCATGGAATTGTTGCAAGGAGAAGCAAATATGTCCGAAGGGCCACAACTTTCGAGGTTAAAGCTCAGAACTCAGAATTATCACATAATCAATGGTATTCTATACAAAGTCGGAGTATGTTCCCCTCTGCTCCGATGTATATCTCAAGCCGAAGGTCAAGAAATTCTTCGAGAAATTCATGAAGGACTTTGCGGTAGCCATCTGGCCCCTCGAGCTTTGACAGGAAAAACACTTCGCCAGGGGCTTTATTGGCCTACAATAGTAGCTGATGCGGAGAGCTTGGTCCGCACTTGCCAAGGATGTCAGTGGATGGGACGAAGGAGTCATCGCCCACCAACAGCTCTTCAAGTCATTGCTCCAGTATGGCCCATGGCCAGATGGGGCATGGATCTTATTGGTCCCTTCCCAGTAGAAAAAGGAAATTTGAAGTTCGCAGTAGTAGCAATTGAATACTTTTCAAAGTGGGTCGAAGCAGAGCCCCTAACAGCTATCACTTCGAATAATGTACAGAAATTTTTCTGGAAAAATATCATTTGCCGGTTCGGAGTGCCTAGACAACTCACAGTTGACAATGGAACACAATTTGACGCAGAACCCTTTAGGAAATTTTGCGAAGACCTAGGCATTCAGCTATGCTTTGCTGTAGTGCGACATCCTCAGTCTAACGGAGTTGTAGAAAGAACCAATGGTAATATTTTGTCAGGGCTAAATCGAAGGATAGTAGGATTGGCAAAAGGACTCTAGACCGAAGAACTTCCGAAGATTTTGTGGTCCATTCGGACTACTCAAACAAGGTCCACGGGTTTCACTCCATTCAGACTATTATTCGGAGATGAAGCTATGACACCAACAGAGCTCAAAGGAGGATCACTTCGCAGCACCGAACCGGAAATAGAAGCAGAAAGACAAACTTCGCTTGATTTAACAGAAGAGACAAGACTTCGAGCTGTTGCAAATTTGTCAAAGTATCAGCAGTAGACGAAGACTTGGTTTGACCCGAAGGTCAAGATTAATGAACTTAGGCCGGGTCATCTAGTTTTGCGAAGTATCATAGCGCCAGGGAAATTAGGAAATAAGCTGGGAAGGTCCATACTTAATTGTTCGCTCAGGGCGTCCTGGTTCTTTTTAGTTAGCTAATTTGTAAGGTGAAGAGTTAGCGCATACATGGCATGCGGAGCACCTAAAGTGATATTTCGCATAGGGGCTCCTTGTAAACACTTTCCGAATCAATAAAGCATATGGTTCAGATAATGCCTACCCCCCATAAACTTCCCACTTCCGAGTGGACGCACTGGAATAGCGGAGTTGACCGGGAGGGAAGTGTCACTAATTTGAATCATATTTTTCGGACTTCGGACCACTGGTCTGAAGTTTCCGATGTGGTGGGCTGAAATAATCCGGAGTCCAAGCCACCATCTTGTAGGCATCCGTAAAAAGAGCCCGAGACCACAGAATGTGGAGTCCAAGCCACCAGCTGGTAGACATTCGTAAAAAGAGTCCAAGGAGACCAAATGTTGCGGAGTCCAAGCCACCGGCTTGTAGGCATCCGTAAAAAGAGTCCAAGGAGACCACTGTGAACTCCAAACCACTGGTTTGACAGAATTCGCAAAAAGAGCCAAAGGAGGCCAAAACAAAACAGAGTTTGAGCTCATGAGCTTTGAATGTCTGTTAAAAAAGTCCAAAGTGACAAATCATTTAGGACACTAAAGTGTCCGGAAAGTTGTCCAAAGTGATTTCTTTCAAAACATAAGGTACTAAGTTACCAATCTTCAGACTCCAAATAGTCGAAGACATTTTATAAGATTTTAACCAATCTTTAAATTGCTGAGGGGCTCCGAATCCCCAAAATTGTACTCCTAAGTTTTTCTTTGCGCCTAACCATCTTTGAATATAGTTCGAAGTTGCTTACGCCCAAAGAGGGGCTCGTAAATAGGGAGACAATTTTAAATCGATATTTATTATTCGAACAAATATGATTACATCATGAAAAATCGGTATCTATACCAAGAAGGAATCGAAGACCTCTTCGATCTCTAGAGCTAAGGTTGGAACGACTAGTTTCAGAGCCGAGAGTTCTAACAACTTTGCGTTTAACTCTCCTACCTCCCTTCGAAGCTCTAAAGTCTTTCTTCTCTTGTTGAAGCTCGGCCCAAGTTCGAAGTCGTTCGGGGCTCCTTTCCCAGTTCCAAGTTCTTCAGGCTTTTTACCTTGAGCTTCATCTTCGTCTTCTGACCATGCAATGTCTTCGGAAGATGAAGTTTCCAAGTTAACTTCTTTTTCTTCCTCTTTAATATAAGACAGTATGTCTTTGCCTACTTCGGGCGTAATCGCACCGGAGCTATCCCGAGGAACTAAAAATCGAGGGCGCTTATGAAGTTTTAAGATATCGAAGGTAGCCCATAGTAGGCGGAGTTCTTCATTAACGTCTAACGCTTCGACATCTTCCGTATGAGGCAAAGCCTAAAAACATGATAAGCAAATTTTCATTCATAAATGTACAAAAGCATGATGCTTTACATAGTCGAAGATCCTAAGATAAATCTAAACCTGTGGGTTTGGTGGAGGCTGGCTGCTTGAAGCTTGTGACCGAGCTTGCTTCTGGCGTTGCCCTTCATCAATCCAAGCCTTGATCGTTGAGAGACCTTCAGCTCTCCATGAAGTTTGGAAGGCTTGCCAAGCAGCGGCCACACCTTCGGAAGGAGTAAGAAGCTGATTGTCGTCAAAGGTAATGGGCGCTGCCCTTGCGTTCGGAGTTATCGATATGCCCAGATCTTCGTAGTAACGAAGTATGCCGATAGCAGCCACTTGTCCGGAGATTTCTCCGTACCGAATGCCTGCTGTCTTCATTTGCTTCGCTGCTCCTTGGATCCTCTTCAGCCGTCGTAGCAGGGGGATGTTGTCATCTGAAGGAAGCATCCCAGTAGTACCAAAGTACTCTAGAACACCTAGCAGTTGGTTCATAACCTCCACAGCTACCTACTCTGACTTCAGCTTGTCTTCGATTAAGGCATCCTTCGCCGAAGTTAATTCTTCTACCACTCTAGAGAGCCTAGCTGCCTCCTTAGCTAAAGAATTTTTCTGGTTGAGTAGGTGGCTAGCTTCCTCGGTAGCTTTGGCTTTTTCTTCTCGGAGCCTGACAAGCTTAGCTCCCGCCATAGCATGCTCCGCCCGCATCTTTTCAATTTCCTCTCGAAGCACAATTTGTTCTGCTTCGAGCTCTTTATTCACAGTTTCCAAGATTTGTCTGGCCTTGCGCTCCGCTGAAACCATGTTGTCTAAGTGGGAAACCCGACCTTCGGAGATATTAAGATTTCACTGAAGCGTGGTAATTTCCTCTCGAAGGCGAAGGCTTCCGCGTTCATTTGAAATGTTCGTAGCTCGGGCCAAGACTATTTGCTACAAAGACAAAAAACCAAGGTGAGAAATTATTTGTATATAAGATTAATTTTGCTTTGCAGATGCTTCGTACCTGGTACACTGCACGCTCCATAGCAGCGTTGAGCTTCAAACTCTCAGCCTCGCTCAAGATAGCTACCAAGTTTGTCTCCCCGACTTCACAGCTAGCTCGATCCAAAGGCTCGAGCAAAGTCCGAAGTCCGGTTCTTCGCTCCAAGAAAGGAGCTAGAAGAGGGAGCATACTCAAGGCCTACTGGTCATCTTCGTTCGGCGAGGAGCCGGAGTGCGGGGCCATATCTTTTGGAACTTCGGTAGACTGACCCCCCTCCGTAGATTGGCTTCCGTCTATCGATTTAGACGAAGTTGATCCTGAGCTCGGAGCAGGCAGGTGGTCCATCTTGCCTTTGCCTTTTCCAGGTCCCATTTGAGCGACTTCTAGAATCGGCTCCGAAGTTGTCGAAGGCCCAGGAATCGTATCGTCCAGAGGGCCCTCTTCCACGGGAGTAGATCCTGTTGAAACAAAGGTATTATACATTGTATAATTTCGTAGGAAAAAAGAACAAAAGAATTATGTGAAGTTTACCTCCCACGTCGAAGGCTACTCCAAAGTCTTCGTCGGAGTCTACAGTCAAATCTTCGACTATTGGAGCATCTTCGGGAACGGCCGTTGTTGCTTAACCTGGAATCGAAGTTGATTCTATAGCAACTTCGACACCGCTTTCATTCATAGGGGCTCCATCCTGCGGTAAATTCTCTTGAGCAGCCGGAGTCCTCATTTGCTCAAGGTTGACTTGTGTAGGACCGAAAGTAGCGACCAGAGGGGGGTGAATGGGCGCCTAAAATATTCTTTCGAATCAATGGCCTGCTCCCAACACCCTACGCACCTCAACAGACTAATAGCGAAAAGTAAACTGACCAACAGAGCCTCAAAAAGATCTAGCCTAAAAACAACCGATGTCCTAATCGAAAAGACACCAACACAGTGCAAATAGGCAGTTTAAATAAAACATTCATATCATGGTAGATCAAAACATCACAGCAATTGATTTGAGTTGAGAGGTTACTGTTCAAAGTTGTCTCCTGTTTGGAACCTGACGAAGCCTGTTGTGTCAAAGCCTGCAGTGTCAGAGCCTGCAGTGTCAAAGTCTGTAGTGTCGAAGTCTACTTCGAAAATACCGTACCGAAGTTGAGGACTTAAGATAACATCAAATCACATCCTTCGGAATGCTAATACAGTGGCTGTACACAAAACTCAGAGAGAAAAATGCTAGCCAATAGAAATTCAGTGCGGTCAGTTTTTGGCTTCGATGCCCACCTCACGAAGACAGATACTTCGAATATTCGAAACCCAAAAAAAACAAAGCGAAGCCTGGACAAGAACTGTTGGAGTCTGTTTAAAGTCTACAGAGACTAGCACCCCGAAGCCTATCTTCGCAGGAGCTTCGCATGGATGAGCTCGGCCTTCGCTGAAGCTTCGTACTGACAAGAACTGCCTTCGCAGGGACTTCGCAAGGACTTAATAAAAAATGACACCGGATGCGAAGTCTCAACCACCGATTACCAGCTTACGTCTCGAAGTAGACAAAGAAAACGAGGTCCGAACAAAAGGCTACAGCGAAGGATATTAATAAAACCTCGAAACCTTGTGATCGCAGTAGCTTAAAAACAAACACAAGCTATGCTCTGAAGAAGTCAGCAAGGCTAGCCGAAAGGCTATGCTGAGAAAAACAATAGCCAAGAAGCTACCTATGACATGCGCAGGCTTGTGGAGACATGGCTGCAGTAATGTGAAAAACAACCAGCGAAAAGGAATGATGATTCTAGTCACTAGGCTGAGCACAACCAGCAATAAACAATGATGCAGCTACAGAGCTAAGACATAGACTGAAAAAGGCTAGAGGATAGGATATGATGTATGGAGAAAATAGAGCCTAAAAACCTGTCGCACAGTACTAGCTGGCCTGCAACCTTCCAAGAGGCAAAACAGTCATACAGACAAAGAAAATCAGCTGAGAACACCAGAACAGTACCAAAAATCATTTTTCAGTTCACACGATATGAAAAGCAAAATTGATTTGAACCGAGATCACGAACAGCCATGGAACCAGATCAACAGGGAAACCACGATGATAAACTCGATTGGCTGAACAAAGTATGAACAGAAACAACTGGTTGGTTGATTGCGAGAGGAAGAACCGAGACAGAAAAATTGCGGCGGCGGTGTTCTCAGGAACAGGAAAAAGAACAGGAACTCAACATGGGGGAAAGTGAACTCAGGTTTGTCATTAAGTGAGTTCCCCCTAACCCTAGGGATTGGGGCCTATTTATAGGCAGCCCAATAAATGGGGAAAATGCAAAAATACCCCTAGGGTTTTTTACAGACGCTAAATTAAATGGAAAAGACCAAACTGCCCTTAGGATATTTTTACAGACTCGACTGACTGACTGTGGGCCTAAGGACAAAATAGAAAACTCATATTTACAGATAACTTGTCCGGAAGCGGAGCTTTCGTAGCGACTACGGCTTCACTCCATGACGGTCCGATCCAAGATCAGCGGTTGTCAGTTTTGCGCCGAAACTGACAAAGCCTCCACCGACTTTGCACCAGGTACCCGGATTGGGCCGGCCTGACTCCGCAGCTCTCTCAGCCTGGCAGTCGCTCACCGCCCATGTACCTGAGTCAATCCTGGTCAACAGCCCAGTGGATCATCTGCTGCTCCTAGCCCATGTACCCGGATTGGGCCAGCCCGACTTCGCGGCCCCTCTGCCCGACAGTCGCTCGCTGCCTGTGTACCTGAGTCACACGCGGCCCAGACGCAACAGGTCTTCTCTCTCTTTTCAGTCCTCTTTGACTACCGTTGACAATGACTCATCACTTCTGGAGCCATGAGGCCCACGCTATTCAGCATGGCTCCTCAATCTCCCCCTTGATGAGTGCATTGTCAACACTTCACTTCTTCAGCTCTTCAGTACCTGCGAACACATGTGGAAACACAAAAACAAAGCACAAGAAAACAGAGAATAAGAAAATAAAACAAAAGTTTAACCCTAATGACCAAAAGCCGAACAAAAGCAAGAGACGGTCATTATGATTAACCAAAAGTAAAAGCTCAAAACGAGTGCAGTCTCAGAAACATCAACAAGGATATCAAAAGAGTAAGGACAAAAGGGACAAAAAAACTCCCCATGAGACAAATCCCAGAGAAAGCCAAAACTCCCCCTTAAACTCTTATACCAAAAATTTCTCCCCCTTGTTGACAAGTGAACTCATCAAGCACTCTAAAAATGACACTGACTCCCCCTGAAATAAAACTCCCCCTCAAAGTATGAAATGAATGCAACTGGGGTGCAGATGGAGTGTAGAAAGCATGCTTCTCAGATATGATTAACTGCAATTACAATCATCTAGCAAGTATAGCAAAAGACATACTGTCAAAGACACATGACATGATCAGTACAACAGATGATATATAAAGAAAGTCATTAGCACGCATTTTTTTTAAATTTTTACAAATAAAAGCATCACCACATCTTCTAGTTAACAAGCAAGGTAAGGCATGAGATGCAGAAGCTAACTGATATCTACCAAGATAAGCATTGTCCAAAACAAAGTGCGTCAGCAAACTTGTTGTCTTTTTAATTTTCAGGGTTTTTTTTCATTTTCCTTTTTCATTTTTGCCATGGGTTATTTGCATGTCAAACCTTATGCTAACCGACCAAGTCAAGCCTAGGCCAGAACTGGACCATCAGAAGCTTAAGACATTGGTCTTGGCATACACTACATTGTCCTAGTTCATACCAAAGTGCTATGGTAAGCAGTCCAGAACAATGCAATGCGACAACACAAACCCACTTGGATCTTTTCAACTCAAGCATAAAAAGGCATGGAATTTTCATTCATTTTTGATTTTTTATCATTTTTATAGCACATTTTCCATGTTAAAGCATAAAGATGTCCAAGTTGCATATCTGCATCTATGTGATGAACTAGCTACAAGGTATGTAACAGATAGCAAAAGCACTTAGCCTACACATGCTAGTTACCAGAGGCAATGGTGATCATTTTTCAAGTTTAAAGTGTAAAAGCCATGCATATGACAGATATCAGACATATCAAGCGAACTGAAACAAGGCATGATCATTGACAAGTAATCAAAAGCATGTACCAGCTAGAATAAGTAAAGCAGTTCAATCATATAACAGAAGCAAGCTCAAAAGTGTTATATGTGAATATGTATGATATGAACACACACAAAAAGACTCAAGAAAAGAGTAAAGAAGAATGAAAAACTGACGCAAAATATCCTAGAAAGGATACACAACACCCAAATCCCCTCGTAAACGCTCAAATGTAGACTGATCTAGGGGTTTGGTAAAAATGTCAGCCAACTGATGATGGGTATCAACATGAACAAGGTCAATGACACCTTTCTCATATTGATCCCGCAAAAAGTGAAAGCGCACATCAATGTGTTTGGTTTTTGAATGGAGACATGGGTTTTTCCCTACACTAATAGCACTGGTGCTGTCGCAAAACAAAGGAACTCTGGTAGGAAAGAACAACCCAAAATCTCGAAGAGTGGAAATCATCCAAACCAACTGTTAGCAGCAGCTAGCAGCAGCTACATACTCAGCCTCTGTGGTCGAAAGAGCAACTCCAGATTGCTTTCGGGAAGACCAAGAGACAAGAGAAGAATCAAGAAACTGGCACGTACCGGAAGTCGACTTGCGATCCAACCGGCACCCACCAAAGTCAGCGTCCGAAAAGCCAGATAAATCAAGAGATGATGATGCTGAATAGTAAAGACCAAGATCAGGCGCATAGGTAAGATACCTGAAGATACGCTTAACAGCCTGCCGATGAGACGCGCGTGGTGAAGACTGGAAGCGCGCGCACAGTCCCACGGCAAACTGAATGTCCGGTCATGTTGCCATTAAGTACAGCAGCGAACCGATCATCCCTTGAAACTCCCTCTCGTTGACCTTGACGCCGCTCTCGTCCTTGTCCAATCCTCCAGATGTGCCCATTGGGGTCATCTGCGGCTTCAGCTCACCACCAAAGTCGAATTTCATCAACATGTCCCGAGTGTACTTACCCTGGTGGATGAAGGTGCCATCCTTGGTCTGCTTGATCTGGAGCCCTAGAAAATACTTGAGCTCACCCATGAGGCTCATCTCAAACTCGATGTGCATCTGCTCAGAAAACTTGGACACAAGATCATTAGTAGTACCGCCAAAGATAATATCGTCCACGTAAATCTGAGCGACTAAGAAATCTGAAGCATCTCTGAGCAAGAAAAGAGTTTTATCCACAGAACCCATCACAAAACCCTTCCCCAACAAAAACTGCTTCAACCGGTCATACCAAGCCCTGGGGGCTTGCTTCAACCCGTATAAAGCTTTTTGCAACTTAAAAACATGTCGAGGAAACTTGGGGTTCTCAAAACCGGGGGGCTGCCTAACATAAACCTCCTCCTCTATGTACCCGTTCAGAAAAGCACTCTTGACGTCCATTTGAAAAAGCTTAAAACCCTTCGAAGCGGCAAAAGCTAAAGGAATGCGAATGGACTCAAGACGAGCAACAGGAGCGAAGGTTTCTTCAAAATCAATACCCTCCTTCTGGCAAAAACCCTAGGCAACTAGTCGAGTTTTGTTGCGCACCACAACCCCATCTTCACCTTGCTTGTTCTTGAACACCCACTTGGTGCCTATGGGGTTGCATCCTGGTGGAAGCTCTACTAGTGTCCAAACCCGATTGCGGACAAAATTCTCAAGCTCTTCTTGCATGGCATTAATCCAGTTCGAGTCAGAAAGAGCATGAGAAATGTCTCTGGGCTCAAAAGATGCAACAAAAGCAGATTCAACAAACACAGCAAGAGAGTAAACAGACGAACGCAAAGTTCTTGTAGACAATTCACCGATGATGAGCTCTGAGGGGTGATCACGCTGAACTGCTCAGGATCCCTGGTGATCTGAAGTCACCTCACTGAAGTCAGCAGCTGGCACCTCTAGGACTCGACTGAGGGGGCTCGATCAAAGTGGAAGAAGTGATCAGAGGTCCGCCCTCGTCCTCAGTCGAAGTCTCAGAAGGTGTGGGCTCTGCAGGAGGTGCAGAAGGCCCACCCTCATCAGCAGCTGGAGTATCCTCATCTTCCTCGAAGATGGACTCTCCGAGCTCACCATCACCAGAAAGCTCAAAAGAAGGATTCAAAGAAGGCAAGGACTCATCAAAAGAAACCTCGCAAGTCTCGACAAGCTGCTAGGATTCGAGGTTCCAAACACGGAAACCTCGAGAATGCAAGGCATAACCAAGAAAAACTCCGTCCCAGCAACGAGACTCAAACTTGTCCAAATGCCCTCCCTTCTTGAGCACAAAGCACTTGCAGCCAAACGCTCGCAAGTGGCTCACCTTGGGCTGTCTGCCAAACCGCAACTCATATGAGGTCTTACCAAGGTAAGATCTAAGAAAAATGCGGTTGGCCAGATAGCAAGTCGTGTTCATGGGTTCAGCCCAAAAATGCCTAGGAGTCCTGTGCTCATCGAGCATCGTCCTGGCCATCTCGACTAGCGTGCGGTTCTTTCGTTCCACAACGCCTTTCTATGGGGGAGTGTAAGGAGCAGAAAACTGATGGTCAAGACCCTGATCACTACAGAAGCTGACGAACTGAGAGTTCTTGAACTTAGAGCCGTTGTCAGAGCGAATTGCTCGCATCCGACCATTGTTCTCATTCTTCAGCTTCAAAATCAGGTCATGAACAAAATGAAAAGTTTCATCCTTAGACTCCAAGAAGAAAACCCACGAGAATCGAGAAAAGTCATCAACAATCACAAGTGCGTACCACTTCCCACCGACTGAGCGTACCCGAGCTGGACCGAGAGTGTCCATATGTAACAGCTCGCCCAGATACGAAGTCATCACCTGAGTCACACGTGAGTGAGAAGCGGCAACCATTTTCCCGTGATGACAGGGATGACAAACTAGATCCTTCTCCATTTTCAGCTTGGGCAATCCTCGGATGAGGTCCATAGAGCTCAACCTGACTAGCAGATCAAAACTCAAATGACCTAACCTCATATGCCACTTCCAGAGCTCAAAAGAAGATCCAACAATCAAACAGCGAGAAGGGCCAAAAGAACTAGAGAAGTCAATTCGAAAAACTTTACCGAAAGGTAAGATCTGGCAAATCAAAGACCCTCTAGAATCAAACACAGAAGAATTGCCCTTCTTAAAACGCACTTCCAAACCATCCTCAAGAAGTTGCGAAACAGAAATCAAATTGAAGTTCAAATTCTTGACCAAGGCAACATTCTTCAAAGAGAAATGATCTGAAATGAGAATTGAGCCAATGCCACTTACTTTCCCTTGACCACTGTTCCCGAAGGTGATGTACTCTTTGGAGCTCGGGGGAGTGAGACTGGAGAACCATCTGCGATGTCCCGTCATGTGCCGAGAACACCCTGAGTCCATGATCCAAACGTCCTCCGGTCCCCGATCCTGCACAATCAGTGGCTGTAAGTGGGAGCAGATGGTCCGGCACTAGGTTTAGCAAAAGAGCTAAACCAGTGTCGAGCCATCTGCTCAAAAGACGGAAAGTAGAAATCATCAGAAAAGTTTGGACCAAAACGCGGCTCAAAGTGTGGTTCTCGGTTCTGCCTAAAGCCTCGGCCATGAGGTCCAGGACCGTAGCCAACATGGCCTGGAGCTCTGCCGGAACGAACACCAACATCTGGAGCACGGGCATGAAAGTCGTCTCCTCTACCACCACCTACACGACGCGGCTTGGCCTCCAGCCCTCTCCCCGTGTCGAGAAACTCTCAGTCTACCACGCTGCTGGTAGAACTGCTCCTGACCACCACGAGCACGCTCTGCTCTCTCAACCCGCTTCCTCCTGAAGCAAAACTCCGCAAGATGCCCGTCTCTCTGACAATACTCACAATGGTAGGTGGGCTTCTTGAGATGTGGTTGAGGCTTAGGGTTCTTGGGCTTAGTGGTGATTGGTGTTGTCTTCTTGGGCTGAGAGGGTCCAGGAAGAGAGTCTAGAGAAGTGTGGAGGAGTTTGGGTTTTGGAACCCAGATGGGTTTCTTGGGTGGAGCTTTGGGTGGTTCATGGATCACTCCATCCTTGGGCTGACAAGCCTGGGAAGACTCAGTGGAATGGGTCTTGGGATATCTCTGCTCAGGAGTCATTTTACTCCACTCCACTGCCCGGCTAATGGCACTCTCAAAGTCAGCCTTGGTGTAGGTGTAACCTACCCCAAACCCATCCTGCCTCTTGAACTGCTGGATCATCATGCCGAGCTGTGGCTCTCGGGCACTGATCCAACTCAGGATAGAACGGAGGTAAAAGTTCTCATTCTGAGAATCAGCTAGCTCCTCTCTCAATGAAGCTAGTACCTCCACCTGAGACAAGCAGGTCTCACACTCGCTATCTACTTGGACAGACTTCTCGGCTTTCAGCTTAATCAACTCAAGTCTAATAGACAGACAGTTCTCACAAACAGTGGGTGGAACTGACAATGTCTCAAGCTCTAGCCTAGTCTGCGCTAGCTCAGCTCTCACTCTCTCCAAATTACCCAGATGCTCATCGCCCTTGGCTTTCAGCTCAGCTAGACTAGCAAGATGAGATGGGCAATCAGCACAGGGTACGACGACAGTGGCTTGAGCATCTTTCAGCTCCAGCTGAGTGCTTTCAAGCTCAGTGGCCAAAGCGTCTCTCTCATCAACCCTTTCTGTGTACCTGGACTTCAGAGTCGACAGGTCACACAGAAGCACCTCACACTTCAGGCACTCACTGCTATCACCCAAGCAAGGGGAAGAAAAAAGACTCTCAATTCTGCCGTTGGCTACGGCAAGCTCACTCTCTAACTCATCTATCCTCTTCTTGGCCCCCCTAAGCAGTTTTTCCCGATACTTTAACTCCTGACGATTGCTCTCAAGTAAATCAACAATTTCGTGTTCATAGGATGCTACCTTGTTGTCGTCGTCGTCGAAGTCATCGGAGGAGCTCTTTTCTTCCTTATCCCCAAGAGCCATTGAGCAGAAACTCTTGCGGGATCTTCGGCGCTGATGTGAGCGGCTCTTCGGTCTATCCCCGAAGGCCATGAAGCAAAGGCCCGCTGGATCGTCCTTGTCCTTCCCCTTCCTGATGATGATCTCCTCATCGCTTGAGCTCGATGAAGAGGAAGAAGACGTGGACCGCTTGGAGTAGCTCTTCTCCATCTCAGCGAAGAAGGCCTTGTCGCGCTTCTTGTTCTCTCGCCGGTAGTCCTTCAGGGACTTTCTGAAGAATCTGGTCTTTGTCTTGCCTTGTTGAAGGAGGAGCTATCGTGCTTGCCGGAGTCGTGGAAGCCACCACCGGTGCCCTTCTTGTGTCCATTGCGCTTGGGGCAGTCAGCGATGAAGTGTCCTGGATCACCACACTCAAAGCATCCGGATTTTGTGTCGTGTCTTTTGAACATTCTCTTATCATAGACACGATGCACCCGGTTGTTAAAAAGACACAAATCATCATCTCCCAACAACTCAAGCTGGTCCTCAGTGATAGACATGCAAGGAGAACCCAGCACAGCTCACAGCAGAGGGATCAACAAAAGGTGTAGCAAGGGCCAGGGATTTTGATCCAGAACCAGTGAGATTTGATCTCAGCTGGATATCTACCTTAGTGGCCTTCAGCTTGCTAAACAACTCAGAAATGGTCAAGGTATCGTAAGAAGTGCTCTCAACGATAGAGGATACCTTGATCTCCTAGATCTTTGGGTCCAAGGTATGGAGAACCTTGAGCGCGTGCTCGTGTTCTGAGACTAACTGAGCACCCTCAGCCTTGTTGTCCCGAAGCTTGTTAATGATCGATTGAAAACGACCAAACAAGGCTTCAACAGATTCACCCGGCTTCTGTGTGAAGTTCTCGTACTCACGTCGGTAGGTCTGATAGAGCCGAGCCTTGACCTGGGCTGTTCCCTCATGGTGTGCCTTGAGGGTAGCCCAGATCTCTCTCGTAGTGGAGAGATGACTCACACGCTCAAACTCAGTGGGACCTAAACCAGAAAACAGAATGTTCACAGCCTTACTGTTGCTCAGATGCTGAGCAATGATACCAGCAGTACCCTGCTCAGTGACTGGCAATATGACAAACGTGGTGTGAACGCAAATGTCCCAAATGTCCGAACCCTGGCTCATGAGATAGGCTCGCATGCGAGTCTTCCAATAGTTATAGCCATAGGCTTCCAAGGACGGGACATTGCCAGGAGACGTCATGGTCACTACCGGGGTTTAGAACCGGTTAAGGTATGGAAAAACCCTAACCAAGCTCTGATACCACTTGTAGGACCGAGAGTAGCGACCAGAGGGGGGTGAATGGGCGCCTAAAATATTCTTTCGAATCAATGGCCTGCTCCCAACACCCTACGCACCTCAACAGACTAACAGCGAAAAGTAAACTGACCAACAGAGCCTCAAAAAGATCTAGCCTAAAAACAACCGGTGTCCTAATCGAAAAGACACCAACACAGTGCAAATAGGCAGTTTAAATAAAACATTCATATCATGTTAGATCAAAACATCACAGAAATAAATCACAGCAATTGATTTGAGTTGAGAGGTTACTGTTCAAAGTTGTCTCCTGTTTGGAACCTGACGAAGCCTGTTGTGTCAAAGCCTGCAGTGTCGGAGAGTGCAGTGTCGAAGTCTGCAGTGTCGAAGTCTACTTCGAAAATACCGAACCGAAGTTGAGGACTTAAGATAACATCAAATCACATCCTTCGGAATGCTAATACAGTGGCTGTACACAAAACTCAGAGAGAAAAATGCTAGCCAACAGAAATTCAGTGCGGTCAGTTTTTGGCTTCGATGCCCACCTCACGAAGACAGATACTTCGAATATTCGAAACCCAAAAAAAAACAAAGCGAAGCCTGGACAAGAACTGTTGGAGTCTGTTTAAAGTCTACAGAGACTAGCACTCCCGAAGCCTATCTTCGCAGGAGCTTCGCATGGATGAGCTCGGCCTTCGCAGAAGCTTCGTACTGACAAGAACTTCCTTCGCAGGGACTTCGCAAGGACTTAATAAAAAATGACACCGGATGCGAGGTCTCAACCACCAATTACCAGCTTACGTCTCGAAGTAGACAAAGAAAACGAGGTCCGAACAAAAGGCTACAGCGAAGGATATTAATAAAACCTCGAAACCTTGTGATCGCGGTAGCTTAAAAACAAACACAAGCTATGCTCTGAAGAAGTCAGCAAGGCTAGCCGAAAGGCTATGCTGAGAAAAACAATAGCCAAGAAGCTACCTATGACATGCGCAGGCTTGTGGAGACATGGCTACAGTAATGTGAAAAACAACCAGCGAAAAGGAAGGATGATTCTAGTCACTAGGCTGAGCACAACCAGCAATAAACAATGATGCAGCTACAGAGCTAAGACATAGACTGAAAAAGGCTAGAGGATAGGATATGATATATGGACAAAATAGAGCCTAAAAACCTGTCGCACGGTACTAGCTGGCCTGCAACCTACCAAGAGGCAAAACAGTCATACAGACAAAGAAAATCAGCCGAGAACACCAGAACAGTACCAAAAATCATTTTTTAGTTCACACGATATGAAAAGCAAAATTGATTTGAACCGAGATCACGAACAGCCATGGAACCAGATCAACAGGGAAACCACGATGATAAACTCGATTGGCTGAACAAAGTATGAACAGAAACAACTAGTTGGTTGATTGCGAGAGGAAGAACCGAGACAGAAAAATTGCGGCGGCGGTGTTCTCAGGAACAGGAAAAAGAACAGGAACTCAACATGGGGGAAAGTGAACTCAGGTTTGTCATTAAGTGAGTTCCCCCTAACCCTAGGGATTGGGGCCTATTTATAGGCAGCCCAATAAATGGGGAAAATGCAGAAATACCCCTAGGGTTTTTTACAGACGCTAAATTAAATGGAAAAGACCAAACTGCCCTTAGGATATTTTTACAGACTCGACTGACTGACTGTGGGCCTAAGGACAAAATAGAAAACTCATATTTACAGATAACTTGTCTGGAAGTGGAGCTTTCGTAGCGACTACGGCTTCACTCCAGGACGGTCCGATCCAAGATCAGCGGTTGTCAGTTTTGCGCCGAAACTGACAAAGCCTCCACCGACTTTGCACCAGGTACTCGGATTGGGCCGGCCCGACTCCGCAGCTCTCTCAGCCTGGCAGTCGCTCACCGCCCATGTACCTGAGTCAATCCTGGTCAACAGCCCAGTGGATCCTCTCCTGCTCCTAGCCCATGTACCCGGATTGGGCCAGCCCGACTTTGCGGCCCCTCTGCCCGACAGTCGCTCGCTGCCCGTGTACCTGAGTCACACGCGGCCCAGACGCAACAGGTCTTCTCTCTCTTTTCAGTCCTCTTTGACTACCGTTGACAATGACTCATCACTTTTGGAGCCATGAGGCCCACGCTATTCAGCATGGCTCCTCAACTTGAGACTCCGGCACGCTCGCAGCATCATCAATATTTGCATCTATTTGGGCTGCATCCTTGTCGATCAGGTCAACAAGCATCCTGCCTTCATCCTCCGAGGAACTGGAGACCGAAGCTATTGGGCTTGGAGGTGCAACAACTCTTGGCTTTCGAGCTATCTTTTTTGATGGAGTCTTGGCAGAGCTCGAAGCTCTAGCTTCGGCTTTTCTCTTTTTGGGCCCTTTCTCCGAAGGCACCCAATCCAAAAGAGGGGCAGAACAACTTCGAGTAGCCCCCATACTCGGTTGGACCGCTCCCAAGTACCAACCAATTTAATCCTCCATTCCTTCTCGGCCGGAGTCGGGACGCCCAGAATCTTCTCCGAAGCTCGTACAATCTGCTCCGAAGTTATACGGGCTGAAGAGGCTGAAAAATGAGTTAAGTTGGTTATTTCTTCGAATGAATATACGTGACATATGTTGTTTTCGAAGTTACCTGCAGGGCTCGAGTTCGAAGAAATCTTGCGAAGGCCGCCCTCTGGATCTTCCTCGAAGGTGATTGGCCAGTTGGCCATCAGAGGAGGGATTTGGAGTCCGATGAACTCCTCTGCTAGATCCCTCATACTCAGGCGATGGCTGATGCGTTGGAGAAGGCTAAGCCGGGCTTCAAGCTGGCCTGGGTCCAGGTGGACAAGGGCTTCCTTCCGGAAGTTTATGTCCCAAAGAGGTCCCGCTAGTTGGCTTCCTGCCCCAACTTCAGCGTAAAACCAGCGAAGGATCCAATCCGTGTACCATCTGGCGTTGATGGCTTTGGCTGGAAACCAAAGGGAATATTCATCTCGAAGTCGGAAGTTAATACTTCCGAAGGCCACCACTATCTTCTCACCTCCGGGGCCTATGAAGGTCTTGGGCTGGCACGAAGCTCGATGTAAAGCTGCGAAGATTTCCGCTCTGCCTTCGCATCCTTTGGCTCGCAACGCCCACTCAAAGATAGAAAGGTGTGCTATCGCGTTCGGAGAGAGCTGGGGGAGAGTAACGTGGAATAAATCGAGTACCTCGGCCAGGAAGTCAACAGCCGGAAGCCCTAATCCAGCTTCGAAGAAGGCTTCGAAGACAACCACTTCTCCGGGCCTTGGCGATGGAATAACTTCTTTCCCAGGTTTGCGAATCATGATCCCAGAACTGATTTTTCCTTCTATTGCGGCCGCGAGCGATTCCCTCTTGCAGGTTGAGGGCCCCAACTGATAGGACTAATCCACGTACTTCGTCGACGCCGGGAAGAGATCATGAGGATCGTCGCATTGGGGATTTCTCCCTGGTGCCGCCATCGCTGCCACTGCTGGTGTCGGAGTTGCCGTCGCCGATGTCGCAGCCGCCGCTGCTGCCGCAGCCTGCTGCCGAGCCAAGGCTGAAGCCGCTCCAGGAACCTTGAAACTGGTTTTCATCATGAGATCGCACGGGTTGCTTCAGAGGAAAAATGGAGGCTAGGGTTTGTTTGATGGCTTGTTTGCACGAAAGCGGTGGAAAGGTACTCGAGAAGGGTCTGGGCCCTCTATTTATAGCCTAGACCATGATTTTTTACCGTTTGCATCTGCTGTTTCTCATTCTTAACCGTTATTTTGTTGCGGAGTTAACGCATCGCGTAACTTCCGTTAGAAGGAAAAAGCCAACGGCTATTTCTTCCAAGTCTAAAAAGGCTTTCGGGCTTCTCGAGTTAATTCTAAGATAGTTGGAATGTAATTTTCTTAGAACTTGATTCGAAGTTTTACATTTCCATGTATTTCGGAGATGGATTAAATCTGCTAACTCCTACGCATGATTATTTTTCTTGCGTATACGGCTCTCCTAACATTACAGATTTAACGGAGAAGCGTATTTGAGGGGCTACTGTTGGGGGAAAATATTCCATCTTCAGGGTTATTGCAGTAACAAGACAAAGGCCGGTGATTGTTGGCGTAAAAGATTACGCCAACAAGTTTCTATAGAAAAGAAACTAACAAACGAAGTGTTTGCGAAGAGAACTGTTCTAAGCCTCTGAAAGGATAATAACTTAGAATAGTTCGAATGTGTGTATTGAATAACTTGTATTCGGTCCCTATTACAGGGTGAAATGGGGGGTATTTATAGGCCCAAATATTAAGGAAAAGACCTATTTACCCCTCTATTACAACCGACATAGTGGAAACTATTCGGCTCCCTTAATAGGGCTAAAATGGTAAAAGACTAATCTAATGAGAAAAAAGATAAGTCTTCCATCTTAGCTGGCAGAAAAGATCTTGAAAAGCCTTAGTTCGAAGGTGTACTCCGAACCAATGCCTATCTTCGTACTTCGAACTTGACTCCGAGTATCTTCGAAGATGAACGTCTGGGAACCTTCGAATCTGCTGTCTGCCTTTATGCTGCTTCGGCAATGACCCCGAAGATGAGATATTTTCCCCCAACAGTAGCCCCTCGAATACGCTTCTCCGTTTGACCTGTAACGTTAGGAGAGCAGTATACAGAAGGAAAAGATAACCAAACATAGGGGTTATTGGTTTTTAGTTCATCTCCGAAATGCATGAAGATATAAACTCCGAATCAGTCTTAGGATAATTGCTTTTCGAACTATCTTAGAACCGACTCAGGAAGTTCGAAAGTCTTTTTAGACGTAGAGGAAATAGCCGTTAGTTTTCTGTTTCTAACGGAAACTGTAGCAGGCGCTAATTTCGTAGAGAAGTAACGGCAGGAATGCGAAACGACATGGACTAACGGTAAAAAAGTGAAATCTAGGCTATAAATAGAAGGCCTAGAACTTACCCGGTTACCTTTTCACCGCATTCTCACAATCAAACACTTTTTAGCCCTTTGAGTTCTTTGAGCCCTAGCCTCCATTTCCTCAAAGCAATCCGGCGACTGCAATGGTGAAGACTAAAGGATCTGCACCTCCGTCGGCCTTGGCTCGGTAGCAGGCGGCTGCAGCAGCAGCGGCAACGTTGGCGGCGGCACCTCCGATACCGGCGGTGACATCCATGGCGGCAGGAGGGAGAAATCCCCAAATCGTCGATGACCAAGGTCTGTGCCCGCCATCAACAAAATATTTGGATCAATCTTTCCAGTTAGGGCCTTCTACCTGCAAGAGAGAGTCATTGGCAATCGCAGTGGGAGGGAAAATCAGTAATGGAGTTATGATCCGGAAGCCAGGCAAAGAAATGATTCCAACGCCAAGACCCGGAGAAGTAGTTGTATTCGAAGCCTTCTTCGAAGCCGGCTTGGGCCATCCTGCAGTAGACTTCCTGGCGGAGGTAGTTGATCTGTTCCATGTAACCCTCCCCCAATTATCTCCGAATGCGGTAGCTAGACTGGCTATCTTCGAATGGGCCTTGAGAGCCGAAGGGTGCGAAGGAAGGGCAGAGATCTTCGCTGCATTACATAGGGCTACATGCCAACCAAAGACCTTCGTAGGCCCCGGAGGTGAAAAAGTAGTGGTATCCTTCGGCAGTATCAACTTTAGGCTTCGAGATGAGTATGCCCTTCAGTTTCCTGCCAAGGCCATCAATGCAAGATGGTATACTGATTGGATTCTGAGATGGTTCTATGCCGAAGTTGGGGCAGGCAGTCCTCTAGCCGGGCCCCTTAAAGAAATTCAATTCCGGAAGGAAGCTTTAGTGCAGCCTAACGAAGGTCAACTCGAAGCCCGTCTTAACCTGCTTCAAAAGATTAGCCGAAGGTTAAGCATGCGAGACTTAGCCAAAGAATTCCTCAGGCCTACAAATTTCTCCGCTGATGGCCAACTGGCCTATCGTCTTCGAGGATGATTCGGAAGGCGGTCTCCGCAAGATTCTTGACTTCGTGCCCTGCAGGTAACTTCGAAACCAACATGCATTATACATATTTACTTCGAAGAAAGACTAACTTGAATTATTTATTTTTTAGCTTCTTCAGCCCCTATTACTTCAGAGCAGATTATAAGGGCTTCGGAGAAGATTTTGGGTGCCCCAACTCCGACTGAAAAAGAATGGAGAGTTAAATTGGTCGGGAGTTGGGAAAGGTTTAACAGAGTATGGGGAATGTTGGAGATGACTCCGCCCCCTCTGATGGATTGGGTGCCTTCGGAGAAAGGGCCCAAGAAGAGGATAGCCGAAGCCGGAGCTTCGAGCTCCGCCAAGACTCCAGTGAAGAAGGTGGCTCGGAAGCCTAGAAAACCTGCATCTCCGAGCCCAAGAACCTCAACCTCCGGTTCTAAAGAAGATGAAGGTAAACTATTAATGAGGTTGATTGATGAAGATGCGGCTCAGAAAGATATTCACATTGAAGATACTGCAGGTATGCCGGAGTCTCAGGCTAACATTGAAGAAGTGAGAGCTCCAGATGCTCAAGAAGAAGAGCAAATCGAAGCCCCTGTGGGCGAAGATGAAGTTGAAGTTACTACAACTTCAATTGTGGATGAAGGGAGGACTGCTCACGGAGATACTCCGATAGTTGAAGTTTTAACTGTGGATTCAAACGAAGACCTCACCTTTGATCCTCCGAGCAGTCCGGTGCTCGATCGCCCCCAGAATGTCGAAGGTAAACTTCGCACAATTCTCTTATTATTTTCTGCAAAATTATACAATGTATAATACATTTGCTTTTGCAGAGCCCCCTTCTGTAGAAGTACATCGCGAAGATCCAATTCAAGGGCCTTCGACAACTTCGGAGCCGCACCCGGAGGTCGCTCAACAGGTGCCTGGAAGGGGTAAAAGACATATAGAGCCTCTCCCTGCTCAAGGATCAACTTCGTCTGAATCAACAGATGAAAGTCAATCTACTGAGGGGGGGGGCATCTACCGAAGTTCCAAGGACCTCAGGAGAATGCTCCGGAGCTTCGCCAAGCAAGGATGACCAAGAAGCTTCGGCAATGCTCCCTCTTTTAACTCCTTTTTTCGAGCAAAGAACCAGCCTTCGGACTCTGCTCAAACCTTTAGGTCGAGTCAGTCGCGAAGTCGGGGAGACAGAGCTGGTAGCGATTTTAAGCAGGGCGAAGAGTTCGGAGCTAAACGTTGCTCTGGAACGAGCAGCCTACCAGGTACGGAGCACCTTCGAACCAATAGCAAATTATACATGAATAGTTTCTTACTTCAGTTTTTTCTTTTCTTAGCAAGCGGTCTTGGCCCGCGCTGCAACTTTATCAAGCGAAAATGAAATTGCTCAGCTTAGGGAAGAAAATGAAGCTCTTAAACGCAACTTGTCTTTCTCCGAAGCTAGAGTGGTTCAAATGGATAATGTAATTTCGACGGAGCGTAGGGCCAGACAGGGCTTGGAGGCTGCAAATAAAGAGCTCGAAGCAGAAAGAATCATGCTTCGGGCGGAAATCGAAAGGGTGCGGTTGGAGCATGCTAATGTTGGGTCCGAACTTGTGAGGCTCCAAGAGGAAGCTAGCCAACTCCTAAATCAGAAGAATATTTTAACTACGGAGAATGCTAGGATTTCTGGAGTTCTAGCAGAAACGACTTCGAGAAAGGATGCACTAATTGAAGAAAAGATTAAGTCTGAGAAGGTAGCTACGGAAGTCATAGAACAGATGCTAGGTGTTCTGGAGTACTTCGGTACTACTGGATCACTTCCTTCAGATGACAATGTCACTCTGCTGCGCCGGTTAAAAAGGATCCAAGGAGCAGCGAAGCAAATGAAGACGGCAGGTATTCGTTACGGAGAACTCTCCGGACAAGTGTCTGCCCTCGGACTACTTCGTTACTACGAGGACTTGGGCCGAACAATCACTCCGAGCGCAGAGGGCTGTATTACCTTCGACGACGAGCGGCTTTTAAATCCTTCCGAAGGCGTGACTGCTGCCTGGCGAGCCTTTCAAACCTCATGGAGAGCCGAAGGTCGTTCCGCGATCAAGGCTTGGATCGATGAAGGCCAACGCCAGAAGCAAGTTCGGAACCAAGCTTCGAGCAGTCAGCCTCCTCCGAACCCGCAGGTTTAGGAATCATTTAGGATTTTTGACTATGTAAAGCTTCGTGCTTGTAAACATTTATCAATGAAAATCTTGTTTGTCATATTTTTAGGCTTTGCCTCTTATGGAATACATCGAAGTGTTAGAGCTTAACGACAAACTTCGCTCATTATGGAACACCTTCGAACTTCTAAAGACTTACAAGCGTCCTCGATTTCTAATTCCTCGAGATGACTCCGGCGTAATTGCACCCGAAGTAATCAAAGATGTAATGTCTTATATTAAAGAGGAAGAGAAAGAGGTTAACGTAAACACTTCGTCTTCTGAAGACACTATTTGGTCTGAAGACGAAGGTGAAGCTCGAAATAAAAGATCTGAAGATCTTAGAAGTTGGGAAAGAAGCCCTGAACGGCTTCGAACTTGGGTCGAGCTTCAACAGGAGCAGAAGGATTTTAGAGCTTCGAAGGGGAGGAAGAGAGTTAAACGTAAAGTTATTAGAACTTCCGATGCTGGAACTAGTCGTTCCACCCCTAGCTCTAGGGACCGAAGAGGTCTCCGATTCCTTCTTGGTATAGATACCAATTTTTCATAATGTAATCTGTAAACACATTTATTTCAATAATGAATGCCGATAAAAATTGTCTCCATATTTACTAGCCCCTCTTTGGGTATAAGCAACTTCGAAATATATTCAAAGATGGTTATGCGCAAAGAAAAAACCTCGAAGTACAATTTTTTGGGGGTTCGGACTATGTTAACAGACATTCGAAGCTCATGGCTCAAATTCTGTTTTGCTTTAGCCACCTTCGGCTTATTTTTGCGATCTCTGTCGAACCAATGGTTCGGAGTTTGCAATGGTCTCTTTGGACTCTTTTTACGGATGTCTACCAGCCAATGGCTTGGACTCCGTAGGGTGTGGTTTTGGCCTCTTTTACGGATGCCTACAAGCCGGTGGCCTGGGCTCCGGATTATGCCAGCCCCCACGTCGGAAGCTTCGAACTTTATGGGTTCGAAGTCCGAAAATACAACCCAGCTTCATGACACTTCCCTCTCGGTCGACCCCGCGGTTCCAGTGCGTCCACTTGGAAGCTGGAAGTCTATGAGGGGAAGGCACTATCAGGATCATATGCTTTATTAATTTAGAAGATGATTACAAGCGAATTACAAGGAGCCCTTATGCGAAGTATCGCTTTAGGTGCTCCGCATGCCAAGTATGTGCTAACTCTTCACCTTCTAAATTAGCTAATTTAAATGAACCAGGGTGCCCTGAACGGACAATTAGGTATGGACCTTCCCATTTATTCCCTAACTTCCCTGGTGCTATAATGCTTCGTAGAACAAGATGACCCGGTCTTAGTTCATTGAGCTTAACCTTCGGGTCAAACCAAGCCTTCGTCTGCTGATGATACTTTGATAAATTAGCTACAGCCCGAAGTCTTGTTTCTTCTGATAAATCTAACGAAGCTTGTCTTTCTTCTTCAATGTCCGGTTCGGTGCTGCGAAATGATCCCCCTTTGAGCTCCGTTGGAGTCATAGCTTCATCTCCGAATAGTAGTCTGAACAGAGTAAAACATGTGGACCTTGTTTGCGTAGTCCGAATGGACCATAGAATCTTCGGAAGCTCTTCGGTCCACAGTCCCTTTGCTAATCCTACTATTCTTCGATTTAGCCCTGATAAAATATTTCCATTGGCTCGCTCTACGGCTCCATTAGACTGAGGATGCCTTACTGCAGCAAAACATAGCTGAATGCCTAGATCTTCGCAAAACTTCCTGAAGGGTTCTGCGTCGAATTGTGTTCCATTATCAACTGTGAGGTATCTAGGCACTCCTAACCGGCAAATAATGTTCTTCCAGAAGAATTTCTGCACATTGTTCGAAGTGATAGCTGTTAAGGGTTCTGCTTCCACCCACTTAGAAAAATATTCAATAGCTACCACTGTGAACTTCAGATTTCCCTTTGCTACCGGAAAGGGACCAATTAAATCCATACCCCATCTGGCCATAGGCCATACCGGAGCAATGACTTGAAGAGCTGTTGGTGGGCGATGACTCCGTCGACCCATCCACTGGCATCCTTGACAAGTGCGGACCAAGCTCTCCGCATCAGCTGTTATTGTGGGCCAATAAAGTCCCTGACGAAGTGTTTTTCCTGCCAGAGCTCTAGGGGCTAAATGGCTTCCACAAAGGCCTTCATGAATTTCTCGAAGAATTTCTTGGCCTTCGGCTTGAGATATACATCGGAGTAGAGGGGAACATACTCCGGCCTTGTATAATATACCGTTGATTATTTGATAGTTTCTGGCTCTGAGCTTTAATCTCGAGAGCTGGGGCTCTTCGGGCAAATTTGTTCCTCCCTGTAAAAGTTCCATGATCGAATTTTTCCAATCTGCACTAGGAATGCAAAGAATCTCGGCAGAGGGAATTTGTGGCACCGAAGGTATATTGAGTTCCTCATAGAAGGCTTCTTCGGGCACATCCACAGCTCCGGCTGCAGCCTTCGCTAAGATGTCCGCTTGCACGTTTTCCGTTCTTGGTATATTCCGAATGGAAATACCCTTGAAGTGTGATTCGATTTTGCGGATTTCTTCTAAATACTTTGCAAGCTGTGGATGCCGAACTTGGAAACTTTTGTCTACGTGCCCTGCTACTATCTGAGAATCTGTCTTTATAATTATTCTTGTAGCCCCTAGAGCACGTGCTTTTCGAAGTCCCAATAAAATCCCTTCATACTCCGCTATATTATTGGTAGACTTAAAGTTGAGTCTTGCGGAGTACATTGCTCTTTGCCCTGACGGTGAAATCAACACTGCCCCAATGCCTGCTCCGGATGCTTGGAAAGCCCCATCTGAGTAAACAGTCCAAACTCCGTCACTTGACTTCTCCGGAGCCAAATTCGCAGGTGGAGTCCACTCTGCTACAAAGTCTGCTAGGACTTGGGATTTGATAGCTGTCCTTGCCAAGAAAGATATGCCGAAGGGTGCTAGCTCGACTGCCCACTTCCCAATCCTTCTAGTGGAATCCTCACTTCGGAGCATATCTCCTAAAGGATATGAAGTTGGTACAATTATATTGTGAGCCAAAAATAATGTCTTAGCTTCCTCGAAGCCATTATCAGAGCATAAACGAACTTCTCAAGTTCGGAGTATCTTGTCTTCGCTCCTGATAATGCTTCGGATACAAAATAAACAGGATTTTGGACCAACTTCCCATTGAAATCCACTTCTCTGACAAGGACTGCGCTGACGGCAGAGCCTGTAGCTGCAAGGTAAAGTAGTAGGGTTTCGTCCGCAGTAGGCACCGTGAGTGTAGCAAGATTACTGAGATACACTTTAATATCTTCGAAGCTTTTCTGACACTCCGGTGTCCATGCAAAATCTTCGGACCCTTTCAATGCTTTAAATATAGGCAAGCTCCTCTCCGCAGACCTTGATAAAAACCTGCTAAGTGCTGCCAGACGCCCAGTCAGCTTTTGCACTTGCTTTAAATTTTCCGGAGGAGCCATCTTCTGCAGCGCAGTTATTTGAGTAGGGCTAGCTTCAATTCCCCTGCTTGAAACTAAATACCCTAACAATTTTCCAGCCTTAGCTCCGAATATACATTTTTCGGGGTTAAGACGGATCCCACATGCCCGAAGGCTATTGAATGTTTCTGCTAAGTCTAGGCTATGTTGGTGCTTTAAAGCACTCTTTATTACAATATAATCCATATAGGCCTCCACATTGCGACCTAGTTGATGACCTAGAGCCTTAGCAACTAATCTCGAAAAAGTAGCCCCGGCATTTCTTAGGCCGAAGGGCATTCTTACATAACAGAAGACTCCTGAAGGAGTTACGAAGCTTGTCTTGATTTCATCTTCGCGCTTCAACCATATTTGATGATAGCCAGAATACGCGTCAAGGAAGCTTAATAACTCCGAACCTGCGGTGGAGTCAACCAGCTGATCAATTCGGGGCATGGGGTAGGGGTCACGTGGGCATGCTTTATTCAAGGATGTGAAATCGATGCACATGCGCCACTTCCCGGAAGACTTCTTTCTGACGAAGACTGGGTTGGCTAACCATTCTGTGTGAGCCACTTCTCTGATAATCCCAGCCTTCAACAATTTTTCAACTTCATCCTTAGCTAGAGCAGCTCTCTCTGCGGACATCTTCCGGAGTCCTTGCCGAACAGGCCGGGCCTTCGGGTTTACAAGTAAACTGTGTTCAATGATATCCTGATCGACTCCGGTGATATCTTCGTCAGACCAAGCGAAGACATCCAAATTTTCTTCCACCACTTTTTCCAAGGAGATTGCAACATCAGGAGGTAAATCTTTACCAAATTGAAAAGTATACTCTTTACCATCTTTAACAATGATCTTCATTGCAATTTCTCCTTCGGGACTTGGTCTCGGAAAGGACTTCTTCGAAGCTTCGGAGGAGGCTGAAAAAATTTCTTCATTATCCTGCACACTGTTTACTTGCCTCGGATCAAGAGGGGGACCATGACCATATTCCGCCCTCCGAGCAATGGCTTGATCTCCGAAGACTGTAAGGACTCCTGCTTGTGTGGGCATCTTCATGCACAAATAATTGTGATGCGCCACAGCTCCGAACTGGTTTAGCATACCCCTTCCGAAGATGACATTGTAAGCATACGGGGCATCTATCACATCGAAGATTACTTCTTCAGTCCGGGCCAATAAACCTTCTCCGAAGGTAACTTCTAGGCCTATTTGGCCAAGTGCATCAAGCGGGGGTCCTGCGAAGCCTTGTAGAGGACGAGCCGCTGGAAGGAGATGCTTCCTGGAAATGCATAATTGATCGAAGGCTTGAACAAAAATGATATCTGCCGAACTACCCCCGTCAATCAGCAGTGATAACCAATGGATCTGCATGCGGGAACTTAATTCCAGCTGCATCCTCCACAGAAAAAGATATCGGAACGTGAGACCACTCTGGCATTGCAGCTGCAGATGACGAAGTCCCAATATGACCTACTTCCCGAACGTACTCTCTTCGCTGTCTCTTGGACATGCTTCCGAGGATACCTCCTCCGGAGATAGGGAGAACTACTCTTTTTCCTCTATCTTGCCCTTCCTCTTGCTTCGGAGGTGGCATAACATTGGCCACCGGAGGGTGTCTTGCAGCATCAAAATTTTCTATCCGCGCCACAGCCTGGACTGGCTCTGGGCGCGTTGCAGCTGGACTTCGGTCGGTACTGCCTCGACCCGAAGTTCTCTCTATGTACTCTCCTCTTAGGGTAAGTATAGCCTTGCAAGTATCAGTTGCATGGCTTCGATTTTCTCCGTGAATGCAGCAGAAAAGGGTCTGGCCCTTGCCAGCCGTTTTCCCTAGCGGCCTCCAGCCGCTGGCCTTGTTCCCCGTAGACTGTGGAGCTCTTGGTGCAAACTTCTGTGGGGGTGCAATATTCATGACTTCAGAACGAGGGTGCTTTTGCCCTCTTCTCCGATCATGTTGCACTTCGAAGACTGGTTCATGCGGCTGTGCCGAAGTTTTCACTTCTACTTTGACTTCTTGCAATATGGACGAAGTAGCAGCAGTCCTCCGAAGCCAACCCTCTTCTGACCTCGCACACTCCTCGAAGTATGACATCAACTGAGAGACCGAGGAGATGCTTTTCCGATGAAGCTTATCCAGAAGGCCTTGATGACTGACGCCTTCCCGAGCTGCATCAACTACTGAAGATGTGGACAGCCCCCGAATTTGCGACTTCGTATGAGCGAAGCGCTTAAAATACTGCCTCAATGTTTCTCCGGGGAGCTGTTTCACCTGGAAAAGGCTTCCTGTTGACATAGGAGGCACGAAGGTGCCCTGAAAATTGCTTATAAACTTCTTCTTCAGCTGCGACCATGAATTGATTGATCCTGGCTTCAAGGACCAGAACCACCTCAATGCCACTCCTTGAAGAGCTAAAGGGAAACACTTCGCCATGGTGTCTCGAACTCCTCCGCTAGCCTCAATTGCTAGGGCATAAGAACAAACGAACTCTCCAGGGATCTTCATCTCCGGCATACTTACAGAGCTTCAAAGTTTTAAACTTTGGATCAAAGCGAACTTTCTGCAGCTCAGGATGTAACGGAGATTCATTATCGAAGGAGGCGTTCTCCGGGGCTTCGGGATAATTGAGATCATCGTCTTCGGGCACTTCTGGGATGGTTGGGGTGGCTTGAGAGCGAAGCCTGCTCGCAGCTTCCTGTCGCCACCTTGCCACTTCAGCTTGAAGGTTGGCCATTTGAGTGGCTGTAGGACCGAAAGTAGCGACCAGAGGGGGGGTGAATGGGCGCCTTAAAAAATTCTTTCGAATCAATGGCCTGTTCCCGATACCCAACGCACCTCAAAAAGACTACGCAGCAGAAAATAAACAAAAGGCCTAAGTCTAAAGGTTTCTAACCTAGAAGCAAATGATTATAACTGAGACTTATTAAATAAGTGCAACTAGGCAGATGAACAAGGTGTAACAGGCCTAAACTTCTCAATGAAATGATCTAAGTATGGGTAAGATGAAAAGAGAAGTTACTGTCCAAATCTGTCTCCTGTTCGAAACTTGGCGAAGCCCCCTTCGCACGTCGAGGTGTTCTTCAGAGAAGGTGACGAAGCCTGCTTCGGAGAACAGTTGCGAAGCATGTCGAAGAAGCCGAAGGTGATTTGGTCTAGCCTAGTTCGAAGTAACAAGAAACGAAGTATGCTTCGAAGCGACGTAAGATTGAGCCAGAGCCTGCTTCGAAGTATGTACTTCGAAGGCAAGGCTTCGACACAGCTTCGAACCGAGCACTTCGAACTTAACCCTTCGAACAGGAAACTTCGAATGCAACACACAGACGGACTACCTTCGAACAAAGAAGCGAAGCCTGTCACACGACAGAAAACCGAATTCGAAGCCTGCGCTCTACCTTCGAAAGAAGCAAGCTTCGAATTGAAAGGCGAAGACTGATATGTGTCAGAGAATGCAAAATAAAGTCTAACTGAGGCACAAGCTCTGGATACAACTTCGAAACCCGTCGAAATGAGGACTTCAAACAGATAGGGCCGGAGTACCTTCGCAACGTCGTTCGAAGTACGCGATACTGTCAGTTCAGAAAATACTTCGAAGCTAGCAACTTAAGACACAAAAACCGAAGTTCGAAGTCTGAACGAAGCCTTTTAAGATGTTAGATCGAAGCTTGCCTCACGGAGCTGAGGGGCTTCAAACAGAGGAGGGCTTCGCAGACACAGAGTACAAAAATGCAGTCCGAAGTTCGAACGAAACCTCTAAGAGTACACGTTCGAAGCCTGCCTCACGGAGCTGAGGGACTTCGAAACTGAGATGATGGCTTCGCCAGAAACAGTCAATAAAGCATTCAATCAAGTCTGCTTCGATCAAAAAGCTGTGCGGTAGAAGGTAAAAGGCTAGCAGCGAGTACTTTAGCTACAGTAGCAGTACTACTTGCAACAGCAAGAACTAGTACTACTACTCACGAAGAACACACGCAACAGGGACTCAAACCTCAGGAATAAAATCAACCAGCACAACGAACCGAAGCTTCTTGTAGCAGAGGAATCAATGCACACACCTCAACAACCAACAAAGAAATCAATCTCACAGGAGCAAAGTAAATGCAAGGCTAAAAGGGATGAACCCGTGCCTGGCGGCGCACACAGGAGAGAGAAAGCGTGAGAGGCAAAACGACCCAATGGATTAAAAAGTGAAATCTGGAAGGGTAGTCCAAACCCTAGGGATTGGGGTCCTATTTATAGGCAGCCCAACACTAGGAATATTCTACCAGCCCCCTTAGGGTTTTTACAGACTCAAAAATAAAGGAAAAGACTCTACTGCCCTTAGGAATTTTTACAGACACGACTGACTGACTGTGGGCCTAGAGTTACAGATGACTTTTCTGGAAGCTAAGTTTTCGTAGCGACTACGGCTTCTCTTCTGGACAGTCGGATACAGAATCAACGGTTGTCAGTTTTACGCTGAAACTGACAAAGCCTCCACCGACTTTGCACCAGGTACCCGGATTGGGCCGGCCTGACTCCGCAGCTCTCTCAGCCCGCAATCGCTCACCGCCCGTGTACCTGAGTCAGTCCTGGTCAACAGCCCAGTGGATCTTCTACTGCTTCTGGCCCATGCACCCGGATTGGGCCAGCCCGACTTCGCAGCCTCCTCTGCCCGACAGTCGCTCGCTGCCCGTGTACCTGAGTCACACGCGGCCCATGAAACAGCAGATCTCCTTTCTTCTTCAGTCCTCTTTGACTATTGTTGACAATGACTCATCACATCTGGAGCCATGAGGCCCACGCTATTCAGCATGGCTCCTCAATCTCCCCCTTGATGAGTGCATTGTCAACACTCCCCTTCTTCAGCTCTTCAGCACCTGCGAACAAATGTGGAAACACGAAAACAAAACACAAGAAAACAAAGAAGAAGAAAAATAAGGTAAAAGTTTAACAACTAATGACCAAAAGCCAAACAAAAGCAAGAAACGGTCATTATGGTTAACCAAAACGTAAAAGCTCAAAATGAGTGTGATTTCAGAACAACAAGGATATCAACAGAGTAAGAACTCCCCCTTAAACTCTGATCCCAAATTTTCTCCCCCTTGTTGACAAGTGAACTCATCAAGCACTCAAAAGAGACACAGACTCCCCCTGAAATGCAACTCCCCCTCAAAATATGCAGTGAATTCAATTGGAGTGCATAAGGAGTGTAGAAAGCATGCTTCTCAAATATGATTGACTGCAATTACAGCATCTAACAAGTATAGCAAGAGAGATACTGTCTAAGACACATGGCATGATCAGTGCAACAGATGATATCTATAGAAGGTCATTAGCACGCATTTTTCAGTTTTCACAAATAAAAAGCATCACCACATTTTCTAGTTAACAAGCAAGGTAAAGCATGAGATGCAGAAGCTAACTGATATCTACCAAGATAAGCAATCCAAAACAAACGTGCTTCAGCGAACTTGTTATCTTTTAAAAGTTCAGGCTTTTTCAATTTTCCTTTTTCATTTCTGCCAAGGGTTATTTGCATGTCAAACCTTATGCTAACCGACCAAGTCAAGCCTAGGCCAGAACTGGACCATCAGAAGCTTAAGACATTGATCTTGGCATACACTACACTGTCCTAGTTCATACCAAAGTGCTATGGTAAGCAGTCCAGAACATTGCAATGCGACAAAGCAAACCCACTTGGATCTTTTCAACTCAAGCATAAAAAGGCATGGAATTTTCATTCATTTTTGTTTTTTTTATCATTTTTATAGCTCATTTTCCATGTTAAAGCATAAAGATGTCCAAGTTGCATATCTGCATCTATGTGATGAACTAGCTACAAGGCATGTAACAGATAGCAAAAACACTCAGCCTACGCATGCTAGTTACCAGAAGCAATGGTGATCATTTTTCAGGTTTAAAGCATAAAAGCCATGCATATGACAGATATCAGACATATCATTTGAACTGAAGCAAAGCATGATCATCGACAAGTAATCAAAAGCATGTACTAGCTAGAATAAGTAAAGCAGTTCAATCATATAACAGAAGCAGACTCAAAAGTGTGATATGTGAATACGCAAGATATGAACACACACAAAAAGACTCAAAAAAAAGTAAAGAAGAAAGAAAAACTGACGCAAAAATATCCTAAAAAGGATATACAACACCCAAATCCCCTCGTAAACGCTCAAATGTAGACTGATCTAGGCGTTTGGTGAAAATGTCAGCCAACTGATGATGGGTATCAACATGAACAAGGTCAATGACACCTTTCTCATATTGATCCTGCAAGAAGTGAAAGCGCACATCAATATGTTTGGTTTTTGAATGGAGACACGGGTTTTTCCCTACACTAATAGCACTGGTGCTGTCGCAAAACAATGGAACCCTGGTAGGAAAGAATAACCCAAAATCTCGCAGAGTGGAAATCATCCAAACCAATTGTGAGCAGCAGCTAGCAGCAGCTACGTACTCAGCCTCAGTGGTCGAAAGAGCAACTCCAGATTGCTTTCGAGAAGACCAAGAGACAAGAGAAGAGCCAAGAAACTGGCAAGTACCGGAAGTCGACTTGCGATCCAACCGGCACCCACCAAAGTCGGCATCCGAAAAGCCAGATAAATCAAGAGATGATGATGCTGAATAGTAAAGACCGAGATCGGGCGCATAAGTAAGATACCTGAAAATGCGCTTGACAGCTTGCCGGTGAGACGCGCGTGGTGAAGACTGAAAACGCGCGCAAAGTCCCACGGCGAACTGAATGTCTGGTCTTGTTGCCGTCAAGTACAACAGCGAACCGATCATCCCTCGAAATTCCCTTTCATTGACCTTGACGCCGCTCTCATCCTTGTCCAGACCCCCAGAAGTGCCCATCGGGGTCATCTGCGGCTTCAATTCACCACCAAAGTCAAATTTCTTAAGCATATCACGAGTGTACTTACCTTGGTGGATGAAGGTGCCGTCCTTGGTCTGCTTGATCTGGAGCCCTAAAAAGTACTTGAGCTCACCCATGAGGCTCATCTCAAACTCACTGTGCATCTGCTCAGAAAACTTGGACACAAGAGAATCAGTAGTACCGCCAAATATAATATCGTCCACATAAATCTGAGCGACTAAGAAATCTGAAGCATCTCTGAACAAGAAAAGAGTTTTATCCACAGAACCCATCACAAATCCCTTCCCCAACAAAAATTGCTTCAACCGGTCATACCAAGCCCTGGGGGCTTGCTTCAACCCGTATAAAGCTTTGTGCAACTTAAAAACATGTCGAGGAAACTTAGGGTTCTCAAAACCGGGGGGTTGCCTAACATAAACCTCCTCTTCTATGTACCCGTTCAGAAAAGCACTCTTAACATCCATTTGAAAAAGCTTAAAACCCTTCGAAACGGCAAAAGCTAGAAGTATACGAATGGACTCAAGACGGGCAATAGGAGCGAAGGTTTCTTCAAAGTCAATACCTTCCTTCTGGCAATAACCCTGGGCAACTAGTCGAGCCTTGTTTCGCACCACAACCCCATCTTCACCTTGTTTGTTCTTGAATACCCACTTGGTGCCTATGGGGTTGCATCCTGGTGGCGACTCAACTAATGTCCAAACCCGATTGCGGACAAAATTCTCAAGCTCTTCTTGCATAGCATTAATCCAATTAGAATCAGAAAGAGCATGAGAACCGTCTCTGGGCTCAAAAGATGCAACAAACGCAGATTCAGCAAACACAGCAAGAGAGGCAGAAGAACGCAAAGTTCTCTCAGTCAAATCACCAATGATGAGCTCTGAGGGGTGATCACGCTGAACTGCTCGGGTTCCCTGGTGATCTGAAGTCACCTCACCGGAATCAGCAGCAGGCACCTCTGGACTCGACTGAGGGGGCTCGATCGTAGTGGAAGAAGTGATCAGAGGTCCACCCTCATCCTCAGTCGAAGTCTCAGAAGGTGTGGTCTCTGCGGGGGATGCAGAAGGCCCACCCTCATCAGCAGCTGGAGTATCCTCATCTTCCTCGAAGATGGATTCTCCGAGCTCATCATCACCAGAAAGCTCAAAGGAAGTAGTCAAAGAAGGCAAGGACTCATCAAATGAAACTTCACAAGTCTCGACAAGCAGCTGGGATTCGAGGTTCCAAACACGAAAACCTCGAGAATGCAAAGCGTAACCAAGAAAAACACCATCCCAGCAACGAGACTCAAACTTGTCCAAGTGCCCTCCCTTCTTGAGCACAAAGCACTTGCAGCCAAACGCTCGCAAGTGGCTCACCTTGGGCTGTCTCCCAAACCGCAGTTCATATGATGTCTTACCAAGGTAAGCTCTAAGAAAAATGCGGTTGGCCAGATAGCAAGCCGTGTTCATGGCTTCAGCCCAAAAACGCCTAGGAGTCCTGTGCTCATCGAGCATCGTCCTGGCCATCTCGACTAGCGTGCGGTTTTTTCGTTCTACGACGCCGTTCTGTGGGGGAGTGTAAGGAGATGAAAACTGATGGTCCAGAACCTGATCACTACAGAAGCTGACGAACTGAGAGTTCTTGAACTCAGAGCCGTTGTCGGAGCGAATTGCTCGCATCCGACCATTGTTCTCATTCTTCAGCTTCAAAATCAGGTCATGAACAAATAGAAAAGTTTCATCCTTAGACTCCAAAAAGAAAACCCACGAAAATCGAGAAAAGTCGTCAACAATTACAAGTGCATACCACTTCCCACCGACTGAGCGTACCCGAGCTGGACCTACAGTGTCCAAATGTAAAAGCTCGCCCAAATATGAAGTCATCACCTGAGTCACAGGTGCGTGAGAAGCGGCAACCATTTTCCCATGACGACAGGGATGACAAACTAGATCCTTCTCCATCTTAAGCTTGGGCAATCCTCGGATGAGGTCCATCGAGCTTAACCTGACTAGCAGATCAAAACTCAAGTGACCTAACCTCCTATGCCACTTCCAGAGCTCAGAAGAAGATCCAGCAATCAAACAGCGAGAAGGGCCAAAAGAACTAGAGAAGTCAATTCGAAAAACTTTATCGAAAGGTAAAATCTGACAAACCAAAGACCATCTAGAATCAACCACAGAAGAATTACCCTTCTTAAAATGCACTTCCAAACCATCCTCAAGAAGTTGCGACACAGAAATCAAGTTAAAGTTCAAATTTTTAACCAAAGCAACATTCTTTAAAGAGAAATGATCTGAAATGCGAATTGAGCCTATGCCACTTACTTTCCCTTGACCGCTGTTCCCGAATGTGATGTACTCTTTGGAGCTCGGGGGAGTGAGACTGGAGAACCATCTGTGATGTCCCGTCATGTGACGAGAACATCCTGAGTCCATGATCCAAACATCCTCCAGTCCCCGGTCCTGCACAATCAGTGTCTGTAAGTGGGAGCAGATGGTCCGGCACCGGGTTTAGCAAAAGAGCTAAACCAGTGTCGAGCCATCTGCTCAAAAGATGGAAAGCGAAAACCATCAAAAGAGTTTGGACCAAAACGCGGCTCAAAGCGCGGTCCTCGATTTTGCCTAACCCTGCGGCCACGAGGTCCAGAACCGTAGTCAACACGGTCTGGAACTCTACCGGAACGCACACCACCAACTGGAGCACGAGCAAGAGAGCTGTCTCCTCTACCACCACCTACACGACGCGGCCTGGCCTCCAGCCTCTCCCCGCGCCGAGGAACACGCAGTCTACCACCCTACTGATAGAACTGCTCCTGATCACTCCGAGTCCTCTCTGCTTTCTCAACCTGCTTCCTCCTGAAGAAAAACTCCGCAAGATGCCCGTCTCTCTGACAATACTCACAATGATAGGTAGGCTTCTTGGGATGTGGTTGAGGCTTGGGGTTCTTGGGCTTAGTGGTGATTGGTGTTGTCTTCTTGGGCTGAGAGGGTCCAAGAAGAGAGTCTAGAGAAGAGTGGAGGTGTTTGGGCTTAGGAACCCAGATAGGCTTCTTGGGTGGAGCTTTGGGTGGTTCATGAATCACTCCATCCTTGGGCTGACAAGCCTGGGAGGTCTCAGTGGAGTGAGTTTTGGGATATCTCTGCTCAGGAGTCATTTTACTCCACTCCACTGCCCGGCTAATGGAACTCTCAAAGTCAGCCTTGGTGTAGGTGTAACCTACCCCAAACCCATCCTGCCTCTTGAATTGTTGGATCATCATGCCGAGCTGTGGCTCTCTGGCACTGATCCAACTCAGGATAGAACGGAGGTAAAAGTTCTCATTCTGAGAATCAGCTAGCTCCTCTCTCAAGGAAGCTAGAACCTCCACCTGAGACAAGCAGGTCTCACACTCACTCTCCACTTGGACAGACTTTTCGGCTTTCAGCTTGATCAACTCCATTCTAAGAGACAGACAATTCTCACAGGCAGTGGGTGGAACTGACAATGTCTCAAGCTCTAGCCTAGTCTGCGCAAGCTCAGCTCTCAACCTCTCCAAATCACCCAACTGTTCATCGCCCTTGGATTTCAGCTCAGCTAAGACAGCTAGATGAGATGGGCAATCAACACAGGGTGCGACGACAGTGGCTTGAGCATCTTTCAGCTCCAGCTGAGCGCTTTCAAGCTCAGTGGCCAAAGCGTCTCTCTCATCAACCCTTTCTGTGTACCTGGACTTCAGAGTCGACAGGTCACACAGAAGCACCTCACACTTCGGGCACTCACTGCTATCACCCAAGCAAGGGGAAGAAGATAGACTCTCAATTCTGCCGTTGGCCACGGCAAGCTCACTCTCTAACTCATCTATCCTCTTCTTAGCCCCCCTAAGCAGTTTTTCCCGATATTTCAACTCCTGACGATTGCTCTCAAGTAAATCAATGATTTCGCGCTCGTAGGATGATACCTTGTTGTCGTCATCGTCGGAATCGTCGGAGGAGCTCTTTTCTTCCTTATCCCCAAGAGCCATTGAACAGAAGCTCTTGCGGGATCTTCGGCGCTGGTGTGAGCGGCTCTTCGGCTTGTCTCCGAAGGCCATGAAGCAGAGGCCCGCCGGATCGTCCTTGTCCTTCCCCTTCCTGATGACGATCTCCTCATCGCTTGAGCTTGATGAAGAGGAAGAAGACGTGGACTGCTTGGAGTAGCTCTTCTCCATCTCGGCGAAGAAGGCCTTGTCGCGCTTCTTGTTCTCTCGCCGGTAGTCCTTCAGGGCCTTCTTGAAGAATCGGGTCTTCGGCTTGCCCTTGTTGAAGGATGAGCTCTCATGCTTGCCGGAGTCGTGGAAGCTGCCACTGGTGCCCTTCTTATATCCATTGCGCTTGGGGCAGTCGGCGATGAAGTGTCCTGGATCACCACACTCAAAGCATCCGGATTTTGTGCCGTGTCTTTTGAACATTCTCTTGTCATAGACACGACGCACCCGGTTGTTAAAGAGACACAAATCATCATCTCCCAAAGACTCAAGCTGGTCCTCAGTGATAGACATCAAGGAGAAACCAGCACAGCTCACAGAAGAGGGATCAACAGAAGGTGTAGCAAGGGCCAGGGATTTTGATCCAGAACCAGTGAGATTTGATCTCAACTGGATATCTACCTCAGTGGCCTTCAGCTTGCTAAATAACTCAGAAATTGTCAAGGTATCGTAAGAAGTGCTCTCAACGATAGAGGATACCTTGATCTCCCAGATCTTTGGGTCCAAGGTATGGAGAACCTTGAGCGCCTGCTCGTGATCTGAGACTAACTGAGCACCCTCAGCCTTGTTGTCCCGAAGCTTGTTTATGATCGACTGAAAATGACCAAACAAAGCCTCAACAGATTCACCCGGCTTCTGTGTGAAATTCTCATATTCATGCCGGTAGGTCTGATAGAGCCGAGCCTTGACCTGTATTGTTCCCTCATGGTGTGCCTTGAGGGTAGCCCAGATCTCTCTCGCAGTGGAGAGATGACTCACACGCTCAAACTCAGTGGGACCTAAGCCAGAAAACAAAATGTTCACAGCCTTACTGTTGCTCAGATGCTGAGCAATGATACCAGCAGTACCTTGCTCAGTAACTGGCAAAATGACAAACGTGGTGTGAACGCAGATGTCCCATATGTCCGAACCCTGGCTCATGAGATAGGCTCGCATGCGAGTCTTCCAATAATTATAGCCATAGGCTTCCAAGGATGGGACCTTGGCAGGAGACGTCATGGTCACTACCGGGGTTTAGAACCGGTTAAGGTTTGGAAAAACCCTAACCTCGCTCTGATACCACTTGTAGTACCGAAAGTAGCGACCAGAGGGGGGGTGAATGGGCGCCTTAAAAAATTCTTTCGAATCAATGGCTTGTTCCCAATACCCAACGCACCTCAAAAAGACTACGCAGCAGAAAATAAACAAAAGGCCTAAGTCTAAAGGTTTCTAACCTAGAAGCAAATGATTATAACTGAGACTTATTAAATAAGTGCAACTAGGCAGATGAAAAAGGTGTAACAGGCCTAAACTTCTCAATGAAATGATCTAAGTATGGGTAAGATGAAAAGAGAAGTTACTGTCCAAATCTGTCTCCTGTTCGAAACTTGGCGAAGCCCCCTTCGCACGTCGAGGTCTTCTTCGGAGAAGGTGACGAAGCCTGCTTCGGAGAACAGTTGCGAAGCTTGTCGAAGAAGCCGAAGGTGATTTGGTCTAGCCTAGTTCGAAGTAACAAGAAACGAAGTATGCTTCGAAGCGACGTAAGATTGAGCCGGAGCCTGCTTCGAAGTATGTACTTCGAAGGCAAGGCTTCGGACACAGCTTCGAACCGAGCACTTCGAACTTAACCCTTCGAACAGGAAACTTTGAATGCAACACACAGACGGACTACCTTCGAACAAAGAAGCGAAGCCTGTCACACGACAGAAAACCGAATTCGAAGCCTGCGCTCTACCTTCAAAAGAAGCAAGCTTCGAATTGAAAGGCGAAGACTGATATGTGTCAGAGAATGCAAAACAAAGTCTAACTGAGGCACAAGCTCTGGAGACAACTTCGAAACCCGTCGAAATGAGGACTTCGAACAGATAGGGCCGGAGTACCTTCGCAACGTCATTCGAAGTATGCGATACTGTCAGTTCAGAAAATACTTGGAAGCTAGCAACTTAAGACACAGAAACCGAAGTTCGAAGTCTGAACGAAGCCTTTTAAGATGTTAGATCGAAGCTTGCCTCACGGAGCTGAGGGGCTTCGAACAGAGGAGGGCTTCGCCAGACACAGAGTACAAAAATGCAGTCCAAAGTTCGAACGAAACCTCTAAGAGTACACGTTCGAAGCCTGCCTCACGGAGCTGAGGGACTTCGAAACTGAGATGATGGCTTCGCCAGAAACAGTCAATAAAGCATTCAATCAAGTCTGCTTCGATCAAAAAGCTGTGCGGTAGAAGGTAAAAGGCTGGCAGCGAGTACTGTAGCTACAGTAGCAGTACTACTTGCAACAGCAAGAACTAGTACTACTACTCACGAAGAACACACGCAACAGGGACTCAAACCTCAGGAATAAAATCAACCAGCACAACGAACCGAAGCTTCTTGTAGCAGAGGAATCAATGCACACACCTCAACAACCAACAAAGAAATCAATCTCACAGGAGCAAAGTAAATGCAAGGCTAAAAGGGATGAACCCATGCCTGGCGGCGCACACAGGAGAGAGAAAGCGTGAGAGGCAAAATGACCCAATGGATTAAAAAGTGAAATCTGGAAGGGTAGTCCAAACCCTAGGGATTGGGGTCCTATTTATAGGCAGTCCAACACTAGGAATATTCTACCAGCCCCCTTAGGGTTTTTACAGACTCAAAAATAAAGGAAAAGACTCTACTGCCCTTAGGAATTTTTACAGACACGACTGACTGACTGTGGGCCTAGAGTTACAGATGACTTATCCGGAAGCTAAGTTTTCGTAGCGACTACGGCTTCTCTTCTGGACAGTCGGATACAGAATCAACGGTTGTCAGTTTTACGCTGAAACTGACAAAGCCTCCACCGACTTTGCACCAGGTACCCGGATTGGGCCGGCCCGACTCCGCAGCTCTCTTAGCCCGCAATCGCTCACCGCCCGTGTACCTGAGTCAGTCCTGGTCAACAGCCCAGTGGATCTTCTACTGCTTCTGGCCCATGCACCCGGATTGGGCCAGCTCGACTTCGCAGCCTCCTCTGCCCGACAGTCGCTCGCTGCCCGTGTACCTGAGTCACACGCGGCCCATGAAACAGCAGATCTCCTTTCTTCTTCAGTCCTCTTTGACTATTGTTGACAATGACTCATCACATCTGGAGCCATGAGGCCCACGCTATTCAGCATGGCTCCTCAGTGGCAATATCTCCAAGATTATTTTCATTTCCACCAGAAGGATCTTCCGGGTCTTGAGAACTGGTAGGATCAGTTCGAATCGGGATGGAGGGTGGAGAAGGGACTCCGGGTGGTCCGAGTATGGAAGGGGTTGGCGGAGAAGCTTCGTATGTTCGAGGGATGGAAGCCCCTTCCGGAGTTTGCGGAGGGAATGTCGAAGGCCCTCCGACTTCAACTGTGTCGAAGGGTATCTCTTCGGAGATCCGAGAGGACCTCCGAGTGGGATTGCGGGGTGCGCTCCGCTTAGGAGGCATGATGTAAAAAGTTGGTAGAGAACGAAGTTTTTCGGACTAGGTTCCCCACGGACGGCGCCAACTGTTGGCGTAAAAGATTACGCCAACAGGTTTCTATAGAAAAGAAACTAACAAACGAAGTGTTTGCGAAGAGAACTATTCTAAGCCTCCGAAAGGATAATAACTTAGAATAGTTCGAATGTGTGTATTGAATAACTTGTATTCGGTCCCTATTACAGGGTGAAATGGGGGGTATTTATAGGCCCAAATATTAAGGAAAAGACCTATTTACCCCTCTATTACAACCGACATAGTGGAAACTATTCGGCTCCCTTAATAGGGCTAAAATGGTAAAAGACTAATCTAATGAGAATTAAGATAAGTCTTCCATCTTAGCTGGCAGAAAAGATCTTGAAAAGCCTTAGTTCGAAGGTGTACTCCGAACCAATGCCTATCTTCGTACTTCGAACTTGACTCCGAGTATCTTCGAAGATGAGTGTCTGGGAATCTTCGAATCTGCTGTCTGCCTTTATGCTGCTTCGGCAATGACCCCGAAGATGAGATATTTTCCCCCAACAGTGATTAAGTCAAAAGTTTCCAGCATATAACTCCGGGGATACAGTAGATCAAGTTAGAAGTATGGAGACGGATTCTAGTTCGGAGTATATCTTCGAACTTGGACCCTTTCGGGAGTTTCTTTGCCAGCTAAGATGGAAGACTTATCTTCTTTCTCATTAGATTAGTCTTTTACCATTTTAGCCCTATTAAGGGTACCGAATAGTTTCCACTATGTCGGTTGTAATAGAGGGGTAAAAGGGTCTTTTCCTTAATGTTTGGGCCTATAAATACCCCCCGTTTTACCCTGTAATACGGACCGAATACAAGTTATTCAATACCCATCTTCGAACTATTTTAAGCTATTATCCAATTCAGAGGCTTGAAACAGTTTACTTCACAAACACTTCGTTTGTTAGCTTGTAACCTTCAGAAACCTGTTAGCGTAATCTTTTACGCCAACAGTAGCGAACCGATCATCCCTCGATACTCTCTCTCATTTACCTTGACGTCGTCTTCGTCCTTGTCCAGACCTCCAGATGTGCCCATTGGGGTCATCCGTGGCTTTAGCTCTCCACCAAAATCAAATTTCTTTAGCATGTCCCGTGTATACTTACCCTGGTGGATGAAAAAGTCGTCCTTGGTTTGCTAGATCTGGAGCCCTAAAAAGTATTTGAGTTCTCCCATGAGACTCATCTCAAACTCGCTATGCATCTGTTTAGAAAACTTGGAAACAAGCTCATTAGTAGAACCACCAAAATAATATCGTCAACATAAATCTGAGCAACCAATAAGTATGCGCCATATCTAAGCAAGAAAAGAGTCTTGTCCAAAGAACCCATCACAAAACCTTTCTGCAACAAGAACTACTTCAGGCGATCATACCAAGCCCTGGCGGCCTACTTCAGACTATATAAAGCCTTCTGCAACTTGTAAACATGTCGTGGAAATTTAGGGTTCTCGAAACCGGAGGGTTGCTTAACATAGACTCCTCCTCTATATACCCGTTTAGAAAAGCACTCTTGACATCCATCTGATGAAGCTTAAAACCTTTAGAAGCAGCAAAGGCCAAAAGAATATGAATGGACTCAAGGCGAGCAACAGGGGTGAAGGTCTCTTCAAAGTCAATACCTTCTTTTTGACAGAAACCCTGTGCCACTAATCGAGCTTTGTTGCGCACCACAACACCATCTTCTCCTTGTTTGTTCTTAAACACCCACTTAGTGCCTATGGTGTTGCATCCATGTGGTAGCTCAACTAGTGTCCAAAACCGATTGCGAACAAAGTTTTCAAGCTCTTCTTGCATGGCGTTTATCCAATTTGAATCAGGAAGAGCATGAGAAACATCTCGGGGCTCAAAACTAGCAACAAAAGCAGACTCAGCAAATATAGCAAGTGAACCAGCTGAGGAACGTAAAGATCTCTCCGTAAGATCACCTATGATGAGCTTTGAAGGGTGATCACGCTGAACTGCTCGTGATCCTAGGTGATCTAAAGTCACCTCACCAGAGTCAACAACTAGCTCCTTTGGACTCGGCTGAGAAGTCATCTCACCAGAGTCAACACCTGGCACACCTGGACTCGTCTGAGGGGGCTCGATCAAAGTAGAAGGAGTAATTATAGGTCCATCCTCATCCTCAGTCGAAGTCTCAGAAGGTGTGGGGTCTACAGGCGGTACAGAAGGCCCACCCTCATCATCAACAGGAGGATCATCATCTTCCTCGAAGATGGACTCTCCAAGCTCATCATCTCCAGAAAGCTCAAAAGAAGAAGTCGGTGAGGGCAAAGACTCATCAAAGGAAACCTCACATGTCTCAACAAGCATCTGGGTGTCTAGGTTCCAAACACGAAAGCCTCGTGAATGCAAAGCATAACCTAGAAAGACTCCATCCCAGCAACGAGACTCAAACTTATCCAAATGTCCTCCCTTCTTGAGCACAAAGCACTTACATCCAAAAGCTCGCAAGTGACTCACCTTGGGCTGTCTACCAAAGCGCAACTCATATGATGTCTTACCTAAGTAAGCTCTAAGGAAAATGCGGTTGGCAAGATAGCAAGCTGTGTTCATTACTTCAGCCCAAAAACGCCTAGGAGTCCTATGCTCATCAAGCATCGTCCTGGCCATCTCGACAAGTGTGCGGTTCTTTCGCTCCACAACGCCGTTCTGTGGGGGGGGTGTAAGGAGCAGAAAACTGATGATCAAGACCCTGATCACTACAAAAACTGACGAACTGAGTGTTCTTAAACTCAGATCTGTTGTCTGAACGAATTGCTCGCATCAGACCATTGTTCTCGTTCTTCAGCTTGAAAATTAGGTCATGAACATACTGACAAGTCTCATCCTTAGATTCTAGAAAGTAAACCCTTGAAAATCGAGAGAAATCATCAACTACCACAAGAGCTGTACCACTTCCCACCGACTGAGCGTACTCGAGCTGGACCTACTGTGTCCATGTGTAACAGCTCTCTCGGGTACGAAGTCATCACCTGAGTCACAGGTGCGTGAGAAGCGGCTACCATTTTCCCATGACGACAAGGATGACACACTAGATCCTTCTCCATCTTAAGCTTACGCAATCCTCGGATAAGATCCATAGAACTCAATCTAACAAGTAAATCAAAGCTCAAATGGCCTAACCTTCTATGCCACTTCCATAACTCAGAGGAGGATCCGACCATCAGGCAGCGAGAAGGGCCAGAGGAACTAGAGAAATCAATACGAAAAACCTTACCGAAAGGTAGGACCCGGCAAACTAAAGATCCTCTAGAGTCGACAACAGAAGACATGCCCTTCTTAAAGAGCACTTCTAAACCATCCTCAAGCAGTTGCGAAACAGAAATTAGATTCAAGTTCAAATTTCCAACTAAAGCAACATTTTTCAAAGAGAAATAATCAGAAATACGAATCAACCCAATACCTTGTACCTTCCCTTGACCACTGTTCCCGAAAGTGATGTATTCCTTGGAGCTCGGGGGAGTGAGGCTGGAGAACCATCTGCGATGTCCCGTCATATGGTGAGAACAACCTAAATCCATGATCCATACGTCCTCTAGTCCTCGATCCTGCAAGATCAATGGTCATGAGTGGGAGCAAATGGTCGACCACAAGGTCTAGCAAAAGTACTAAACTAGTGTCGGGCCATCTGCTCGTATGTAGGAAAGCAGAAGGAATCATATGAGTCGGGACCTAAACGCGGCTCAAAGCACAGTCCTCTGTTCTGCCTAAAATCACGGTCACGAGGTCCTAAATCGTATCCATAATGATCTGGAACTCTGCCGGAACGGAAACCACCCTCCGGAGCACGGTCGTGAAAACCGTCTCCTCTACCACCACCTACATGACGTGGCCTAGCCTCTAGCCTCTCTCTACGTCGAGGAACTCTCTGTCTACCACCCTGCTGGTAGAACTGCTCCTGCCCACCTCGAGCTCTCTCTGCTCGCTCAACCCGCTTCCTCCTGAAGCAAAACTCCTCAAGATGCCCGTCTCTCTGACAAAACTCACAGTGATAGGTAGGCTTCTTGGGATGTTGTTGTGTCTTAGTGTTCTTAGGCTTGGTGGTGTTGGGTGAAGCATCTTTGGTGTGAGAGGGTCCAGGTAAAGAATCAAGAGAAGTGTGAAGAGTTTTAGGCTTAGGAATCCAGATCTGCTTCTTAGGTGGAGCTTTAGGTTGTTCTTGGATCACTCCATCCTTGGGCTGACTATCCTTAAAGGACTCAGTGGAGTGAGTCTTGGGATATCTCTAGCTTAGTCTACTCCAACTCACCTCTCACTCCAGCTAACTCGCTCAACTGCTCATCACTCTTGGCTCTCAGCTCAGCTATACTAGCTAAATGAGATGGGCAGTCTACACAAGGTGCGATAACAGTGGCATGAGCATCTTTTAGCTCCTGCTGAGCACTCTCAAGCTCAATGGCCAATGCGTCTCTCTCATGTACTCTCTCTGTGTACCTGGACTTAAGAGTCATCAGGTCACACAACAACACCTCACAGTTAGGGCACTCTCCACTATCACCCAAGCAAGGGGAAGAAGACAGACTCTCAATCTTGCCATTTGCTGTGGCAAGCTCACTCTCAAGCTCATCTATCCTCTTCTTAGCCCCTCTAAGCAGTTTCTCCCTATACTTCAACTCCTGACGGTTCTGTTCTAATAAATTAACAACTTCTTGTTCATAGGATGATACCTTCTCATCGTCGTCGTTGTCGGAGTCATCGGAGGAGTCCTTTTCTTTCTTCTCCCCAAGTGCCATTGAGAAGAAGCTCTTGGGGGGTCTTCGGCTGACACGTGAGCGTCTCTTCAGCTTGTCCCCGAAGGCCATGAAACAGAGGCCCGCCGGATCATCCCTGTCCTTCCCCTTCCTGATCACGATCTCTTCATCACTTGAGCTCGACGACGAGGAGGAAGACGAGGATCTCTTGGAGTAGCTTTTCTCCATCTCGGCGAAGAAAGCCTTGTCTCGTTTCTTGTTCTCACGCCTGTATTCCTTCAAAGCTTTACGAAAGAATCTCGTCTTGGGCTTGCCCTTTGTAGAGTTGTCGTACTTGTCAGAGTCGTAGGAGTTTCTGCCAGTTCCCTTCTTGTAATTCTTCCGCTTGGGGCAGTCGGCAATGAAATGACCTGTATCACCACACTCAAAGCATCCGGATTTTGTGCCGTGTCTCTTAAACATTCGTTTATCATAGATACATCGCACCCGGTTGTTAAACAAGCATAGATCATCATCTCCTAGAGTATCATGTTGTTCCTTGGAAATAGACATAAAGGAAAACGCAGTACAACTCATGGCATTAGGATCATCAGATGGTGTCGCAAGCGCCAAAGTCTTTGATCCAGAACCAGTGAGATTTGATCTCAACTGGATATTGACCTCTGAGGCCTTGAGCATACTAAAGAGCTCTGCGATGGTCAAGGTATCATAAGATGTGCTCTCAACAATAGAAGAAACCTTGATCTCTCAGATCTTAGGGTCTAAAGTATGAAGTACCTTAAGCGCCTGTTCATGATCTGAGACCAGCTGATCACCATCGGCCTTGTTAACGCGTAGATTGTTAATAATCTATTGAAAGCGACCAAACAAAGCCTCAACTGTCTCACTCGGCTTCTGTGAGAAATTCTCATACTCACGTCGGTAGGTCTGATATAGCCTAGCCTTGACCTGAGCTGTCCCCTCATGGTGTGCCTGGAGGGTAGCCCAGATCTCTCGAGCAGTTGTGTGATGGCTAACACGCTCAAACTCACTAGGACCTAGACCAGAAAATAAAATATTCACCGCCTTACTATTATTTTGATGCTGGGTAATTACATTTTCAGCAGTATCCGCAGCAATAGTCGTTATCATGAAATTTGGATGAACACAAATCTCCCATATGTCCGAGCTCTGGCTCATAAGGTATGCTCGCATGCGAGTCTTCCAATAAGTGTAGCCAAAAGCCTCTAGGGACGGGATTTTGCCAGAAGACATCATGGTCACTACTTAGGTTTAGAATCGGCTAAGATATTAGAAAAACCTAACTTCGCTCTGATACCACTTGTAGGACCGAAAGTAGCGACCAAAGGGGGGTGAATGGGCGCCTAAAAAATTCTTGCTAAACTAAGATCTAATCCAACATCCAAACAAACTTAACCAGACAAATAATATTAACAAAGCAAATTACTGGAATTAATATTGTCTTTCTTAAAAATAACTGGTGTCCCAATTAAAATGATATTAAAGATAAACTAAATAAAAATACTGCAGTAAATAAAAAGGGCCTGGATAAATCACGAGATATTTATATTTCAGTCTAGAAATAAAAACTAATCAAATGAATAAAATTATGAATCATTAAAAATTAATTCAGAATTAAACCGAAAATATTGCAGGTAAAAACTAGACTAAAAATATAACTGCAACTAATAAAATTTTCTTTTCTTTTTATGAGAGCAGATTAAACAGATAAAATACTACGAGATAACTAATAGACATTTAACAGATAAAAATAACAATGAAATTTTGAAATGGATTTTTAGCTAATTTATTAATAGATGATTATCTATAAAATTTATCTGCCTAAAAAATAGTAGATTAAAACTACCTGCGTCATCATCTCGATCTGCGTTCCAAAATTTCCCGTCGGTCGTGCTTGCGTTTCGCACAAAGTTTCATCGCGCAGAAGATCCAGTGAATCAGTGTTCGCTGTGTGCTACCGCTCTTGTGCTGCTGTGCAGGCGCGTGCAGGCTCCCACGTCCGCCGATAGGAGGCGATGGACTGGATGGGCCCGCGCAAGGATTCACGCACGGAGTGGCAAAGCCACCGTGGGACCCGCCACAGTTTCGTGTGCAAGTTTGCTCCCGCCGTGACCAGTGCTTTTGCTGTGGGGCCCGCGATATGAAGAAGCTGTTGCGTGCGCCGGCGATGGAATTTCACAGTGAGACGGGCGGGAGAAAAGCGTAGCGGCGTGAAGAACAACTGGGCGGTGGCGTCGGTTGTGCGGAGAAAAAATTGTGGCGGCCCGAGAGGATTTCCGCCGGCCGGAGAGAAGGATCGCAGAGAAAAACAAACGATGGACTGAATATTGTAGATTGATCTTAAAACTCAACAGTCATCTATCCCTAGGGGGATAGGGGCCTATTTATAGACAAATCCTAATACATGAAAAGACTAATTTACCCTCGCGTAAAATAAACTGACTCTAAAATAAATTCCGAAAATTACTAAAATATTCTTAGAAAAATCACCTGACTCAAATAAAAATATTCTAAACTTAAAAACTAAATATTAATATCCTAAAAACGAATTAAACATAGATTGTCAGTTTTACGCAGAAACTGACAAAGCGTCCACCGTATTCGTACCAGGTACCCGGATTGGGCCGACCCGACCCTGCAGCTTCCTCAGCCCGGCAATCGCTCGCCGCTCGTGTACCTGAGTCAAACCTAGTCAACAGACTAGTGGATCATCTGCCGCTCCTAGCCATGTACCCAAATTGGGCCAGCCCAACTCCGTGGCTCCTCTGCCCGGCCGTTGCTCACTGCCCGTGTACTTGAGTCACATGTGCCTCATACTTGGCAGGTCTTCATCTCTCCCTTCCTTTGACTTCCGTTGACAATCACTCATCACATCTGGAATATCAAAACCATATTCTTCAACATGGTTTCTTAGAGGGTGGCCACGAAGATGAGCATGAGGGACCTCGCGGAGGAGTTCATCACCCTCCAGCTCAGCCCCCTTGCGTGCTCTTGGCCGGAGGGCCTTTTCCAAGCTTCGGGCCGAGGGGGCCTAAACGAGGTGGCATTTGAACGCCTCGGTAAGACTTCGAAGCTTTTCCACTTTCATACTTCACCAAAAACTTTACTCTGACTTGGAATCTTGATGAAGCCACTCTTGAAGTGAGGACTCCGGAGGAGGCCATCGCGGCGGTGGAGCGCGTTGTCGGGGCCCCGACACCGAAGGAGCAAGCCCAACGGCTTACTCTGGTGGGGACTTGGGAGCACTGGAACAGGGTGTGGACCCTGGCTCGGCTTCGAGGAGGTCCTGGCTCTGCCAGACTTCTCCCACCTTGTACCTTCGACAACCGGCTCCATGAGTAAAAGGGGAGACGATGACGAGCCTGAAACTTCGAAGGCTTGGTCGGAGGCCCTCACGACCGAAGCCTCAACTCTGGAGGAGGCAACAGTTGCGAACCTTCAAACGGAAGCAGAGCCAGCAAGTGCTCCGGCAACAGCTACCAAGGTGGTAGCGAAGACCTCGATGACGACGGCTTCGGGCGTGGAGGTCGACGCGCCAGCTTCGCAGCGAAGGGATTGGGGGGCACACATCGACCCCTCTACCTTCGAAGAAATCTCCGACGAAGGTAAACACTTCAAACATACTTCTCTTTTATATGTGGATTTTGACTTTAACTTTTTTGCAGGAGATGATGCCGGTGTGAGGCCCACTGCGCCGAAACCAGCGGAGGCCTCTGGCAGCAGCAGCAGATCGGAGTCCGACAGCTCCTCGTCAGAAGAAGACAGAGGCAGCGGCCGCGACGAAGGGGACCCTCGAAGCGATGAGGAAGTCGAGGTGGTGGACAGAAGCCCAGCTTTGCCGAAGCCTGTGCAGGCGATTGCGGTGGAGGAAATCGGCTGGCCTCTGCTGCCAAAGGGAGTCGTGACGGAGGCGGCCATCAATAACTTCCGCGAGGGCTGCGCAGTTGCGGAGGCAAGAGGCTTGGTGGCTCAACTCAGCCACTTGAACCCTATGGACCTCTTCATCAATGTGAACGAAGCCCTCATTCAGGTGAGCGAAGTCCTACGCAGCCTTCGAGTCATACTTTGGCCTTCGCACTGAACGTAGCAGCGTCAACCTCTGTAGACAGGAGGATGAGGCGCCTGGCAGAGGAGAAGGAGGCCCTCCAACGCGAAGTCTCGGTGGAAGCCGAGAAGCGAAGGCGGGCCAAAGCTTCAGCTGAGGCGGCAAGGGCCGAGGCCGACAAGGCTAGGGAAGCCTTGGCCTCGGAGACCAACAGGCTTCGAGCGGAAACTTCAAGCTGTGAAGGATGCCAAAGTCCAGCTGACGAAGGAGAACTCCGAGCTTCGCCAAGGAGCTCAGTGCCTTGAAAACTTCGTCGTTGGCAACATCGACGAATCCACTCTGAGCCTGACCGAGGTCCTTCAACAAATAGGGACCGAGTGCCAGGCTCCAGACTTCGACAACCAGGATCCAATTGGGGACCGCGTTGCATTTTTGAAGGTGGTGGCTGCGACGGCGGAGCAATCTTTGAAGGGCTTCGCCTTGATGGCCGGCCGAGTGGCGGGTCAAGGGGTGTTGCAAATGCTTCACGACACGGGGTGCAACCACCTCGAAGCAGCAACCTTGGTGACTCCGGTGGCCTTCGGAGGCAAGTAGTTGGTGACACCTCCGGCCAGCGTCTGCGGAGCCTGGCAACGACTTCAAGAGCCTTGGAAGGACCAAGGCTGCGAAGCAGTCCTCGACCTTCAGAAAGCCCTCCACCTTCGTCGAGCCATGGCGCATGCACCGCCAGCTCAGCCTTCGACGTCGGCACCTCCGCCTGCCTAGGCTCAGTCTCCGAATGTTGACTTCGAAGTACTTGAGGACTCTGAAGAACTTCTCCAATTGTGGGTGGTCCTCGAGGTAGCTAGGTCCGAAGGCTCCCTCGGTTTAAACTTCTGAGGGGGCCTAACGGCGAAGCCATCCCCGAAGTAGTCCAAGATCCGCTGGCTATTGTGAAGACGGAGTCCCTTCGGAGTTCTTCATCTTTGACAGACTTAAGTTGCCTCACAATAAACTCACGTAGTGAGGGGGTACAGCCTTCACGAATGGCCTTGGCAGGCGATGAAGCCTTAGACTTCTCTGCCTTCGTTACGGCACCGCCTGCCTCGCAGACTTGGAGCAACCTGCAAAGTGGAAGATGAGGTCTACGGGCTTTGGGGCGTGGATGAACCGGACGTGGGAGAGCAGGCTCCGACGAGGCTTCGTCCAGCCGAGGGGGCCCTGGCCGAAAGAAGGGCAAGTGAGGGCTGGGGCCTCGAGCTCACTTTTTCTTAGGCTAAGACACAGACTACTCGTAATTTTGTTTCGAAGTGTATCTGTAACACTCTTCTCAATTATCATTCAATGAATGAGATTTGTTGTATTTGCATACTTTGTATGCATGCTTCGCATTGTTTGATGGCTTCAAACATTTTTTAGCTTGTCACGCTCGTACTGCGTATTACATTCGCACACTTCGCATACATGCTTCCCCCCTTGCTCGTGGCATCTAGGGACTTAGTCGTTGCTGGTGCGGGCAATTAAAATGCGAAGGGGTGCGCCTTTTTGGCGGCTTTGGATGCTTATAACACATCGAGCGAAAGCCTCTTTTGGGCTTCGAACGCGTTAATTTGGAGCGAAGCAAGGCTTCAAGGTAGCCAAATTAAGCGAAGCATGCTTCAGCATGCTTGGATTTGGATGTTGTGCGTGAGCAAAGCTCCGAAACACACTTAGATTTTAAACGAAGCATGACTTCGAGATGCTTAATTCGTAGATTGGATCACGTCACGCGAAGCGAGGCCTCGGTGCGTGTTTAGATAGCGAAGCAAGGCTTCTTGAGCTTGGTCATGTAGTGAAAATGATATTTGGTGTGGATTCACCGAACCTGTGATAGGTTGAGCCACCTTCGACTCTTGGTCACCTACGACCCTAGGCCACCTTCGACCCAGGGATGCATCAAGCCGGAGCCTAGAATCCTGGACTTGCCGAGCCATCGCCCGGAAGTCTCGAAGCCCACTGCTACGGGCCCGGAGGCGCTCTGTAGCCTTCGGAGAGATGCTCCAGATTTTGTAAAGCGAAGTATGGCTTCGAATTTTAAACAAGGCAAAGCAAGGCTTCGGGTTTTTGATAAGATGAAGCAAGGCTTCGAATCTTTAAAAGGAAACGAGGCTTCGATTTCAAAACCCGAAGCATAGCTTCAGTTTTAAAACACGAAGCGAGGCTTCAATCTTTCAATAAGATGGAGCAAAAGTTTGCTTTAAAGGCGAAGCAAGGCTTTGACTTTAAGGCGAAGCAGGGCTTCGATTTTATACTAAAGTAATTGCAAAATTGTACATCGAAGTGGTACTTCTAACAGTGTACATACCTCGTAAAGTGGGTGAAAGCTTGCCTCGTAGCCCCTGGGGCTTTGACGGCCTTCGACACATGAAGCGGAGTCCCTTGCTGGAGGGTGAGCTCCGAAATACAAAGGATGGGGGAAGGCGAAGATGACCTTCCAACTGCACCCGAAGCCCCTTGTCGAAGGGTGCACGAAGCAAGAAAGCTTCGAAGCTCCCCCTCAAGCGCACTTCGAGTTGCAGGCAGTGGCAGAGAACTTAGCTTTTAGGACTAAGGTCCCCACGGACGGTGCCAACTATTGTAGCAATTGTGTTAGCTACAGCACAGGTTTTGTATGTGTGTAATGGTGTGTAAAATGAACCTCGAAGGGTTCTCTCAGAGGGAGAAAGGATTTATACTGGTTCGGACCTCCCCTAGGGGATAATAGCCCTACGTCCAGTTTGTGGTGGATTTGGCATGGTATGCCTCGGTGTGGTGTAGTGAACTCTAGGGTTTCATGGCCCTATGAGAAGCCCCTCTTTTACAAGGGCTTAGCCCTGCTTTTATAGGCACGCAGGCCAAAGAAAAAGACCAAAATGCCCTCTATAAGTCCTAGACTCATAGGGGCAAAAAGGGGAAAAGGAGCTAGCTACTGTACAAAAGTGTTTTACAGCTTTACAGACATGTCAAACAACGTCACTTCTTGACCAGCTAAACGACATACTAGGGGCAGAGGGGCCCCTGGTATGACTTCTACACTGTAGCGAGGTGTAAATATCTGCTGGATTCGGATTAGGGGCCGAAGCTCTTCAGGCGGAGGCTGCAAGGGAGGCTTCGAAGTACAATTCGAAGTGGGCTTCGAAGTATACTCTGAACTGGGCTCCGAACTGGGGCTCCGAACTGGGTTCTCGGAGACTTAGCTTTGAATTGGCTGGAAAGGGTCTGGAGACTGGCTCTGAGGGGCTCTGAAGGGAGCTCGAAGGTTAACTCTGAATAGGGTTCGAGGGTTAACTTGAGACTTAGCTTCTGGCAAACCTTAAGGGATCTTGAGGGCTTCGCTCCGGAGGGCTACGAAGGGGTTTGGAGGCCTCGCTCCGGAGGGCTTCGAAGTGAACCTTGGGGCTTGGAAATAGCTTCTTCAGAAAGGAACAGGCTTCGATAGTGTTGGGCTCTGGGTCAAAGGCTGTCGGAGGCTAACGTCACTTGGCCCCTGTTCAAGGGAAAACTTATTCCCCCAACAGTCTGCAATAAATTTTTTATACCTTTCTCTCATCTCTCTCCACCTCTCAACAAATCACTTTTCATTGTTATCTTAGATGTTGTGAAGATATGATGTCTTAGTTTAGACATGATTCCTTCATCTTTTATTATCTCTCTTCATTAATTTACTTACAACATTACTTTTTTCTATGTGGCAGCCTATTAAATGTGTAAGACACTATCCTGATTATGTACGCTCCATGGACTGCGTGAAGTTTGTTGGCTAGTGTTATGTCGAACTCTAAACGAGAATCGAGAATAGTTTGAGGTAGAGCTATATATATAAGATGATGTCTTGACATCCTTTTTGAAAGATATTTTTTTAGTATTGAAAATAGGTGTATCATCTACGTTAAGTAAACATATGTACCTTGCATGTTTATAAAGTCTACCATAGAGTGGAGCCACAATTTCATCAAACCTACAACTCAATAATACAATTTACATTTAAATAACAAAATTTTCATAATTTTTAATTATTTTTAAGAGGGATTAAGGAGACAAGCCTAGGACTTAAGCCCTAACTGCCCTAGACTTGTATCCACAACTAGACTAGCACATATATTATCTTTTCTTTTCACTAACTCTAACTATGCTCTTGCCATGATTTGTAGTGGTCTCGACCATAACAACTAAGAAATGAAGTATGGAATATATTAAGAGCATTCCTAAGGTTCCACGTCGTGATGATGTCTTAGCTATTTAAAGAAGAGAGAGAATAAAAAATAGAAAAATCATGTTTTAAATAAGAAATTATATTTTAAGTAAGATATCATGTTGTCATCATATCTAAGATAGGGATGAAAAGAGATTGGATGAGAGGGGCAGAAAAAGAAAAGATAATGGTATAAAAAATTTATTATAGGCGTATAGTAAGAAATTGAGTTTGTAAGTATAATTTCTAGAGATAATGTCTTACTGATGTAGTAAAATAAGACATCATTTAAGAAACCGTTGGTGCCCTAAACGACACTTTGACATGTAGCGAATCGTGACCATGTGGTATTGTGGTCACATATATATCTCATACTTGATCAGGAATGGGTTTATGCAGTTTGTTGGCGTAAAAGATTACGCTAACAGGTTTCTGTAGAAAAGAAACTAACAAACGAAGTGTTTGTGAAGCAAACTGTTCTAAGCCTCCGAAAGGATAATAGCTTAGAATAGTTCGAAAGTGTATATTGAATCACTTGTAATCGGTCCCTATTACAGGGTGAAATGGGGGGTATTTATAGGCCTAAACATTAAGGAAAAGACCTATTTACCCCTCTATTACAACCGACATTAAGGAAACTATTCGGTTTCCTTAATAGGGCTAAAATGGTAAAAGACTAATCTAATAGGATAGAAGATAAGTCTTCCATCTTAGCTGGCAGAAAAGATCCTGAAGGGCTTTGGTTCGAAGACATACTTCGAACTAGTGTCTGTCTTTGGGCTTCGAACGAGGTTCTGGGCATCTTCGAAGATGGTCTTCGGACAATCTTCGAACTGGTTGACTGTCTTTATGCTGCTTCGGCAATAACCCCGAAGATGAGATATTTTCCCCCAACAGTATACGGAAAGAAAAGATAACCAATCATAGGGGTTATTGGTTTTTATTTTATCTCCGAAATGCATGAAGATATGAACTTCGAATCAGTCGTAAGGTAATTACTTTTCGAACTATCTTAGAACTGACTCAGGAAGTTCGAAAGTCTTTTTAGACTTAGAAAAAATAGCCGTTAGTTTCTATTTCTAACGGAAGTTATATGATGCGTTATTTCCGGAGGAAAATAACGGGCGAGAATGCGAAAGGGCAGAGCCCAAACGGTAACAAGCGGAATGTTTAGGCTATAAATAAAGAGCCCAAAACTTACCCGATTACCTTTTCACCGCTTTCTCTCAGTCAAAAGCTTTGTGAGCCCCTTGAGTTCTTGAGCCCTAGCCTTTGAGTTCTTGAGCCCTAGCCTCCATTTCTTCAAAGTAATCGAGCGATCGTAATGGTGAAGACCAAGGGATCTGCGCCTCCTTCGGCTTTGGCTCGGCAACAGGCAGCCGCAGCGGCAGCAGCGGTGACAGTGGCGGCGACACCCTCGATGCAGGCAGCAACATCCATGGCGGCAGGGGGGAGAAATCCCCAAATCGCCGATGACCAAGGTCTGTGCCCACCGTCGACCAAATACTTGGATCAGTCTTTCGAGTTAGGGCCTTCTACCTGCAAGAAAGAGTCTTTGGCAATCACAGCAGGGGGAAAGATTAGCAATGGAGTTATGATTCGGAAGCCGGGCAAAGAATCAATTCCATCACCGAGACCCGGAGAGGTTGTGGTATTCGAAGCTTTTTTCGAAGCAGGCTTGGGCCTCCCTGCTGTGGATTTCTTGGCCGAAGTACTTGACCTGTTTCATGTAACCCTCCCCCAGCTATCTCCGAATGCTGTAGCTAGATTAGCTATCTTCGAGTGGGCGCTGAGAGCCGAAGGTTGTGAGGGGATGGCTGAAATCTTCGCTGCACTTCATAGAGCGACTTGTCAGCCGAAGACGTTCACAGGCTCCAGAGGTGAGAAAGTGGTGGTTGCCTTCGGAAGCATTAATTTTAGGCTTCGAGACGAATATGCCCTGCAATTCCCTGCTAAGGCCATCAATGCTAGATGGTACACCGACTGGGTCCTGAGGTGGTTTTATGCCGAAGTTGGAGCGAGCAGTCCTCTGGCTAGGCCCCTCAAAGAAATCCAATTCCGGAAGGAAGCCTTAGTGCAACCGGACGAAGGTCAGCTCGAAGCTCGCCTTAACCTGCTTCAAAAAATTAGCCGAAGGTTAAGTATGCGGGACTTGGCCGAAGAATTCATCGGACTCCAAATTCCTCCGCTGATGGCCAACTGGCCTATCGTCTTCGAGGATGACTCAGAAGGTGGTCTTCGCAAGATCAATTATACTTCGAGTCCTGCAGGTAACTTCGAATCCAACATGTATTGTACATATTTACTTCGAAGAAAAACTAACTTGAGTTATTTTTTAGCTTCTTCAGCCCCTATTACTTCAGAGCAAATTATAAGGGCTTCGGAGAAGATTCTGGGTGCCCCAACTCCGTCCGAGAAAGAATGGCGAGTTAAATTAGTCGGGAGTTGGGAGAGATTTAACAGAGTATGGGGAATGCTGGAGCTATCTCCACCCCCTCTGATGGATTGGGTGCCTTTGGAGAAAGGGCCCCAGAAAAGGAAAGCCGAGGCTGGAACTTCGAGTTCAGCAAAAACTCCAGTGAAGAAGGTGGCTCGGAAGCCAAAGAACCTCGCGCCTTCAGATCCAGCACCTTCGAGCTCAAGAGCTTCGGTTTCCGACTCCCAAGAAGAAACGGGGAGATTGCTTGTGCACCTGATGGAAGAGAATGAAACTCAAAGGGTCGCACAAGCCGAAGTACCTGCGAACGTACCGGAGTCCGGAGATAATGTTGATCAACCAAGGACTTCGGTAGTTCAAGAAGATGTAACTCAGGACGAAGTTCCTGTGAATGAGAGTGGGGTCGAAGTCACTTTGGCTTCGATTCCCGAAGAAGCAACGAGGACTCCCCAGGACGATGCTCCTGCAGTCCAAGATTTAACGGCTGATTCGGATGAGGACTACACTTTTGATCCTCCGATCAGTCCGGTGCTCGATCTTCCAGAGAATGTTGAAGGTAAATTTTGCATAATTCTTATCAATTTCTGCAAAATTATACAATGTATAATATTTCTGTTTTTGCAGAGCCTCCTGTTGTCGAAGTATCCCTCGAAGATACAATTCAAAGACCTTCGACAACTTCGGAGCCACAGCCGGAGGTTACTCTACAGGGGCCTAGAAGAGGAAAAAGACACATAGAGCCTCTCCCTACTCAAAGATCGACTTCATCTGAGTCAACAGATGAAAGTGAATCAACTGAGGGGGGGCCATCTTCAGAAGTTCCAAGAGCCTCGGAAGAACTCTCCGGACCTTCGCTAAGCAGAGCTGATCAGAAGGCTTCAGTAATGCTTCCTCTCATAACTCCTTTTTTGGAGGAGAAAACCGGACTTGGGACTTTGGTTAAACCTTTGGGTCAAGCCAGTCGCAAAGTCGGGGAAACAGAACTGGTAGCTCTTTTAAGTAGAGCGAAGGGCTCGGAGCTTAACCTTGCTGTAGAAAGAGCAGCTTATCAGGTATAAAGCATCTTCGAACCAAATAGCAAATTATATATGAATAATTTCTTATTTTAGTTTTTCTTTTTTCTTAGCAAGCAGTCTTAGCCCGCGCTGCGGCTTTATCGAGCGAACATGAAATTGCTCAACTTCGGGAAGAGAATGAAGCTCTTCAAAGAAATTTTAACTTCTCCGAAGGTCGAGTAGCTCAGATGGATAATGTAATACTAGCAGAGCGAAGGGCTAGGCAAAGCTTGGAGGCTGCGAAGAAAGAGCTCGAAGCAGAAAGAATTGCGCTTCGAGCGGAGGTTGAAAGACTGCGGACGGAGGATGCTGCTAAGGGGTCCGAACTTGTAAGACTTCGAGAAGAGGCTGGCCAACTCTGGACTCAAAAGAATACTTTGACTACGGAGAATGCTAGAATCTCCGGAGTTTTAGCAGAAACGACTTCGGCCAAGGATGCACTTATTGCGGAAAAACTCAAGTCTGAGAAGGTGGCTTCGGAGGTCATCGAGCAGATGCTAGGTGTCTTGGAGTACTTTGGTACTACGGGATCACTACCTTCGGATGATAATGTGACTCTGCTGCGCCGGTTAAAGAGGATCCAAGGAGCAGCGAAGCAAATGAAGACGGCAGGCATGCGTTATGGAGAACTCTCCGGACAAGTGTCTGCCCTTGGATTACTTCGTTACTATGAGGATTTGGGCCGAATAATCACTCCGAGCGCAGAGGGCTCCATCATCTTCGACGACGCGAGACTTTTGACTCCTTCCGAAGGCGTAGCTGCTGCTTGGCGAGCCTTCCAAACTTCATGGAGAGCCGAAGGTCGTTCTGCGATCAAGGCTTGGATTGACGAAGGCCAACGTCAGAAGCAAGTTCGGAGCCAAGCTTCGAGCAGTCAGCCTCCTCCGAACCCGCAGGTTTAGGAATTACTTAGGATTTTTTGATTATGTAAAGCTCATGCTTGTAAACATTTATCAATGAAAGTCTTGTTTGTCCTATTTTTAGGCTTTGCCTCTTATGGAAGATATCGAAGTGTTAGAGCTTAACAGCGAACTTCGCTCACTGTGGAACACCTTCGAACTTCTAAAGAGTTATAAGCGTCCTCGATTTCTTATTCCTCGAGATGACTTCGGCGTTATTGCGCCCGAAGTAATCAAAGACGTATTGTCTTATATTAAAGAGGAAGATAAAGAGATTGACGCAAACACCTCGTCTTCTGAAGACACTAATTGGTCCGAAGACGAAGGTGAAGCCCAAAATAAAAGATCTGAAGATCTTAGAAGCTGGGAAAGAAGCCCCGAGCGGCTTCGAACTTGGGCCGAGCTTCAACAAGAGCAGAAGGATTTTAGAGCTTCGAAGGGGAGGAAGAGAGTTAAACGTAAAGTTCTTAGAACTTCCGATGTTGGGAACTAGTCGTTCCACCCCTAGCTCTCGGGACCGAAGAGGTCTTCGATTCCTTCTTGGTATAGATACCAATTTTTCATAATGTAATCTGTAAATACATTTATTTCAATAATGAATGCCGATTTAAAATTGTCTCCATATTTACTAGCCCCTCTTTGGGTATAAGCAACTTCGAACTGTATTCAAAGATGGTTATGCGCAAAGAAAAAACTTCGGAGTACAATTTTTTGGGGGTTCGGAGCCCCTCTGTCATTTAAAGATCTTTTGAAATCTTATGAAATGTCTTCGACTTTTTGTAGTCAGAAGAATGGTAACTTGGTACCTTTGTTTAACGAAAGAAATCACTTGAGATAACTTTCAGGACACTTTAGTGTCTTAAGAAATTTGTCACTTTGGACTATGTTAACAAACATTCGAAGCTCATGGTTCAAATGTTGTTTTGCTTTAGCCACCTTCGGCTATTTGTGCAGAAGTCTACCAGCCAATGGCTTGGACTTCGCAGAATTTGGCCACCTTCGGCTCTTTTTACGGATGTCTACCAGCCAATGGCTTGGACTCCGTATAATTGTAGCCACCTTCGGCTATTTTTGCAGAAGTCTACCAGCCAATGGCTTGGACTTCGCAGAATTTGGCCACCTTCGGCTCTTTTTGCAGAAGTCTACCAGCCAATGGCTTGGACTTCGCAGAATTTGGCCACCTTCGGCTCTTTTTACGGATGTCTGCAAGCTGCAGCTTGGACTCCGCAGATTTTGGCCACCTTCGGCTCTTTTTACGGAAGTCTACCAGCCAATGGCTTGGACTCCGTAGAATGTGGTATTGGCTCTTTTACGGATGCCTACAAGCTATCAACTTGGGCTCCGGATGGATTTCAGCCACCACACCGGAGGCTTCGACTTTATGGGTACGAAGTCCGGAAATACAGCCCAGCTTAATGACACTTCCCTCTCAGTCGACCCCACGGTTCCAGCGCTGTCCGCTCGGGAAGCTGGGAGTGTATGAGGGGAAGGCCCCTATCAGGGTGTACGCTTTATTAATTTAGAGGTGATTACAAGCGAATTACAAGGAGCCCTTATGCGAAGTATCGCTTTAGGTGCTCCGCATGCCAAGTATGTGCTAACTCTTCACCTTCTAAATTAGCTAATTTAAATGAACCAGGGCGCCCTGAGCGGACAATTAGATATGGACCTTCCCATTTATTGCCTAACTTCCCTGGTGCTATAATGCTTCGTAGAACAAGATGACCCGGCCTTAACTCGCTGAGCTTAACCTTCGGGTCATACCAAGTCTTCGTCTGCTGATGATACTTTGATAAATTAGCTACAGCCCGAAGTCTTGTTTCTTCTGACAAATCTAACGAAGCTTGTCTTTCTTCTTCGATGTCTGGTTCGGTGCTGCGAAATGATCCCCCTTTGAGCTCCGTTGGAGTCATAGCTTCATCTCCGAATAGCAGTCTGAACGGAGTAAAACCTGTGGACCTTGTTTGCGTAGTCCGAATGGACCACATAATCTTCGGAAGCTCTTCGGTCCACAGTCCCTTTGATAATCCTACTATTCTTCGATTTAGCCCTGATAAAATATTTCCATTGGCTCGCTCAACGGCTCCATTCGACTGAGGATGTCTCACTGCAGCAAAACATAGTTGAATGCCTAGGTCTTCGCAAAACTTCCTGAAGGGTTCTACGTCGAACTGTGTTCCATTATCAATTGTGAGATATCTAGGCACTCCGAACCGGCAAATAATGTTTTTCCAGAAGAATTTCTGTACATTGTTCGAAGTGATAGCTGTTAAAGGCTCTGCCTCTACCCACTTAGAAAAATATTCAATAGCTACCACTGCGAACTTCAGATTTCCCTTTGCTAACGGAAAGGGACCAATTAGATCCATACCCCATCTGGCCATAGGCCATACCGGAGCTATGACTTGAAGAGCTGTTGGTGGGCGATGACTCCGTCGACCCATCCACTGGCATCCTTGACAAGTGCGGACCAAGCTCTCCGCATCAGCTGTTATTGTGGGCCAATAAAGCCCCTGGCGAAGTGTTTTTCCTGCCAGAGCTCTAGGGGCTAAATGGCTTCCACAAAGGCCTTCGTGAATTTCTCGAAGAATTTCTTGGCCTTCGGCTTGAGATATACATCGGAGTAGAGGGGAACATACTCCGGCCTTGTATAATATACCGTTGATTATCTGATAGTTTCTTGCTCTGAGCTTTAATCTTGACAATTGGGGCTCTTCTGGCAAATTTGTTCCTCCTTGCAAGAGTTCTATGATCGAATCTTTCCAATCTGTACTAGGAATGCAAAGAATCTCTGCAGAAGCAATTTGTGGCACCGAAGGTACATTGAGCTCCTCATAGAAAGCTTCGTCAGGCACATCCACAGCTCCGGCTGCAGCCTTCGCTAAAATGTCCGCTTGCACGTTTTCAGCTCTTGGTATACTCCGAATGAAAATACCCTTGAAGTGTGCTTCGATCTTGCGGATTTCTTCTAAATACTTTGCAAGCTGTGGATGTCGGACTTGAAAACTTTTGTCTACGTGCCCTGCTACTATCTGAGAATCTGTTTTTATAATTATCCTTGTAGCCCCTAGAGCACGTGCTTTCCGGAGTCCCAATAAAATCCCTTCGTACTCCGCTATATTATTGGTAGACTTAAAGTTGAGTCTTGCGGAGTACATCGCTCTTTGCCCTGACGGTGAAATCAATACTGCCCCAATGCCTGCTCCGGATGCTTGGAAAGCTCCATCGGAGTAAATAATCCAAACTTCCGTCATCTGATTTCTCTGGAGTCAACTTCGCAGGTGGAGTCCACTCTGCTACGAAGTCTGCTAGGACTTGAGATTTGATAGCTGTCCTTGCCAGGAAAGATATGCCGAAGGGTGCTAGCTCTACTGCCCACTTTCCAATCCTTCCAGTGGAATCTTTGCTTCGGAGCATATCTCCTAAAGGATACCAAGTTGGTACAATTACATTGTGAGCCAAAAAATAATGTCTTAGCTTCCTCGAAGCCATTATCAGAGCATAAACGAACTTCTCAAGTTCGGAGTATCTTGTCTTCGCTCTTGACAATGCTTCGGATACAAAATAGACAGGATTTTGGACCAACTTCCCATTGATATCTGCTTCTCTGACAAGGACTGCGCTGACAGCTGAACCCGTAGCTGCAAGATACAGGAGTAGGGTTTCGTCCGCAATAGGCACCGTAAGTGTAGCAAGATTGCTGAGATAATCTTTAATATCTTCGAAGCTTTTCTGACACTCCGGTGTCCATGCAAAATCTTCGGACCCTTTCAAAGCTTTAAATATTGGCAAGCTCCTCTCCGCAGACCTTGATAAAAACCTGCTAAGTGCGGCCAGACGTCCAGTCAGCTTTTGCACTTGCTTTAAATTCTCCGGAGGAGCCATCTTCTGCAGCGCAGTTATTTGAGTAGGGCTAGCTTCAATTCCCCTGCTTGAAACTAAGTACCCTAACAACTTTCCAGCCTTAGCTCCGAATATACATTTTTCGGGGTTAAGACGGATCCCACATGCCCGAAGGCTATTGAATGTTTCTGCTAAGTCTAGGCTATGTTGGTGCTTTAAAGCACTCTTTATTACAATATCATCCATATAGGCCTCCACATTGCGGCCTAGTTGATGACCTAGAGCCTTAGCAACTAATCTTGAAAAAGTAGCCCCGGCATTTCTTAGGCCGAAGGGCATTCTTACATAGCAAAAGACTCCCGAAGGAGTTACAAAGCTCGTCTTGATTTCATCTTCGCGCTTCAACCATATTTGATGATAACCAGAATACGCGTCAAGGAAGCTTAGCAACTCCGAACCTGCAGTGGAGTCAACTAGTTGATCAATTCGGGGCATGGGGTAGGGGTCACGTGGGCACGCTTTATTCAGAGATGTGAAATCAATGCACATGCGCCACTTCCCGGAAGACTTCTTCCTGACGAAGACTGGGTTGGCTAACCATTCTGTATGGGCCACTTCTCTGATAATCCCAGCCTTCAACAGTTTTTCAACTTCGTCCTTAGCTAGAGCAGCTCTCTCTGCGGACATCTTCCGGAGCCCTTGTCGAACAGGCCGGGCCTTCGGGTTTACAAGCAAACTGTGCTCAATAATATCCCGATCGACTCCGGTGATATCTTCGTCAGACCAAGCGAAGACATCCAAATTTTCTTCTACGACCTTTTCCAAGGAAGTTGCAACTTCAGGAGGTAAATCTTTACCAAATTGAAAAGTGTATTCTTTACCATCTTTGACAATGATCTTTGTTGCAATCTCTCCTTCGGGACTTGGTCTTGGAAATGACTTCTTCGAAGCTTCGGAGGTGGCTGAAAAAATTTCTTCATTATCTTGGACACTGTTTACTTGCCTCGGATCGAGAGGAGGACCGTGACCATATTCTGCCCTCCGAGCCATGGCTTGATCTCCGAAGATTGTCAGGACTCCTGCTTGTGTGGGCATCTTCATGCACAAGTAGTTGTGATGCGCCACAGCTCCGAACTGATTCAACATGCCCCGTCCGAAGATGACATTATAAGCATACGGGGCATCTACCACATCAAAGATAACTTCTTCAGTTCGGGCTAGTAAACCTTCTCCGAAGGTTACTTCCAAGCCTCTCTGGCCAAGTGCATCAAGCGGAGGTCCTGCGAAGCCTTGCAGAGGACGAGCCGCTGGGAGAAGATGCTTTCCGGGAAATGCATAACTGATCGAAGGCTTGCACAAAAATGATATCTGCCGAACTACCTCCGTCAATTAGCACCCTTCGGACTTCAGTCCCTGCAATATCAGCAGTAATAACCAATGGATCTGCATGCGGGAACTTAATACCAGCTGCATCCTCCGCAGAGAAAGATATTTGAACATGAGACCACTCCGGCATTGCAGCTGCAGATGACGAAGTCCCAATATGGCCTACTTCTCGAACGTACTCTCTTCGCTGTCTCTTGGACATGCTTCCGAGGGTATCTCCTCCGGAGATGGGGAGAACTACTCTCTTCCCTCTATCTTGCCCTTCTTCTTGCTTCGGAGGTGGCATAACATTGGCCACCGGAGGGTGCCTTGCAGCATCAAAGTTTTCTATCCGCGCCACAGCTTGGACTGGGTCTGGGCGCGCTGCTGCTGGACTTCGGTCGGTACTGCCTCGACCCGAAGTTCTTTCCAAGTATTCTCCCCTTAGGGTAAGGATAGCCTTGCAAGTGTCAGTTGCATGGCTTCGATTCTCTCCATGAATACAGCAAAAAAGGGTCTGGCCCTTGCCAGCCGTTTTCCCTGGCGGCCTCCATCCGCTGGACTTGTTTCCCGCAGACTGTGGAGCTCTTGGTGCAAACTTCTGTGGGGGTGCAATGTTTAAGACTTCAGAGCGAGGGTGCTTTTGCCCTCTTCTTCTATCATGTTGCACTTCGAAGACTGGTTCTTGCGGCTGCGCCGAAGTCTTCACCTCTGCTTTAACCTCTTGCAATACTGTCGAAGTAGCAGCAGACCTCCGAAGCCAGCCCTCTTCTGACCTTGCATACTCCTCGAAGTATGACATCAGCTGTGATACTGTGGTGATGCTCTTCCGATGCAGTTTATCTAGAAGGCCTTTATGACTGACGCCTTCCCGAGCCGCATCAACCACCGAGGATGTGGACAGCCCCCGAATTTGCGACTTCGTGTGAGCGAAGCGCTTGAAGTACTGCCTCAATGTTTCTCCGGGGAGCTGTTTCACTTGGAAAAGGCTTCCTGTCGACATGGGGGGCACGAAGGTGCCCTGAAAGTTACTTATAAACTTCCTCTTCAACTGTGACCACGAATTGATTGATCCTGGCTTTAAAGACCAGAACCATCTCAACGCTACTCCTTGAAGAGCTAACGGGAAGCACTTCGCCATAGTTTCCCTGTCTCCACCGCTAGCTTCAATCGCTAGGGCATAAGAACGCGCGAACTCACTGGGATCTTCGTCTCCGGCATACTTGCAGAGCTTCGAAGTTTTGAACTTTGGATCGAAGCGAACCTTCTGCAGCTCAGGATGCAACGGAGATTCATTGTCGTAAGAGGCGTTCTCCGGGGCTTCGGGATAACCAATATCGTCGTCTTCGGGCACTTCGGGGATAGCTGGGGTGGCTTGAGAGCGAAGCCTGTTCGCAGCCTCTTGTCGCCACCTCGCTACCTCAGCTTGAAGATTGGCCATTTGAGCGGCCATGTCTCCAAGGCTATCTTCATCTCCTCCGGAAGGACCTTCCGGGTCTTGAGAACTGGTATGATCAGTTCGAATCGGAATGGAGGGTGGTTGAATGACTCCGGACGGTCGGAGTATGGAAGGGGTTGGCGGAGAGGTTTCGTATCCTCGAGGGATAGAAGCCCCTTGCGGAGTTTGAGGTGGAGGGATAGTCGAAGACCCTCCGACTTCGACTGTGTCGAAGGGTATCTCTCCGGAGATCCGAGAGGATCTCCGAGTGGGATTGCGAGGTGCGCTCCGCTTAGGAGGCATGATGTAAGAAGTTGGTAGAGAACGAAGTTTTTTGGACTAGGTTCCCCACGGACGGCGCCAACTGTTGGCGTAAAAGATTACGCTAACAGGTTTCTGTAGAAAAGAAACTAACAAACGAAGTGTTTGTGAAGCAAACTGTTCTAAGCCTCCGAAAGGATAATAGCTTAGAATAGTTCGAAAGTGTATATTGAATCACTTGTAATCGGTCCCTATTACAGGGTGAAATGGGGGGTATTTATAGGCCTAAACATTAAGGAAAAGACCTATTTACCCCTCTATTACAACCGACATTAAGGAAACTATTCGGTTTCCTTAATAGGGCTAAAATGGTAAAAGACTAATCTAATAGGATAGAAGATAAGTCTTCCATCTTAGCTGGCAGAAAAGATCCTGAAGGGCTTTGGTTCGAAGACATACTTCGAACTAGTGCCTGTCTTTGGGCTTCGAACGAGGTTCTGGGCATCTTCGAAGATGATCTTCGGACAATCTTCGAACTGGTTGACTGTCTTTATGCTGCTTCGGCAATAACCCCGAAGATGAGATATTTTCCCCCAACACAGTTCATACCAACGGGTCGAATTTTTATTTTTATTACATGAAGACACGTACACACATGTATTCCTCTGCTTAATTTTAACACGAGCTCTAACAATAAATCAATGACGTTGTGGACCTTACTAAATTATATTATACCGGCTGATTGCCTTAAATCTAGATCCCAGAAAATCCAACCAAATGTGATAGACTGACGGCAGCACTGTAGCTCATCCTTCGTTGTGGCACATAATGGAGTGAGGACCACTCCAGACTGAAGTCCATATTTTTTGGGGGGAAATGTTATCTGAATTTTGTAAGTTAGTGATGCAAAGGCGATCTGGGGTAGCAACACTAGTCCCTGGTTGACGTCCATATTTTTAAGGGTGTTTTTTACGTTAAAAATATGTGTCTCTCATTCTTGATCATCTTTGTATATTTGACAGTCGATTTCAAACCGCCCAGATGGGACAGGTATCACAAAACTGCGTGAGTCTACGTGGTTTGGTATGTTATCCCATCCATCCATATTACCAGGACTCGTATTGAGATTTTGGAGTCCCGAGACAAATTAAGATTTAGGGTATTGATATAACAATTACTTAGATTTTTACATATATACGAAAATATTCATTACGAATGTATTCGTGTAAGTCCCGTCTCATGATCGTGTAATTAAAGGAGATTCTCTTTAATTCGTTTCGTTTGGTGAGTTGGTCGTTTGACGTTTAGACATTATCTTCATGTGTAATACGGACCGGTGAACATACGCTGAATTGTACATAGGGACAATGAGGACTCAGAATTTTACTTATTGATATGCCACATAAAAAAATTATATGTAATTCAGTAAAAACATATTACAAATTGAGTAGATACTTATTAAATAATTCAGTATAAATATACTAAATAATATGATAAGTCTTAAATTAAAAATATTATACTAACAGGACTTACCTCAAATAGCCAAAAACAAAGAAAAAACAACCAAAAAGACTATGAAAAATAAAACAAATACTATGCTATAATTTTAGAAGAATAATCATCTCTAAATTATTTATAGAATAATGTTTTGCTTGATATCGGAGTAGGCAACCAATTTTGTTATTTTGAGCAATATTCTATTTGGTTAAAGCTAAAATCCAGATGTAAAGACTCTTTTAAATATTCTTTATGCAAAATCACTCTCCGAATAGAAAAAATATATAAAACATTATACAAGCTAAACTGATATATAATTTAGTGATTCTCAAAGAAAAAACACTTGAAAAAAGAAAGGAAAAAACACTAAAAAAAGTGAGTGGGCAAAAAGTCAAAAACACTCACGATGTATGTACTCTGAAAAACAAAGGAAAAAAACTAAAAAAATGAGTGGGCTGGGGATCGAACTTCAGATCTCACACCTCAACGCACAAAGTCTTCTCCATTGCAAAACATGAACTTTGTGTTTTGAAATGCAAAGAACTACATATCTACAGGGCCCTTAAAAGGTGGGAGCCAGTGACAGTTGGACCGTCTGCCCTACCCCAGGACCAGCCCTGCATATTACATTGCATTTCTATATGGAAACTGGCCAAATTAGTCAATGAATCTAAATAATACAAGATTACAAATTCACGAATATGAACGAAATATAGCAGAACCATTATAGCTGGTAAGACGCCAAGCATGTCACGGAGGTAGCAAAAATGTTGGCAACTGTATAAAAATTTACAAGAGAAGATTCTGAATCTAAAAAACATTAACTCATTTGGGGATCAAAGAAGCAAACAGAGTTCAGAACATGTTTAGTCTTTCCATGCTATGATAATTACTCGGAACTTCCTTCCTTAAACACGTTGACCCAGTTCTCAGTACTATCAATTGTTTCACCTGTCTTGATCAGATAACGAACCTTGGTTCCATCCTCAAGGAATTTGTGTCCAACCCTACTAGCCACATCCTTCTCTTTTGAGTAGAGCATCACATTTGAGCTGTGAATGGGGCCTTCAATCTGATCAAAACAATTATTAAGTCTCATGAGTTAGAAATTAGGCATCTGAAACTACATTCTTTTCATGAATATATGGTACCGATAATGGTACAGAAAGAAGCTTTAAGAGAAACATTGCCGACCATGACAATTTCACCCGGTTCATCATCTGTGCCTTTCTTGTGCTTGGACTTCAAGTTCAAGTCCTTCACTATCACAGTGCTGTTGTGCTTAAAAAGCCGTGAAACTTCCCCAACTTTACCTTTCTCATGCCCTGCAATGACTTGTACTGTATCACCGATCTTAACATGCATCTTGCGCAGAACAGGAAGGCTGTTTGGTTTACACTTTTTCTTTTCCCATCTCTTAAGCTGGATTGGAGATGGAATTTCAGGCATTAAACACCTAATAGCAAAGTACAAGTAATTTTAGACCAAAAAAGAATCGTACTCACCCTCATTTGAATTGGGCGTGTCTTGACCATAAATCTAACCTGCGTATCAAAGTTTATGTATAACTTGTCAGGGTTTCATATGCAAACAGAATATATTTTAAATTAAATATCATTGAAGACATATAATCAGCTGCTTCTGAGATGTGACATGAATCTCACATATTTATCATGATGTTTTAAGCAAGAAACTATAGGATCATCAGGTGATCTTTCAGTATGAGTTTCTTTCCCATTTCTCAGGAAAAATATGAATGCATTTTTGAGGATGAGGGATCGAGGACTTTGAGGGTGCAATAAGCTATGCAGAAGTGTTAAAGGCTCACCATAGAGAATATCAATATAGAAAAGATAAAATGAGTTCAGCATTACCAATATACTACTGAGTGTGTCAATCATTTGTTACAGGCTATCTCTCGAGTGAAATGAGCTGCCATCAATTTCCCATGGATGCCTTTAACGAAATTTCTACCATTCAGCAATTGATAATTCTAAAGACAATTGTTTCTGGTCAGTGATATGCGATTGCGATATGCATCACATTGGAACAAAAAATGGCCTGTCTCATTAGGACAAATCATAAACCTAATCTCTTCTTAGAAGCCTGAATACTGACTCTCAACCATTTATACCACCCTAGCTACAAAAAAATGTTCTGGTATTCAGCCTACTGCCTACGACAACTTAGGGCATGTTTGGTATAGCTTCAACTATGAGATTCATACTGAATCTAGGGTTTGTATAGTACAATAAAATAGTTTAAACTTTCATTTTTTTGTCTAAAATAAAAACTATATCACTCAACTAAATAACCGCAATCCATCCATAGATCCAAATTCAGGATTTTTTGGATCTGGACCAGCTCCCAAATTTTTTGAATCTTAGAGCTATGCCAAACGGATATTTAATTGGGACTAAAGGCTGATGTTGTATTCAGGTAAACAAAGAGTTCAAGTTTAAACTGAAACATACTCCACATTCCGTCATGGTAGAGAGCACAATTTAAGAGTTGTATCGGTTCAAGTACTCAATATGGGGATTTTGAGCATTCTTAATTAGTTCACTAAACCCTCCTTATACCTGAACAGGCAACACAGCAGCAGTGCGCGAGGCAGACATCACCATTGCAATTCCACACAGTTGGCGGGCTCTAAAATTCTAAATACCACTGCAAGGTTGCATCTCCAGCAAGCCAAAAGAGCAGGGCAACAGAAAGTAAGGGGAGAATGGGAATCAGAGGCTCCGACTAGAGGGACTCGGCACAAACCCCTGCCGGCGCGGCGGATAAGGTAGCGAGCGGGTTGCCCCAGAAACTGCTGGTCCTCTCCATGCCGGGCACCGAGATGGAGAGGCACGCCATCGCGCCATGCAACGCCGCCACCCCAACCATCTCCGTCTTCCTCCCTTTCCTCTCAGGCTCTCTCGCACGCTCAAACCGCAGAGAAGCAGCCGAGGATAACGAGTGCTTTCCGACACGATAATGGCAAAGCTTTTCTATTTATGACAGGTGGGCCTCGACGCCAAACAGGCCGCACGTAATCTAGAATCCCGTATAACGATAACGGGCCAGACGTTATCCACATTCCACAGTTACAGATGGCCGAAAGGTCCGGACCCGTTAGTCCGGTCCGAAGTATGGTTCTTAGGCACAGCCCAAACAAGACATGGTACATTAATAAACGGGTCTAAACCGGCATGACACGAAAGCTGGATTATGCTTAAACTGCTACCCAACATGATGGACCGACACAGGTACGACCCATTTAAAACCATACCCGACTAGTCATTTCGTGTGAGAGCGTTATCCTCTTTCAACGCAAGAAATGAATGAGGACACCGCCCTCACATGCAAACGGGCAAAGGACAATGCCTAGGGGCCACATGCCATGTGCACTGCGCATTAGAAATTTGGAACCCTGGGTCCATGCATGGGCTTCACTAAGAAAAAGATACATCATGTGTGCAGCCAATGTTGTTACTTGCTGTACGCCTGCACATACACTGCCCACACGCGAGGTGACCTGCCGACCTGCTACGCGGGAAAAGAGGGCGCAAAAAAAGGCTACCAGGCGGATAAAAGGCGCTGGTGAAAAAGAGCGCCCATTCATGACAGGCCTATTTAGCTTAACGGGTCGAGCAGGCCAACCCGACATGGCTAACCTCTTCGGTGTTGTGCCTAGGCTCATAGTCTGGCCCACGGGCATGGAACAACTCGTCAACTAACGAGGACGAGCTAGACCATTAGTGAACGAGTTGTGTTTTCACATACTCGGATTGTGCTGAGCTGCCTGTTTGAACATATATATCAACAGTTCATTTCTAACCTAAACAAAACGAGTCGAGCATGATCTTGTTGATGTCAAGGTTTGGTAAAGCCCAGACCCATTAGGAGTGTCGCACAATCAATGCAAGTCAACTCTTGATAACAAGAAAAGGAGAATTCTTGGTGGCTAGGATTTAGATGTGATCTGAACAAGGAAAAACTTGATTGCCAAGACGTCCTCCTCCTATCTTTATATAGAGGTGAGAGTCCTGGCCCCAATCCATATTGGGGTCTAACAGATCCAATATGTTTCGTCCACCTCGGAACTTCTAATCCTCATATCAGAACTTCCAATCAGGACACTCTGTCTGTAATCAGAACTTCCGATACCCTTATCGGAACTTCTGATCAGTGTAATTAGAAATTAGAAATTATTGGAACCTCCGATTTGAGCTCTCTGTTTCCAATTCAGAAAATAATCGGAACTTCTGATTCCAAATCGGAACTTCCAATCCAACTAGAATTTTCATAGGTAATGTTCCTTCAATCTCCCACTTGCACAAGAACCAATTCTTTGCAATTTTATTAATCCATACCCTTAAGTGTGTGACCCGATAGGTTCATACACTAAGGGTTGTTCACCAGAAACCTTTTCTGACTCACTGATCAATAGCGATACCTAGCAGCACATATTGATCCCCAAAAGCGTACAAAATCAATTTTTCACTGAACCTTCATATACGCACGCACTACTCCCTTTACCACACGACATCAATCAAGCTCAAGGCGATATTCGTGCCACCCTTGTTTTACAGCTTAACATTTCACTCGATCAAGTAACGGATCCAAATCATGACTAACTCTATAGTCATAGTAGCATGGCCAAGCACTATTCTAATCCGATTACCTCGAGGAGCCTAGAGACGTCTCTCACATTATTAGGAGGGGTAAATTCCATCTTGACCGTCACATCCCATGACATGTTTTCGTTGACGCCAAGAATTGGTAAAGCCCAAGGCCCACCAAGGAAAGTGCGCGATCAATAGAAGGTCAAGGAAGATCTGGTCAAAGAAAGTCAAAGGAGTTCGTCCGCAATAACTGTATGATCGGAAGGGGAGACGATGGATATAAGAGCAGAAGATGGTTATAGATTCATCCGAAAATGGCTGGATGTGTTACTTGGACGGAAAGTCTACGAAATATAAATATGTATCCCTTATGTTAGGATTAGTTTAACTCTCGTTCAATCAACAATCGGCACATCGCCACCCTTGTGCCGCAAGGTTATTCGGCGGGACTCGGGCTATCGGAGCTGGGCTGCATTAGTTTGATGTCCTGTGAAGAGGTGAGTCCTACTAACCTCGACTTCTGTGCCAACTAGGTTAGTACTCTCACGGCTGCATCGATTTACTTCGATCTCTTGAGGAGAACGGTGAAACAGCATGGTCGCCTGTTGTTCTCAACTAGATACACGCGAAGTGATCTGGGTTTGATAGTTTGAGGCTTCATCGGTTAAGTTCGACATATCTTGCTATTGTATCTTCTTCATGCCATATATTGTTCATCTAAATAAAGTTTGCCCGATTCGTTGATATATTGTTCAGATCATCGTGACTAGCTACTGTCTCAGTTAGGTCCGATCTAGTTATTGTGATGATTTCCATGATATAAATCTGTTATCTGGCATGCTTTATTTATTTCTATTAGAGTATAAGCTGATAGGTCATATTTAATTCATCTCCATACCATGTTCACCGTCGAAGGGTGCCCATCATATCGGCCTATATGCATATTCTGTCTTCTCCATCAACCGATGCCACGCTCGCTCAATTAGGCCAACTCAGGCTATCGGTCGTCCGACCAATCGACGCGCTGGTTCATGGTCTTATCTTTTACGCCATAATAATCGGCTTGCTAGCCGATCGACTATGCAACTAACGTCTATATTTTCCGATTCCTTATCGGTTGTAGGGTCAAACTGATTGGCACACCCTGAACCCTTTTCTAAGACATAGGAGCTGCACTGGAGTCAAGCAAATCTCCTAGGCCGCGCGTGTATTAGTGTGTGGCCAAAAACCACGCCAATAGTTTCACAACATACCTGAAAATGACCTTTATGACTACTCAGATACGGAATAGCGTTAGGAAGCATCTAAGTGTGTCACTACGCATTCTGAAATCAAATGACGATATCAAGTCTGAGGACTCTACAGGTACACCATTTGAGATGACAACTGATAGAACATTACAATAACAATCCCAGCAGTATCTCAAGTGGGTCTATCCAACACCATATTCTTCAACATGTGTCCACATCTCTGATTTGACATCCCCATGTCTATGATCCAAGAAACATGATCATCAATTAACCAAATGTGCTAATCTATGTATCATCACTATCTCACATGACAATAAGATTAGGGATCTATTTTGAATAACATCATTATAAAAAAAGAGTCTCACAAATAAGTCATCAACTCAGCAATCAATGTAAACGTCGTTTATTCAAGGAATAAGATAACAATTATCTCCATACATAAGCATAGACACTACTAACATCTTCCACATACACATGACTCACTCACACAAGTATCTAATACATGTCGGGGATATGATGCAGGGTACCCCAACGATTGGTTTTACTCGGATCGCCGATTACTTGCCAGGCCAGCCTACGAAGGATTTCCCGACCACTAGTCCTCCCACTCAGGAGCAAATGCGCCCAAGTGGTGAGACGCCAATGGTCGGACTAGGGCCATCCATGAAATGGTTATCTCCAATCAACACCGATGGTTTCCCTCAATATTATCGTATCTATGGCAGTCATTAGTGCCATTTAAAGGTAGTTATATCGTTAGTTATGTGTTTGTTTTCGCTAGCTATCAATGTCATGATTATTCTTGTAACTCCCTAATCCTTGGTATATAAAAGTATTAGGGAAGGACCAAATGTGGCATCACATCTTAGTGTCCTAGCAACATACACGTGTGCTCACATCCAAAAGAGCATCATCATTAGCTGAGACCAGCATCGAGGGATTGATCCATACAGACACCCCCATTCATCAATACACACACAGGAGTAGGGTTATTATCCTCCGGGAGGCCCGAACCTATCTAAAAACTCTCCGGTGCACCTTGACCCGAGGACCGACCTTGACCCCGCATAGCCTTTGTGACCGAGCTCCCCGCTCGACTGGCATCAAGCCTCCTGCTTGACCCAGGTTCAACTGTGCACCACCAACAAGCAGACAAGTGTTTCTAGTACCCCGAAGACCATTCCGGTAAACAACCTTCAGTACACACTCTGGTGTACCGCCCAAAATACCGAACCCTTTGGTACACATATCATCGTGCTCTGCCGGACCCCCCGACAGACACACTCCACTGCACATCTGCAACCAGTTAAATCCGCACCGTTTGGAAAACACCTCCGAACCCCTTCGGAGGGACCCCTTCGCCCAAAGAAGGAAGCTTGTCAATCACTCATCACAGACTTGAAACCAAGGCACATTTCTACTTGGTTTCTCAATCTCCCCCTTGATGAGTGCATTGACAACCAAATTCAAGTTCAAGAAAATTTGAAGATTTTTAGCACACAAGTGACCATAAAAACTCAAAAAAGAGTCAAAACATGTCACTTGATTAATGAATTTCGATTGACTTGAGTCATTAAAAGCTATTTTGCAAAAATTCCTCTTTTTGGCAGTAAAAATTTTCTCCCCCTTTTTAGTTTCATCACTTGTTCTCCCCCTTAGGTAAGAAAACCAGGCATTTTTCTCCCCCTTTGGCAATGTAAGAATCAAGGAGCAAGAAATGATGCAAGGCTTTGAGATGATGAAAAGTGTGAAAACATATGGTGCAAAAATATGCCAAATTATAGTGTCAGGTTCAGATGCTCAGTTCAAGGTAATATATTCCAAGTTCAATGTGTGATGCATGAGATTTGCAAATTTTGGAAAATAAAAACATCACCACTTAGATTAGTCATCTATACACATGAAAGCGTGAATTGCAAAAGATAAACAATTTCCACCTAGGAAAGCAAGTCCAAGCGCCATGGTGCATTTAGCAAGCTTGATTAGCAATTTATTCAGACTTTGCAATTTTTTTGATTTTGCAGGGGTTATTTGCTCGTCTATCTTATGCTTTCCAACCAAGGCAAGCCTAGGACAAGTGATGGGGGATTGGTCCCGATCTTCCGCTAGGTAAAGGATAACTTGGGTTGGTGGAGAATCTCGACGTTGGCGATCCAAGGCTCCGGTCCGACGGATCAAAACCTTGCAATCGTTACACCACTGTCTCCGTTGGTTATCAACCACGCAGAACGCGATTGACCTCGCCACGAAGGCTAATTCCTGCAAGTGAACCCAAGAACACAAGCAAGAACAGGAAGGATACAAGTCGAATGCCAAATCACAGACAAACGATGATAAGGTGAGGTTTCACAAACACCAATGCAGCAGCCAATCGGTCCGGTGCAAGAGGCGGGATCTAAACACACAAGTGTAGATGCAAACAAAGCAAAACCTAACCCTAAAGGCGGCTGGAGTGAATATATAGGGCGTGGGCAGCCTGTAGAAGGCAAACAGACTCAGTAAAAGGCGAACAGACTCAGACTATGGCCCAACACGGCCCAGTTCTATCGCGCAGGACTGTTTCAAACACACAGGTCGACTCGAGACTCTAAATGAGACGAAACCAATGGCAAATGATCCGTCTTCTCCTCAGCTTTCCAAAAAGTCTAAGAACGCGCCAATCGGACTTCGTATGAGGAAGTTATGCCCATTTTTGTGCATGGTGGTCGATGTAGTCCGAACCAGCGATTTCTTGACTTCAAATCATCCGTGCGACTCCGTCTTCAACTCCAACTCTTCTATTCCATCTCCCATGTTCCTAAGCAACAAAATATTACTAGTATTCAATAGCATCCCGTCCAAACAAATATTAACATAGTTGCTAAGGAAAGAATTAACCTCATGGTTCAAGCGACGGGCACGGGCGCGTGTGATTGGTCCTTGTAATTGAATTGTAGGTGGAGGCTCCATGTGTGTATCATGTGAAGTGATGTCCTCATCATCCTCCCCCTCTTGAATTGGAGTCATCCTCGACTTAAGCTCATCGTATCTCCCAAATAGGGCTTTAAATCTGAAATGTTAAATGTAGGACTAACCCCAAAAACTGCAGGCAACTCAAGTTTATAGGCATTATCATTTATCTTCTCAAGCACACGGAAAGGACCATCAGCACGGGGCATCAATTTAGACTTTCTCAAATCAGGAAAATGATCCTTGTGCAAGTGCAACCAAACAAGATCACCCGGTTCAAATGTTATCTATTTTGTACCCTTACTACCATAAGCACGATATTTCTCATTCATTTTCTCTATGTTTGCTTTAGTAGTTTCATGCATCTTAAGCAATAATTCAGCACGTGTAGTAGTATCAAAATTCAATTTTTCAGATGGTGGCAATGGTAGCAAATCAATAGGAGCACGCGGATTAAAGCCATAGACCACTTGGAACGGACTTACCTTAGTAGTGGAGTGTACTGACCTATTATATGCAAACTTAATATGAGGTAGACACTCTTCCCAAAGCTTCAAGTTGGTATTCAAAACAGCCCTCAACATGGTGGACAATGTGCGGTTGACGACCTCCGTTTGCCCATCCGTTTGGGGTGACAAGTAGTAGAAAACAGCAGCTTCGTCCCCAACTTATGCCACAACGTCCTCCAAAAATGACTTAAAAATTTAGCATCACGATCTGAAATGATGGTATTGGGAACTCCATGCAAGCGTACGACCTCTCTGAAAAACAAATCAGCAACATTTGTAGCGTCGTCGCTCTTGTGACAAGGTATAAAATGCGCCATTTTAGAGAACCGATCTACCACCACAAAAATACTATCCCTCCCCCTCCTAGTTCTAGGTAATCCTAACACAAAATCCATAGAAATATCCTCCCAAGGTACACTAGGAACGGGTAGAGGCATATAAAGACCATGTGGGTTTAGACGGGACTTAGCTTTATTGCAAGTAGTGCATCGTGCCACATAGCGCTCAACATCTCGTCTCATCCTCAGCCAATAGAAGTGTGTGGACAGCACATCTTCGGTTTTCTTTGATCCGAAATGACCCATCAAACCACCACCGTGTGCTTCCTGCAATAACAACAAGCGAAGAGAGCTAGCCGGCACGCATAACTTGTTAGCACGAAAAAGATATCCATTATTCAGCACATATTTGTTCCAAGCACGGTCATTTGTACAATTTGCAAAAGCATCTTTGAAGTCCAAATCAGTAGCATACATGTCCTTCAATGTTTCTAAACCAAAGATCTTATAATCAAGTTGAGAAAGCAATGTATAACGTCTAGATAAAGCATCGACAATCACATTATCTTTCCCTTTCTTATGCTTAATGATATATGGAAAAGTCTCAATAAATTCTACCCATTTAGCATGACATTTATTCAGATTTGCTTGACTACGTATATGCTTCAATGCTTCATGATCAGAATGAATAATAAACTTCTTAGGCAAAAGGTAATGTTGCCAAGTTTCAAGCACAAGCACTAAGGCATATAATTCCTTATCATAGGTAGAATAATTCAACTGTGGACCATGTAATTTCTCACTAAAATAGGCCACGGGTTTACCTCCTTGTAGCAGCACACCTCCTAGTCCAAAACCACTAGCATCACATTCTAACTCAAAAGGCTTACTGAAATCGGGTAGCTGAAGTAGAGGTGCATGTGTAAGACGATCTTTGAGTGTGGCAAAAGCTTGTTCTTGTGCTGGTTCCCAAGTAAAAGTGACTCCCTTCTTGGTCAACTCATGCAAAGGACCGGCTATGGTGCTGAAATCTTTCACAAAACGCCGGTAGAAACCTGCAAGACCAAGAAAACTACGTACTTGTGTGATAGTTTGGGGTTGCGGCCAGCTGTTGATTGCTTCTACCTTCACCGCGTCGACCTCAATACCCTGTGAAGTGACAACATATCCAAGAAACACAACTCGATCCGTGCAAAACGTGCACTTCTCAAGGTTACCAAACATTCTAGCCTCTCGGAAGACAGAAAAGACAACACGTAGGTGTTCAACATGTTCAGTGAGAGACTTGCTATAAACCAAGATATCATCAAAGTATACAACCACAAAGCGTCCTATAAAGTGCCGTAGGACTTCATTCATCAAGCGCATGAAGGTACTAGGTGCATTAGTAAGTCCAAAAGGCATGACAAGCCACTCATATAATCCAAACTTTGTTTTAAAAGCAGTTTTCCATTCATCACCTAGTTTCATGCGAATTTGGTGGTAGCCACTACGGAGATCGATCTTAGAAAAGATAATGGCACCACTAAGCTCATCAAGCATGTCATCCAATCTAGGAATAGGGTGTCGATATCGAATGGTGATATTATTAATAGCACGACAATCAACACACATGCGCCAACTACCATCTTTCTTAGGTACCAAAAGAACGGGTACTGCACAAGGACTAAGGCTTTCACGGACGTACCCACGATCAAGAAGGTCCTGTACTTGGCGCTAAATTTCTTTTGTCTCCTCTGGATTGGTACGGTACGCTGCACGATTGGGAAGAGACGCTCCCGGGACCAAATCAATTTGGTGCTCGATGCCGCGTATCGGTGGCAGTCTGGGTGGTATCTCAGCAGGAAAAACATCGTTAAACTCCTACAAAAGGTCAGTGACGGCAACAGGAACAGAGCTAGGAATGTTCGCAAGTGAAAACAACACGTTTGTGCAAATCAAGCCATATAGCAAGGGAGTATCATCACAAATTTCAGCAAGGTCAGTTTTAGTTGCAAGCATGACACGTCCTTTCAGATTAATAACTTGTGATGAGGAAGGAGAAGCAATTTTATCTTTCTGTTGCCTCAAAAGCGTCTTAGCTACTTGCTGATTTTCAGAAGGTTGTTTGCTCTTTTGTGCGTCCCTAGCATGTTTTTCTTGTTCAAATTTCGCAATTTCAGCAGGAGTCATAGGAAGCAATGTAACTTTCTTTCCTTTATACATAAATGTGTACTTATTGATCCTACCATGGTGTGTAGCATCAGTATCATACTCCCAAGGTCTACCAAGTAACAGAGAACATGCCGTGGCCCCTTCCAAATCCTCTACATTGTCTTTGGAGTCATCTGAAGATGAAGGCCACATAGAAATACAAAAGGAATTTTAAACCCTTATTACCGAGGATGAAGGGGCACACGCGGAGGTCGAAATTCCTGCCGAGGGCGACACAGTAGCCGTGCCTTCTACAAAAGACAACCTTGAGCAAGGAGAGACTTTGAATGTCCTGCCAGCCAAGAGGCCCCTGCTTCTAAAGAAGGCGGAGTCGGGGCGACAAATGATCAAGCCTCGGTTCCGGATGAAGTGATAACTGCTGTTATTGGAGAGATTTTAGCAGCTAATCCTTCGGTCTCGAACTCTGAATCTGAGGAAGACTTCGAAGAGGCATTCGAGCCTCCGAGCAGTCCTGTACTCATCCGACGACAGAATGTTGAAGGTAAGCCTCAGTAGATTACTTCTCCTTTCTTTTCGTGTCCTGCAAAGTTTATACAATATATAATACCTTTGATTTTACAAGATCAACCCCAATGGAGATGACCCCTGCCGCGAAGACTGCGCCTGAAACTTCGACATATCCGAAGTCAATTCCAGAGGAGGCCATGAGAATGGGGCCTGGAAAAGGTAAAGGCAAAGGGGATCCTTTGCCTGCTCCAACTTCCGGATTAACCCCGTTAGAGTCTACCGACGGAGGCCAGTCTACGGAATGGGGCCAATCCATAGATGTCTCTAGGAACGCGGCGCTTCGCTCTGGCCCTTCTCCAAATGAAGATGATTGTTGGCGTAAAAGTTACACCAACAGGTTCTTAGTAGTCAAGAACAAACAAACGAGAGGTTTGTGTTTTTAGGACAAACTTGAGCCTCCGTAAAGGATAACAACTCAAGAGGTCCGAATGTATGTGTTTGAACCACTGGTTCTGGATCCTTCTTACAAGGTACAATGGGGGGTATTTATAGGGAAAAAGGCTTAAGGAATAGACCTATTTACCCCTAAGTTACAACTGACCTCCAATATTATAAACAAGGTTATACACGGTAAAGTGTCGTAGGGTAGATGGATAAGCAAGACATCCTATCAGTCACGTCTTCCTGCTTCGAAGCCTCCTCCTTCCCTTCGGAGGGTCCTTTGAGACTTCGCATCGTGACACCCTCCGACCGTGCTGACGTATGCTTCGAGCATTAGTCAGCCATCTTCGGGATCTTCTTGGAGCCCTCGGAGGGTTAACCTTTAAGTCCTGGAAATGAAGTAATTTCCCCCAACAGTAGCCCCTCGAATACGCCTTTCTGTAGATAACCTATTTTTTAGAAAGAAGGCAGTATACGAAAGGAACATTTTTAGTTTCTGAGGCTTAAAGGGAATGCGAAGATGTTATGATTTAGCCCAGAATATTGGGCCCAATATTTTAAAACATTCGTCTCCGAGTTTTGGCATAGTGGGAAAACTCCCTGGGAATAGCATGGTTTCGGAGCATGAGTGTTACGAAAGCGGTTACGGAGTGTGAACGTCGTGCAAGCGGTTACGAAGTGTCTTTCGTCGTGGCGACGGTTACGGAGTGTGAACGTCGTGGGGTACCGTCAATATGACCGTTACGGCGCAAATAGCCGTTACCCTCTGTAAAAAAGAAGTAACGGTCGATTTCTTCAGCGGTTGCACGCCGTTCCAATTACCAGCCCCACCTGTCGGCGACGGAAGCCGAACCTGCAATGTGAAACTTCTCGAAGAGCAGTATAGGTTGTGCGGTTATAAAAGGGGGAAATAAAGATTACTGGAAGTTTTTTACCGCATTCACCGTTCCTGCAATTCACCTTTCCCTTCAACCTTCCGCACCTTCGAGCATTTGAGCGCAATGGCGAGAACCAGCCACACAACTCCATTAGCGGCCAACACTCTGGCGCAGCGGCAGGCGTGGGCCGCATCAGCAGCCACGGCAATGGCGGGGGGTCCGGGCGGTGCTTGGCCCAAGAACCCTCGAGCGCTCCGCCCGCCCTCCAAGAAGAAGATGGCCCAAAGCTTTGTCATCGGCCAGTCTGTGAGCACCGTGGAGTCCATTGAAGAGGCAGTAGACGGGAAGCTGGGAGCCGAAATGAGGACTCGAGTTCCCGGGACAGAGTCGACTCCACGGCCTCGGAGCGGAGAAGTGGTAGTCTTCGAGGCGTTCTTCGAAGCGGGTCTGGGGCTACCAGCCGTGGATTTTCTGGCAGAGGTACTGGACCTGTTCCACATAACCCTGCCTCAATTGTCCCCCAACGCAATCGTCCGCCTGGCCGTCTTCGAGTGGGCTCTTTGGGCGGAGGGGTGTGAAGGGCGCTCCGAGATCTTCGCAGCGACCCACGGGGCCATCTGCCAGCCGAAGCCTCAAGATGGGCCTGGAGACTCGAAGGTGACAGTGGCCTTCGGCAGTGTTAATTTCCAGCTACGGCGGGAGCACGCTCTCCATTTCCCTGCGAAGGCCATAAACGATCGATGGTATACAAATTGGATACTTCGGTGGTTTTACGCCGAAGTAGGAGAAGACTCCCCCCTTTCGGGCCCTCTTCAAGAAATCTGGTTCCGGAAGGAAGCGGACATCTCCCCGAACCCTAGCTTGCTCATGACGAGGCTAGGGTTGCTGGCTTCAGTGGCTCGTCGCATGAGCATGCGCGACCTGGCCGAGGAGTTCGTCGGCCTTCGGATCTCACCCCTCGGAGCCAGTTGGCCAATCTCCATCCCGCAAGCCTCGGAGGGGGACCTCCGAAACATAGGTACGTCTTTCTCCTGCGGCATCATTTTATATGAACACATTAATTATACTTATGCTTCTTATACCTTTTTCTTTTCAGCGGCGCCTCTGGCCTTAGCTCCGGACAACATAGTCCGGGCTACCGAACGAATTCTCGGAGCCCCTTCGGTGGCCGAGAGGCAGAGGAGGCTGGAGCTGGTGGGAAGTTGGGAGCGCTCGAACAGGGTGTGGAGAGCCCTCGGCATGGAGCCTCCGCAGCTTCCCGACTTCGCCCCAGCTGGAGCGGCGGCTCGCAAGAGGAAAGCAGCGGCCGAGCCCTCTAAAAAAACTGGCAAGCAACCTCTTCAGAAGAAGGCGGCGAAGCAGCCTCCGCACTTGACGCCCGCTTCATCTTCTTCGTCGCCGGATGAGCGGAGCCCGACTCCCGAAGAGGCAGAAGACTCCGGAGGTGCTACAGCGAAGGCCTTCGAAGACTACCTTTTGATCGACGAAGATATGGAGGAGGTCCCCTCAAACCTCTCCGACAGGGAGGGTGTTAGTGTAACTCCATTGGCTCCTCCTGCACCCGTCAACGTGCAAGTGGAGTCACATTCTACCTCCGTCTTGCCTGCGCCCGAAGGGGTTCCTGCGGAGGTCGTGGCCCCGACGGACTAAACCGAGGGTAGGACTTCGGGGGATGACTTTGACAATATCCTCCAGATATACGAAGTCCTGGAGGATCCGGCGATCCTTCCTCAAGCGGCTCTTAGAGGTATTTTCCCGGAGCTCTTTTTTTTTCGTCGGCATTCGCTTTCTATCTGTAGAATATGTTAATTAATCTTGGTATTTGAAATAGGTACCTCTTCGGGTATCGAAGCCTTGGTGGCGCCCGACGTCCCCGCTTCTTCGGAGACGGTCACCCGAGCGGACCCTCCGGCTCCCCTGGGGGCTCCGAGCCCGGTGGTGGAGAACGTATCCTTCGGAGCGGACGATGTGCTCCCTGGAACGGAGTTGGCTCCGGCCGTGGCAACCTCGACTACTGAAGGCGCCTCCGACAACGTGGTTCCGGCCGGAGATGTGGCGGCTGAGGGTCGGAATGTTCTTGCCTCTCCCCCTTTCGTGCCGGGGAGGGGTAAGAGTATTTCTAGCCTGGGCCTTCGGGTTGACCAAGCTGCGCCCTCCGTTGGCAACTCAGAGGACGAGGCTGCAGAGGACGACGCCCGGGCCTTGTCTTGGCTCCCTCTTCTGGCTCCTTTCTTGGAGCATCGGAGCGGCCTTCGAAGGCTCCTGGAGCCCCTGGCTGAGAAAAGCCAGGACATTGCCAATTCGGAGTTGATCTCCGCTTTGAGCGAAGTTAGGGCTTCGAGCCTCAACACGGCCCTCGAAAGGGCTGCCCTTCAGGTATGAAAAAGACACCACAGTTGCTGTATTTTAGTGGTCAAAACTTCTTTAGCACTTACCTTGTTTTCCTTGCAGCAATTCGCCCTTGCTAGAGCGGCAGCGACTTCCAGCGAGGTCGAAATTAATCGACTTAAACGGAAGGTCACCGCCCTTCAAACAGCTCTTGATGACTCCACCGGAAGGTCTCTCAGGCTGAATGAAGAAATTTTGGAAGAACGGAAGGCTAAGGCAGCGTCTGACGAAGCCCTTGAAGCCCTCCGCTCTCATGCCGAAGAAGCCGAGGCTGAACGAGTGGTCCTCCGTGCGGAGGTCGAAAAGCTTCGCCAGGATGCGGCTGCTTCGAACGGTCGTCTGGTGGAACTTCAAGGGGCTCTCAGCCAGGTAATGGCTCAGAAGAGTTCCTTGATGCTTCGGGTGGCCGCGTTGGATGCAACTGTTGCAAGCCTGGAAGTAGCAGAGAGAAAGAATTCCAGTACTGCTGACCGTACCTTGGAAGCTCTTCAGGGTACGTTAGAGTACTTTGGCACCATGTGCCCTTCGACCTCTGCTGCAACCTCCGAGCCGCTCGACCGGAAGCTGACGAGGATCCAGGTAGCTTCGTCACTGATGAAGAATTCCGGAGTCCGGTACGGAGAGATCTCCGGACAGTGCGCCGGCATCGGGGTTCTTCGCCACCTCGAATCTCTTCGGATTCCCTTTGATTCGGTTAGTGGTTCGTCTCCTGGGGGCTTCGCGGATGATGACCTGCTGCGGCCGTCTTCGGAGGTGGCTTCGGCTTGGGAAGCTTTCCGATCAGTATGGAAGGCAGATCATAAGGTTGCTGCTAAGGCTTGGATCGACGAGGCCCGCCGGCAAAAGCAAGCTCAAGCGAAACCACCACTCCCGACTTCGCCAGCGCCTTCGGTCCCAGCTCCGCCAACCGACCCGCAGGTCTAGCCGCTTAGGGTTGTTGTGTACCTGTGGTCTTGTAAACTTTGTTTAATTAATGAGAAAGTTATAAACAGTACTTGTCTTGGGTGCTCTGCTCTTTTTTAGGTTCTGTCATGCCCTTCGAGCCCTGACTTCGTACTTTTGGAACCTACTGCCGAGCTTCGAAAGGAGTGGGCAGTTCTTGAGAGTTTGAGACCTTATCGCCGCTCCCGCTTTTCTGTTCCTCGCGGAGACGGGGGGGGAAGTTACCATTGAAGTACGAAGGGACGTTTTGTCTTATATTAAAGAGGAAGAAAAAGAAGAGGGGTCTTCGTCTTCCGAGCCTGTCGACTGGTCTGACTCGGAGTATCAAGCCGAAAACCTTGCCGAGGCCGGCTCCGAAAGGCTCTTGACGTGGGCCGAACTTCAGGAGGAGCAGAAGAAACTGCGAGCCTCGAGGAAAAAGAGAAGTTCCCGGCCTAAAAAGACTTCAAGCTCCGAAGGGCAAAGTAGCCGCAGGGGTAGCTCTAGGGGTCGAAAGGGTCTCCGTTTTTATTTGGGTTTAGATAACAATTTTTCCTGATGTATGAGTATAATATTTTAATGTGGAATGCTTCGACAGTATGCTGTGTGACTCCTATCCTCCTACCCCCCTTGTGGGTGGCGAAGCTTTTATCATATATAAGGGTTCGCTAGGCACAATGATTGTCCGAACACCTGTATGCTTCGAATTTTGCACATGTCACCATCGATAAGTAGATAAAAAATTTAAAGTCCTTAGACTCTTCTACGGATCCTAACAAGCCGGAGCCTGGAATCCGTAGGTTGGCCACCTACGGCTCTTTTACAGATACTTCGCACCCGGAGGCTTGAAATTCTGTCTTGTTTAAAGTCCTTAGACTCTTCTACGGATCCTAACAAGCCGGAGCCTGGAATCCGTAGGTTGGCCACCTACGGCTCTTTTACAGATACTTCGCACCCGGAGGCTTGAAATTCTGTCCTGTTTAAAGTCCTTAGACTCTTCTACGGATCCTAACAAGCCGGAGCCTGGAATCCGTAGGTTGGCCACCTACGGCTCTTTTACAGATACTTCGCACCCGGAGGCTTGAAATTCTGTCCTGTTTAAAGTCCTTAGACTCTTCTACGGATCCTAACAAGCCGGAGCCTGGAATCCGTAGGTTGGCGGAGCCACTGAACCAATGGTTCGTAGCCAGCCCCTTGGGTTTTTTCGAAAAATGCTTGGCTCTGCTAGCATCACCGACCTTCGAATGCGTCCATCCGGAGGGTGGGATGTTCGAAGGGCAAAACAAATCTCAACCCTTAGCTTTATTTATAAAAGGAGTGTTACAAGTGATTACAAGGAAGCCTTAAGCGTAATATCTCTTAAGGTGCTCCGCATGCCACGCATGTTTCAACTCTTCTCCTTCTAAATTAGCTAATTTAAACGATCCGGGGCGTCCTGAGCGTAAGATAACATATGGTCCTTCCCATTTGTTTCCTAGCTTCCCCGGAGCTATTACATTTCGCAATACTAGATGACCTGGCTTTAACTCAGTTAACTTGACCTTCGGGTTATACCATGTCTTTGTGTGCTCTTGGTACTTCGTCAGGTTGGCGACAGCTCGAAGCCTTGTTTCTTCTGACAAGTCTATTGAAGCACTCCGATCATCTTCGTCTTCGTGTTGAATTACGCGAAGTGACTCCCCTTTGAGCTCCGTAGGGGTCATGGCTTCGTCTCCGAAGAGCAACCTGAATGGCGTGAAGCCGGTTGATCTAGTTTGCGTGGTTCGGATAGACCATAAAATTTTAGGTAGCTCTTCGACCCATAGGCCCTTGGCCAATCCCACAATTCGGCGATTTAACCCGGAGAGGATATTCCCGTTGGCTCGTTCGACGGCTCCGTTGGATTGCGGGTGTCGCACTGCTGCGAAGCATAGCTTAATACCCAGTTCTTCACAGAATGTTTGGAAGGTATCAGCTTCGAACTGGGTTCCGTTATCCACCGTTAATTCTCTGGGGACTCCGAACCTGCATATAATATTCTGCCAGAAGAACCTTTGCACGTTCTTCGATGTGATGGCTGTTAGCGGCTCTGCTTCCACCCATTTTGAGAAGTATTCTATTGCTACGACCGCAAATTTCAAACCGCCCTTTGCTGGTGGGAAAGGGCCTATGAGGTCCATGCCCCATCTAGCCATCGGCCATACCGGGGCAATAACTTGAAGTTGAGTTGGTGGGCGATGGCTCCTTCTGCCCATCCATTGGCAGCCTTGGCATGTTCGAACTAGGTCTTCGGCGTCTCTGACGATTGTTGGCCAATAAAAACCTTGCCGAAGCGTCTTGCCTGCTAGCGCTCTAGGAGCTAGATGTCCTCCGCATAGCCCTTCGTGGATGCCTCGAAGTATGTCTTGTCCTTCAGGTTGAGAGATGCATCGAAGCAGTGGTGAGCATACTCCGTCCTTATATAGTATTTCCCCAATAAGTTTGTAATTTCGAGCTCTTGATTGCAATCTTCGAGCTTCTGGGCCTTCCGGAAGGTCATTGCTACCTTGCAACATAGTTATTATCGGGGTTCGCCAATCCGTAGCTTGAATACACATTACTTCTGATGAGGGTATTTGGTCAGCTGCTGGCTGCTCTAACTCTTCGTAGAAAGCGCCCTCTGGGAGGTCCACTGCTCCTGCTGCAGCCTTTGCAAGGATATCTGCAAGTTGATTTTCTGCTCGTGGTATGCTTCGAACTGTAAACCCTTTGAATGCTGCTTCTGCCTTACGGATTTCTTGAAGGTATTGCGCGAGATGTGGGTTTTTTGCTTGGAAGCTTTTGTCAATATGCCCCGCGACGACTTGGGAATCTGTCTTGATCACTATCCTTGTAGCTCCGAGTGCTTTAGCTTTTCGGAGGCCTAGCAAGATTCCTTCATACTCGGCGACGTTATTAGTGGTTCGAAAGTTAAGCCTTGCTGAATACATTGCCTTTTGCCCTGATGGTGACAAGATTACTGCCCCTGCTCCGGCACCTGATGCTTGATAGGCTCCGTCTGAGAATATTGTCCAGAAACCGTCGGAGGGTTCTTCCGGAGTCCATACTGCAGATGGAGTCCACTCTGCTACGAAATCTGCTATAATTTGAGATTTAACGGCCGTCCTTGCTGTGAAGGAGATTTCGAAGGGTGCCAGCTCGACTGCCCACTTTCCAACCCTGCCTGTGGAATCTTTGTTTCGAAGCATATCTCCAAGAGGATACGATGTAGGGACAATAAGGTTATGCGCCAAGAAATAATGCCTTAGCTTTCGCGAGGCCATCACTAACGCATAAGCAAACTTTTCAAGCTCGGAGTATCTGATCTTGGCTCCTGATAATGCCTCCGAGACAAAATAAACTGGGTTTTGCACCAGCTTCTCTTTAAGCTCGACTTCTCGGACCAGTACTGCGCTTACTGCTGATCCTGTTGCTGCAAGGTATAAAAGCAATGTTTCCCCTGGAAGAGGAACGGTTAAGGTTGATAATGTTCCGAGGTATGCTTTTATTTCTTCGAAGCTCTTTTGGCACTCCGGCGTCCAGCTGAAGCTTTCGGAGCCTTTGAGTGCCTTGAAAATTGGGAGGCTTCGCTCTGCCGATCTGGACAGGAACCTGCTGAGTGCTGCTAGCCTTCCTGCTAGTTTCTGTACTTGCTTCAAATTCTCGGGTGGAGCCATTCTTTGTAGTGCACTTATTTGCGTTGGGCTGGCTTCGATCCCCCTGCTCGAAAATAAGTACCCTAGCAGCTTCCCTGCTTGTGCTCCGAATATACATTTTTCGGGATTGAGGCGTACTCCACATGCTCGGAGGCTCTCGAAAGTTTCATCTACATCTATGCTATGCTGGTGCTTTTGAGCACTTTTTATTACAATATCGTCCATGTAGGCCTCGACATTGCGGCCTATCTGATGACCTAAAGCCTTAGCTATTAAACGAGAAAATGTGGCTCCGGCATTCCGCAAACCAAAAGGCATTCTTACATAGCAGAATACTCCCGAAGGAGTTATGAAACTTGTCTTGGCCTCGTCTTCGCGTTTCAGCCATACTTGATGGTACCCGGAGTAGGCATCGAGGAAGCTTAATAATTCGGAGCCGGCTGTGGAATCTATTAATTGATCTATTCGGGGCATTGGGTAGGGGTCTCGCGGGCATGCTTTATTTAGTGATGTGAAGTCAATACACATGCGCCATTTGCTGGAATCCTTCTTTCTTACAAAAACAGGGTTGGCCAACCACTCGGTATGGGCCACCTCCCTGATAATGCCAGCTTTTAACAACTTTTCCACTTCGGCCTTGGCTAAATTTGCTCTTTCTGTTGATAGCTTTCGGAGCCCCTAGCGCACCGGCTTGGCCTTCGGGTTGACGAGCAGACTGTGCTCGATGATGCTTCGGTCGACCCCCGTGATATCTTCGTCGGTCCAAGCAAACATGTCTAGATTCTTCTTGACGACTTCTTCTAATGAGGCGGTTATCTCCGGAGATAGCCCCTTGCCGAATTTTATTGGGTATTCTTTGCCGTCTTCTGAGATTATTCTTGTCTCGACATCACCCTCCGGGCTTGGTTTGAGCGAGGATCCCTTCGGGGGGCTCAAGGCCTCCGGTACTTCTTTGGCGCTCTCCGCCACATTATGCACTTGTCGAGGGTCCAATGGCTGCCCGTGGCCATATTCCGTCCTTCTGGCTACAGCCTGGTCTCCTGAAATAGTGAGCACTCCACCTTGTGTGGGCATTTTGAGACAAAGGTAGTTGTGATGCGCTATAGCCCCGAATTGGTTTAACATCCCTCGTCCGAAGATAGCATTGTAAGCGTAAGGGGCATCCACTACGTCGAAAATCACCTCCTCTACTCGGGCCAGCGGCCCCTCTCCGAAGGCAACCTCGAGGCCTATTTGGCCGAGGGCATCGAGAGGCGGTCCTGAGAACCCTTGAAGTGGCCGGGCTGCAGGGAGTAGATGCTTCCGGGGTATACACATTTGGTCGAAGGCTTGGACGAAGAGTATGTCTGCGGAGCTTCCACCGTCCACCAGGATCCTCCGAACATCAGCCCCTGCTATATCGGCAGAGATAACTAATGGGTCAGCATGGGGAAACTTCACCCCTACTGCATCGCTGGCTGTGAATGAGATGGGCACACGGGACCATTCTGGCATCCCCTCAGCGGAACTTGAAGTCCCAATGTGCCCAACTTCGCGGACGTACTCGCGGCGCTGTCTCTTGGACATGCTGCCGAGGGTCCCCCCTCCGGAGATGGGTAGGACCACTCTCTTGCCACGGTCTTGTGGATCTTCGTGCCTTGGCGGTGGCATAATACTGGCCACCGGTAGCCGTATGGGGGCTTCGAGGGCACCGGCTCGGGCCACAGCTTGAACAGGCTCCGATCGTGTCGTGGGTGGAGCTCGGTCCGAAGTACCTCTCCTGGTATTTCGGTCAATGTACTCACCCCGAAGGGTTAATATCATCTTGCAGTCCTTCGTGTCATGGCTTCTATTATCGCCATGCACGCAGCAGAAATGACTCTGGCGCCTTCCAGGCATCCTTTCTTGAGGTACCGACGGCCCAGCCTTGAAATTTTTTACCTGCTGGAAATTGGCAGGTGCCTTCGAAGCTGAAGGTGTAATGTTTAGCACTTCCGAACGGAAATGCTTCTTCCCTCGCTTGTACTCGCTAGGGCGGCTGTCTTGTGGAGGTTGCGGTGGAGCGGTGGCTTCTGGCTCCCTTTTGACTTCCCGGAGGGTGGGTAGTGCTGCCTCAGCTCGCCGAAGACATCCTTCCTCTTCCTTGGCATATTGCTCGAAGTATGCCATGAGCTGCGCTATGGATGTTACCGGCTTCCGATGGAGTTTGCTGAGGAGATCGGGGTTCAGCACCCCTTCGCGGGCAGCATCAACTACCGAAGAGGTAGTAAGGCCCTTGATCTGTGACTTGGTGTGGGCGAAGCGCGTGAAGTACTCTCGGAGGGTTTCCCCCTCCCGCTGCTTTACCTGGAACAAACTTCCTGTGGACATTGGGGCCACGAAAGTGCCTTGGAAGTTGCTCACGAACTTCTTTTTGAGTAGCTCCCATGACTTGATCGATCCTGGTTTTAGGGACCAGAACCATCGGAGCGCCACGCCTTCGAGAGCGAGTGGGAAGCATTTTGCCATGGTGCTTCGTACCCCTCCGCTTGCTTCTATAGCCAGGGCGTACGAGCGGGCGAACTCTCCGAGGTCCGACCCCCCGGAGTACTTGTGCAGCTTCGAGGCCTTGAACTTGGGGTCGAAAGGCACTCTCTGCAGATCAGGGTGCAACAGAGACTCATTGTCGAAGGACGCATTCTCGGCCTCCTCTTGGACTTGTATAACTTCTGGGGGGTTGCGGGTTCCATCGTCTTGAGGCCCCCTTGGAGTTTCGGTGGAAGCTTGAGTGCGGAGTCGGTCGGCGGCCTCCTGCCTCCATCTGGATACCTCCTCCTGAAGCCTGGCTAGCTGCGTAGCCTCGGTTTCGGGAGGGCCTTCGTCTTCGTCAGAGGGAACTTCAGGGTCTTGGCTTGCTGCGTAGTCGGTCTGAAGCATTGTAGGAGGGGTAGAGGGCCCCGGGGCGCTCGACGCCCATCGGTTCCGGCAGGAACCGTCGGATTAGCTGAGGGCCCGGCTCCGTTGGTCCGAGGGGACCTTCGAAGGGGACCTGAAGCTTGACCACGCTTCGGAGGCATGGTTAGCCGATGAGGTGTCTTGGAAGTGGAAGGCTTCGAACGACTCGAGGGGGTCGAGAGAAGGCCTTCGGGCTGCACTAAGAAGCTCTTAACTGAAGGGTGCGCGGAATCTCAGGATTCCGAGGCTCCCCCCGTAAGTTTTCTTCAGAGTGCAGTCAGCGGTAGAGAACAAGCTTTTAGAACTTGGATCCCCACGGACGGCGCCAACTGTTGGCGTAAAAGTTACACCAACAGGTTCTTAGTAGTCAAGAACAAACAAACGAGAGGTTTGTGTTTTTAGGACAAACTTGAGCCTCCGTAAAGGATAACAACTCAAGAGGTCCGAATGTATGTGTTTGAACCACTGGTTCTGGATCCTTCTTACAAGGTACAATGGGGGGTATTTATAGGGAAAAAGGCTTAAGGAATAGACCTATTTACCCCTAAGTTACAACTGACCTCCAATATTATAAACAAGGTTATACACGGTAAAGTGCCGTAGGGTAGATGGATAAGCAAGACATCCTATCAGTCACGTCTTCCTGCTTCGAAGCCTCCTCCTTCCCTTCGGAGGGTCCTTTGAGACTTCGCATCGTGACACCCTCCGACCGTGCTGACGTATGCTTCGAGCATTAGTCAGCCATCTTCGGGATCTTCTTGGAGCCCTCGGAGGGTTAACCTTTAAGTCCTGGAAATGAAGTAATTTCCCCCAACAATGATCAAAGAGCCTTGTCAAGGCTCCCCCTCCTAGCTCCTTTTCTAGAGCGAAGGACTGGGCTTCGGACTCTGCTAGAGCCTCTGGCTCGAGCTAATCACGAAGTTGGGGAGACCGACTTGGTGGCTATCCTTGGGGAAGCTTAGGGGTCGGAGTTAGATGCGGCCTTGGAGCGGGTAGCCTACCAGGTATGAAGTATCTACAATAACAGAGTTAGTTTTAACATGTAAATAGTTTACTTACATTGTTTTTTTCTTCCTTCGCAGCAAATAGTCTTGGCCCGAGCTGCGGCTGTATCAAACGAGCGAGAGTGTATTCGTCTCAAGGAGAAGATAATGGCCCTCTAGGGGAGTCTTGTCAGCTCCGAGATTCGAACCTCCGGCTTGGATGAAATGGTATCCGCGGAAAGGAAAGCTAGACTTGGTTTGGAGGCTGCTAATTGGATGCTTGAGGCTAAACAAATCGTGATTCGGGCCGAAGTAGAGAAACTGCGGATGGAGTAGGAAACCACAGGGACCGAGCTGGTCAAGTTCTGAGAGGAGTTGGCAAAGTTGATGGAGGAGGCCAATAACTTACTTGGTCAGAAGAACTCCTTGGGTATGGAGGCAGCTAGGCTATCTTCTTTGATAGACGAGTTGTCTTCATCAAGGGATATTTTGTCCGAAGATAAGGTGAAGTGTGAGAAGGTAGCCTTAGAGACCATGGACAACCTTCGGGGCGTCTTGGAATACTTCGACACTTCTTAGACTTTACCTTCAACTGGCGACATCCCTCTGCTGCGAAGACTGAAGATGATCCAAGCAGCAACGAAGACTATGAAGACGACGGGTATTCAATATGGAGAAATCTCCGTCCATGTAGCTGCTCTCGAAATGCTTCTCTACTACGAGGATTTAGGGCTATCAGTAGCACCAAACTCAGAGGCGACTCCTATTGTCTTCGATGATGACCGGCTCTTAACCCCTTCCGTCGAAGTGGCTGCAGCTTGGCAAGCCTTCCAATTATCTTGGAGAGCTGAAGGTCGATCAGCGATCAAAGCCTGGATTGATGAAGGACTTCGCCAAAAGCAAGCACGGTCACAAGCTTCGAGCAGTTAGCACCCGCCGGACCCGAAGGTCTAGTTCATCTTAGGGCCCTGAGTATGTAAATATTTATGCTTTTATCCTTTATGAATGAAAAGACTTAGTTGGAAATGTTTTTAGGCTTTTCGACCTTTTTTGGATGATCTCGAAGTGCTAGAGGTTAACGAAGAGCTTCGCCTGCTATGGGCTACCTTCGAAACTATAAGACCTCACAAACGCCCTCAATTTTCAATTCCTCAAGAAAGCTCCGGTGTAATTATGCCCTAACTTGGCCGTTTGGATCGCGTCCCCGACAATTTGGTTAGTTAAATAATATTTTGGTATTGTTTAATTTCCTGGCGACTCCGTTTATTTCCTTTGTCACTATCAAGGATCGTGAGAACATGATGTCGACATCATGTCATGCTTAGGGATATTGCTAGGTATCCACGCACTTTTGGATCATCGAATTGACGTTAGTGTGTTGGCACTTTGATCAGCGAATTGTAGCATCAACACACTTTTTGGCGACTCCGCTGGGGAGAACATGCCAATTACTACTACATCGGTGACGGGTACATCTACTACGACTACATCGACTGGACCCTCGACGCTGATGGATCTAGTGTGGAGCACAGAGATCACGATAGCAATATCATCCTCCCCACCGTTGATGACCTCTCCGAGGAGGACAAGGCAGAGATTGAGGCCAAGACAAACGAGCTACATGCTCTCATGCTTGGGCACATCACCAAGACCCGCATGGACTTCATCAAGCATGACATTGACATCCCTTACCTCTCCGGAAGCAAGGTAAAACCGTCATCTCCTCCACTATCCTTCCTAGACATCGAGCAAAAGATATCCACCACAATAGATCAAGCCATTATCGCCACTTTTGCAAATCTTATAGGGCCTGAGGTTAATTCTAGGATGGAGGCAATGTTTAGGAGATTCGGCTTTTTTGAGGCCGCTTCACCAACTCTAATTGCTAGTGCACCCCTTTTCATCACATACACAGTAGAATCGACAGCAGTACCAGGAAAACCATCGTGTCTCTAGCCTCGTCATCTATGGTCGACCCCGCATTCAACCTTGTCGGTCAATCTGGCCATTGGGCTGGTCAGACCAGCATGTGCTAGCCTCATCCGCCGACAACAGTCGGTCAGACTAGCCTGACTGGCCACTATACCTTCAGTCAGACCAGCCCTATGGCTGGTTAGACCGCCCCTACCACCAATTATGCTCTGCCTCCACCCATGCCTCCTCTACCATTTCCCACGCTGCTCATACCTCCTGCTCCCACGCACCCATATAGGCTTGAGCACGTCCCATATCATGAGCCGACATGAGAGGAGGAGCTGCACAGCCGACACGTCGAGGTACAACCACGTGTCGCGCCCTCGCATGAGAGACTCGTGTAGGTAAAAGGTGTAGACAACATAGAAGAACGAATCCGAGCACTATTTAGGGAATGTACGGGTTTCACACCCAAGGATCGGGCTAGGATTTACCACAAGCCATACCCCGACCACTTCGACACTATCCCATACCCGCGCGTTTTTAGGGTTCTCAAGTTCACAAAGTTTGACGGTGAAGGTAGTTGTTGGACCGGAAACGGCGACCAGAGGGGGGGTGAATGGGAGCTTTTAAAATTTCTGGTTAAAAACTTAGCCTTCGGTTCTGTTCTGTCTTCTGCGGAACAGGCTTCGAACACAACCTTCGAAGGTCTGGTTCGGAGGTACTTCGACAGCTCCGAACACAGGCTTCGAAGGAGCAAAAGTTCGAAGCCAAGAAGACTTCGCTCCACTAACAACCCTCGAAAATCTACTCTGCTAAGTCAGTGCAGGCTCCGCACACGAGGTGCTTCGAGCAGGCTTCGCACTTCACCCTTCGCAAGAGTGGACAGCCCTCTGAGGACTTCGACCAAGTACTTGGCGACAGCAACGGGTGCTGGGCTTCGTACCCGAAGGTCTACACGCACACGCAAATGGACTACGCTAAGGGCTTCGACACAAGAAGCACTACGGGAACAGAACAGGGCTTCGCTAGTAAGCAGCGAGGTCTTGCCTCGTGTTACACAGAGCGACAGCACACTGTAAAACACACTTCGCGATAAAAACACCCTTCGCCAAAACAGGCTTCGGTGAACTAAAACTAGCGAAGTATGCAATACGAGCTCAAGCAAAAGCACACAGAAGCAGGGCTTCGCCGCTTGAACAAGGAACACAAAATGAATTGAACTCAGAATGAATACAGTGAGGTTTGTCTACAGGAGCTCAACAGTAAATGCTCAAAAGTGTTAAATGTTTCCTACCGAGCCCCCATATTTATAGCCCACGGCTTCATCCTAAGGAAGTGACTACTTTACCCCTAGGGTTTACAACAGATTTGTCTCTACAGAACTAAGGGGTACAAAAGGTAGTCCACCTTTATTTTGGAGGCTTCTCTGTCAGCTGCAGAGGGGACAGTGTCAGCCTTTTTCAGAACAGACAGTGTCAGCCTTTACAGAGTTGACTTCTGGAACCTCCCTTCGCACGCGAGGGTGCGGTAGCTTCGGCGAGAAGCCAGCAGCCTGATGGCCTTCGCTCCGCCGAAGAATTCCTTCGATACAGTGACGGTTTTGAGCCGAAGCCGTCAAAGCCCTTGGGCCTTCGCACCACCACCTCCGGAGTGGATCACCACGGCTTCACAGCTACTCCGAGCTCGGACACCGTCCGTCCGTGTACCGAAGCCATGCATGGCCGAAGCACCACAAGTCATCCTCACTCCGAAGCCCCACCTTCGGAGTACCACCCTTCGAAGTCCCTCCTTCGTCCAAGGCCTCCGCATGAAGCATTCCATGAGCACTCCGTCGCAGTGCCTCTTCCCGAGCACACTCCACGACGAGCCTCACCCGGACAATGCCTTCGATGCACCTCGACTTCTGAGACCTTCGTCGGGTAACCTTCGAGTGTCTCCCTCCGGAGCACACTTCGAACTCCTTGCCTCCGTAGAGGACTTGGTCCACCAACTCCGAAGTCACTCCATTCGGAGTACCTTCGAAGTGCCTCACCTCCGAGGACTTTGTCTCGGAGTACCTTCAGCCGGAGCCACGCTCCGCACTCTCTGCCTTCACCTGGCACGACTCGACCCGAGGACCGACCCGGACCACCTTCGCAGCCACCGTGACGGAGCTCCCCGCTCCCCTGGCATCAAGCCTCCTGCTTGACCCAGGTTCACCCGGCTCGAACCCTGTCCGTCGCCTCCGAAGTCCCTGCGCACCACCGACAAACAGACAAGTGTATCCAGTACTCCGGAGACCTCTCCGGGTTAGCAACCTCCGGCACACACTCCGGTGTACCGCCCAAAGTACCGAAGCCATCGGTACGAACCCAGTCATCGTGTACTGCCGGACCCCTCCGACAGGCACACTCCGCTGCACAGCTGCAGCAAGCAAACACCGAACACACTCCGGTGAAACACCTCCGAACACCCTTCGGAGGTACCACCTCCGAAGCCCCTTCGGAGGTACCCTTCGAACAGAGGGTAAATAATCCTGTCAATCACTCATCACATACACCGAAACCACCCTTGGTTTCTCAATCTCCCCCTTGATGAGTGCATTGACAACCAAATTGAAGTTCAAGAAAATGTAAAATTTTCAGCACACAAGTGACCATAAAAACTCAAAAAGAGCCAAAGCATGTCACTTGATAAAAGAAATTTTCTCCCCCTTTGTAAAAGAGTAAAAGCCCCTTCGGCAAAACTCCCCCTGAGTTGAGCAAATGTTTCTCCCCCTTTATGTCAAAAATCTCTCCCCCTTTAGAAATAATGCCTTCTTGCAGCAGAGAACATAGCAAAATCTCTCCCCCTTTGGCAATGCAAGCATCAAGGAGCATTCAAAAGATGCAAAGCTGCGAAATGAATAGAATTGCAAAGACATATAATGCAAGAATATGCCAAAATTAACACAAATGATCATGTGCTCAGCTCAATTTAACAATCTGTGAAACAAGATGATGGCATGTGATTTTGTCATTTTGAAGGAAAAGCATCACCACTTAATCACAGTAGTTAGACATGAGAAGGCAAGGACTGCGCAAAGCTAACAAATTCTACCCTAGACAGACAAGTCTTGTTCAAAAGGAGCTGTGAAAGCAAACTTGATGATCAATTAATTTTGTTGTTCTTTGTCTTAATGCCAGGGGTTATTTGTTTGACTACCTTATACTTTCCAATCAGGCCAAGCCTAGGCATGAAAGCCATCTGAAGCTTGAGGCGGTGATTTTGGCATACACTACACTATTCCAGTTCAGACCAAAGTGCAATGGTAAGCAGTCTAGAATAGAGTAGTGCGACAAACAAACCCTCCTGGATCTTTTCATTTAAACCAGGCAAATCATGGATTTTTGATTTTGATTCAGATGAATGAAATATTTTGATGAATATCCATGAATAAAGAACACAATTTTGCAAATTTTAGCATCCAAGGAACAGTTTCTTGCTGTCAAGTAGATAAAAGATAGCTAAAGGCAGTCCAGCCTAAACAAGCTAGATACAAGATTGTGCGGTGAGCAAGTTTTGATTTTAGAAAATAAAACATCATGCACAATCAATGTTCCAGACATATTTCACAGAGCTGAGCTGTCATGATTTCTTTGAATTAAAAGCAGGCATATAATAGCAAAATATGTAAATGCAATTTCACCCATAAAGAGCATATGCAAGACAATTAAAATCAGCTCCCCCTCACAAAATGCCATAGGGATGACAAATACCAAGTTCCCCACGCAAGTAAGCAAATCGAGAAGCATCGAGGGGTTTTGTAAAAAAATCGGCAAGCTGGTGTTGGGTATCAACATATTGAAGTTCAATATCACCCTTCTCATTGTGATCTCTGAGAAAATGATACCGTACATCAATGTGTTTGGTTCTGGAGTGCTGAACCGGGTTGTTTGCAATACAAATAGCACTAGTGTTATCACAGAAAAGTGGAACACTCTTATAATCTAACCCGAAATCCCGCAAAGTGGAAATCATCCACAAAATCTGAGAGCAACAGCTAGCTGCAGCAACATATTCGGCCTCAGCCGTCGATTGTGCAACACTAGACTGTTTGCGGGACGACCAGCAAACCAGAGACGTACCCAGAAAATGACAAGTACCAGAGGTACTCTTCCTATCAATTCTACACCCAGCAAAATCCGCATCTGAATAACCTCTAAGACATAAAGATGAAGACGATGAATACCATATGCCAAATTCAAGGGTGTGTTTGAGATACCTTAGGATGCGCTTAACCGCTTGGCGGTGCGAAGCTCGTGGTGAAGCCTGAAAACGAGCGCACAGTCACACAGCGAAGTGTATGTCCGGCCTCGTGGCAGTCAAGTAGAGGAGGGAGCCGATCATGCTCCGGAACTCCTTCTGATCTACGGCTTCTCCATCTTCGTCAGGGTCCAACGCTACAGATGTAGCCATTGGAGTGGCGAGGGGCTTCGCATCGGACATGTCGAATTTCTTGAGCAGGTCCTTGGTGTACTTTGTCTGGTGGACAAAAGTACCTTGTTTGCTTTGCTTGATTTGCAAACCAAGGAAAAAGGTGAGTTCACCCATCATCGACATTTCAAACTCCCTGCTCATGGTATCTGCAAACTCGGCAACTAAAGCATGAGAAGAGCCACCAAAGATGATATCATCCACATAAATCTGCACTAGGAGGAAATCTTTGCCATGCTTGAGAGTAAACAAAGTTTTATCAACAGAGCCCATTAAATACCCTCGCTCAAGCAGAAAAGACTTAAGTCTATCATACCAAGCCCGAGGGGCCTGCTTGAGTCCATAAAGAGCCTTATGAAGTTTAAGGACTTTATGTGGGTACTTGGGGTTTTCAAAACCAGGGGGTTGTTTTACATAAACATCTTCACCTATGAAGCCATTAAGAAAAGCACTTTTGACATCCATTTGATAGAGTTTGAATCCCCGGGATGTCGCAAAGGCAAGCAAAATCCTAATGGCCTCAAGGCGAGCAACAGGTGCAAAAGTTTCAGTAAAATCAATCCCTTCTAGTTGAGAAAAGCCCTGAGCTACAAGTCTAGCCTTATTTCTAACAATTGTTCCATCCTCCCCTTGTTTATTTTTAAAAATCCATTTTGTTCCTATGAAATGAACATTAGGTGGAGGATCAACTAAAGTCCAGACTTGATTTCTTTCAAAATTCTCAAGCTCTTCATGCATGGCATTGATCCAACTAGAATCAGAAAGTGCATGACTAACATCTAAGGGCTCGAAAGAAGCAACAAAAGCAGCATTAGTAAAATGAGCGTGAGAACGTGTTACCCTTTGATCAAGCTCACCAATGATCTGCTCGGGAGGGTGCATCCTTTGAACATGATGTGGAGCCTCGCGGCGGGATGCAGTCTCCCCCTCAACTTGTGCGTTGGAGTGGTCCAAGATGACCGATGTTGAGGTAGTCGCTTCGGGACCTCGTGCCGAAGTAGTTGAAGCGGGGTCAGCTTCGGGGGTTGATGTCGAGGGCAGTAGGGGATCATCTTCGAATTCTCCGGGATCTTCTTCTTCGAATAAAGTTTGTTCCATGTCGTGTTCATTGGCCTGTTCAAAAGCAGAACTAACAGAGGGGGTTGATTCATCAAAAGTCACATCACATGACTCGATGACAGTGTTAGTCTCTAAATTATAAACACGATAAGAATGACCATGAGTAGTATAACCCAAAAAGATCCCGTCAGAAGATCGCGACTCAAATTTATCCAAGTTACCACGTTTTAGGATAAAGCAGCGACAGCCAAAAACTCGAAGATGAGTAACCTTGGGCTGTCTCCCAAAACGCAGCTCATAAGATGTCAAGTTCAAAATTGAGCGCAAGAAAATTCGGTTTGAGATGTAGCAAGCAGTGTTCATGGCCTCAGCCCAGAATTTTCTAGGAGTCCTATGCTCATCAAGCATCGTCCTAGCCATCTCAACCAAAGTGCGGTTTTTCCTCTCAACAACACCATTCTGTTGAGGAACTCGCGGAGCAGAGAATTGATGTTCTATGCCATGCTCCATGCAAAAGTCAACAAAGAGACTATTTTTGAACTCGGTGCCATTATCGCTTCGAATGAATTTTAATGCACCAGGGAGTTCTGTGAAAAGTCTCAAAGCCAAGCTCCGAAAGTGTGAAAACACTTCATCCTTGCTGGCAAGAAAGAAGACCCAAGAGTAGCGAGAGAAATCGTCGACAATAACAAGTACATACCACTTGCTGCCTAAAGAACTAACCCGAGAAGGACCTACAGTGTCCATATGGAGAAGTTCTCCGGGCTGTTCAGTCATCACTGTGGTGACTGGCGAATGCGAAGCCGCAATCATTTTTCCATGTCGACAAGGAGCGCAAACTAAATTCTTCTCAAACTTGAGCTTGGGCAATCCTCGGATCAGGCCTAGGGCACTCAGACGAGCGAGCAACTCAAAGCTCATATGCCCTAGTCTCCTATGCCACTTCCAAAGCTCAGAAGTCGAATGTGCAACAAGACAATGAGAAGAACCAGACGACTCTGAAAAATCAGCTCCAAAAACTCTCCCAACCCTAAAGATCTTACACACCACAACGCCATCCGAATTGAGCACTTGCGAAGTATCGCGATGAAATCGCACTTCGAAGTCCTCATCAAGCAACTGAGATACAGATAGCAAATTGTATCCCAGGTTTTCAACCAAAGCAACATCTTTGAGAGTGAAGTTCGAATTAATTCTTACCACACCTTTACCTTTCACTCTACTCCTTCGATTGTTTCCGAAGGTGATATGTTCCCTTTGCTTGGTTGTGGTGAGGCTGGAGAACCAAGCTGCATCTCCGGTCATGTGGCGCGAACAACCGGAGTCCATGATCCACGTGCCCTCCAAGCCTCGACCTGTCGCCTACACATGATGAGAACGCCTCGATCGCTCAGTGCTGGGGTGAGTGAAATAATGACGAGGCATCCAGCACTGAGTGACACGAGTAGTAGGCACAGTAGAAGTAGACGGTCTACGCACATAAAAATCAGAATGATGCAAAGTGCGAGGTCTACCTACATGCAAAGAACAAAAAGCATGTAGAGGTCTCCTACTCTGACGAGGTACAAACCTACTCGCCCGAGGTCTACCACCATATGGAATATGGTGAACACCTTGAGGAGCAAAACCTCTCCGAGAAGCACGAGGAGCCTCTAAAACAGGACGAGAGTAGAACTCAGACTCATGCATACCTAAAGATGGGTAATGCATGTCCTGATAGCTCATCGCCTGTGCACGTCGCTCATCCTTGATGCGACGGAAACAGAAACCAACCAAATGACCCGCCCTCTGACAATAAGAACAGTGAAACACTCTCCTGGGGGCACTCTCATGGGTCATAGGAGCAACTCTCACAGGCTCCTTGGGTTTCTTCTGAGTGGCTTTCTTGGGAGGATTTTTCTTGGCAGGAGGTGTGGTTTTCTTTGGTGGATGGGTAGGCTTTTTGGCTGATGGGGTGTCCAACAGAGCTCTCTCTTTCTCTAGGGTGGTGGGAGAGGTAAAAACAGTTTTGGCCTTACTGTCTGAAGCTATCCTCTCAAAACCCAATCCTAGAGCTACCCCGGCTCTGTCAGCACACAACTTGGTCTTGGCCAAGAGCAAATCCATCCTACCCTTCCCCTCAGTGCATTTGTTCACCACAGAAAGAAGGTATTCATTTTCGGACATGAGGTTTTCAGCTCGCTCTCTAACAGTGCATAGCTGGTCCTTAAGGGTAATGCATGTGTCACACACAGGCTGCACATCCTTAGAACTACCGGCCTTTTCCAATCTAGCCTCCAAATCATGAACATGCTTATCACGTAAATTAATGCTATCGCGTAATAAAGAGCAGTTCATGCAATCAATAACATCATGAGGTCTAGAATCCACCTCCAAAAGCTGCTTCTGTGCAGTCTCAAGCTCAGAAAGAGTTTGAGCATGTACAGAACGCAACTGAGCAAGCTCACCCATGACAACAGAACAAGATTCACATTCAGCATCATTAAACTTAGACTTAAGCATGGCATATTCAGTAGAAATAGTTTCTAACCTAAGTCTAAGGTCTTTTCTTTCTCTAGCGGCTTGCACAAGTAATCTATCCTGACCAAGCACTACTTCATTCAGCTCATCTAATTTAATTAGTAGCTGGTCGGATGATAGGTTTACCTCAGATGAGTCAAGCTCATCGCCGCTGTGATCGCTGTCGGCCATGAAGCACAGGCCGGTGAAGTCACGTCCCTTCTTGTCCTTTTTGTCCTCCTTCCTTGGGGACTCCTCCTCCTCAGAGCTCGACTCCTCAGTTGAGGATGTGTCGATGTCGCTGAGAGCAGCAACAAAAGCTCTGGAAGCGGCCTTGGCTACTTTCTTAGCCATCTTGCCGCGCTTGCCCTTCACAAAGGGCTTCCTCTCCTTCTTGTGGTATTTGGGGCGCTCACTCTCATCTCTCTTTTTGACCTTGGGGCAATTGGCCTTGATGTGAGAGGTGTCGCCACATTCATAGCAGCCACTAAAACCACTTCTCCTCTGATCCCGTCTCTCATGATGAAAGCGGGTGAACCTCCGGGCAATGAGAGCAAGCTCGTCATCAGCTAGAGTATCCACCTGCTCCTTTGTGACGGAGACCAGGGAGGACAAAGCAAAACCATCTGCAAGAACACAAGTGCCTGATGTGCTTGGTTCTGCAGTGGTGCCACGACTAGTGCTAGAAACCAATGCCAATGGCTGTGGCAAAGAGCTTCTGTGCACTGCAAGAGATGCCTTGGCAATCTCTGTGGACTTCAGCTTGCTAAAGAGTTCATCACAGGTTAGAGTGTCATAGCCTGTGGACTCCTCAATGCTGGATATCTTCACCTCCCATATGCTACGGTCAAGAGCATAGAGAAGCTTGATAGCCCTGTCGTGATCACTGTAAGCAAGCGTCCCGTTGGATCGCAAGTTACTCACTATCGCGTCAAAGCGAGAAAACATGGCATCTACAGATTCACCAGGTGCCTGCACAAACAGCTGATACTGTTGATTGTAGGTGCTTTGGCGCCTGGCCTTAATCTGAGCAGAGCCCTCATGAAAGACAGTGAGCGTTGTCCAAATTTCCCTAGCAGTCCTAAGGTGCTGTACCCTATCGAACTCACTCCGACTCAAACCAATGAACAGTATGTTCCTTGCCTTCGAGTTGGCAATATACTGATCTTTTTCAGTTTGAGTGGTGCGGGTATCAGGGATGGAGTATTGTGAGTCCACAATCTCCCAAATTGCATTTCCTTGGCTTAACAAGTAAGCCTCCATGCGCACCTTCCAGTATGCAAAATCTGTCCCATCGAACAGAGGAATTTTACTGCCTCTATCCATGTCGCCAACAGATCACAAAACCGGTTAAGGTCAACTGGTGATCTTAACCTGCTCTGATACCAATTGTTGGACCGGAAACGGCGACCAGAGGGGGGGTGAATGGGAGCTTTTAAAATTTCTGGTTAAAAACTTAGCCTTCGGTTCTGTTCTGTCTTCTGCGGAACAGGCTTCGAACACAACCTTCGAAGGTCTGGTTCGGAGGTACTTCGACAGCTCCGAACACAGGCTTCGAAGGAGCAAAAGTTCGAAGCCAAGAAGACTTCGCTCCACTAACAACCCTCGAAAATCTACTCTGCTAAGTCAGTGCAGGCTCCGCACACGAGGTGCTTCGAGCAGGCTTCGCACTTCACCCTTCGCAAGAGTGGACAGCCCTCTGAGGACTTCGACCAAGTACTTGGCGACAGCAACGGGTGCTGGGCTTCGTACCCGAAGGTCTACACGCACACGCAAATGGACTACGCTAAGGGCTTCGACACAAGAAGCACTACGGGAACAGAACAGGGCTTCGCTAGTAAGCAGCGAGGTCTTGCCTCGTGTTACACAGAGCGACAGCACACTGTAAAACACACTTCGCGATAAAAACACCCTTCGCCAAAACAGGCTTCGGTGAACTAAAACTAGCGAAGTATGCAATACGAGCTCAAGCAAAAGCACACAGAAGCAGGGCTTCGCCGCTTGAACAAGGAACACAAATGAATTGAACTCAGAATGAATACAGTGAGGTTTGTCTACAGGAGCTCAACAGTAAATGCTCAAAAGTGTTAAATGTTTCCTACCGAGCCCCCATATTTATAGCCCACGGCTTCATCCTAAGGAAGTGACTACTTTACCCCTAGGGTTTACAACAGATTTGTCTCTACAGAACTAAGGGGTACAAAAGGTAGTCCACCTTTATTTTGGAGGCTTCTCTGTCAGCTGCAGAGGGGACAGTGTCAGCCTTTTTCAGAACAGACAGTGTCAGCCTTTACAGAGTTGACTTCTGGAACCTCCCTTCGCACGCGAGGGTGCGGTAGCTTCGGCGAGAAGCCAGCAGCCTGATGGCCTTCGCTCCGCCGAAGAATTCCTTCGATACAGTGACGGTTTTGAGCCGAAGCCGTCAAAGCCCTTGGGCCTTCGCACCACCACCTCCGGAGTGGATCACCACGGCTTCACAGCTACTCCGAGCTCGAACACCGTCCGTCCGTGTACCGAAGCCATGCATGGCCGAAGCACCACAAGTCATCCTCACTCCGAAGCCCCACCTTCGGAGTACCACCCTTCGAAGTCCCTCCTTCGTCCAAGGCCTCCGCATGAAGCATTCCATGAGCACTCCGTCGCAGTGCCTCTTCCCGAGCACACTCCACGACGAGCCTCACCCGGACAATGCCTTCGATGCACCTCGACTTCTGAGACCTTCGTCGGGTAACCTTCGAGTGTCTCCCTCCGGAGCACACTTCGAACTCCTTGCCTCCGTAGAGGACTTGGTCCACCAACTCCGAAGTCACTCCATTCGGAGTACCTTCGAAGTGCCTCACCTCCGAGGACTTTGTCTCGGAGTACCTTCAGCCGGAGCCACGCTCCGCACTCTCTGCCTTCACCTGGCACGACTCGACCCGAGGACCGACCCGGACCACCTTCGCAGCCACCGTGACGGAGCTCCCCGCTCCCCTGGCATCAAGCCTCCTGCTTGACCCAGGTTCACCCGGCTCGAACCCTGTCCGTCGCCTCCGAAGTCCCTGCGCACCACCGACAAACAGACAAGTGTATCCAGTACTCCGGAGACCTCTCCGGGTTAGCAACCTCCGGCACACACTCCGGTGTACCGCCCAAAGTACCGAAGCCATCGGTACGAACCCAGTCATCGTGTACTGCCGGACCCCTCCGACAGGCACACTCCGCTGCACAGCTGCAGCAAGCAAACACCGAACACACTCCGGTGAAACACCTCCGAACACCCTTCGGAGGTACCACCTCCGAAGCCCCTTCGGAGGTACCACCTCCGAAGCCCCTTCGGAGGTACCCTTCGAACAGAGGGTAAATAATCCTGTCAATCACTCATCACATACACCGAAACCACCCTTGGTTTCTCAGTAGTAAAACCACCCTAGAGCACATAGGCCAATTCCTAGCGCAATGTGGTGAAGCTAGTGGGTCGGATGCGCTGTAGCTTAGATTATTTTCTCTATTGCTTTCTGGCACTGCTTTCACTTGGTTTTTGGTGTTACTATCGAACGCCATGCAGACTTGGGCCCAATTAGAGCAGAAGTTCCACCACTACTTTTATATTGGGGAAACTGAGCTTAGGCTCTCACACTTGATATTGGTTAGAGAAAAGGCTAGCGAGAGTGTCTCTGAGTATATTAGGCACTTTAGGGACACCAGAAACCGATGTTTTAGCCAGAACATTTCTGAGAGAGACTTGGACGACCTAGCTTTTAATGGCTTACACTCCGAACTTAAGGAGAAGCTAGATGGCCAGGATTTCCTCGAGGTTAGTCAAGTCCTACAAAAGGCTCTCGTTCAGGAAAGCTGAGCCAAAAGTAAGAAGTTCACCAAGACATTTAACAAACCCATGGCTGAGGTGCACGTCATGGAGCACTTCGATGAGGAATCATCGAAGAGCGAGGATGACTAGGCCAACATGTACACAATAGAATGGACTTGGTCTAGCAAGACCAAGCCCGTTACTTGCTGTGAGTTATGGCCGTCTCCCACTAAGAGTCAGCCTAGTGAAGTAAAGTATGCATTTGACGTGACCAAGTGCGACAAAATATTTGATTTTTTTGTTGAAAAACAAGATCATCAGGTTACCGAAGGGTCACATCATTCCAATTGCCGATGGCCTGAAGAAACACACTTAATGTAAGTGGTATGATTCACATTCTCATTCTACTAACGATTGCAATGTTTTTCGTCGACAGGTTCAATCGGCCATAGAGGAAGGATGATTGAAGTTGGATACAGTTCCTAAGATGAATATTGACCAAGACCCCTTCCCCGTGAACACTATCGATATCGATGGGAAGAAGGTGTTGATTTGGCCCGAGCAGGCCAGGTCGGCTAAGGGGAAGGAGGTCATGATCAGAGAGCCTCACATACACACACTCGTGCTAAATAATCCCGAGGTAGGAGTGTGGAAAGTGAACACCAACGCATCATCTTCGGCTAGAGCCCGCAATAAGCCGAACATGACATACGAGATGCTGCTATAGATTCACAAGAAGAGGGCCGAGCAGCAAACACTCAAATAGGACCACCAAGAAGGCCGAACCCTTCGTAGAGAAATGAGTTCGGCCCGCGGTGGGCAAAGCCACTAGAGCCACCTTTTCCTCCACCACAGTATCACCGGACGATGACACAGTGGACTCCGTGTTACTTTTCGCCTCCCGGGTAACCTTCCCTCTAATATGTTGCTCCATTCGTGCCTTTCGATTTTATAACATGCAGAATCAAATGTGTGCGGCAAGGGGTGACGTCTTCTATAGGTTGTCTGTCACACCATGGAGGCGTCCAGAGGATGTGTTCGAGGCTATCATGGTCAAGGTGTGGTCCTAGGACATCCCAATCCCTAAGTGGATGCCCTCGGAGAAAAATAGAGGCGAGTCGCAAAAGACGACCGAATAGGAGCCTATCAGTCTGACCATAGCCCTAGGGCTGGTCAAACCACCCTCACCGCCCTGGTCTGACTGGCCTATTGTGGCCGGTCCAGCCGATAGTTTCCAATCTGCCGACGATAGTCGGTCCAACCGGCCCAGTATGGTCGGTCCGACTAAAAGGACGCGGTCCAACTGGACTATCACCATGTAGATGCCAATTGTAGTAGTGACGCTGCTATGATTGATGAAATACCATGGAAACTTTATTTTTATGGTTCATCTTGCAAGATAGGCCAATGTGTTGGAGTTGTGATCATATCACCTAGTGGTATGAGTTTCGAGTCCTCAGCCCGTTTATAATTTCATTGTACTAATAATCAAGCCGAATATGAAGCTTTATTGCTAGGACTTGAATTGTTAAGCTCCATGGATGTTAAATATGTTCATGCATATGGTGATTCTCTATTAGTTGTTCAACAAGTAGCTAGAAGTTCTCAATGCTTTCATGGTTTGCTAAATAGATATTTCGATAAATGTTTAGACATAATTGGCACTTTTGACGATTTTGAGATTTCACATGTGTATAGAGAAGCCAATTCAGTAGCAAATGATTTGGCTCAGCAAGCATCTGGTTACCAAGTAAAAAGAGGTAAATTTTTCACACAAGAAATGTTGATGCTTGACTTAGTTTTACCATGCGAGTCAGAGCATATTAGTCTGATCGGTCTGACATGGCCTGTTCGACCGCAAGTGTCTGGTCGGTCTGACCGCCCCGTGTCAGCTAATTGACAATAGCTGGTCTGACTGGCCCAATGTGGCTAGTCTGACTGCACTGTGTCAGGATGGTTTTAGGCATGGGGGGCAACCCGAGGTTTGTGATTTAAATGCCAATTGAATCGATAATTTTGCGAGTGCTTTAGAAAATCATGGTGATGATTGGAGGGCTCTAATTATTCAATATTTGAGATATGCATTTGATCGAAAAGTTTTGGACAAGCGTTTAAATTTGTGTTTCTTGATGATGAGTTGTATCGCCAAACAATTAATGGAGTACTTTTGAAAAGTTTAAATGCCGATCAGTCTAGACTTGTTGTGGGTAGAGTACATGAAGGTCTTTGTGGTACTCACCAGTCGACCCAGAAAATGAGTTGGTTACTCAAAAGAGCTGGTTTTTATTGACCGACTATGACTGAGGATTATTTTAGGTACTATAGACGATATGAAGCCTGTCAAATGTTTGGTAATATTCAGCTTGCCCCTGCGTATTTTCTCAATCCTATTATGAAACCATGGTCGTTCTGAGGTTGGGCCTTGGACTTCATCGGCCAAATTTATCCTTCCACTTCAACAGGGTATCGATTCGTGTTGATGGCTACAGATTACTTCACCAAGTGGACCGACGTCGTGCCTCTCAAGAACATGACGCATAACGAGGTAATTGATTTCATCTTGCAACCCATTATACATAGATTTGGTATTCCCCAGACACTCACTATAGATTAGGGTGCTTCGTTTGTTTCAAAAGAGGTGTGAGATATTTCCAAATCTTATGCTATAAAGTTTATAAACTCTTCACCATACTATGCTTAGGCCAATGGTGTGGCCGAGTCTAGTAATAAGACTATGATTAAGCTTATTAAGAAAAAGATTGAAGAGTTTCCTATAAGGTGGCATGAAGTGCTTTCTGATGCATTATGGGCATGTAGAGTTGCGAAGCGTGGCACCACCAATGTGAGTCCATATGAGTTGGTGTATGGACAATAAGTCATTTTACTCGTAGAGGTGAATCTTGGCTCGTTGAGGTTGCTTAAGCAGGATGACTTATTGGTCATTGATTATGAAGTTCTCTTGAAGGACAATTTGGAAGAAGTGACTGATAAGAGGTTAAGAGCTCCAGAGGCAATACAAAGAAAAAAACAAGAATGGCTAGAGCTTATAATAAAAAGGTGAAAGCAAAATCGTTTCAAGTTGGTGACTTGGTTTGGAAGACGGTTTTGCCTTTAGGCACTAAAAGTCCAAAATTTGGTAAATGGTCGCCTAGTTTTGAAGGTCCTTTTAGAGTTATTAAAATCGCTCAAGGTAATGCGTATTTGCTAGAGTTTTTGAAAGGAGAGCGATTTCGTAAAGCTTTGAATTGTAGGTATTTGAAAAAGTACATCCCAAGTTTGTGGAAAAATGCTTGAAGTGTCACTAGGCTGATATGGAGTATATCGCCCTTTGTCCGTTGTGCTTTTGGTTCACTAAGTGTTGCAAAACACAGGGGGCATGTGTTGATAGCAAAAAGTGGCATTAATTGTCAAAATGTCAGAATTGGTACTTTTGGATGAAAATATGCAATTTCCTGGCACAGGCTAGTCTGACCAGAATATCCACTTCGGTCTAACCAGACTAGGTCCGGTCAGACCGTCCCAATCTGAGTCCGATTCAAATTAGCTGATTTCGAGTAAATTTTATCCCTAATCAAATTCTAATGACTTGGGTTCGTTATGGAGAAGATTAAAGGGTTAATTCTTTCTGTGCCATTACAATTTTTACAGTTTGTCAATATGCTATCGACATGTCATTGACAAATAGGGACCGCCACAGTCACTGACATTGGCATGTTGGCAATTTTTGAAAATTATAATGACATGTGAGTAATTTTCCCAAGATTAAAGCCCAGTAACGTCATGTTCAACCCCTATAAATATAGGGACAAGGCCGATTCAAGGGACCATCCCTGAAACCCTAATAGATCCAATCTATTATTTACCTTGAATCATCTTTACGTTCAATCTACTTTCGTTGCCCTAGGATTAACCAAGTAACATCCATCTTTGTTGGTTTGCCCTGTAAACCATCCCTCCGCCATGTCGTAATCACGGTAAGCTTTGTTGATTCACTCGTGAATCACCTGTTTAATCCACGTAATGGATTTCTATCGATTATACCGTTTTTATCGGTAATTTGGTCTACAGGACGAATTTCCCCTGATTTCATGGTGTTTTTGTAGTGTTTTCATCCATCTCTTCTTCGCCAAGAACTGTTGTACCCATCCTTCTGCGACAAAATGGTCACCGGAACCTCGGAGACCAACGTCCAGGAACCGTCGGTTTGACCGGAGGCATTACCTCGGTCTGACCAGCCGATGCCACTCTATCATCTGACGTGTTGGTAAGCTGCTGTCTGTGAGATCGGAATGGCGACTAGACGGGGGTGAATAGGTGCCTTGACAAATTCTTGTGAATAAGAAAACCTTTTAAAAACACCCCAACGCATCTCTAAACTTACAGAAATCAAATGTGAGACTTACAAATCAACTAAGAATGGAATTTAGTCTCAAACAAGGTTTTTGTATAAATCATAGACTGATCGGACGAGACACTCTGTCGACAATTGAAACTCCGAAACAGATTCCTTAGATCGACACTTGGTTTGCCGACAGGACCCTCTCGGTAAACAGTGAGTCGACAAAGTTCAGAAACTTGAAAACTAAAATTAATACCACATCCTGCAGCAATCAGTTAATTCTGAAAAAGGTAATCATCAAAATTTGGACTTCAACAACATTAACAAATATAACAGATGATAAAAGAGGAATGAATATTGAAACAAATTTAGTTTGTGCAAAAGTGACATTTCAGTACTTCTTTCACTGAATTAGGATTACAGAAATCTGTTTGAGAGCATATGTAGCAAACACATGTTCAGAATAAGATCAGTTATTATAAATTGAATGTACTCTGTTGCAATCAGCAGAACAAACACAGACTTCAGTCTAAAACTCACAAGAAAATTGATCTTCACTTTTACTGAAATCCTGTAGCAAAATAGATCCAATTCTGAACATTCATTCTCACAGTTTCAGTACTAATGAAAAATGACTTTCAATCTCTTCAGTTTTCTATTTTGCACTGAGCAACCATCAACATATATTCAGAACATCCATAATAGCAGAAATACATCAACCTGAATAGTACAAGATCATGTACTGATTGTGTCAATTCCTATTGAAATTAGATTCAAAGTGAAAATTCAGAATTGAACACACACATCCAAAAACCAAGATTATTTCAGTTTAATTTGTGGTAATCTTGTTCACTTTGCAAAAACAAATTTTCACATATCTGCAAGTATTGATTTAAACTTCTCAAGAACAGATTACCTCAAATACAAAACTTCAGTTCATATGTCTTTGAATGAAAAACTGAAACATAGATGTATCAAAAGGATTGAAATGTCTTGCTCATTATGAAACCAAGAGAGCTCGCACTGTGGTTTCTGTCTTTATGATGAGTGATTGACAAGGTTGAGTGATCTGGTGAATGAGTGAGTGATGGTTTGATTGCATCGATGGGATCGATGTGTGATTATGGAGAGTAGATGCCGAGGGGATCGGTGTGCGTCGCATTTTGTGTTTTGTCTTGTCTCATGTGTGCAGGGTGGAGATGCTAACCAACTATCACCGGCGGGTGATCAAGGCTCGAGCATGGAGCTCGATGCTAGAGGATCAAGGATGCCGGGTGAAGTTGGAGATGATCTCAGGATTGCACTTGGAGATAGAGCAAGACGTGGATGGACGGATGGTCAAGACAGCGTGATGGTCAAGTCAGCGAAAGGGAGGCTAGTGCAAGTGATCAGGCGGCTCGAGGGGATCGAGAGCGGGAGAGACTTGCTGGCGGTCGAGTTCGCAGATTGGCGTCACATGTCGGCGATCGAGGAGGCTTTGTCGGTTTTTACTGAAAACCATCTCATCTCTAAATGTTTTTAAATTCCAATAATTAGGAGTTTATTTTCGTTTAGTAATTTAGATTAAGTGTAAACTTTTAGTATTTTTCGGAATTGTCAAAATTCTGAAAATATATTAAAAGTATAGGTTTAAGTGTTGTAATAAATTAGGTATATTCCTTGTGTATTTTTTGGATTTTAATTCTGAAAAATACCAAAGGGTATTTTAGGTTTAATTAGTTTTAAGTATTATTTTCTAATTAAATCCTAAGGGCATTTTGGGGTTTTTCTTTGTGGGCTTGCCTATATAAAGGACCCAAAGGCCTAGGGTTGGTGTGACTTTTGTGGCTGTCATTAGACTCTTTCAGCTGAACATTTTGGGGACTACCGACCACAATTTCTATTTTGTTCTAGCCTTTTTGCTGTTCTTAATTTCGTGCTTGGTGTTCATCATTCGGATCAAGCAAAAACAACATCCAGGAGCTTCCAGCACAGGTACTGTTCATCCTTTTTAGATTCACTTGTGGAGTCGAGTTTTGATCTGTTTTGGTATTGTTCTTGGACCTAAGTTCTACATATATTTTGTTGTCAAAGTTTCAAGGGTTCCATGTTTGAAATTTGCAAAAGTTTTTGACCACTTCTGCATATATTTTCTTGTCCAACAAAGTGCCTAAAAAGTTCTGAAAACTATTGATTTCTGCCAAGTTGTGTTATGTTTTTAGTCTGAATTCAATCTTTGAGGTGATTTTTGATCAGTTTTGGTTCTGTTATTGGACCTGAGTTCTACATAACTCTTGTTATCCATGTTACAAGGGTTCCATGTTTGAAGTTTGCAAAAGGTTCTGAACACAGCTACATATAGTTTTTGGCTCATCTATATGCTATAAAAATTCTAGAAGGTGGTCATTTGCTGAAAATCTTGAAGGCTGATAGTTGAATCTAGAAACATTTTTCTCCCTTCTTTTTCTTTCTTAGCTTGCCGATCATGTGATGCTGTATGCAGTGATACTTTTCACCATTAACAACTGCATGTACTGCCAAGCACATGTTCCACTTAGCCCATTCTGAAATTGTTTTTATTATGTGAGTCTTTTGTATAGAAAGAAAACATTTCAGAGCTATTTTTAAAGTGCAGTCTTTATGTGTGCAAATTCAGTGCTAGTGATCCCTCAATCTATCATTTGACATAATATCAGATAGGTGGGTGATAGCATCTGTTTTTATCAGAGTCTTTACTACATCTGCTTCCGCTTGTTCATTTAGAGGTGCATTGAGTGATTTGAAAAGGCCACCATATTCGCAAGAATTTGTCGAGACGCCTATTCACCCCCCCTCTAGTAGCCATTCCGATCCCACAATCATTGATGAATTTCAAACCAGTCAAGGAACACAGAAAATATTTCAACAATCAGAGTCAGCAATACTGATTTTTCTGATCAAATACAGTACATACACAATTAACAGAGTTAAACCAGAATGAAAGGTTATCGGTTGCTACGGCAGAACTTTTTACAAACTGAAAAGTAACTTTACCTCAACAGATTAGCAATGACATCATTCTGGAAATAGTTAGCAGACCAACTTTATCACAGAATAGACTCAAGGACAGTGAAGTCATCTCTGAATATCCTGCTCAACTAAACCTACCGAACTAGTTGATTCTGTATAAAGTACGAACAAGGTTGCAGTTTTTTCTGAAACAATCTGAGTAGAACTCACAGGAATTGCAATCAGTAAATAGGCAAGAAAGTTCCACAGATTTTCCAAAAAGTTGAAGTATAACCAACAGTTCTGCAGAATATACAATTTTTGCTTCTTGACAATTCATGGCAAAAGAATAGTAGCATGGCAGATTCTGTAGATCATCTAAAAAACAGTGGATGAGAAGATACTCAGAAATCAGAAACAAATCAACTACTCTTTGTTGATCTTTAGATGGCCAATACAATAAAACTGCAGTGAAAACTCCTATTGAAAAGATAAAGAAGATGACACAGATGCTTCTCAAAAGACAAACGTTAACATATGAACTACTGTTCTTCATCCGAAAAAGGCTACAGTCCTTTGATCATCAACTTTAACTAGATGAAAAGTAGTTTTCTGTGATTAACCAACCAAATATTCAACACAAGACTCACATCTTTTGTCAAGAATCACAAACAACAGGAGCAGCAAGCAAATAACCAGAAGAATCAGTTGTGGGAGCATAACAAAGGTTCAGCCGAAACCTGATATTGAATAGTCTTTTCATCATAGAACATGAAGATGGCAGGAAGTTTTATAGTTGTGCTTCTCCAGCAAGAACATTGCCATTGAGGCTGCAAATCAGGGACAAAACAACTAAAAAACTCGTGGAGAAAAAACAAGAACAGAGATTAGCAGAAATCATTTGGTTTGGAAGAAGAACAACACGACTACACACAAATCATTGAGAGAAGGTCCCGCTTGGGTCATTCTTAGTTGACAAAAACAATAGTAAATGATGCACTGTTCACGGTAAGAAGTAAGCAACAGGAAAGGCAAATCCAACTCAGAGCAAAAATTTTCAGGTATTCAAATCATCTGAATGAACATATTTTGGAGAAGATGACTTCAGTGCAGAAAAGAAAATTTCTGGTTCTCATTCAAGTGGACACCCCAAACCCTTAGGCATGGGGACCTTTATATAGGCTCACCTATTAAAGTAATCCCCAAAATGCCATTAGGGTTAAAGTTGATAGTATTTTTAGAATTACGAATTCTGAAAATCCATTAATGAAACTCCTAATTTCTTACATCATAGACACTATTCTTTTAATATTTTTTCAGAATTAAGAATTCCAAAAAATACTAAAAGATTACACTTAATCTAGACGACAAAACAAAAAATAAACTCCTAATTACTGGAATTAAAAATATTTATGTTACGACGGTTTTCAGCAAAAACCGATAAAGCTTCCTCGATCGCTGACATGTGACGACAATCCGTGAACTCGACCGCCAGCAAGTCTCTCTCGTTCTCGATCCCCTCGAGCCGCATGATCACTTGCACTGGCCTTCCTTTCGCTGACTTGACCGTCATGCTGTCTCGACCATCCATCCGTCTATGTCTTGCTCTATCTCCTCGTGCACTCCTGAGATCATCTCCAACTTCACACGGCATCCTTGATCCATTGGCATCTGTTGACACGAAAACGTGCCCCCGCACTTGGGTCAGTCTGACGATCCAAAAGCGCACGGATACATAGGGACAACCCTAAGCGTGACGTGGCACCGATGTCGCGTTCCGACTACCCTTAATAGTGATAAGGGAGGTGGAGTCGCTAGACAACCAAATTACACAAAATAATCCAATTAGCCGAAAGAAAATAGGTTAAACAGAATAAAATCAGCAAACCAGTTGGAGCCCATCTGGTTCAAAGTCTGATACGAAGGATGCGCCGAAGAGTACCTTCGGCGTCTGGCGCAAAGTGCTCCGTCAGCGTTCGGACTGATCCGGCCGAAGATGGACTCTGAACGGACCTGGACGCGGTGATCACCTCCGAACAGTGGGGTTCGGCGTGAGATCTTCGATATAGCAAACGACAGAACAGTGACGCGAGGGTCACGCGTGAGTGCAACTTTGTCCGGTTGTGGGACCGAAAGTAGCGACCAGAGGGGGGGTGAATGGGCGCCTAAAAATTTCTTGCTAAACTAAGATCTAATTCCAACACCCAAACAAACTTAACCAGACAAATAATATTAGCAAGACAAATTACTGGAATTAAAGTTGTCTGGCTTAAAAATGACCGATGTCCTAATTAAAATGATATTAAAAATAATCTAAACAAAAATACCGTAGTAAATAAAAACTACTGGATAAAACATGAAATTTTTATATTTCAGTTTAGAAATAAAATACTAATCAATTGAATAGGCCTCAGATCATTAAAATTAATTCAGTACTAAATCGAAAATATTGTACGCAACAGCTAGAAAAATATTTCTATGACTAATAGAATTTTCGGTTAATTTTTATATGAGCCGATTAAACAAATATATTTAAATAAATAATACGAGATAATTAATAAGCAGATTAAATAATAATTTCTAGCAGATAAAAGTAATCTACTAAACTACTAAAACAGATTTACTGTTAATTAAAAAAATAACCATTTATTTAATTGACTAGCTGAAAAATAGCAGATGAAAACTACTTACCTTCATTTGTGGATCTCGCCGTTGATCGCAACGCCGTCCCGTGTGTACACCGGCCCGAGTACTTGCTGTGCGTGCGGCTGGAGAGCACAATGGCGCATCAAACAAGAGCTAGCCGCAGCGAGGTGCAGGGGCTAGTAGCGCAAGGCTGCAGCGCTGCAATCTGCCGCCGAGCGCCGGCCAGCACTGCGCAAGGCAAAAAAAATCCGGCCGACGTGAAGAAAACAAACAGCAGCGTGCTGCTTCTGGCTTGGAGATAAAAAAACAGCCTAGGGGCTGCTGCTCGATGGTGATTTGACCACACAAAAATTCTGCTGCTGCTGCCACTTCAACAAAACAAAAAAAACCTGCGTATCCGTCCGCTGCGTCTGTTCGGTTCGCCAGATAACCAAAAAAATGTTGCTGTGAGGAAGAGCGGAACAGACGATTGCTTCGGCGAAAAAGAAAAGTTAAACTGTAGATTGATCTCGAGAATAATAAAAATGACAGTCATCTATCCCCAAGGGGATAGGGGCCTATTTATAGGCAAATCCTAATACATGAAAAGACTACTTTACCCTCAGGTAAAATAAACTAACTCTAAAATAAATTCCGAAAATTACTAAAATATTCTTAGAAAAATTAACTGACTCGAATAAAAATATTCTAAACTTAAAAACTAAATATTAATATCCTAAAAAAACGAATTAACGATAGATTGTCAGTTTTACGCCGAAACTGACAAAGCGTCCACCGTCTTCGCACCGGGTACCCGGATTGGGCCGACCCGACCCCGCAGCTCCTTCAGCCTGGCAATCGCTCGCCGCCCTTGTACCTGAGTCAAACCCAGTCAACAGACCAGTGGATCATCTGCCGCTCCTAGCCATGTACCCGGATTGGGCCAGCCCGACTCCGCAGCTCCTCTGCCCGGCCGTCGCTCACTGCCCGTGTACCTGAGTCACATGCGCCTCAGACTCGGCAGGTCTCCATCTCTCTCTTCCTTTGACTTCCGTTGACAATCACTCATCACATCTGGAATATCTAAACCATATTCTTCAACATGGTTTCTCAATCTCCCCCTTGATGAGTGCATTGTCAACACCCTTTTCAGCTCATCTCCAGAACCTGCAAAACATGTGGAAACAAGAAAACAAAAACAAAAAGAAAATAGAAGAGAGAAAATAAAAGTTTAACCTTAATGACCAAAAGTCAGATAAAAGCAAGAAAAATGTGGTCATTATGGTTAACCAAAAAAATAAAGACTCAAAAATAAGTGCAAATCTCAGAATTGCCAATAAGGAAACTAAAAAGTAAACTCCAAAATTTCTCCCCCTTGTTGACAATTGGACTCATCAAGTGAGACTAAATGCACTTAAAGAGACATAAACACAAACTCCCCCTGAAATGCAGCTCCCCCTCAAAATATGCTATGAATGCAGATGGGGTGCAGGTGGAGTGTGAAAAGCATGCTTCTTAGATATGATTGACTGCTATTACAACATCTAACAGGTATAGCAAAAGATATACTGTCTAAGATACATGACATGATCAGTGTAACAGACGATATCTAAAGAAAGTCATTAGCACGCATTTTTCGATTTTTTCAAACAAAAGCATCACCACATTTTCTAGTTGACAAGCAAGGTAAAACATGATATGCAAAAGCTAACTGATATCTACCAAGATAAGCATTGTCCAAAACAAAGTGCTTCAGCAAACTTGTCATCTTTTTTTTTAAATTTTCAGATTATTTCTTTTTCATTTCTGCCAGGGGTTATTTGCATGTCAAACCTTATGTTAACCGACCAAGTCAAGCCTAGGCCAGAATTGGACCATCAGAACCTTAAGACATTGGTCTTGGCATACATTACATCGTCCTAGTTCATACCAAAGTGCTATGGTAAGCAGTCCAGAACAATGCAATGCAACAAAAGCAAACCCACCTGGATCTTTTCTTATAATCATAAAAATGCATAATTTTTTTTAATTTTTATCATTTTTATAGCACATTTTCATATTTAAAGCATATGGATGTCCAAGTTGCATATCTGCATCTAAGTAAGGATCTAGCTACAAGGCATGTAAAAGATAGCGAAAGCATTCAGCCTACACATGCTAGTTACCAGAAGCAATGGTGATCATTTTTCAATTTTAAAGCACAAAAGCAATGCATATGACAAATATCAGATATATCATGTGAACTGAAACAAAACATGATCATCGACGAGTAATCAAAAACATATACTAGCTAGAGGAAGTAAAGCAGATTAATCATATAACAGAAGCAAGCTCAAAATGTGATAGATGATTATGAATGATATGAATGCACACAAAAAGACTCAATAAAAATAAAGAATAAAGAAAAAAAACTGATACCAATGAAAAACTGACTCAAAATATCCTAAAAAGATACACAACTCCCAAAAACACGATCAATAATCATGAGTGGGACCAAATGGTCCAATGTCAGGTTTAGTAAAAGTGTTGAAACAGTGTCGAGCCATCTGCGCGTATGTAGGAAAGCAAAAGGAATCATATGAGTTTGTACTGAAGCGCGAATCAAAGCGCGGTCCTCTGTTCTTCCTAAAATCACGGTCGCGAGATCCAACAACGTATCCATGATGATTTGGAACTCTGCCGGAACGAAAACCACCATCCGAAGCACGGTAGTGAAAACCTTCTCCTCTACCACCACCTACACGACGTGGCCTGGCCTCTAGCCTCTCTCCACGTCGAGGGACTCTCTGTCTACCACCCTGCTGGTAGAACTGCTCCTGCCCACCTCGAGCTCTCTCTGCTCGCTCAACCCGCTTCCTCCTGAAGCAAAACTCCTCAAGATGACCGTCTCTATGACAAAACTCACAGTGATAGGTAGGCTTCTTGGGATATTGTTGTGGCTTAGGGTTCTTAGGCTTGGTGGTGTTGGGTGTAGCATTCTTGGTATGAGAAGGTCCAGGTAAGCAATCAAGAGAAGTGTGGAGACTTTTAGGCTTTGGGACCCAGATCTGCTTCTTAGGTGGAGCTTTCGGTTGTTCTTGGATCACTCCATCCTTGGGCTGACTATCCTTAAAGGACTCAGTAGAGTGAGTCTTGGGATATCTCTGTTCGGGAGTCATCTTACTCCACTCCACTGCTCGGCTAATAGCACTCTCAAAATCAGCCTTGGTATAGGTATAACCTACCCCAAACCCATCCGGTCTCTTGAACTGCTGAATCATCATGCTGAGCTGTGGCTCTCTAGCACTAATCCAACTCAGAATCTGACGGAGGTAAAAGTTCTCGTTCTGAACATTAGCTAGCTCCTCTCTCAAAGTAGCTAACACCTCCACCTGAGACAAACAGATCTCACACTCTTTATCAACTTCGACAGACTTCTCAGCTTTTAGCTTGATCAATTCCATTCTAATGGATAAGCAGTTCTCACAAACAGTGGATGGAACTGACAAGGTCTCAAGCTCTAGCTTAGTCTGCTCCAACTCACCTCTCACTCCAGCTAACTCGCTCAACTGCTCATCACTCTTGGCTCTCAGCTCAGCTATACTAGCTAAATGAGATGGGTAGTCTACACAAGGTGCGACAACAGTGGCATGAGCATCTTTTAGCTCCTACTGAGCGCTCTCAAGTTCAATGGCCAAAGTGTCTCTCTCATCTACTCTCTCTGTGTACCTGGACTTGAGAGTCGTCATGAGAAACCAAGGGTGGTTTCGGTGTTTGTGATGAGTGATTGACAGGTTATTTACCTCTGTTCGAAGGGTACCTCCGGAGGGGCTTCGGAGGTGGTCCTCCGAAGGGTGTTCGGAGGTGTGTCACCGAAGGGTGTTCGGTGTTTGCTTGCTGCAGCTGTGCAGCGGAGTGTACCTCGTCGGAGGGGTCCGGCAGTACACGATGACTGGGTTCGTACCGATGGCTTCGGTACTTGGGCGGTACACCGGAGTGTGTACCGAAGGTTGCTAACCCGGAGAGGTCTCCGGAGTACTGGATACACTTGTTTGCTTGTCTGTGGTGCGCAGGGACTTCGGTGGCGACGGACAGGGTTCGAGCCAGGTGAACTTGGGTCAAGCGGGTGGTTTGATGCCAAGGGAGCGGGGAGCTCCGTCACGGTGGCTGCGAAGGTGGTCCGGGTCGGTCCTCGGGTCGAGGCGTGCCAGGTGAAGGCAGAGAGTGCGGAGTGTGGCTCCGGCTGAAGGTACTCCGAGACAAAGTCCTCGGAAGTGAGGCACTTCGAAGGTACTCCGAATGGAGTGACTTCGGAGTTGGTTGGAAGAAGTCCTCTGCGGAGGCAAGGTGTTCGAAGTGTGCTCCGGAGGGAGACACTCGAAGGTGGCCCGACGAAGGTCTCAGAAGTCGAGGCGCATCGAAGGCATGGTCCGGGTGAGGCTCGTCGAGGAGTGTGCTCGGAGTGAGACACTGCGACGAAGTGCTCATGGAATGCTTCATGCGGAGGCCTTGGACGAAGGAGGGACTTCGAAGGGTGGTACTCCGAAGGTAGGGCTTCGGAGTGTGAAGGACTTCGGAGCGAGGCTAGCTCCGGAGTGAGGATGACTTGAGGTGCTTCGGCCATGCATGGCTTCGGTACACGGACGGACGGTGTTCGAGCTCGGAGTAGCTGCGGAGCCGTGGTGATCCACTCCGGAGGTGGTGGTGCGAAGGCCCAAGGGCTTTGACGGCTTCGGCTCAAAACCGTCACTGTATCGAAGGTCTTCTTCGGCGGAGCGAAGGCCAACTGGCTGCAGGCTTCTCGCCGAAGCTTCCGCACCCCTCGCGTGCGAAGGGAGGTTCCAGAAGTCAACACTGTAAAGGCTGACACTGTCTGTTCTGAAAAAGGCTGACACTGTCCCCTCTGCAGCTGACAGAGAAGCCTCCAAAATAAAGGTGGACTACCTTTTGTACCCCTTAGTTCTGTAGAGACAAATCTGTTGTAAACCCTAGGGGTAAAGTAGTCACTTCCTTAGGATGAAGCCGTGGGCTATAAATATGGGGGCTCGGTAGGTAACATTTAACACTTTGAGCATTTACTGTTGAGCTCCTGTAGCCACACTTCGATTGAATACATCCTGAGTTCATTTTCAGTGTTCCTTGTTCAAGCGGCGAAGCCCTGTTTGTCTTGTGCTTTTTGCTTGAGCTCGATCTACATACTTCGCTAGTTTAGTGCACCGAAGCCTGTTGAGGCGAAGGTTGTTTTTCGTGCGAGGTGTGTTTTGTCAGTGTGCTGTCGCTCTGCATAACACGAGGCAAGACCTCGCTGCTTACTAGCGAAGCCCTGATCTTTTCCCGTAGTGCTTCTTGTGTCGAAGCCCTTAGCGTGGTCCGTTGTGTGTGCGTGTAGACCTTCGCGTACGAAGCCCAGCACCAGTTGCTGTCGCCAAGTACTTGGTCGAAGTCCTCAGAGGGCTGTCCACTCTTGCGAAGGGTGAAGTGCGAAGCCTGCTCAAAGCACCTCGTGTGCGGAGCCTGCACTGACTTAGCAGAGTTGGTTTTCGAGGGTTGTGAGTGGAGCGAAGTCTTCTTGACTTCGAACTTTTGCCTCTCCGAAGCCTGTGTTCGAAGGTGTCGAAGTACCTCCGAACCAGACCTTCGAAGGCTGTGTTCGAAGCCTGTTCCGCAGAAGACTGAACAGATCCGAAGGCTAAGTTTTTAGCCAGAAATTTTAAAAGCTCCCATTCACCCCCCCTCTGGTCGCCGTTTCCGGTCCAACAATTGGTATCAGAGCGGGTTAAGATCACCAGTTGACCTTAACCGGTTTTGTGATCTGTTGGCGACATGGATAGAGGCAGTAAAATTCCTCTGTTCGATGGGACAGATTTTGCATACTGGAAGGTGCGCATGGAGGCTTACTTGTTAAGCCAAGGAAATGCAATTTGGGAGATTGTGGACTCACAATACTCCATCCCTGATACCCGCACCACTCAAACTGAAAAAGATCAGTATATTGCCAACTCGAAGGCAAGGAACATACTGTTCATTGGTTTGAGTCGGAGTGAGTTTGATAGGGTGCAGCACCTTAGGACTGCTAGGGAAATTTGGACAACGCTCACTATTTATCATGAGGGCTCTACTCAGATTAAGGCCAGGCGCCAAAGCACCTACAACCAACAGTATCAGCTGTTTGTGCAGGCACCTGGTGAATCTATAGATGCCATGTTTTCGCGCTTTGATGCTATAGTGAGTAACTTGCGATCCAACGGGACGCTTGCTTACAGTGATCACGATAGGGCTATCAAGCTTCTCTATGCTCTTGACCGTAGCATATGGGAAGTGAAGATATCCAGCATTGAGGAGTCCACAGGCTATGACACCTTGACCTGTGACGAACTCTTTAGCAAGCTGAAGTCCACAGAGATTGCCAAGGCATCTCTTGCAGTGCACAGAAGCTCTTTGCCACAGCCATTGGCATTGGTTTCTAGCACTAGCCGTGGCACCACTGCAGAACCAAGCACATCAGGCACTTGTGTTCTTGCAGATGGTTTTGCTTTGTCCTCCCTGGTCTCCGTCACAAAGGAGCAGGTGGACACTCTAGCTGATGATGAGCTTGCTCTCATTGCCCGGAGGTTCACCCGCTTTCATCATGAGAGACGGGATCAGCGGAGAAGTGGTTTTAGTGGCTGCTATGAATGTGGCGACACCTCTCACATTAAGGCCAATTGCCCCAAGGTCAAGAAGAGAGATGAGGGTGACCGCCCCAAATTCCACAAAAAAGAGAGGAAGCCCTTTGTGAAGGGCAAGCGCGGCAAGATGGCTAAGAAAGTAGCCAAGGCCGCTTCCAGAGCCTTTGTTGCTGCTCTCAGCGACATCGACACATCCTCAACTGAGGAGTCGAGCTCTGAGGAGGAGGAGTCCCCAAGGAAGGAGGACAAGAAGGACAAGAAGGGACGTGATTTCACCGGCCTTTGCTTCATGGCCGACAGCGATCACAGCGGCGATGAGCTTGACTCATCTGAGGTAAACCTATCATCTGACCAGCTACTAATTAAATTAGATGAGCTGAATGAAGTTGTGCTAGGTCAGGATAGATTGCTTGTGCAAGCCGCTAGAGAAAGAAAAGACCTTAGACTTAGGTTAGAAACTATTTCTACTGAATATGCCATGCTTAAGTCTAAGTTTGATGATGCTGAATGTGAATCATGTTCTGTTGTCATGAGTGAGCTTGCTCAGTTGCGTTCTGTTCATGCTCAAACTCTTTCTGAGCTTGAGACTGCACAGAAGCAGCTTTTGGAGGTGGATTCTAGACCTCATGAAATTATTGATTGCATGAACTGCTCTTTATTGCGCGATAGCATTAATTTACGTGATAAGCATGTTCATGATCTAGAGGCTAGATTGGAGAGGGCCGGTAGTTCTAAGGATGTGCAGCCTGTGTGTGACACTTGCATTACCCTTAAGGACCAGCTAGGCACTGTTAGAGAGCGAGCTGAGAACCTCATGTCAGAAAATGAATACCTTCTTTCTGTGGTAAATAAATGCACTGAAGGGAAGGGTAGGATGGATTTGCTCTTGGCCAAGACCAAGTTGTGTGCTGACAGAGCCGGGGTAGCTCTAGGTTTGGGTTTTGAGAGGATAGCTTCAGACAGTAAGACCAAAACTGTTTTTACCTCTCCTACCACCCTAGAGAAAGAGAGAGCTCTGTTGGACACCCCTCCAGCCAAAAAGCCTACCCATCCACCAAAGAAAACCACACCTCCTACCAAGAAAAATCCTCCCAAGAAAACCACTGTGAAGAAACCCAAGGAGCCTGTGAGAGTTGCTCCTATGACCCATGAGAGTGCCCCCAGGAGAGTGTTTCATTGTTCTTATTGTCAGCGGGCGGGTCATTTGATTGGTTTCTGTTTCCGTCGCATCAAGGATGAGCGACGTGCACAGGCGATGAGCTATCAGGACATGCGTTACCCATCTTTAGGTATGCATGAGTCTGAGTATTACTCTCGTCCTGTTTTGAGGCTCCTCGTGCTTCTCGGAGAGGTTTTGCTCCTCGAGGTGTTCACCATGTTCCATATGGTGGTAGACCTCGGGCGAGTAGCTTTGTACCTCGTCAGAGTAGGAGACCTCGACATGCTTTGCGTTCTTTGCATGTTGGTAGACCTCGCACTTTGCATCATGCTGATTTTTATGTGCGTAGACCATCTACTTTTACTGCGCCTACTACTCGTGTCACTCAGTGCTGGATGCCTCGTCATTATTTCACTCACCCCAGCACTGAGCGATCGAGGCGTTCTTATCATGTGTAGGCGACAGGTCGAGGCTTGGAGGGCACGTGGATCATGGACTCCGGTTGTTCGCGCCACATGACCGGAGATGCAGCTTGGTTCTCCAGCCTCACCACAACCAAGCAAAGGGAACATATCACCTTCGGAAACAATCGAAGGAGTAGAGTGAAAGGTAAAGGTGTGGTAAGGATTAACACGAACTTCACTCTCAAAGATGTTGCTTTGGTTGAAAACCTGGGATACAATTTGTTGTCTGTATCTCAGTTGCTTGATGAGGGCTTCGAAGTGCGATTTCATCGCGATACTTCGCAAGTGCTCAATTCTGATGGCGTTGTTGTGTGTAAGATCTTTAGGGTTGGGAGAGTTTTTGGAGCTGATTTTTCAGAGTCGTCTGGTTCTTCTCATTGCCTTGTTGCACATTCGACTTCTGAGCTTTGGAAGTGGCATAGGAGACTAGGGCATATGAGCTTTGAATTGCTCGCTCGTCTGAGCGCCCTAGGCCTGATCCGAGGATTGCCCAAGCTCAAGTTTGAGAAAAATTTAGTTTGCGCTCCCTGTCGACATGGAAAAATGATTGCTGCTTCGCATTCGCCAGTCACCACTGTGATGACTGAACAGCCCGGAGAACTTCTCCATATGGACACTGTAGGTCCTTCTCGGGTTAGTTCTTTAGGCGGCAAGTGGTATGTTTTAGTTATTGTCGACGATTTCTCTCGCTACTCTTGGGTCTTCTTTCTTGCCAGCAAGGATGAAGTGTTTTCACACTTTCGGAGCTTGGCTTTGAGACTTTTCACTGAACTCCCTGGTGCATTAAAATTCATTCGAAGCGATAATGGCACCGAGTTCAAAAATAGTCTCTTTGTTGACTTTTGCATGGAGCATGGCATAGAACATCAATTCTCTGCTCCGCGGGTTCCTCAACAGAACGGTGTTGTTGAGAGGAAAAACCGCACTTTGGTTGAGATGGCTAGGACGATGCTTGATGAGCATAGGACTCCTAGAAAATTCTGGGCTGAGGCCATGAACACTGCTTGCTACATCTCAAACCGAATTTTCTTGCGCTCAATTTTAAACTTGACATCTTATGAGCTGCGTTTTGGGAGACAGCCCAAGGTTACTCATCTTCGAGTTTTTGGCTGTCGCTGCTTTATCCTAAAACGTGGTAACTTGGATAAATTTGAGTCGCGATCTTCTGACGGGATCTTTTTGGGTTATACTACTCATGGTCATTCTTATCGTGTTTATAACTTGGAAACTAACACTGTCATCGAGTCATGTGATGTGACTTTTGATGAATCAACCCCCTCTGTTAGTTCTGCTCTTGAACAGGCAAATGAACACGACATGGAACAGACCTTGTTTGAAGAAGAAGATCCGGAGAATTCGAGGATGAACCCCTACTACCCTCGACATCGACCCCCGAAGCTGACCCCGCTTCAACTACTTCGGCACGAGGTCCCGAAGCGACTACCTCAACATCGGTCATCTTGGACCACTCCAACGCACAAGTTGAGGGGGAGACTGCATCCCGCCGCGAGGCTCCACATCATGTCCAAAGGATGCACCCTCCCGAGCAGATCATTGGTGAGCTTGATCAAAGGGTAACTCGTTCTCACGCTCATTTTACTAATGCTGCTTTTGTTGCTTCTTTCGAGCCTTTAGATGTTAGTCATGCACTTTCTGATTCTAGTTGGATCAATGCCATGCATGAAGAGCTTGAGAATTTTGAAAGAAACCAAGTCTGGACTTTAGTTGATCCTCCACCAAATGTTCATTTCATTGGAACAAAATGGATTTTTAAAAATAAACAAGGGGAGGATGGAACAATTGTTAGAAATAAGGCTAGACTTGTAGCTCAGGGCTTTTCTCAACTAGAAGGGATTGATTTTACTGAAACTTTTGCACCTGTTGCTCGCCTTGAGGCCATTAGGATTTTGCTTGCCTTTGCGACATCCCGGGGATTCAAACTCTATCAAATGGATGTTAAAAGTGCTTTTCTTAATGGCTTCATAGGTGAAGATGTTTATGTGAAACAACCCCCTGGTTTTGAAAACCCCAAGTACCCACATAAAGTCCTTAAACTTCATAAGGCTCTTTATGGACTCAAGCAGGCCCCTCGGGCTTGGTATGATAGACTTAAGTCTTTTCTGCTTGAGCGAGGGTATTTGATGGGCTCTGTTGATAAAACTTTGTTTACTCTCAAGCATGGCAAAGATTTCCTTCTAGTGCAGATTTATGTGGATGATATCATCTTTGGTGGCTCTTCTCATGCTTTAGTTGCCGAGTTTGCAGATACCATGAGCAGGGAGTTTGAAATGTCAATGATGGGTGAACTCACCTTTTTCCTTGGTTTGCAAATCAAGCAAAGCAAACAAGGTACTTTTGTCCACCAGACAAAGTACACCAAGGACCTGCTCAAGAAGTTCGACATGTCCGATGCGAAGCCCCTCGCCACTCCAATGGCTACATCTGTAGCATTGGACCCTGACGAAGATGGAGAAGCCGTAGATCAGAAGGAGTTCCGGAGCATGATCGGCTCCCTCCTCTACTTGACTGCCACGAGGCCGGACATACACTTCGCTGTGTGTCTGTGCGCTCGTTTTCAGGCTTCACCACGAGCTTCGCACCGCCAAGCGGTAAAGCGCATTCTAAGGTATCTCAAACACACCCTTGAGTTTGGCATATGGTATTCATCGTCTTCATCTTTATGTCTTAGAGGTTATTCAGATGCGGATTTTGCTGGGTGTAGAATTGATAGGAAGAGTACCTCTGGTACTTGTCATTTTCTGGGTACGTCTCTGGTTTGCTGGTCTTCCCGCAAACAGTCTAGTGTTGCTCAATCGACGGCTGAGGCCGAATATGTTGCTGCAGCTAGCTGTTGCTCTCAGATTTTGTGGATGGTTTCCACTTTGCGGGATTTCGGGTTAGATTATAAGAGTGTTCCACTTTTCTGTGATAACACTAGTGCTATTTGTATTGCAAACAACCCGGTTCAGCACTCCAGAACCAAACACATTGATGTACGGTATCATTTTCTCAGAGATCACAATGAGAAGGGTGATATTGAACTTCAATATGTTGATACCCAACACCAGCTTGCCGATATTTTTACAAAACCCCTCGATGCTTCTCGATTTGCTTACTTGCGTGGGGAACTTGGTATTTGTCATCCCTATGGCATTTTGTGAGGGGGAGCTGATTTTAATTGTCTTGCATATGCTCATTATGTGTGGAATTGCACTTACATCTTTTGCTAGTATATGCCTGCGTTTAATTCAAAGTAATCATGACAGCTCAGCTCTATGAAATATGTCTGGAACATTGATTGTGCATGATGTTTTATTTTCTAAAAATTAAAATTTGCTCATCACACTATCTTGTATCTAGCTTGATTAGGCAGGACTGCTTTTAGCTATCTTTTATCTACTTGACAGCAAGACACTGTTCCTTGGATGCTAAAATTTGCAACTTGAAAACTTGTGTTCTTTATTCATGGATATTCATCAAAATATTAAATTCATCAAAATCAAAATAAAAAAAAAAACCATGATTTGCCTGGTTTCAATGAAAAGATCCAGGAGGGTTTGTTTGTCGCACTACTCTATTCTAGACTGCTTACCATTGCACTTTGGTCTGAACTGGAATAGTGTAGTGTATGCCAAAATCACCGCCTTAAGCTTCAGATGGCTTTCATGCCTAGGCTTGGCCTGATTGGAAAGTATAAGGTGGACAAACAAATAACCCCTGGCACTAAGAAAAAGAACAACAAAATTAATTGCTCATCAAGGTTGCTTTCACAGCTCCTTTTGAACAAGACTTGTCTGTCTAAGGTAGAAATTGTTAGCTTTGCGCAGTCCTTGCCTTCTCATGTCTAGCTACTGTGATTCAGTGGTGATGCTTTCACTTCCAAATGTCAAAATCACATGCCATCATCTTGATTCACAGATTGTTAAATTGAGCTGAGCCCATGATCATTTGTGTTAATTTTGGCATATTCTTGCATTATATGTCTTTGCAATTCTATTCATTTCAAGCTTTGCATCTTTTGAATGCTCCTTGATGCTTGCATTGCCAAAGGGGGAGAGATTTTGCTATGTTCTCTGCTGCAAGAAGGCATTATTTCTAAAGAGGGAGAGATTTTTGACATAAAGGGGGAGAAAAATTTGCTCAAACTCAGGGGGAGTTTTTTATCCAAAGGGAGTTTTGCCGAAGGGGCTTTTACTCTTTTACAAAGGGGGAGAAAATTTCTTTTATCAAGTGACATGCTTTGGCTCTTTTCTGAGTTTTTATGGTCACTTGTGTGCTGAAAATTTTTACATTTTCTTGACTTCGATTTGGTTGTCAATGCACTCATCAAGGGGGAGATTGAGAAACCAAGGGTGGTTTCGGTGTTTGTGATGAGTGATTGACAGGTTTATTTACCCTCTGTTCGAAGGGTACCTCCGGAGGGGCTTCGGAGGTGGTCCTCCGAAGGGTGTTCGGAGGTGTGTCACCGAAGGGTGTTCGGTGTTTGCTTGCTGCAGCTGTGCAGCGGAGTGTACCTCGTCGGAGGGGTCCGGCAGTACACGATGACTGGGTTCGTACCGATGGCTTCGGTACTTTGGGCGGTACACCGGAGTGTGTACCGAAGGTTGCTAACCCGGAGAGGTCTCCGGAGTACTGGATACACTTGTTTGCTTGTCTGTGGTGCGCAGGGACTTCGGTGGCGACGGACAGGGTTCGAGCCAGGTGAACTTGGGTCAAGCGGGTGGTTTGATGCCAAGGGAGCGGGGAGCTCCGTCACGGTGGCTGCGAAGGTGGTCCGGGTCGGTCCTCGGGTCGAGGCGTGCCAGGTGAAGGCAGAGAGTGCGGAGTGTGGCTCCGGCTGAAGGTACTCCGAGACAAAGTCCTCGGAAGTGAGGCACTTCGAAGGTACTCCGAATGGAGTGACTTCGGAGTTGGTTGGAAGAAGTCCTCTGCGGAGGCAAGGTGTTCGAAGTGTGCTCCGGAGGGAGACACTCGAAGGTGGCCCGACGAAGGTCTCAGAAGTCGAGGCGCATCGAAGGCATGGTCCGGGTGAGGCTCGTCGAGGAGTGTGCTCGGAGTGAGACACTGCGACGAAGTGCTCATGGAATGCTTCATGCGGAGGCCTTGGACGAAGGAGGGACTTCGAAGGGTGGTACTCCGAAGGTAGGGCTTCGGAGTGTGAAGGACTTCGGAGCGAGGCTAGCTCCGGAGTGAGGATGACTTGAGGTGCTTCGGCCATGCATGGCTTCGGTACACGGACGGACGGTGTTCGAGCTCGGAGTAGCTGCGGAGCCGTGGTGATCCACTCCGGAGGTGGTGGTGCGAAGGCCCAAGGGCTTTGACGGCTTCGGCTCAAAACCGTCACTGTATCGAAGGTCTTCTTCGGCGGAGCGAAGGCCAACTGGCTGCAGGCTTCTCGCCGAAGCTTCCGCACCCCTCGCGTGCGAAGGGAGGTTCCAGAAGTCAACACTGTAAAGGCTGACACTGTCTGTTCTGAAAAAGGCTGACACTGTCCCCTCTGCAGCTGACAGAGAAGCCTCCAAAATAAAGGTGGACTACCTTTTGTACCCCTTAGTTCTGTAGAGACAAATCTGTTGTAAACCCTAGGGGTAAAGTAGTCACTTCCTTAGGATGAAGCCGTGGGCTATAAATATGGGGGCTCGGTAGGTAACATTTAACACTTTGAGCATTTACTGTTGAGCTCCTGTAGCCACACTTCGATTGAATACATCCTGAGTTCATTTTCAGTGTTCCTTGTTCAAGCGGCGAAGCCCTGTTTGTCTTGTGCTTTTTGCTTGAGCTCGATCTACATACTTCGCTAGTTTAGTGCACCGAAGCCTGTTGAGGCGAAGGTTGTTTTTCGTGCGAGGTGTGTTTTGTCAGTGTGCTGTCGCTCTGCATAACACGAGGCAAGACCTCGCTGCTTACTAGCGAAGCCCTGATCTTTTCCCGTAGTGCTTCTTGTGTCGAAGCCCTTAGCGTGGTCCGTTGTGTGTGCGTGTAGACCTTCGCGTACGAAGCCCAGCACCAGTTGCTGTCGCCAAGTACTTGGTCGAAGTCCTCAGAGGGCTGTCCACTCTTGCGAAGGGTGAAGTGCGAAGCCTGCTCAAAGCACCTCGTGTGCGGAGCCTGCACTGACTTAGCAGAGTTGGTTTTCGAGGGTTGTGAGTGGAGCGAAGTCTTCTTGACTTCGAACTTTTGCCTCTCCGAAGCCTGTGTTCGAAGGTGTCGAAGTACCTCCGAACCAGACCTTCGAAGGCTGTGTTCGAAGCCTGTTCCGCAGAAGACTGAACAGATCCGAAGGCTAAGTTTTTAGCCAGAAATTTTAAAAGCTCCCATTCACCCCCCCTCTGGTCGCCGTTTCCGGTCCAACACGTCAGGTCACACAACAACACCTCACAGTTAGGGCAGTCTTCACTATCACCCAAGCAAGGGGAAGAAGATAGACTCTCAATCTTGGCATTTGCCGTGGCAAGCTCACTCTCAAGCTCATCTATCCTCTTCTTAGCCCCTCTAAGCAGTTTCTCCCTATACTTCAACTCCTGACTGTTCTGTTCTAGTAAATTAACAACTTCTTGTTCATAGGAAGATGCATTCTCGTCGTCGTCGTCGGAGTCGTCGGAGGAGTCCTTCTCTTTCTTCTCCCTAAGAGCCATTGAGCAGAAGCTCTTGTGGGGTCTTTGGTTGTGACGTGAGCGACTCTTCGGCTTGTCCCTGAAGTCCATGAAACAGAGGCCCGCCGGATTGTCCCTGTCCTTCCCCTTCATGATCATGATATCTTCATCACTTGAACTTGAAGATGATGAGGAAGACGAGGATCTCTTGGAGTATCTTTTCTCCATCTCGGCGAAGAAGGTCTCGTCTCGCTTCTTATTCTCACGCCTATAGTCCTTCAGGGCCTTTCTGAAGAATCTGGTCTTTGGCTTGCCTTTGGTGAAGGAGGAGCTGTCGTGCTTGCCAGGAGACGTCATGGTCACTACTAGATTTAGAATCGGTTAAGATAATAGAAAAACCTAACCTCGCTCTGATACCACTTGTGGGACCGAAAGTAGCGACCAGAGGGGGGGTGAATGGGCGCCTAAAAATTTCTTGCTAAACTAAGATCTAATTCCAACACCCAAACAAACTTAACCAGACAAATAATATTAGCAAGACAAATTACTGGAATTAAAGTTGTCTGGCTTAAAAATGACCGATGTCCTAATTAAAATGATATTAAAAATAATCTAAATAAAAATACCATAGTAAATAAAAACTACTGGATAAAACATGAAATTTTTATATTTCAGTTTAGAAATAAAATACTAATCAATTGAATAGGCCTCAGATCATTAAAATTAATTCAGTACTAAATCGAAAATATTGTACGCAACAGCTAGAAAAATATTTCTATGACTAATAGAATTTTCGGTTAATTTTTATATGAGCCGATTAAACAAATATATTTAAATAAATAATACGAGATAATTAATAAGCAGATTAAATAATAATTTCTAGCAGATAAAAGTTATCTACTAAACTACTAAAACAGATTTACTGTTAATTAAAAAAATAACCATTTATTTAATTGACTAGCTGAAAAATAGCAGATGAAAACTACTTACCTTCAATTGTGGATCTCGCCGTCGATCGCAACGCCGTCCCGTGTGTACACCGGCCCGAGTACTTGCTGTGCGTGCGGCTGGAGAGCACAATGGCGCATCAAACAAGAGCTAGCCGCAGCGAGGTGCAGGGGCTAGTAGCGCAAGGCTGCAGCGCTGCAATCTGCCGCCGAGCGCCGGCCAGCACTGCGCAAGGCAAAAAAAATCCGGCCGACGTGAAGAAAACAAACAGCAGCGTGCTGCTTCTGGCTTGGAGATAAAAAAACAGCCTAGGGGCTGCTGCTCGATGGTGATTTGACCACACAAAAATTCTGCTGCTGCTGCCACTTCAACAAAAAAAAACCTGCGTATCCGTCCGCTGCGTCTGTTCGGTTCGCCAGATAACCAAAAAAAATGTTGCTGTGAGGAAGAGCGGAACAGACGATTGCTTCGGCGAAAAAGAAAAGTTAAACTGTAGATTGATCTCGAGAATAATAAAAATGACAGTCATCTATCCCCAAGGGGATAGGGGCCTATTTATAGGCAAATCCTAATACATGAAAAAACTACTTTACCCTCAGGTAAAATAAACTAACTCTAAAATAAATTCCGAAAATTACTAAAATATTCTTAGAAAAATTAACTGACTCGAATAAAAATATTCTAAACTTAAAAACTAAATATTAATATCCTAAAAAAACGAATTAACGATAGATTGTCAGTTTTACGTCGAAACTGACAAAGCGTCCACCGTCTTCGCACCGGGTACCCGGATTGGGCCGACCCGACCTCGCAGCTCCTTCAGCCCGGCAATCGCTCGCCGCCCTTGTACCTGAGTCAAACCCAGTCAACAGACCAGTGGATCATCTGCCGCTCCTAGCCATGTACCCGGATTGGGCCAGCCCGACTCCGCAGCTCCTCTGCCCGGCCGTCGCTCACTGCCCGTGTACCTGAGTCACATGCGCCTCAGACTCGGCAGGTCTCCATCTCTCCCTTCCTTTGACTTCCGTTGACAATCACTCATCACATCTGGAATATCTAAACCATATTCTTCAACATGGTTTCTCACCGGTGTGGATTATGGTCGTGGCGAAGCCTGTCACGATGAAGGATGCTGGCGAAGCCTGTTGTCGAAGCCTGCGGTCTTGTCAAAGTGTGTCATGGGGACCTCCGGAACCGATCTCTCAGCTCCGGACACCTACGGTGAAGGGGCTCCGAACGTGCGAACCTGCAACAGAGATGATGGGAAGTATCAATTCTGCCTGAGGACCGAATTTTGCTAAGTGTTGCACTAGCAGCGAAGGTAGCAATCTATTACGCAGTTTAGCGGATACTTCACAGCCGAAGTAACAAGGCGATAGCAATCTATTACGTAGATTAACGGATACTTCACAAGCGAAGTACAAGAAAATAAAGGTAAAGTAAATACGATCAAAGCATGGGCTTTGGTTTGGTTTGAGTTGGGGGGGCTCTCCACGCCGGTCATTCCTCTCTATTTATAGGGGGTTAACTCCTAATCTAATCTGCTATTAATCCAGCCAGATAGACATAGAGATTGAGCTTGAAACACGTCCAACTCTATCTCTACCGATGTGGGCTTCGGCTAGGCCCATCGAGGCGTGCTCTTCGTGCCAAAGCTTCGGTAGCGTGGGCTTCGGCTAGGCCCGTCGAGGCTTGCTTCTCGGGCCAAAGCTTCGGCAGCGTGGGCCTCTAAAGGCTTCCTGGCAGAAGCCCATGGGCTGCCTAGAGGCTTTCGGAGCCCATAGCTCAATGGACATCGGCCCTGTAGGGCTCTGGATAGACCCTAGACATGTGTACTTTCGGCCCAAATCACCAAAAATTGATATTTTGATAATCTAGCCATTACTGCCATTTTTTGCTATCAACACATGCCCCCCTGCCTTTTAGTGAACTAGTGAACTAAAAGCACAACGAGCTGAAGACGATATCACCCATATCAGCTTTCTGACACTTTCATGATGTTTGCCACACACTTATGAAATACCTCTTCGTGCCTAAAGGCAAAATCATTTTCCATACCAAGTCTCCTATTTGAACGATTTTGGTTTAACCTTCTTATTGTAGGCTTTAGCTACTCTTTTCTTGTCTACTTCTATGGCTTCTAAAGCCCTTAGTCTCTTATCGGTCGCTTCCTCCAGATTATCCTTCAGAAGAGCTTCATACTCATCGATCGATAAGCCGTCTTGCTTTAACACTCTTAAGGAGCCAAGATCTACCTCTACAGGCAGAACGACCTCTTGTCCATATACCAACTCATATGGACTGACCTTGGTGGCACCGTGCTTTGCAATCCTACAAGGCCATAACGCCTCGGATAGCTCTTCATGCCACCTTTTCAGAAACTCTTCAATTTTCTTCTTAATAAGCTTAATCACAGTTTTATTACTAGACTCGGCATGACCATTGGCCTGAGCATAGTAAGGTGAAGAGTTTATCAACTTAATGCCATAGTATTCGGCGAAGTCCCTCACTTCTTTAGAAACAAATGAACTACCTTGGTCCGTAGTAAGAGTTTGAGGGATGCCGAATCTATGTACGATGTGCTTTAAAATAAAATCACTTACCTCATTGTGAGTCATGTTCTTGAGAGGTACGGCCTCGGTCCATTTTGTGAAGTAATCTGTCGCCATCAACACGAACCGATGCCCCTTTGAGGAAGGAGGGTAGATCTGGCCGATGAAGTCTAAACCCCAACCTCGAAACGACCATGGCTTGACAATAGGATTGAGTAATGAGGCAGGAGCCAACTGAATATTGCCAAACTTCTGGCATGCTTCAAACCCTCTATAGTACTTGAAACAATCTTCAGTCATAGTCGGCCAATAAAAACCCGTTCTTTTGAGCATCCAACTCATCTTTTGGGCCGACTGATGAGTGTCGCAAAGCCCCTCATGGACTTCTCCTTTAGCCACCTGGGACTGCTCATGGTCTAAACATTTCAATAGCACTCCGTCGATGGTTCGGCGGTACAATGCGTGTCGTCTTCCAACACGAATTTGAACGCTTGTCGCCGAACCTTCCGATCAACCCTTCGGCTAGGGTCTCTCAAATACTGGACGATTGGGACTCTCCAATCGCTCTTACAGGTTTCAGAGGGCCTTGCTGGTTGACATTCTGAAAAAACTTTTAAAATACGGACCTCGGGGTGCCCCCCGAGCCATTCCTGCTCCTGCCGAAGCTTGGCCGAAGTGGCCATTCGAAGTGTGCTGGGCCGAAGCTCTTCGGAGGGTTCGGCCTCCGGGGAGCCTTCTCCATTCGGGAGGCTTCGCACCATGGGCTCCGGCATTCCAGATCCTTTGATCGGCAGAGCACTCCGATCCAGGGGCTTCACCGTGCGGCGGCTTTCGGCTACCCGAGGGGTCCGACCCAAGGCGTGCGCCCGCCCACCGTCACTGGCTTCGGTAGTGAGACCAAACATCGACTTCTCCAATACAGAAAATTTCCCTCACTTGACTTGGTAGCCAGATGCCTCCTAAGCCAAATCATTGGTGACTTAATTGGCTTCTCTTGACACGTAAGATATTTTGAAATCATCGAAAGTAGCGACTATGTCTAGACATTTGTCTAAGTAACTATTCAGCAAGCCATTAAAACATTGAGCATTCTTAGCTACTTGTTGTACTACTAATAATGAATCACCATATGCGTGAACATGTTTAGCGCCTACAGACTCTAGTAATTCAACACCTAGCAATAAAGCTTCGTATATGGCTTGGTTATTAGTGGAACAAAACTCTAGTCGGGCCGAGATTTCAAAGCCATTAGGTGATATGAGAACCACTCCGATACCTTGGCCATTCTTGCAAGCCGAACCATCAAAATAGATTTTCCATGGTACTATCTCAACTAGAGAAATAGCATCACTCCAGCTAGCATCTATGTGATGATCAACTATAAAGTTGGCTACGACTTGGCCTTTCATCGCTCTTAGGGGCTCATAGGCCAAATCGTACTCAATCAATGCGTAAGCCCACTTTCCGATTATTCCACTTAGAATCGGCTTCTTTAACATGTGCTTTATAACATCGGTTTGGCAAACGACAACACATGTGGTGGGGAGAAGATAATGGCGTAACTTGGTGCACGCATAATAAAGTGATAAACATAATCGCTCCACAAACACGTACCTGGTTTCGGTGTCCAACCACCGGCGGCTCAAGAATGTGATGATGTACTCCTTCCCCTCCACCTCCTGGGTTAGCACGGCTCCAATCACGCTATCTTCAGCGGCGATGTATAGCCGAAATGGATTCCTGGCCTTGGGTGCTCTCACCACGGGCAGCGATGCCAAGCACTCCTTGATCTTTTCGAAGGCACTTTGTTGGCTTGCCCCCCAAGTGAACTCGGCTTCGTTCTTTAGCCGGAGTATGGGGACAAAGGCATCAATCTTGCCAGACAAGTTTGATATAAAGCGACGCAAATAGTTCAATTTGCCTAGCAACTGTTGCACATCCCTTTTGCATGCCGGCACTGCAATGTTTCTAATCTTCTCAAGTCTCTTAGGATTGATTTCTATGCCTCTCTCATGAATCATGAATCCTTAGAACTTACCCACCAACACACCAAAAGCACACTTGAGTGGGTTCATTTTCAACCCATACTGTCGCATCCTATCAAAAGCAACCTTCAAATTGGCTAAATGGTTTCCCATAGCGTCCGATTTGACCACGACATCATCGATGTAAACTTTTAACATAACTCCTAACAAGTCATGAAAGATCATGTTCATAGCGCGCTGATACGTGGCATCGGCATTTTTCAAACAAAAAGTCATGACGACCCACTCGAACACACCGACAAAAACAGGGCATCGAAAGGCGGTCTTATAGACGTCCTCTTTGGCCATAAAGATTTGATTGTAACCAGCATTGCCATCAAGAAAATTTAGTAGCATGTGTCCTAAAGCATCGTTGATTAGCATGTCGGCTATTGGCATCGGATACTCATCCTTTGGAGTGGCTCTGTTCAGATCCCTGAGATCAATGCATACTCGTATCTTGCCGCTCCCTTTCTTCTCTACAGGAACAATGTTAGCAACCCATTCCGCGTACCTGCACGGCCTAATAAATTCAGCCTTGAGTAGTCGTTCCACTTCTTCTTTAACTCGGTCATAGACGGCCGAATTAAAGCGATGGGGAGGCTGTTTATAAGGCCTAAATCCGGACTTGATGGGCAGCCGATGCTCCACGAGCTCGCGGCTTAGCCCTGGCATCTCGCTGTACTCCCATGCGAAACAACTGACATACGACCGAAGTAACTTTATTACTTCAGCCTTCTCATCGGGCTGTAAATTTTGGTTTACAAAAGTCGGCCTTGGGATGCTACCATCAGCTATGTCGACCTCCTCCAAGGGATCAGCCGACGCAAAACCTTGTCCTAATTTCTCTACTTTTCTAAAGTCCTCGATGGCTTTGGCAATACCGTCTTTATTAGACCGATACTGCTCCACACGAGACTTTAGCCAGTATATATTTTCTTTGCTAGACATGACTATTAATACAAAAACAGTCGTGCTACTCTAGTCGGCTTTACAGACACTGGTACAAACCATCCTCCGGATACACTAACAAAACCGTAATCCGAGAGATCTCTACCTGACAAACACTCTACTTTGTTGTGAATGGCGTCAACCGACACATCGGCCAATGCTACTTGGGCCGAAGTATCCGCAGGGATAACTTCTACCTCATCACCGTCCCACTGTATCAGGCACTAGTGTAGAGTAGAAGGGATGCAACAGTTCGTGTGAATCCAGTCGCACCCGAGTAACACGCTATAGTTACCTTGTACGTCGACGACAAAAAATGTTGTTGGCAACGTCTTGTTGCCCACCGTCAACTCCATAGAGAGTACTCCCTTGGCCTCGGAGCTCTCGCCGTTGAAACCGTTGAGCATCAAGTTAGTCTTCTTCAGGTCATCTTCGTCCCTGCTAAGTTTCTTCAACAATGAATAAGGCATTAGGTTAACAGTGGCGGCGCCATCGACGAGCATTCGGGAAATCAGCTTCCCATCGATGTGACCCCTGACATAGAGGGGCTTTAGATGGCGATCTGAATCCTTGGGCTTCTCGAAGATGGCATTACGTGGGTCGAGGTTCAATTGAGCGACATCGGCCTCGTCCTGTGGTAGGGCGAACTCGGCAGGCAGCGTGACGATGTTGATGTCCATCACCTGGGGTGCGGGTCCCTTAGAGACGGGCGAGTAATCGTCGTTGAGCATGTTGTCGTCGTCGTCGCTCAGACTAGGATCCAGGTTGGTTATCTCAACCAGCTTCTCTCTCCATACCTGCTTCGTGGCTGGCTGAGAGAGGATTTCTTCGAAGATAGCGTCGCGCTTAGCCTCAGATTTCTTCTCGCGCATCTCCTATGCTCGCAGCCTTTGTAGGCGTCTCTTCTGTGATTTGGACATGCCCGGAGGAGCCCAAGATGGTTGCGGCTTGGTGCCCAGAGATACTGTTCGACTTCTTTTAATTCTGGCCGAAGTGGTACTGTCCCCTTCGGCCTCGGGCACCCTTTGTTCGAAGGGGGCTTCACTACGAACCCCGTCGGATGGACCGGCTTCGTTCAGCCGATTGAACCAAGCTTCGGCGTAGAGCTCGACCGAAGCATGAGGCTTACCTCCGTCGGACCTCGGCGACAAAGTTTTCGGGATTGGGACTTCCTGGGACCCAACTCTGATGGTTATGGCTTCGGACTCCCTGACTTTGGCCTCCGCGTGCTCGCACCCTTCGGCTTCGTCCTGCATGGTCCGATTCAGAGGCACCACGGATAGTCTGTGGACGATGCCCCCCTCCGCTGCGTCTGTTTGCCCCTGCCATCCATAATACTCTGAAGGAAAACAAGGCATAGTGTTAAGTTGCGGAGGGTACCCTAACCTGGATATGTACGGAGCCCATGGGGTCCCCGCCCAGTCATACGGCGGAGGCATCGGCGGCTCTATTGGCCTCGCCCACTATGAGCCAAACTCGTTACCTGGAGGGGGGTTCGGCCAAGTCGAAGGTGTCTCGGACCACACCAGCGAAGGGTCCTACCAGGCCAGAGGTATCTTCGGCCAGTGCGGGCTGAAGCCTCCCATCGGAGAAGTCCACTTCAGTGCGGGGTTCAGCCATTGGGGGCCGAAGTCGTTGTATAGGGGACCCGACCACTGGGGCTCGAAGCTGTTGTATGGGGGGTTCAGCCATTGTGGCTCGAAACAACCGTACGGAGCATCAGGACACTATGGCCTGAAGCCTTCGTGCGGAGGGTTCGCTGACTTCGGCCCGAAGCCGCCCCTCGGAGGTCTTAGCCCCTTCGGCTGTTTTAGCTTAGCACGTGGTCCTACTTCTTTGGCCCTCCTATGCTTGTTCAACAGCATGTTATATGTTACCTTCGGCCTCTTGCAAGCCTTAGCCGAAGGGGTATTGATGTTCTGTTTCGACACTCCTACCTTGGGGTTCTTTGGCACGAGTGTGCTAATGCGCGGTTCTCCAACAATCACATTCTTCCCTTTAGCTGACTCGGCCTGTTCCGGCTGAATCAACACCTTCATTTCGCCGAGGTCAATGGCGTGGACTGGAAAAGGATCTTTATCTCATCGGCGTGGACTTTGGATCATGGTCTATCTTCAATCGTCATTCTTCTATGGCCGATTGTATCTGCCGTCGAAAAACATTGCAATCATTAGTATTATGCGAATGTGAATGATGCCACTTACAGTATGGATGCTTCTTTAACTCATCGGCAGGTGGGATGACCTGACCCTTAGGTAACCTGAGAAGCTAACTTTTTAAGAGAAAGTCTATTCTTTATGGGGGATGGTCGTAACTCAAAGCAAGTGACATGTTTATTTTTAGTGTTCCAAACCCATTCAGCCGCGTACATGTCAACCGAATCTTCCTCTTCTGACTCCTCCTCATCAGCTCGTTCCATGATGTGGATTTCAGCCCTAGGCTTGCTAAACGTCTTAATAAATTTCTTATCTTTAGCTCGGCCTTCCTGGACCAGAGCCTGCTGCAAAACTTGGCTTACTTCTAAAAAGTTCTGGTTATCTAATCTCTCATTAATCTCAGAATGCAACCCGTTAAAAGCTAATTCCGCCAAGTCTCGTTCTAAGATATTAAGGCTAAAACATCGGTTTCTAGTATCCCTGAAACGCTTGATGTACTCAGAGGCGCTCTAACTAGATTTTTGCTTAACCGACGTCAAATGTGAAAGCCTATGTTTTGTCTCTCCTGTGTAGAAATAATCATGGAATTTCCACTCTAAATCGTCACACGTGTGGATGGAGTTTGGCGGGAGCGCCAAAAAACAAGTGAAAGTAGTGCCGGATAGCGAGAGAGAAAATAGTCTAACCTTTAGGGCATCTATCCCGCTAACCTCTCCACACAACGCCAAAAATTGACTAACGTGCTCTAGTGTGGTCTTGCTACCCTCGCCATCGATCTTAGTGAATTCTAGGATCCTATAGCCGCGGGGGTAAGGTACCGTATCAAGATGGTCGGGGTAGGGCTTACGATAAACCCTAACTCATCCCTTGGGCAAGAAGCCAGCACATTCCCTAAATAGTGTGCGTACCTGCTCCTCTATATCATCTTGGTATGTTGTTTGTGCGCGCCTTTCTTGCGGGGGCGCGACACGCGGTGGGATATCGGCGTGTCGGCCATGGGCGTCTTCCCTGCGTGCTATTTGTATAACATGCTCGTGTCCGGGCGTCTGCGCGTGTGGTGCGGGAAGTGCGGGTATTGGCGCAGGTGGTGCGTGGTATGTAGCATAAGTTTGACCGTAGGTGTAAAGATTGGTCTCGGCCATAAGTGGTGATGCCGGAGACATAATTGTGCCAGTGCTGTCATTAGTTCTACCATACACATGGTTTGCCGGAGGTGCACTGCCTATAGGAACCGGGGGTACAGCCTTAGTAAAGCCAAACCTCCTAAGAGTTGCCTCTAATTGGGAGCTGACTGCCGAATCCAAACGGTTGGCTAGCAAAGCGCTAACAGCTTGATCTACTGATGCGGCTATTTTTTTCTCAATTTCTAAAGAAGATAAACGAGGCGATACAGGTGTTACCTGAACCTGAGCGAGGTCGGGGGTGACGATGTCGCACTTGATGAAGCCCGCGCGTGTCTTGACGTAGCCCCCAAGCATCATGTCTTAGAGCACCTTTAACATTGCCTCGATCTCTGCTCGGTCTTCTGCGGGGATATCTTCAAGTGTAGGTGACGATATGTTGCGGTTGTCGATATCCGCACCTCCTATTGTGTCCATCGGCGGTGTAGACGTAGTAGTCGAAGTAGATGTACCGGTGGCCGATTTAGACGTACTCATCATGTTGACGTAGCTCTTCCCCAGTGGTGTCGCCAAAAAGTGTGTTGACACGAAAACATGCCCCCGCACTTTGGTCAGTCCGATGATCCAAAAGCGCACGGATACTTAGAGACAGGCCTAAGCGTGACGTAGCACCGACGTCGCGTTCCGACTACCCTTAATAGTGATAAGGGGGGTGGAGTCGCCAGGCAACCAGATTACACAAAATAATCCAATTAGCCGAAAGAAATAGGTTAAACAGAATAAAATCAGCAAACCAGTCGGAGCCCGTCTGGTTCGAAGTCTGATGCGAAGGATGCGCCGAAGGGTACCTTCGTTGTCTGGCGCGAAGTGCTCCACCGAAGGGTGCTTCGGCGTTCGGGCTGATCTGGCCGAAGATGGACTCCGAACGGACCTGGACGCGGTGATCACCTCCGAACAGCGGGGTTCGGCGTGAGAACTTTGATATAGCAAATGACAGAACAGGGACGCAAGGGCCACGCGCGAGTGCAACTTCATCCGGTGCAGAGTATGGTCATGGCGAAGCCTATCACGACGAAGGATGCTGGCGAAGCCTGTTGTCGAAGCTTGCGGTCTTGTCGAAGGGTGTCCTAGGGACCTCTGGAACCGATCTCTCAGCTCCGGACACCTCCGGCGAAGGGGCTCCGAACTTGCGAACCTACAACAGAGACGATGCGAAGTACCAATTCGGCCTGAGGACTGAATTTTGATAAGTGTTGCACTAGCATGGAAGGTAGCAATCTATTACGCAGATTGGCGGATACTTCACAGGCGAAGTAACAAGGCGATAGCAATCTATTACGTAGATTAACGGATACTTAACAGGCGAAGTAACAAGGATTTACCACTATTCCGTAGTGGCCGACGGAGGGCTTCTAGGCAAACCCAAGAAGAGGTACAGGAAAATAAAGGTAAAGTAAATACGATCAAAGCATGGGCTTTGGTTTGATTTGAGTTGGGGGGGCTCTCAATTCCTGTCATGTCTCTCTATTTATAGGGGTTTAACTCCTAATCTAATCTGCTATTAATTCGGCTAGATAGAGACAGAGATTGAGTTGGAAACGCGTCCAACTCTATCTCTGCCGAGGTGGGCTTCGACCAGGCCCATCGAGGCCTGCTCTTCGAGCCAAAGCTTTGGTAGCGTGGGCTTCGGCCAGGCCCGTCGAGGCTTGCTCCTCGGGCCGAAGCTTCGGCAGCGTGGGCCTCCGAAGGCTTCCTGGGCGAAGCCCATGGGCTGGCTAGAGGCTTTCGGAGCCCATAGCTCAATGGACATCGGCCCTGTAGGGCTTCGGACAGACCCTGGACATGTGTACTTTCGGCCCAAATCACCAAAAATTGATATTTTGATAATCTAGCCATTACTGCCATTTTTGCTATCAATAGCATCTAGGTCCCCGCTCGACCCTTGATCACCTATCGTTGATAGTTTGTTAGCATATCCACCCTGCACACATGATACAAGCCAAAACAAGAGACGCAACGCACACCGATCCCCTCGGCATAATCCATATCCGTACATTGATCCCATCGATGCATGCATACCACCACTCACTCATCTCACCATATCGACACTCAACCTTATCAATCGCTCATCATACAGATAAAAACCGCAGTGCGACCTCACTTGGTTTCACAATATCCCCTTGATGAGTGCATTGACAACCCCAAACAAAAACATGATGAATGTGTCAAGTTAAGCGCACAAGTGACCATAAAAACTCAAAAAAGAGGCAAACATGTCACATGGTAAAAAATCTCCCGCTTTGGGAAAAACTCATAGATAGCAAAGCATCTTTGTTGGCAAAAGCATCAATGAATCATGAAAGCCATTACTCCCCCTTAACAAAGCAATCATGTCATCATGTAAACCAATTCTCCCCCTTTGGTAATGCAAGCATCAAGATGATAAAAAGATGCAATGAGGGGTGTGAGGGTAGAGTATAGATGAAAGCTTCTAAAACATGAGTAATTCCAATTACAATACAAAACATCATTTGCCTTAAATATTGTCTAAAAGTATTGTATGACAATCTCCGGTAAATATCATCTAAACAAAAGCATGAGAAAGCATTTTCAGATTTTAGCAAATAAAAGCATCACCACTTAGACTAGCATACTAGACATGGCAAGGCATGAGATGCAAAAGCTAATCAAATACTAACCAAATAATCATATCCCGCCACAAGGAGCTTCAACAAACTTGATATGTAATTAATTCAAGCTTTTTGATTTTTTTTATTTTCCATTTTTGTGCTAGGGGTTATTTACATGTCAACCTTATGCTAACCAACCAAGCTAAGCCTAGGTTTGTAACCATTAGAAGCTTAAAGCAAAGGTCTTGGCATACACTTCAATGTCCCAGTTCATACAAAAGTGCCATGGTAAGCAGTCCAGAACAAAGTAGTGCGAAAAAGCAAACCCACTTGGATCTTCTCAATTTTAGCATAAAACAACATGAATATCAATCATTCTCATTTCATTTTTATTCATTTTTTTAATATTTTTTTAATTTGCAGGCACAATATTTTTGAAATGATCAAGTTGCGTATTAGCATCCAAGTAAAAAGGACCTAGGTGCCAGTTATGTAAAAGATAGCAAAAGTACTCAACCTATTCATGCTTGTTTCTAGACTAAGCAGTGATCATTTTAAAATTTTCACAAATAAAAAGTCATGCTCATGACAGATATCTAAAGTATTCAAGCCAAGTAAAATCAACAGTATTAGACACAATACTTCAAAGGCAGAATAAAGCATGTACTTGTAAAAGCAATTAGTCATATAACATAAACTCATGCAGTGCTACACAACTCCCCCTTAGAATATGCTAGAAGATCTCGAATGCTCGGTGTTGGGGTGAGAAAAAAAATATTTAGGAATCCAGCATTGTAAAACTCAAGAACCAGGTAAAGCAGTAGACTGATCATGCATAGGGTATGAGTCATGATAAAAGTGTATGGTCTACCTACAAAGTGCGAGCCTGTGTTGGACCGGAAACGGCGACCAGAGGGGGGGGGGTGAATGGGAGCTTTTAAAATTTCTGGCTAAAACTTAGCCTTCGGTTCTGTTCTGTCTTCTGCGGAACAGGCTTCGAACACTACCTTCGAAGGTCTGGTTCGGAGGTACTGCGACAGCTCCGAACACAGGCTTCGTAGGAGCAAAAGTTCGAAGCCAAGAAGACTTCGCTCCACTAACCACCCTCGAAAATCTACTCTGCTAAGTCAGTGCAGGCTCCGCACACGAGGTGCTCCGAGCAGGCTTCGCACTTCACCCTTCGCACGAGTGGACAGCCCTCTGAGGACTTCGACCAAGCACTTGGCGGCAGCAACTGGTGCTGGGCTTCGTACGCGAAGGTCTACACGCACACAAAACGGACTACGCTAAGGGCTTCGACACAGGAAGCACTACGGGAAAAGAACAGGGCTTCGCTAGTAAGCAGCGAGGTCTTGCCTCGTGTTACACCGAGCGTCAGCACACTGAAAAGCACACTTCGCGGGAAAAACACCCTTCGCCAGCACAGGCTTCGGTGAACTAAAAACTAGCGAGGTATGCAAAACGAGCTCAAGCAAAAGCACACGAAACAGGGCTTCGCCGCTTGAACAAGGAACACAGAAAAAGAACTCTCAGGATGTATTCAATTGAAGTGTATGGCTACAGGAGCTCAACAGTAAATGCTCAAAGTGTTAAATGTTACCTACCGAGCCCCCATATTTATAGCCCACGGCTTCATCCTAAGGAAGTGACTACTTTACCCCTAGGGTTTACATCCATTTTGTCTCTACAGAACTAAGGGGTACAAAAGGTAGTCCACCTTTATTTTGGAGGCTTCTCTGTCAGCTGCAGAGGGGACAGTGTCAGCCTTTTTCAGAACAGACAATGTCAGCCTTTACAGTGTTGACTTCTGGAACCTCCCTTCGCACGCGAGGGGTGCGGAAGCTTCGGCGAGAGGCCTGCAGCCTGTTGGCCTTCGCTCCGCCGAAGAAGTCCTTCGATACAGTGACGGTTTTGAGCCGAAGCCGTCAAAGCCCCTTGGGCCTTCGCACCACCACCTCCGGAGTGGATCACAACGGCTTCGCAGCTACTCCGAGCTCGAACACCGTCCGTCCGTGTACCGAAGCCATGCATGGCCGAAGCACCACAAGACAACCTCACTCCGAAGCCCCACCTTCGGAGTACCACCCTTCGAAGTCCCTCCTTCGTCCAAGGCCTCCGCATGAAGCATTCCATGAGCACTCCGTCGCAGTGTCTCACTCCGAGCACACTTCTCGACGAGCCTTACCCGGACCATGCCTTCGATGCGCCTCGACTTCTGAGACCTTCGTCGGGTACCTTCGAGTGTCTCCCTCCGGAGCACACTTCGAACTCCTTGCCTCCGTAGAGGACTTGTTCCACCAACTCCGAAGTCACTCCATTCGGAGTACCTTCGAAGTGCCTCACCTCCGAGGACTTTTTCTCGGAGTACCTTCAGCCGGAGCCGCGCTCCGCACTCTCTGCCTTCACCTGGCACGCCTCGACCCGAGGACCGACCCGGACCACCTTCGCAGCCACCGTGACGGAGCTCCCCGCTTCCCTGGCATCAAGCCACCCGCTTGACCCAGGTTCACCTGGCTCGAACCCTGTCCGTCGCCTCCGAAGTCCCTGCGCACCACCGACAAGCAAACAAGTGTATCCAGTACTCCGGAGACCTCTCCGGGTTAGCAACCTCCGGCACACACTCCGGTGTACCGCCCAAAGTACCGAAGCCATCGGTACGAACCCTGTCATCGTGTACTTGCCGGACCCCTCCGACAAGTACACTCCGCTGCAACAGCTGCAGCAAGCAACCACCGAACACCCTTCGGTAACACACCTCCGAACACCCTTCGGAGGTACCCTTCGAACAGAGGGTAAAAGTCTGTCAATCACTCATCACAAAACACCGAAACCACCCTTGGTTTCTCAATCTCCCCCTTGATGAGTGCATTGACAACCAAATCCAATTTCAAGAAAAATGAAAAGCTTTCAGCACACAAGTGACCATAAAAACTCAGAAAGAGCCAAAGCATGTCACTTGATAAAATTTTTCTCCCCCTTTGTAACGAAGTAAAAGCCCTTTTTGGCAAATCTCCCCTTGATAAATACTCCCCCTGAGTTAAGCAAATTTTTCTCCCCCTTTATGTCAAAAATTCTCCCCCCTTTTTTTAAAAAAATTATGCCTTCTTGCGGCAGAGAACATAGCAAACCTCTCCGGAATTTCTCCCCCTTTGGCAATGCAAGCATCAAGGAGCATTCAAAAGATGCAAAGCTTCGACATGAATAGAATTGCAAAGACATATAATGCAAAAATATGCCAAAATTAACACAAATGATCATGTGCTCAGCTCAATTTAACAATCTGTGAAACAAGATGATGGCATGTGATTTTGTCATTTTGAAGTAAAAGCATCACCACTTTATCAAAGCAGCTAGACAAGAGAAGGCAAGGACTGCGCAAAGCTAACAAATTCTACCTTAGACAGACAAGTCTTGTTCAAAAGGAGCTGTGAAAGCAAACTTGATGAGCAATTAATTTTGCTGTTCTTTTTCTTAATGCCAGGGGTTATTTGTTTGTCCACCTTATACTTTCCAATCAAGCCAAGCCTAGGCATAAAAGCCATCTGAAGCTTAAGGCGGTGATTTTGGCATACACTACACTATCCCAGTTCAGACCAAAGTGCAATGGTAAGCAGTCTAGAATAGAGTAGTGCGACAAACAAACCCTCCTGGATCTTTTCATTTAAACCAGGCAAATCATGGATTTTTGATTTTGATTCAGATGAATGAAATATTTTGATGAATATCCATGAATAATGAACACATTTTTCAAGATGCAAATTTTAGCATCCAAGGAACAGTGTCTTGCTGTCAAGTAGATAAAAGATAGCTAAAAGCAGTCCAGCCTAAACAAGCTAGATACAAGATTGTGCGGTGAGCAAGTTTTGATTTTAGAAAATAAAACATCATGCACAAACAATGTTCCAGACATATTTCATAGAGCTGAGCTGTCATGATTTCTTTGAATTAAAAGCAGGCATATAATAGCAAAAGATGTAAGTGCAATTCCACACATAATGAGCATATGCAAGACAATTAAAATCAGCTCCTCCTCACAAAATGCCGTAAGGGTGACAAATGCCAAGTTCCCCACGCAAGTAAGCAAATCGAGAAGCATCGAGGGGTTTTGTAAAATATCGGCAAGCTGGTGTTGAGTATCAACATATTGAAGTTCAATATCACCCTTCTCATTGTGATCTCTGAGAAAATGATACCGTACATCAATGTGTTTGGTTCTGGAGTGCTGAACCGGGTTGTTTGCAATACAAATAGCACTAGTGTTATCACAGAAAAGTGGAACACTCTTATAATCTAACCCGAAATCCCGCAAAGTGGAAACCATCCACAAAATCTGAGAGCAACAGCTAGCTGCAGCAACATATTCGGCCTCAGCCGTTGATTGTGCAACACTAGACTGTTTGCGGGAAGACCAGCAAACCAGAGACGTACCCAGAAAATGACAAGTACCAGAGGTACTCTTCCTATCAATTCTACACCCAGCAAAATCCGCATCTGAATAACCTCTAAGACATAAAGATGAAGACGATGAATACCATATGCCAAATTCAAGGGTGTGTTTGAGATACCTTAAGATGCGCTTAACCGCTTGGCGGTGCGAAGCTCGTGGTGAAGCCTGAAAACGAGCGCACAGACACACAGCGAAGTGTATGTCCGGCCTCGTGGCAGTCAAGTAGAGGAGGGAGCCGATCATGCTCCGGAACTCCTTCTGATCTATGGCTTCTCCATCTTCGTCAGGGTCCAATGCTACAGATGTAGCCATTGGAGTGGCGAGGGGCTTCGCATCGGACATGTCAAACTTCTTGAGCAGGTCCCTGGTGTACTTCGTCTGGTGGACGAAGGTACCTTGTTTGCTTTGCTTGATTTGCAAACCAAGGAAAAAGGTGAGTTCACCCATCATAGACATTTCAAACTCCCTGCTCATGGTATCTGCAAACTCGGCAACCAAAGCATGAGAAGAGCCACCAAAGATGATATCATCCACATAAATCTGAACTAGGAGGAAATCTTTGCCATGCTTGAGAGTAAACAAAGTTTTATCAACAGAGCCCATCAAATACCCTCGCTCAAGCAGAAAAGACTTAAGTCTATCATACCAAGCCCGAGGGGCCTGCTTGAGTCCATAAAGAGCCTTATGAAGTTTCAGGACTTTATGTGGGTACTTGGGGTTTTCAAAACCAGGGGGTTGTTTTACATAAACATCTTCACCTATGAAGCCATTAAGAAAAGCACTTTTGACATCCATTTGATAGAGTTTGAATCCCCGGGATGTCGCAAAGGCAAGCAAAATCCTAATGGCCTCAAGGCGAGCAACAGGTGCAAAAGTTTCAGTAAATCAATCCCTTCTAGTTGAGAAAAGCCCTGAGCTACAAGTCTAGCCTTATTTCTAACAATGGTTCCATCCTCCCCTTGTTTATTTTTAAAAATCCATTTTGTTCCAATGAAATGAACATTTGGTGGAGGATCAACTAAAGTCCAGACTTGGTTTCTTTCAAAATTCTCAAGCTCTTCATGCATGGCATTGATCCAACTAGAATCAGAAAGTGCATGACTAACATCTAAAGGCTCGAAAGAAGCAACAAAAGCAGCATTAGTGAAATGAGCGTGAGAACGTGTTACCCTTTGATCAAGCTCACCAATGATCTGCTCGGGAGGGTGCATCCTTTGAACATGATGTGGGGCCTCGCGGCGGGATGCAGTCTCCCCCTCAACTTGTGCGTTGGAGTGGTCCAAGATGACCGATGTTGAGGTAGTCGCTTCGGGACCTCGTGCCGAAGTAGTAGAAGCGGGGTCAGCTTCGGGGGTTGATGTCGAGGGTAGTGGAGGATCATCCTCGAATTCTCCGGGATCTTCGTCTTCGAATAAGGTCTGTTCCATGTCGTGTTCATTTGCCTGTTCAAGAGCAGAACTAACAGAGGGGGTTGATTCATCAAAAGTCACATCACATGACTCGATGACAGTGTTAGTTTCCAAGTTATAAACACGATAAGAATGACCATGAGTAGTATAACCCAAAAAGATCCCGTCAGAAGATCGCGACTCAAATTTATCCAAGTTACCACGTTTTAGGATAAAGCAGCGACAGCCAAAAACTCGAAGATGAGTAACCTTGGGCTGTCTCCCAAAACGCAGCTCATAAGATGTCAAATTTAAAATTGAGCGCAAGAAAATTCGGTTTGAGATGTAACATGCTGTGTTCATGGCCTCAGCCCAGAATTTTCTAGGAGTCCTATGCTCATCAAGCATCGTCCTAGCCATCTCAACCAAAGTGCGGTTTTTCCTCTCAACAACACCGTTCTGTTGAGGAACCCGCGGAGCAGAGAATTGATGTTCTATGCCATGCTCCATGCAAAAGTCAACAAAGAGACTATTTTTGAACTCAGTGCCATTATCGCTTCGAATGAATTTTAATGCACCAGGGAGTTCAGTAAAAAGTCTCAAAGCCAAGCTCCGAAAGTGTGAAAACACTTCATCCTTGCTGGCAAGAAAGAAGACCCAAGAGTAGCGAGAGAAATCGTCGACAATAACAAGTACATACCACTTGCCGCCTAAAGAACTAACCCGAGAAGGACCTACAGTGTCCATATGAAGAAGTTCTCCGGGTTGTTCAGTCATCACTGTGGTGACTGGCGAATGCGAAGCGGCAATCATTTTTCCATGTCGACAAGGAGCGCAAACTAAATTCTTCTCAAACTTGAGCTTGGGCAATCCTCGGATCAGACCTAGGGCGCTCAGACGAGCGAGCAACTCAAAGCTCATATGCCCTAGTCTCCTATGCCACTTCCAAAGCTCAGAAGTCGAATGAGCAACAAGACAATGAGAAGAACCAGACGACTCTGAAAAATCAGCTCCAAAAACTCTCCCAACTCTAAAGATCTTACACACCACAACGCCATCTGAATTGAGCACTTGCGAAGTATCGCGATGAAATCGCACTTCGAAGCCCTCATCAAGCAACTGAGATACAGACAACAAATTGTATCCCAGGTTCTCAACCAAAGCAACATCTTTGAGAGTGAAGTTCGTGTTAATTCTTACCACACCTTTACCTTTCACTCTACTCCTTCGATTGTTTCCGAAGGTGATATGTTCCCTTTGCTTGGTTGTGGTGAGGCTGGAGAACCAATTTGCATCTCCGGTCATGTGGCGCGAACAACCGGAGTCCATGATCCACGTGCCCTCCAAGCCTCGACCTGTCGCCTACACATGATGAAAACGTCTCGATCGCTCAGTGCTGGGGTGAGTAAAATAATGACGAGGCATCCAGCACTGAGTGACACGAGTAGTAGGCACAGTAAAAGTAGACGGTCTATGCACATAAAAGTCAGAATGATGCAAAGTGCGAGGTCTACCTACATGCAAAGAACGCAAAGCATGTCGAGGTCTCCTACTCTGACGAGGTACAAAGCTACTCGTCTGAGGTCTACCACCATATGGAACATGGTGAACACCTCGAGGAGCAAAACCTCTCCGAGAAGCACGAGGAGCCTCGAAAACAGGACGAGAGTAATACTCAGACTCATGCATACCTAAAGATGGGTAATGCATGTCCTGATAGCTCATCGCCTGTGCACGTCGCTCATCCTTGATGCGACGGAAACAGAAACCAATCAAATGACCTGCCCGCTGACAATAAGAACAATGAAACACTCTCCTGGGGCACTCTTATGGGTCACAGGAGCAACTCTCACAGGCTCCTTGGGTTTCTTTTGTGTGGTTTTCTTGGGAGGATTTTTCTTGGCAGGAGGAGTGGTTTTCTTTGGTGGATGGGTAGGCTTTTTGGCTGATGGGGTGTCCAACAGAGCTCTCTCTTTCCCTAGGGTGGTGGGAGAGGTGAAAACAGTTTTGGTCTTACTGTCTGAAGCTATCCTCTCATAACCCAAACCTAGAGCTACCCCGGCTCTGTCAGCACACAACTTGGTCTTGGCCAAGAGCAAATCCATCCTACCCTTCCCTTCAGTGCATTTATTTACCACAGAAAGAAGGTATTCATTTTCAGACATGAGGTTCTCAGCTCGCTCTCTAGCAGTGCCTAGCTGGTCCTTAAGGGTAATGCAAGTGTCACAAACAGGTTGCACATCCTTAGAACTACCGGCCCTCTCCAATCTAGCCTCTAAATCATGAACATGCTTATCACGTAAATTAATGCTATCGCGTAATAAAGAGCAGTTCATGCAATCAATAACATCATGAGGTCTAGAATCCACCTCCAAAAGCTGCTTCTGTGCAGTCTCAAGCTCAGAAAGAGTTTGAGCATGTACAGAACGCAACTGAGCAAGCTCACCCATGACAACAGAACAAGACTCACATTCAGCATCATCAAACTTAGACTTAAGCATGGCATATTCAGTAGAAACATTTTCTAGCCTAAGTCTAAGGTCTTTTCTTTCTCTAGCAGCTTGCACCAGTAATCTATCCTGACCTAGCACTACTTCATTCAGCTCATCTAATTTAATTAGAAGCTGGTCAGATGATAGGTTTACCTCAGATGAGTCAAGCTCATCGCCGCTGTGATCGCTGTCGGCCATGAAGCAAAGGCCGGTGAAGTCACGTCCCTTCTTATCCTTCTTGTCCTCCTTCCTTGGGGACTCCTCCTCCTCAGAGCTCGACTCCTCAGTTGAGGAAGTGTCGATGTCGCTGAGAGCAGCAACAAAAGCTCTGGAAGCGGCCTTGGCTACTTTCTTAGCCATCTTGCCGCGCTTGCCCTTCACAAAGGGTTTCCTCTCCTTCTTGTGGTATTTGGGGCGCTCACTCTCATCTCTCTTTTTGACCTTGGGGCAATTGGCCTTAATGTGAGAGGTGTCGCCACATTCATAGCAGCCACTAAAACCACTTCTCTTCTGATCCCGTCTCTCATGATGAAAGCGGGTGAACCTCCGGGCAATGAGAGCAAGCTCATCATCAGCGAGACTGTCCACCTGCTCCTTTGTGACGGAGACCAGGGAGGACAAAGCAAAACCATCTGCAAGAACACAAGTGCCTGATGTGCTTGGTTCTGCAGTGGCGCCACGGCTAGTGCTAGAAACCAATGCCAATGGCTGTGGCAAAGAGCTTCTGTGCACTGCAAGAGATGCCTTGGCAATCTCTGTGGACTTTAGCTTGCTAAAGAGTTCGTCACAGGTCAATGTGTCAAAGCCTGTGGACTCCTCAATGCTGGATATCTTCACCTCCCATATGCTACGGTCAAGAGCATAGAGAAGCTTGATAGCCCTATCGTGATCACTGTAAGCAAGCGTCCCGTTGGATCGCAAGTTACTCACTATCGCGTCAAAGCGAGAAAACATGGCATCTACAGATTCACCCGGTGCCTGCACAAACAGCTGATACTGTTGATTGTAGGTGCTTTGGCGCCTGGCCTTAATCTGAGCAGAGCCCTCATGAAAGACAGTGAGTGTTGTCCAAATCTCCCTAGCAGTCCTAAGGTGCTGCACCCTATCAAACTCACTCCGACTCAAACCAATGAACAGTATGTTCCTTGCCTTTGAGTTGGCAATATACTGATCTTTTTCAGTTTGAGTGGTGCGGGTATCAGGGATGGAGTATTGTGAGTCCACAATCTCCCAAATTGCATTTCCTTGGCTTAACAAGTAAGCCTCCATGCGCACCTTCCAGTATGCAAAATCTGTCCCATCGAACTAGAGGAATTTTACTGCCTCTATCCATGTCGCCAACAGATCACAAAACCGGTTAAGGTCAACTGGTGATCTTAACCCGCTCTGATACCAATTGTTGGACCGGAAACGGCGACCAGAGGGGGGGGTGAATGGGAGCTTTTAAAATTTCTGGCTAAAACTTAGCCTTCGGTTCTGTTCTGTCTTCTGCGGAACAGGCTTCGAACACTACCTTCGAAGGTCTGGTTCGGAGGTACTGCGACAGCTCCGAACACAGGCTTCGTAGGAGCAAAAGTTCGAAGCCAAGAAGACTTCGCTCCACTAACCACCCTCGAAAATCTACTCTGCTAAGTCAGTGCAGGCTCCGCACACGAGGTGCTCCGAGCAGGCTTCGCACTTCACCCTTCGCACGAGTGGACAGCCCTCTGAGGACTTCGACCAAGCACTTGGCGGCAGCAACTGGTGCTGGGCTTCGTACGCGAAGGTCTACACGCACACAAAACGGACTACGCTAAGGGCTTCGACACAGGAAGCACTACGGGAAAAGAACAGGGCTTCGCTAGTAAGCAGCGAGGTCTTGCCTCGTGTTACACCGAGCGTCAGCACACTGAAAAGCACACTTCGCGGGAAAAACACCCTTCGCCAGCACAGGCTTCGGTGAACTAAAAACTAGCGAGGTATGCAAAACGAGCTCAAGCAAAAGCACACGAAACAGGGCTTCGCCGCTTGAACAAGGAACACAGAAAAAGAACTCTCAGGATGTATTCAATTGAAGTGTATGGCTACAGGAGCTCAACAGTAAATGCTCAAAGTGTTAAATGTTACCTACCGAGCCCCCATATTTATAGCCCACGGCTTCATCCTAAGGAAGTGACTACTTTACCCCTAGGGTTTACATCCATTTTGTCTCTACAGAACTAAGGGGTACAAAAGGTAGTCCACCTTTATTTTGGAGGCTTCTCTGTCAGCTGCAGAGGGGACAGTGTCAGCCTTTTTCAGAACAGACAGTGTCAGCCTTTACAGTGTTGACTTCTGGAACCTCCCTTCGCACGCGAGGGGTGCGGAAGCTTCGGCGAGAGGCCTGCAGCCTGTTGGCCTTCGCTCCGCCGAAGAAGTCCTTCGATACAGTGACGGTTTTGAGCCGAAGCCGTCAAAGCCCCTTGGGCCTTCGCACCACCACCTCCGGAGTGGATCACAACGGCTTCGCAGCTACTCCGAGCTCGAACACCGTCCGTCCGTGTACCGAAGCCATGCATGGCCGAAGCACCACAAGACAACCTCACTCCGAAGCCCCACCTTCGGAGTACCACCCTTCGAAGTCCCTCCTTCGTCCAAGGCCTCCGCATGAAGCATTCCATGAGCACTCCGTCGCAGTGTCTCACTCCGAGCACACTTCTCGACGAGCCTTACCCGGACCATGCCTTCGATGCGCCTCGACTTCTGAGACCTTCGTCGGGTACCTTCGAGTGTCTCCCTCCGGAGCACACTTCGAACTCCTTGCCTCCGCAGAGGACTTGTTCCACCAACTCCGAAGTCACTCCATTCGGAGTACCTTCGAAGTGCCTCACCTCCGAGGACTTTTTCTCAGAGTACCTTCAGCCGGAGCCGCGCTCCGCACTCTCTGCCTTCACCTGGCACGCCTCGACCCGAGGACCGACCCGGACCACCTTCGCAGCCACCGTGACGGAGCTCCCCGCTTCCCTGGCATCAAGCCACCCGCTTGACCCAGGTTCACCTGGCTCGAACCCTGTCTGTCGCCTCCGAAGTCCCTGCGCACCACCGACAAGCAAACAAGTGTATCCAGTACTCCGGAGACCTCTCCGGGTTAGCAACCTCCGGCACACACTCCGGTGTACCGCCCAAAGTACCGAAGCCATCGGTACGAACCCTGTCATCGTGTACTGCCGGACCCCTCCGACAAGTACACTCCGCTGCAACAGCTGCAGCAAGCAACCACCGAACACCCTTCGGTAACACACCTCCGAACACCCTTCGGAGGTACCCTTCGAACAGAGGGTAAAAGTCTGTCAATCACTCATCACAAAACACCGAAACCACCCTTGGTTTCTCAGCCTGGAAAACAACGAGGTCTCCTAAACTGTCGAGAATAAAAACCTCTTACACGCGGTCTAGCACCATATGAAGCATGGTGTACACCACGACGAGCATAATCTCTCATGGGTCCATTGGAAGCCTCAAAATCAGGGTAAGAGTGAAAAACAGACTCATGCATACCAAAAGATGGGTAATGAATGTCCTGAAAGCTCATCTCAAAAGCATGTCATTCATCCTTGATACGATGAAAGCAAAATCCAACCGAATGACCCACCCGATGACAATAGGAGCAGTGATACACTCTCTTGGGTGTGTGAGCATGGGTCTCACGCGCAAATCTCATAGTTTTCTTGGGTTTTTGCTGAGGAGTTTCCTTTGGTGAACGAAGAGCTTTCTTAATATGTTGAGTAGGATTCTTGGCTTTTTGTGTGGAGTCTAACTGGGCTCTTTCTTTCTCAAGGGTAGTGGGTGGAGTGAACATAGTTTTGCTCGGCGTGTTTGGAGTGGTTCTCTCATAGCCCAACCCTAGAGCTAACCCTGCCCTGTCAGCACACAATTTTGTTTTGGCCAAAAGTAAATCCATCCTACCCTTCCCTTCAGTACTTTTTTCAACCACGGAGAGAAGATTATCATTTTCACATTTTAGTTTTTCGACTTGCTCTCTAGCAAAGCTGAGTTGGTCCTTAAGGGTGATGCAGGTAGGACACGTCAGCTGCACATCCTTAGAACACTCAGCACTCTCCAATCTAGCCTTAATTTCATCAACATATCTATCCCTTAAATTAATGCTTTCAACAAGTAAAGGACATTTCATATATTTGATGATAACAACAGGACTAGACTCCACCTTCAAAAGCTGCTTTTCAGTCATTTCATGTTTTTCAAAAGTTTGAGCATGTGTAAAATGTAGTTGAGCAAGTTCATTCATAACAATAAGAAAGAACTCAGATTCAACATCATCAGACTTAGATTTTAAGATTGCAAGTTCAGTGGATAAAGATTCAAGTCTGATTTATAGTTCTTTTCTTTCTTTAATAGAATGTTTAAGTAATCTATCCTCAGAACAGACAACATCATGTAATTCGTCAATCTGAACAAGAAGCTGATCACGGGATAGATATACCTCAGATGTGTCAAGCTCGTCGTTGTTGTGGATGCTGTCGGCCATGAAGCAAAGGCCTGTGAAGTTCATTCTCTTCTTCTCCTTCTTTTCTTCTTTCTTGGTTGGCTCTTCTTCATCGAAGCTTGGCTCCTCACTTGATGTACTGTCGATGACACTGAGGGCGGCCACAAATTCTCTGTCTACTCTCTTAGCCACTTTGTCGTGCTTCCCCTTAAAGAAGGGTTTCTTGTTCCACTTCTCGTACTTGTGCTCATTTTCATTTTTTATTTTTAGTTTAGGGCAATTCTATTTTATGTGAGAAAGATCTCCACGCTCAAAACAACCCCGAGACCCTCCTTTCCTCTGATCTCGTCTATCATTATAGAAGCGTGTGAACTTCTTGACAATGAGAGCTAGCTCCTCATCATCTAGAGTGTCCACCTGTTCTTTTGTGATAGGGACCAGGGAGGACAAGTCAAAACCACTAGAAAAAAATAGCCCTACGTCCAGTTTGTGGTGGATTTGGCATAGTATGTGTTGATAGGAAAAAAGGGCACTAATGGCTAGATCGTCAAAATATCAGTTTTGGTGATTTGGGCCGAAAATACACATGTCCAGGGTCTGTCCGAAGCCCTACAGGGCTAAAATCCATTGATCTATGGGCTCCGAAAGCCTCTAGCCAGCCTATGCGCTTCGGCCGGGAAGCCTTCAGAGGCCCACACCACCGAAGCTTCGGCCCGAGGAGCAGGCCTCGACGGGCCTGGCCGAAGCCCACTTTGGCAGAGATGGAGATGTATGCGATTCTAGATCAATTCCTATCTCCATCTGGCCAGATTAATAGCATACTAGATTAGGAATTAAGCCCCTATAAATAGAGAGGCAAGGCCAGCGTAGAGCCACCCCCTCCTCAACTCAAACCAAACCAAAGCCCTATGCTTTGATCGTATTTACTTTACCTTTATTTTCCTGTACCTCTTCTTGGGTTTGCCTGGAAGCCCTCCTCCGGCCACTACGGAACAGTGGTAACCCTTGTTACTTCGCCTGTGAAGTATCCGTTAATCTACGTAATAGACTGCTATCGCCTTGTTACTTCGCCTATGAAGTATCCGCTAATCTGCATAACAGATTGCTACATTCGCTACTAGTGCAACACTTCGCAAAATTCGGTACTTAGGCCGAATTGGTACTTCGAATCATCTTTGTTGCAGGTTCCTACGTTCGGAGCTACTTCGTCAGAGGTGTCCAGAGCTGAGAGATCGGTTTCGGAGGTCACCAAGACACCCTTCGGTGGGACGGCAGGCTCCGACAACAGGCTTCTCCACCATTCTTCGTCGCAATGGGCTTCGCCACGACCATACTCCTCACCGGACGAAGTTGCGCTCGCACGTGGCCCTCGTGTCATTATTCCGTAGTTTGCTGCATCAGAGATTTGATGCCAAACCCCATTGTTCGGAGGTGATCACCGCATCCAGATCCGTTCGGAGTCCATCTTCGGCCGGATCAGTCCGAACGCCGAAGCACCCTTCGACGGAGCACTTCACACCAGACGCTGAAGGTACACTTTGGTGACCCCTTCGCACCAGACTTTGAACCAGACGGGCTCCGACTGGTTTGCTGATTTTATTCTATTTAATTTATTTCTTTCGGCTAATTGGATTATTTTGTGTAATCTGGTTGCCTGGCGACTCCCCCCCCTTATCACGACTAAGGGTAGTCGGAACGCGACGTCGGTGCCACATCACGCTTAGGCTTGTTCCTAAGCATCCATGCACTTTTGGATCGTCGAACTGACTCAAGGTTGGGGACACGTTTCCGTGTCAACACACTTTTTGGCGACTCCGCTGGGGAAGGCTACACCAACATGACAAGTACATCTACATCGACCACCAGTACATCTACGTCAACTACTACGTATACACCGCCGATGGACACAATAGGAGGCGCGGATATCGACAACCACAACATCTTATCACCTACACTTGAAGATATCCCCGCAGAAGACCGAGCAGAGATCGAGGAAAAGTTAAAGGCGCTCCAAGACATGATGCTTGGGGGCTACGTTAAGACACGCGCGGGCTTCATCAAGCGCGACATCATCACCCCCGACCTCGCTCAAGTCCAGGTAACACCTATATCGCCTCGTTTATCTTCTTTAGAGATTGAGCAAAAAATAGCCGCATCAGTAGATTAAGCCGTTACCGCTTCGCTAGCCAACCGTTTAGATTCGACAGTCAGCTCCCAAGTGGAGGCAACTCTTAGGAGGTTCGGCTTTACTGAGGCCGTACCCCCAGTTCCTATTGCTAGTGCACCTTCGATAAACCCCGTATACGGTAGGACTAACGACAGCACTGGCACAATCATGTCTCCGGCCTCAACACTTATGGCCGAGACTAATCATTACACTTACGGTCAAAATAACACTACATACCACGCACCACCACCTGCACCAATACCCGGGCTGCCCGCACCACACGCGCAGATGCCTGGACACGAGCATGTCATACAGATAGCGCGTAGAGAAGAGGCCCATGGCCGACACGCCGATATCCCACCGCGTGTCGTGCCCCTGCATGAGAGGCGCACACAAGCAACATACCAAGATGACATAGAGGAGCGGGTCCGCGCACTATTTAGAGAGTCTGCTGGCTTCGTTCCCAAGGGACGGGTTAGGGTTTACCGTAAGCCATACCCCGACCATCTTGATACAATGCCCTACTCCCGTGGCTATAGAATCCCTGAATTCACTAAGTTCGATGGGGAGGGTAGCAAGACTACACTAGAGCACGTTAGTCAATTTTTGGCACAGTGTGGAGAAGTTAGCGGGATAAATGCTCTAAAGATTAGACTATTTTCTCTCTCGCTATCCGGCACTGCTTTCACTTGGTTTTCGTCGCTCCCGCCGAACTCCATCCAAACGTGGGATGATTTAGAGCGGAAATTCCATGATTATATCTACACGGGTGAGACAGAACTCAGGCTTTCACATTTGACATCAGTTAAGCAGAAATCTAATGAGAACGCCTCTGAGTACATCAAGTGTTTCAGGGATACTAGAAACCGATGTTTTAGCCTTAATATTTTAGAAAGGGACTTGGCGGAATTAGCTTTTAACGGGTCGCGTTACGAAATTAAAGAGAGGTTAGATAACCAAAACGTTTTAGAAGTTAGCCAAGTTCTACAGCAGGCTCTAGTCCAGGAAGGACGAGCCAAAGATAAGAAATTTATTAAGATGTTTAGCAAGCCTAGAGCTGAAATCCACATCATCGAACATTTTGACGAGGAAGAATCGGAAGAGGAGGATTAGGCCGATATGTATACGGCCAAATGGGTGTGGAGCGCTAAGAATAAACCTGTCACCTGCTCCGAGTTAAGACCATTCGCCACAAAGAATCTACTTAGTGAGGTCAAGTACTCGTTTGATATAACCAAATGTGATAAAATATTTGATTTTCTCGTAAAAAGTCAGTTTCTCAGGTTACCTAATGGTCATGTCATTCCACCTGCCAACGAGTTAAGGAAGCATCCATACTGTAAGTGGCATGATTCATATTCACATAATACTAATGGTTGCAATGTTTTTTGATGGCAGATACAATCGGCCATAGAAGAAGGACGATTGAAGATAGACCATGATCCGAAGATGAAGCTGGATAAAGATCCTTTTCCCGTCAACGCCGTCGACCTCGGCGAAAAGAAGGTGTTGATTCGGCCAGAACAGGATGAGTCGGCTAAAGGGAAAGATGTAATTGTTGGAGAACCACGCACTCGCACACTCGTATCAAAGAATCTCGAGGTAGGAGTGTGGAAACAGAACATTAATACCCCTTCGGCTAAGGCTCACAAGAGGCCGGAGGTGACGTATAACATGCTGTTGAACAAGCATCGAAGAAGGGCCGAAAAGACTGGTCCACACACTTAGAAGCTAAAGCAGCCGAAGGGTCCGAGACTCTCGGAGGGTAGCTTCGTACCGAAGCAGCCGAACCCTGCGCACGAAGGCTCCGGGCCACTATGGCCTGACACTCCGCACGGTGGTTTCGAGCCGCAATGGCCGAACCCCCCATACTGTAACTTCGGTCCCCAACGGCTGAACCCCGCACCGTGTTGGATGTCTCCGATAGGAGGCTTCGGCCCGCACTGGCCGAATGTGTCTCCGACCTGGCAAGACCCTTCGCTGGTGTGGTCCGAGATACCTTCGACTTGGCCGAACCCCCCTCCAGGTAACGGGTTCGGCTCACAGTGGGCGAGGCCACTAGAGCCGCCGATTCCTCCGCCGTATGACTAGGCGGGGACCCCGTGGGCTCCCTACATATCCGGGTCAGGGTACCCTCCGCAACCTAACACTATGCCTTGTTTTCCTTCAGAGTATTATGGATGGCAGGGGCAAACAGACGCAGCGGAGGGGGGCATCATCCACAGACTGTCCGTAGTGCCTCTGAATCGGACAATGCAGAGCGAAGCCGAAGGGCGCAAGCACGCGGAGGCCGAGTTCAGGGAGTCCGAAGCCATCACCATCACAGTTGGGTCTCCGGAAGTCCCAATCCCGAAGAATTTTTCACCGAGGTCTGACAGAGGTAAGCCCCATACTTCGGCCGAACCCTGCGCCGAAACCTGGTTCGGTTGGCCGAATGAGGCCTGTCCATCTGCTGGGGTTCACCGCAAAGCCCCCTCCAAACACAGGGTGCACAAGGCCGAAGGGCACAGTACCACTTCAGCCAGAATTAATGTAAGCCGAACAGTCGCACCCGGCACCAAGCCGCAGCCATCTTGGGCCCCTCCAGGCATGTCCAAATCACAAACGAGACGCCTACAAAGACTATGGGTCCAGGAGATGCGCGAGAAGAATGCTGAGCTCGAGCGTGACGCTATGTTCGAAGAAATCCGCCCTCGGCCAGCTACAAAGCAGGTATGGAGGGAGAAGTCAGTTGAGACAAACAACCCGGCTCCTAGTCCGAGCGATGGCCACAATGACATGCTCGATGACGATTACTCGCCCATCTCTGAAGGGCCCACACCCCACGTGATGGATATCAATATCGTCATGCTGCCTGCCGAGTTCACCCTACCGCAGGATGAGGCCGAGGTTGCTCAATTGAACCTTGGCCCACGCAATGCCATCTTCGAGAATCCTGAGAACTCGGCTCGCCATCTAAAGCCCCTCTATGTCAGAGGTCACATCGATGGGAAGACGATTTCCCGAATGCTCATCGACAGCGGCGCCACTGTTAACTTAATGCCTTATTCGTTGTTGAAGAAACTTGGCAGGGACGAAGATGACCTGAAGAAGACCAACTTGAGGCTCAATGGCTTCAATGGAGAGATCTCCGAGGCCAAGGGAGTACTCTCTATGGAGTTGACGGTGGGCAACAAGACATTGCCAACAGCTTTTTTCGTCGTCGGCGTACAAGGTAACTATAGAGTATTACTCGGACGCGACTGGATCCATGCAAACTATTGCATTCCCTCTAGTCTACACCAGTGCTTGATACAGTGGGATGGCGATGAGGTGGAGGTCATCCCCGCGGATACTTCGGCCCAAGTAGCATTGGCCGATGTGTCGGTTGACGCCATCCATAACAAAGTAGAGTGTCTGTCAGGTAGGGATCTCTCGGATTACGATTTTGTTAGTGTATCCAGAGGATGGTTTGTACCAGTGTCTGTAAAGTCGGCTGGAGTAGCACGACTATTTTTGTATTAATAGTCATGTTTAGCGAGAATAATCTAGATTGGTTAAAGTCTCGTGTGGAGCAGTATCGGTCTAGTAAAGACGGTATCGCCAAAGCCATCGGGGACTTTAGCGAAGTAGAAAAATTAGGACAAGGATTTGCGTCGGCCGACCACTTGGAGGAAGTTGACATAGGTAATGGTAGCATCCCAAGGCCGACTTTGTAAACCAACATTTACAGCCCGATGAAAAGGCTGAAGTAGTAAAGTTACTTCGGTCCTATGTAGATTGTTTCGCATGGGAGTATAGCGAGATGCCAGGGCTAAGCCGCGAGCTCGTGGAGCATCGGCTGCCCATCAAGTCCGTATTTAGGCCTTATAAGCAGCCTCCCCGTCGGTTTAATTCGACCGTCTATGACCGAGTTAAAGAAGAAGTGGAGCGACTACTCAAGGCTGAATTTATTAGGCCGTGTAGGTACGCGGAATCGGTTGCTAACATTGTGCCTGTAGAGAAGAAAGGGAGCGGCAAGATAAGGGTATGCATTGATTTCAGGGATATGAACAGAGCCACTCCAAAGGACGAGTATCCAATGTCGATAGCCGACATGCTAATCAATGATGCCTCGGGACACAAGGTACTAAGTTTTCTTGATGGCAATGCTGGTTATAATCAAATCTTTAAGGCCGAAGAGGACGTCTACAAGACTGCCTTTCGATGCCTTGGTTTTGTCGGTTTATTCGAGTGGGTCATCATGACTTTTGGTTTGAAAAATGCCGGCGCCACATATCAACGCGCTATGAACTTGATCTTCCATGACTTGTTAGGAGTTATGTTAGAAGTTTACATTGATGATGTCGTAGTCAAATCGGATGCTATGGGAAACCATTTAGCCGATTTGAGGGTTGCTTTCGATAGGATGCGAAAGTATGGGTTGAAAATGAACCCACTTAAGTGTGCTTTTGTTGTGTCGGTGGGTAAGTTTTTAGGTTTCATGATTCACGAGAGAGGCATAGAAATATATCCTAAGAGACATGAGAAGATTAGAAACATTGCAGCGCCGACGTGCAAAAGGGATGTACAAAAATTGATAGGCAAGATGAACTATTTGCGTCGCTTCATATCCAGCTTGTCCGGCAAGATTGATGCCTTTGTCCCCATACTCCGGCTAAAAAACGAAGCCGAGTTCACTTGGGGGGCAAACCAGCAAAGTGCTTTTGAGAAAATTAAGGAGTGCTTGTCATCACCGCCAGTAGTGAGAGCACCCAAAGCCGGGATTCTATTTCGACTATACATCGCTGCTGAAGATAGTGTGATTGGGGCCATGCTAACCCAGGAGGTAGAAGGGAAAGAGTACATCATCACATTCTTGAGCCACCGCCTACTGGACGCCGAAACCAGGTACGCGTTTGTGGAATGATTGTGTTTATCACTTTATTACGCGTGCACTAAATTGCGCCATTATCTTCTCCCTACTACATGTGTTGTCGTTTGCCAAACCGATGTTATAAAACACATGTTACAAAAGCCGATTCTAAGTGGAAGAATCGGAAAATGGGCATACACGTTGATTGAGTACGATTTGGCCTACGAACCCTTGAGAGTGATGAAAGGCCAAGTCGTAGCCAACTTTATAGTTGATCACCACATAGATGTCGGTTGGAGTGATAATATTGCTCTAGTTGAGGTAGTGCCATGGAAACTTTACTTTGATGGTTTGGCTTGCAAGAGTGGCCAAGGCATTGTAGTGGTTCTCATATCACCTAATGGGATGCACTTTGAAACTTTGGCCCGACTAGAATTTTCTTCCACTAACAACCAAGCCGAATACGAGGCTTTATTGCTAGGTCTTGAATTACTAGAATCTGTAGGTGCTAGACATGTTCACGTATATGGTGATTCTTTGTTAGTAGTGCAGCAAGTAGCTAAGAGTGCTCAATGTTTTAACGCCTTGCTGAATAGTTACTTGGATAAATGTCTAGATATAGTTGCCTCTTTCGATGACATCAAAATCTTTCATGTGTCAATAGAAGCCAATTCAGTCGCAAATGATTTTGCTCAGCAAGCATCTGGTTACCAAGTCAGGAGAGGAAAATTTTCTGTATTGAACAAGCCGATGCTTGGTCTCACTATCGGAGCCAGTACCGGTGGGCAGGCGCACGCCCCGGGTCGCCGAAGGCCACCGCACGCTGAAGCCCCTTGATCGGAGTGCTCTGCCAACCAAGGGATCTGACACGCCGGAGCCCATAGCCCGAAGCCTCCCGAACGGAGAAAGCACCTCTGAGTCCAAAACTTCCGGAGGGCTTCGGCCCTGCACACTCCGAACGGCCACCCCGGCAAGGCTTCGGCAGGAGCTGGAATGGCTCGGGGGGCACCCTGAAGTCAGTAATTTAGAAGTTTTTCCAGAAGGTAAACCAACGAGACCCTCTGAAACCTGTAAGAGCGATTGAGAGTCCCAATCGTCCAGTATTTGAGATACCCTAGCCAAAGGGTTGATCGGAAGGTTCGGCGACAAACGTTCAAATTCGTGTTGATAGACGACACATTGTATTGCTGAACCATCGACGGAGTGCTATTGAAGTGTTTATACCATGAGCAATCTCAGGTGGCTACAGGAGAAGTCCATGAAGGGCTTTGCGGTACTCATTAGTCGGCCCAAAAAATGAGGTTGATGCTCAAAAGAGCGGGTTTTTATTGGCCGACTATGACTGAAGATTGTTCCAAGTACTATAGAGGGTGTGAAGCATGTCAGAAGTTTGGCAACATCCAGTTAGCTCCTGCCTCATTGCTCAATCCCATTAGCAAGCCATGGCCGTTTCGAGGTTGGGGTTTAGACTTCATCGGCCAGATTCACCCTCCTTCCTCAAAAGGGCATCGGTTCGTGTTGATGGCAATGGATTACTTCACTAAATGGACCGAGGCCGTACCTCTCAAGAACATGACTCACAATATGGTACGTGATTTTATTTTAAAGCACATCATACATAGATTCAACATTCCTCAAACTCTTACTACGTATCAAGGCAGTTCATTTGTTTCTAGAGAAGTAAGGAACTTCGCCCAATACTATGGTATTAAGTTGATAAACTCTTCACCTTACTATGCTCAGGCCAATGGTCAGGCCGAGTCTATTAATAAAACTGTGATTAAGCTTATTAAGAAGAAAATTGAAGAGTTTCGGAAAAGGTGGCATGAAGTGCTTTTCGAGGCGTTGTGGGCTTGTAGGATTGCGAAGCACGGTGCTACCAAAGTCAGTCGATACGAATTGGTATATGGACAAGAAGGCGTTTTGCCCGTAGAGGTAGATCTTGGCTCCTTAAGAGTGTTAAAGCAAGATGGCTTATCGGTTGACAAGTATGAGACTCTTTTAAAGGATAATCTAGAGGAAGTGACCGATAAGAGACTAAGGGCTCTAGAAGCCATAGAAGTAGACAAGAAGAGAGTAGCTAAAGCCTACAATAAAAAGGTTAAACCAAAATCGGTTCAAATAGGAGACTTGGTGTGGAAAACGATTTTACCCTTAGGCACGAAGAGTGCCATGTTTGGTAAATGGTCACCTAGTTGGGAAGGTCCTTTTAAGATAGCCGAAATCGCTTTCGGCAACACATACGTGTTGGAATCCCTGCAGGGAGAGCGGTTTCGAAGGGCTTTGAATGGTAGGTACTTGAAAAGCTATTTCTCAAGTGTGTGGCAAACATCATAAACAGTGTCGAAAAGCCGATATGGATGGTATCATCTTCAGCTCATTGTGCTTTTAGTTCACTCAGTTCACTAAAAGGCAGGGGGGCATGTGTTGATAGTAAAAAATGGCATTAATGGCTAAATCATCAAAATATCAACTTTGGTGATTTGGGCCGAAAATACACATGTCCAGGGTCTGTCCGAAGCCCTATAGGGCCGAAATCATTGAGCTATGGGCTCCGAAAGAATCTAGCCAGCCCATGGGCTTCGCCCGGGAAGCCTTTGGAGGCCCACGCCTACCGAAGCTTCGGCCCGAGGAGCAGGCCTCGACGGGCCTGGCCGAAGCCCACTTCGGTAGAGATGGAGTTGTATGCAATTCTAGCTCAACTCCTATCTCCATCCGGCCTGATTAATAGCAGATTAGATTCAGAATTAAGCCCCTATAAATAGAGAGGCAAGGCCAGCGTAGAGCGACCCCCTCCTCAACTCAAACCAAACCAAAGCCCTATGCTTTGATCGTATTTACTTTACCTTTATTTTCTTGTACCTCTTCATGGGTTTGCCTGGAAGCCCTCCGCCGGCCACTACATAACAGTGGTAACCCTTGTTACTTCGCCTATGAAGTATCTGTTAATCTACGTAATAGATTGATATCGCCTTGTTACTTCGCTGGTGAAGTATCCGCTAATCTGCGTAACAGATTGCTACCTTCGCTACTAGTGAAACACTTAGCAGAATTCGGTCCTCAAGTCGAATTGATACTTCGAATCATCTTTGTTGCAGGTTCTTAAGTTCGGAGCTACTTTGTCGGAGGTGTACGGAGCTGAGAGATCGGTTTCAGAGGTCACCAGGACACCCTTCGACGGGACTGCAGGCTACCACAACGGATGAAGTTGCGCTCGCGCGTGGCCCTCACGTCATTATTCTATAGTTTGCTGTTCAGAGGTGATCATCGCGTCCAGATCCGTTCGGAGTCCCTCTTCGGCCGGATCAGTCCGAACACCGAAGCACCCTTTGGCGGAGCACTTCGCACCAGACGCTGAAGGTACACTTCGGTGACCCCTTCGCACCAGACTTTGAACCAGACGGGCTCTGACTGGTTTGCTGATTTTATTCTGTTTAATCTATTTCTTTTGGCTAATTGGATTATTTTTTGTAATCTGGTTGCCTGGCGACTCCACCCCCTTATCACGACTAAGGGTAGTCAGAATGCTACGTCGGTGCCACGTCACGCTTAGTCTTGTTCCTAAGCATCCGTGCACTTTTGGATCGTCGAACTGACCCAAGTGCGGGGGCACGTTTCCGTGTCAACAGTATGCCTCGGTGGAATCTAGTGGATCCAGAGGCTCTCATGGCCCTAGAGGAGCTGAACTATTACAAGGGCTTGGCCCTACTTTTATAGGCACACAGGCCAAAGGAAAAGACCTAAATGCCCTTTATAAGTCATAGGCTTTATAGGGGCAAAAAGGGAAAAAGGCTAGTCTACTATACAAAGTGCTTTACAGCTTTACAGACGTGTCAGATAAATGTCACTTCTTGATAAGCTAAACGACATACAAGGGGCAGAGGGGCCCCCGGTATGGCTTCTACACTGTAGCAAAGTGCAGATATTCTTTGGTTTTGAAGTAGTGGCCGAAGCTCTTTGGGCGGAGGCTACGGACAAGGCTTCGAAGGACACTACAAAGTGGGCTTCGAAGTACACTCCGAACTGAACTCCGAACTGTGCTCTCAGAGAGTGGCTTTGGGGATCTATGAAAGGAGCTCGAAGGTTAACTCCAAAGATATCCAGGAGGATAACTACGAAGATAGCCTGGAGGATAACTCCGAAGAGAACTTGAAGACTTGGTTTCTGGCAGACTTCAAATGGGGCCTGGGGGCTTCGCTTGGAGGGCTCCAGAAGGAGTCCGAAAGACATGATCCGGAGGGCTCCGAAAGGCAATCCGAAGGCTTGGAAGTAGCTTCGGCAGGAAGGAACCTACTTCGACAGTGTCAGGCTCCGGGCCGAAGGCCAATGAAGGTTGACATCATTTGGCCCCTGTTTAAGGGAAAACTTATTCCCCCAACAGTAGCCCCTCACCCACAGCCCTTCGGAATGAAGGGGTGCATGCGCCCTTGGGACAAATGACAGTAAAAATGGTAACTTTAGAGAAGACAGGCCTTTGGAGCTTGGACCGAAGGGGGCTTCGACTTGCGCAGGTAATAAATACCTACCTTGACTATCAGAATGACCTCAGGGAGATAAGCTGACTTCGCAACGGCTATAAAATTGACCGTTATAGTGCGCTGGTTCGCTTCAACTTCGCTTGAGGCCCACCTATCAGTGGCTTCGGCATGGGAACCAGTTGGGATTTTTACCGCCTATAAATAGGGGTTTACCGCACACGGCTTTGACACACCTCTCATTTGCTTCTTTCTCAGCGCCTCGCATCCTTCGCTCTCTTCTCTTCATCCCTAGCTTCGCGCGGAGCCAACTTCACAAGCCTTAGCGCCATTCACGCTGAAGCTCCACAAAATGCCCAAGAAAGTTGCTTCGAAGAATGCTTTGGCCTAGGCTCGAGTTCGAGCTCTGCCCAGGCGTAGGCAGCAGCTGCAGCGGCGGCGAAGCCTGCAGCGAGGCAGTTGGGGCTGAGGGATCTTCGGTTGCCTTCAGACAAGTTCAAGCAAACCATAGAGATGAGGGCTTCGATTTCGACGGAGTAGTTTGTCCGAAGGGCCTACGTGGGAAAGATATCGCCGAAGATCCAGCTTCAGGTGCCAGAGAAGTCGGAGGCCATACCGAGGCCTCGGCCTGACGAAGTAGTACTCTTCGAGGCTTTCTTCAAAGCCGGTCTCGGATTGCCAGCTGTAGGAATGCTGAGCGAAGTCTTGAAGGCCTACAACCTCGAGCTTCCTCAACTGTCGCCAAACATCATGGTGAGGCTAGCGGTCTTTGAATGGGCTATGAGGGCCGAAGGCTATGAGGGGCGCGCTTATGTGGTACTAGAGGTGGGACCAAGAGTGGTTCTATGCCTCAGTTGGCGCGAACTCTCCCCTTAGGAGTACCAACACGCTCATCTCTTACTAACGCGAAGGCGTGGTGAAGACGAGCCCTGACACCCTTCGCTCGAGGATCCTGCTCCTATGGAAGGTGGCTTCAAAGATGAGCATGAGGGACCTCACGGAGGAGTTTATTACCCTTCGGCTCAGCCCCCTCACGCGCTCTTGGCCGGAGGGCCTCTTTCAACCTTCGGGCTCGGAGGGCCTAAGCGAGGTGTCGACAGAACGCCTTGGTAAGACTTCGAAGTCTTTTCACTTTCATACTTCGCAAAATAATTTGCTATGACTTAGAATCTTGATGAAGCCGCTCTTGAAGTAAGGACTCCGGAGGAGGCCATCATGGCAGCGGAGCACGTTGTCGGAGCCCCGACACCTGAGGAGTAGGCTCAAAGGCTTGCTCTGGTGGGGACTTGGGAGCACTGGAACAGAGTGTGGACCTGGCTCAGCATCGAGGGGGTGCAAGCTCTGCTAGACTTCTCCAACCCTGTGCCCTTGGCGAGCGGCTCCAAGAGGAAGAGGGTGGACTACGATGAACACGAAGCCTCGAGGGCTCGTTCGAAGCTCCCAATGACCGAAGCTCCTACTACGGAGAAGGCAATGGTCGCGAACCTTGGGACCGGAGCGAAGCCAGCAGGGGCTCCGGCAGCAGCTACCAAGGTGGTAGCGAGGGTTGCGAAGGCGACAACTTCGGGCACGAAGGTTGAGGCTCCAACCTCGCAGCAAAGCGATTGGGCAGCACACATCGACCCCTCCGCCTTCGAAGAAATCTCTGACGAAGGTAAACACTTTAAACATACTTTTATTTTCATACGTAGATATTGACTTGTACTTTTTTGCAAATGTCGATGCCGGTGAGAGGTCCACCGCACCGAAGCCAGCGAAGGCCTCTGGCAGCAGCAGCAGTTCGGAGTCCGACAGCTCCTCGTCTGAAGAAGATGGAGGCAACGGCCACAGCGAAGGGGACCTTCAAGACAGAGCCGACGAGCACGTTGAGGTGGTGGACCGGAGCCCGGCTCCACTGGAGCCTATACCAGAGGTTGAAGTGGAGGAGATAGTCCGGCCTCTGCAGCCGAAGGGGGCCGTGACTGAGGCAGCCATTCATGATTTTCATGAAGGCTGCACTACTGCAGAGTCAGGGGGCCTGGTGGCTCGACTCAGCCGCTCGAGCCCCTTCGACCTCTTCACAAATGCAAATGAAGCCCTCATCCAGGTGAGCGAAGTCCTATACAGCCTTCAAGTTGTGCTTGCTCTTCAATCAACACATATGATTTTCTTGAATTCTTTCAGGCCTTCGCACTGAACGCTGCAATAGCAATCTCTATGGACAAGCAGATGGGTCGATTGGCAGAGGAGAGGGATGCCCTCTGTTGGGACGACGGATCGAACCAGCAGGTTTTCTTAGTGGAAAATGAGAGTAGTGTATTCAATGCCTTGTTGGGCTTGCCTGTTACAACTGTAGTGAGGGGTATTTATAGGGCGCCCCGCCCAGAGGACTAAGCGCCTCCGGACCGCCAACGGCTACCCGACCAACCCTGACGGGTAGTACAGACGAAATAGGCGATACATAGTACAGACAGGAGGATACACAGTACAGACAAGAAGATTCGACCCTGACAGCGTATCAACCGTGTCGGGCGCTTCCTGCGCCGCCCGACACGGCTCAGAGGATCGCGATCCTGTCCTTTTGTACGACCGCCTAGTCCTTTTCCCGCTATGGCTCTCTTCGGGTCCGTCCTCTCGGACCGGCCGAGGGGCTCGGGCCTTCAGCCTCCGGAAGACGAGCTCCCGTATCTTACGCCGAGGGGCGACCTCTGGCTTCCTCCCACCGGAGGGTGGCCTCCGGACTCGCCCCTCCGGAAGGTGGCCTCCGGCCTAGCACCTCCGGAAGGTGGCCTCCGGCCTTACTCCTCCGGAAGGTGGCCTCCGGCCTTGCTCCTCCGGAAGGTGGCCTCCGGCCTTGCTCCTCCGGAAGGCGGCCTCCGTCATTAGGCCAGGGCCCTCCGGTCGGGGGCCCACCCCGTCGACTCCAGGGATTATCTCCCCCAACACCCTCCGACATGAAGTCTAGGTGGAAGCCGAGAAGTGAAGGAGGGCCGAAGCCTCAGCAGAGACGGCGAGGCCGAGGCCGACAAAGTGAGGGAGGTCTTGGTCTCGGAGACCGACAAGCTCTGGGCGGAGCTTCGAGCTTCGGAGGATGCCAGAGTGGAGTTGGTAGCGGAGAACTTAAAGCTTCACCAAGCCGGCCACTGCCTACAGGACTTCATTATTCATAACGTCGAAAAGCCACTTCGAGCTTGACCGAGGTCCATGAACAAATAGGGACCGAGTGCCGGGTTCCAGACTTCGGCCTTCAGGACCCAATTGGAGACCGCATCAAGTTCCTGAAGACGGTAGTTGTGATGGTGGATGTGTCCTTGAAGGGCTCCGCCTTGATGGACGGCCGAGTAGTGGGTCAAGGGGTGCTGCAGATGCTTCATGACTCGGGGTGCTACCACCTCAAAGCAGCGACCTCGGTGACTCTGGTGGCCTTCGGAGGCCAGCACCTGGTGACGCCTCCGCCGGGCGTCTGCGGAGCCTGGCGCCGTCTTCAAGAGCCTTGGAAGGCCCAAGGCTGTGAAGCAGTCCTTGAACTCCAAAAGGCCACCCGCCTTCGCCGAGCCAGGGCATTGGCCTCGCCAGCTCAGCCTTCGACGTCGGCGCCTCCGCCTCTGAAGGTGTAGATCTCCTTAGGCTCTTTGTAATTCTTAGTTGTAGGCTTGTAAAAACTTATCAGTTTATTAATATAAATGCGGGGGTACTTTATACCTGCCCAGGCTTAGCCTTCGAATGTTGACCTCGAAGTACTTGAGGACTCTAAAGAACTTCGCCAGTTATGGGTGGTCCTCGAGGTAGCTAGGTCCAAAGGCCCCCGTCGGTTCAAACTTCCGAGGGGTCCTAACGGTGAAGCCATTTCCGAAGTAGCCCAGGAGCTGCTGGCTACCGTGAAGATGGAGCCCCTTCAGAGTTCTTCCTCCTCGCCAGACTTAAGTTGCTTCAAAGTAGACTTAAGTGGCAAGGGGGTACAGCCTTCGTGATGAGGACATCACTTCACATGATACACACATGGAGCCTCCACCTACAATTCAATTACAAGGACCAATCACACGCGCCCGTGCCCGTCGCTTGAACCATGAGGTTAATTCTTTCCTTAGCAACTATGTTAATATTTGTTTGGACGGGATGCTACTGAATACTAGTGATATTTTGTTGCTTAGGAACATGGGAGGTGGAATAGAAGAGTTGGAGTTGAAGACGGAGTCGCACGGATGATTTGAAGTCAAGAATTCGCTGGTTCGGACTACATCGACCACCATGCACCAAAATGGGCGTAACTTCCTCATACGAAGTCCGATTGGCACGTTCTTTGACTTTTTGGAAAGCTCAGGAGAAGACGGATCGTTTGTTGTTCGTTCCGCCTCATTTGGAGTCTCGAGCCGTCCTGTGTGTTTGAAACAGTCTTGCGTGACAGAATTGGGCTGAGTTGGACCTTGTACTGAGTTGGCCCATAGTCTTAGTCTGTTCACCTTCTACAGGCTGTTTGTTCGCCTTCTACAAGCTGCCACGCCCTATATATTCACGCCAGCCGCCTTTAGGGTCAGGTTTTGCTTTGTTTGCATCTACACTTGTGTGTTTAGATCCCGCCCCTTGCACCGGACCGATTGGCTGCTGCATAGGCGTTTGTGAAACCTCACCTTTTCATCGTTTGTCTGTGATTTGGCATTCGACTTGTATCCTTCCTGTTCTTGCTTGTGTTCTTGGATTCGCTTGCAGGAATTACCCTTCGTGGCGAGGTCAATCACGTCCCGCGTGGTTGATAACCAACGGAGACAGTGGTGTAACGATTGCAAGGTTTTGATCCGCCGGACCGGAGCCTTGGATCGCCAACGTCGAGATTCTCCACCAACCCAAGTTATCCTTTACCTAGCGGAAGATCGGGACCAATCCCCCCATCAGTTGGTATCAGAGCACAGATTTCTCGTTAGGTAATCTCGATCTACTTTTATTTTTACCTAGAGTCCAGAAAACCCTCACAAAAAAATCCCCACCGAGAACCCCTTTGTGCCTTGCGATTTTAATTTCAGTTTTTATCCTTGTTGAGTTTGTGTTCTTGGTCGAGTCTTGTTGCTGGTTTAGTAATCCCTTTGTGTCGTTTGAGTAGTAGTTGTTCTTGTGTCTCAAAAAATTCCCCACCCGAAACCCCCCCCCCCCACAACCCTATTTTGATTTCCACATCGAGTCTTTGTAACCCCCTTCGATAAAACAGGCATAACTTTTCGCTCAGTTTGGCAGAAAAATCTAAAATTTTTTGAGCGTGTTCCTGACCCAATTTGGGGGGTACCCGAATAAGGTTCCCCTATTAGCCCTCACCAGAATCACCAAAAAAAATCAGGAAGATAAAGAAAAAAATTGGTCAAAGTTTTTGCTCGCCGTTCAATGAACTTGTTGAATTTCTGTGAGCCACATCCCACCTCAGTTGCAGGTGCCAATTTTTGTGGTTGCATCTCTGGTCATCCTTGTTCAAAAAAAAATAGAGTGAAAAAAAAGGAGAAAAAAAAGAAGAAGAAGCGGTCCTGTCTACGGCAGTAATAGATTATCAGCGGTAGTAACAATTTATGCTTGTCCGAACTCTTGTCCGATCCCTTGTCCGATCAGCGGCAGTAACAGATTATCAGCGGCGGTAACAGATTCTGCTTGTCCGAACTCTTGTCCGATCCCTTGTTCGATCAGCGGCAGTAACAGATTATCAGCGGCGGTAACAGATTCTGCTTGTCCGATCTCTTGTCCGATCCCTTGTCCGATCTGCAGAGAGCTGAATTTGGCATGTTATTGTTTCCATTTGAGTTTTGGGCACATAGTTTCCCTCTATTGCTTGAATTTTCACATTGGGAGCACTAGGGCCAGCAACTTTGACGAGTACTAGGGAATACTTATTGAACTTGGTTTAACTATTATTACTATCGCTAATCCTTGCTACTCACTTTGCCTTCCAAGCTACACCTTTCTCTTGGTCAGGACAGGTTCATTTTCTTGCAATTGCACACCACCCTCCACTTGGTTCATCACCTGTAGGCCGGTGACCTCACTGCGGCGTGGTAAGAACACTTGCAAGCGTGGGTAAGGCGCTTGACGGATTGCTTCCACCACACACCCACCACCCCACCTAGCTGTTTTCCATAAGGATTATTCTTTGTTGTTTTGTCTTTCACTAACATGGCAGATAACAGCGGTACCCCTCCATCTGATTTTAATGACTGTGTCTCACGACGTGCTCTACTAGAGTCTAGTGGCAGACCCAACATTCCATCGAACGTCTCGCGCGTACTGTGGCTGACCTAGTGGACCGGATGACTGCCCTGGAGACACGATTGCCTGCTGCACAAGCCGACGACGACCATGTTGAGGAGGAAGACGACCATGTTGAGGAGGAAGACGACCTATCCTATGCCGGAAACAATGCCATTGACCCTGACGAGGCTGCACGTCATCGCTTTCAGATCAACCGTCAAGGTATGGGCGACCACCACAACCGCCGTCCACGAGGTAACAATGACAACCACAGGAACAATGATCCCTACTCTAAGGTCAAATTTTCAGTACCTCCTTTTGCTGGCACCTATGATCCAGATGCATATTTAGATTGGGAGATGTCAGTCGAACAAAAATTTAATGCTCACATGGTTCCTACTATCCACCGCGTGCGCTTAGCTACTAGTGACTTCACTGGATATGCTCTTCTTTGGTGGACTGAAATAGTTCAGGTTGGCAATGAACCACAAAATTGGGATATGTTAAAACGGCAAATGCGTGGTAGATGGGTTCCTCCTTCATATAAACGTGATTTGAGAAAAAAATTGCAGCGCCTAAACCAAGGAAATAAATCGGTAGAGGAGTATTATCAGGAGTTGCAAATAGGTTGCATGCGTGCTGAAATTGAGGAGGACAATGAGGATAAAATGGCCCGGTTTTATGGTGGGTTAAGACGTGAAATTCAGGATATCATTGATTATAAAGAATACAATACTATCACTCGTCTTTTCCACCTTGCTATGCTTGCAGAAAAAGAATTGCAGGGTCGCCAACAACCACAACGCATCATGAGGACCAACATTGGTGGTGCTACTTCACGCTCAAGTGGGCAGCAGCAACGACAACCACCACCACCTTCTCGACCGATGGCTACATCGGCACCTTCTACATCTACAGCCCAGGATGAGAGCTCCAAGGCGACAGCATCCAAGGCGCCAGCCAAGCCCACCTCCTCGGCGGCTTCTACTGCACGTTCTGCAGTGATCCAGTGTCACCGATGCAAAGGATTTGGCCACGTCATGAAGGACTGCCCTAGTCAGTGGGCTTATATTGCTATGGAAGACGGTGGCTACGTAAGTGCTAGTGATGTTGAAGATGAATATGAACTTGCTGCTAACATTGCAGGAGATGACGATACATCCGACGATGACGCTGTTTTTGCGCCGGATGCCCTTGCCGACCATGAAGCACTTATTGTACAATGTGTCTTGAGCACTCACATGGAGCAGGATGACCGGGCACAATGGAATAATCTGTTTCAGACCTTCTTCCTCGTCAATGACCGTCGTGTACGTGTCATCATCGACAGCGGTAGTTGCAACAATTTGGTGAGCCACGACATGGTAACGAAGCTTCAACTTCCCACACGTGCGCATCCACACCCTTACCATGTGCAATGGTTCAACAATAGCGGTAAGGTCAAGGTAACACAAACTGCTCACATCAAATTTTTCATTGGTACCTACTTCGGAGTTGCTGATTTTGATGTAGTACCAATGCAAGCATGTTCTCTGTTACTTGGTAGACCTTGGGAGTATGATTCTGATGCTACACACCATGGTAGGAGCAATAAGTACACATTTATGTATAAAGGAAAGAAAGTTACATTGCTTCCTATGACTCCTGCTGAAATTGTGAAATTTGAACAAGAAAAACATGCTAGGGACGCACAAAAGAGCAAACAACCTTCTGAAAATCAGCAAGTAGCTAACACGCTTTCGAGGCAACAGAAAGATAAAATTGCTTCTCCTTCCTCATCAAAAGTTATTAACCTGAAAGGAAGTGTCATGCTTGCAACTAAAACTGACCTTGCTGAAATTTGTGATGATACTCACATGATATATGGCTTGATTTGCACGAACGTGCTGTTTTCACTTGCGAACATTCCTAGCTCTGTTCCTGTTGCAGTCACTGACCTTTTGCAGGAGTTTAACGATGTTTTTCCTGCTGAGATACCACCCGGGCTGCCACCGATACGCGGCATCGAGCACCAAATTGATTTGATCCCGGGAGCGTCTCTTCCTAATCGTGCAGCGTACCATACCAATCCAGAGGAGACAAAAGAAATTTAACGCCAAGTACAGGACCTTCTTGATCGTGGGTACGTCCGTGAAAGCCTTAGTCCTTGCGCAGTACCCGTTCTTTTGGTGCCTAAGAAAGATGGTAGTTGGCGCATGTGTGTTGATTGTCGTGCTATTAATAATATCACCATTCGATATCGACACCCTATTCCTAGATTGGATGACATGCTTGATGAGCTTAGTGGTGCCATTATCTTTATTAAGATCGATCTCCGTAGTGGCTACCACCAAATTCGCATGAAACTAGGTGATGAATGGAAAACTGCTTTTAAAACAAAGTTTGGATTATATGAGTGGCTTGTCATGCCTTTTGGACTTACTAATGCACCTAGTATCTTCATGCGCTTGATGAATGAAGTCCTACGGCACTTTATAGGACGCTTTGTGGTTGTATACTTTGATGATATCTTGGTTTATAGCAAGTCTCTCACTGAACATGTTTGGTAACCTTGAGAAGTGCACATTTTGCACGGATCGAGTTGTGTTTCTTGGATATGTTGTCACTTCACAGGGTATTGAGGTTGACGCGGCAAAGGTAGAAGCAATCAACAGCTGGCCGCAACCCCAAACTATCACACAGGTACGTAGCTTTCTTGGTCTTGCAGGTTTCTACCGGCGTTTTGTGAAAGATTTCAGCACCATAGCCGGTCCTTTACATGAGTTGACCAAGAAGGGAGTTACTTTTACTTGGAACCAGCACAAGAACAAGCTTTTGCCACACTCAAGGATCGTCTTACACATGCACCTCTACTTCAGCTACCCGACTTCAGTAAGCCTTTTGAGTTAGAATGTGATGCTAGTGGTTTTGGATTAGGAGGTGTGCTGCTACAAGGAGGTAAACCCGTGGCCTATTTTAGTGAGAAATTGCATGGTCCACAGTTGAATTATTCTACCTATGATAAGGAATTATATGCCTTAGTGCGTGTGCTTGAAACTTGGCAACATTACCTTTTGCCTAAGGAGTTTATTATTCATTCGGATCATGAAGCTTTGAAGCATATACATAGTCAAGCAAATCTGAATAAACGACATGCTAAATGGGTAGAATTTATTGAGACTTTTCCATATATCATTAAGCATAAGAAAGGGAAATATAATGTGATTGCCGATGCTTTATCTAGACGTTATACATTGCTTTCTCAACTTGATTATAAGATCTTTGGTTTAGAAACATTGAAGGACATGTATGCTACTGATTTGGACTTCAAAGATGCTTTTGCAAATTGTACAAATGATCGTGCTTGGAACAAATATGTGCTGAATAATGGATATCTTTTTCGTGCTAACAAGTTATGCGTGCCGGCTAGCTCTCTTCGCTTGTTGTTATTGCAGGAAGCACACGGTGGTGGTTTGATGGGTCATTTTGGATCAAAGAAAACCGAAGATGTGCTGTCCACACACTTCTATTGGCCTAGGATGAGACGAGATGTTGAGCGCTATGTGGCACGATGCACTACTTGCAATAAAGCTAAGTCCCGTCTAAACCCACATGGTCTTTATATACCTCTGCCCGTTCCTAGTGTACCTTGGGAGGATATTTCTATGGATTTTGTGTTAGGATTACCTAGAACTAGGAGGGGGAGGGATAGTATTTTTGTGGTGGTAGATCGGTTCTCTAAAATGGTGCATTTTATACCTTGTCACAAGAGCGACGACGCTACAAATGTTGCTGATTTGTTTTTCAGAGAGGTCGTACGCTTGCATGGAGTTCCCAATACCATTGTTTCAGATTGTGATGCTAAATTCTTAAGTCATTTTTGGAGGACGTTGTGGCATAAGCTAGGGACGAAGCTGCTATTTTCTACTACTTGTCACCCCCAAACGGATGGGCAAACGGAGGTCATCAACCGTACATTGTCCACCATGTTGAGGGCTGTTTTTAAGACCAACTTGAAGCTCTGGGAAGAGTGTCTACCTCATATTGAGTTTGCATATAATAGGTCAGTACACTCCACTACTAAGGTAAGTCCGTTTCAAGTGGTCTATGGCTTTAATCCGCGTGCTCCTATTGATTTGGAGCCATTACCACCATCTGAAAACTTGAATTTTGATGCTACTACACGTGCTGAATTATTACTTAAGATGCATGAAACTACTAAAGCAAACATAGAGAAAATGAATGAGAAATATCGTGCTTATGGTAGTAAGGGTAGAAAAGAGATAACATTTTAACCGGGTGATTTTGTTTGGTTGCACTTGCGCAAGGATCATTTTCCTGATTTGAGAAAGTCTAAATTGATGCCCCGTGCTGATGGTCCTTTCCGTGTGCTTGAGAAGATAAATGATAATGCATATAAACTTGAGTTGCCTACAGCTTTTGGGGTTAGTCCCACATTTAACATTTCAGATTTAAAGCCCTATTTGGGAGATGACGATGAGCTTGAGTCGAGGACGACTCCAATTCAAAAGGGGGAGGATGATGAGGATATCACTTCACATGATACACACATGGAGCCTCCACCTACAATTCAATTACAAGGACCAATCACACGCGCCCGTGCCCGTCGCTTGAACCATGAGGTTAATTCTTTCCTTAGCAACTATGTTAATATTTGTTTGGACGGGATGCTACTGAATACTAGTGATATTTTGTTGCTTAGGAACATGGGAGATGGAATAGAAGAGTTGGAGTTGAAGACGGAGTCGCACGGATGATTTGAAGTCAAGAATTCGCTGGTTCGGACTACATCGACCACCATGCACCAAAATGGGCGTAACTTCCTCATACGAAGTCTGATTGGCGCGTTCTTGGACTGTTTGGAAAGCTGAGGAGAAGATGGATCGTTTGCTGTTGGTTCCGCCTCATTTGGAGTCTCGAGCCGTCCTGTGTGTTTGAAACAGTCCTGCGTGACAGAATTGGGCCGAGTTGGACCTTGTACTGAGTTGGCCCATAGTCTGAGTCTGTTCACCTTCTACAGGCTGTCTGTTCGCCTTCTATAGGCTGCCAGGCCCTATATATTCACGCCAGCCGCCTTTAGGGTCAGGTTTTTCTTTGTTTGCATCTACACTTGTGTGTTTAGATCCCGCCCCTTGCACCGGACCGATTGGCTGCTGCATAGGCGTTTGTGAAACCTCACCTTTTCATCGTTTGTCTATGATTTGGCATTCGACTTGTATCCTTCCTGTTCTTGCTTGTGTTCTTGGGTTCGCTTGCAGGAATTAGCCTTCGTGGCGAGGTCAATCGTGTCCTGCGTGGTTGATAACCAACGGAGACAGTGGTGTAACGATTGCAAGGTTTTGATCCCCCGGACCGGAGCCTTGGATCGCCAACGTCGAGATTCTCCACCAACCCAAGTTATCCTTTACCTAGCGGAAGATCGGGACCAATCCCCCCATCACTTCGAGTACAGCCTTGGCAGATGGCGAAGCATTAGACTTCTCTGCCTTCGACACGGCACCGCCTACCTCGTAGACTTGGACAAACCTGCAAGGTGAAAGACAAGGTCTGTGGGCTTCAGGGCATGGACGAACCGGACGTGGGAGAGCAGGCTCCGACGAGGCTTCGTCCAGCCGAGGGGGCCCTGGCCGGAAGAAGAGCAAGCGAGGGTCGGGGCCTCGAGCTCGCTTTTTCTTAGGCTTTAGATACAGACTACTCATAATTTTGTTTTCGAAATGTATTTGTAACATACTTCTCAATTATCATTCAATGAATGAGATTTGTTGTATTTGCATATTTCGTCTGCATGCTTCGCATGATTTGATTGTTTTGAACATTTTAGCTTGTCACGCTCGTACTACATTTTACATTCGCACACTTCGCATACATACTTCCCCCCTTGCGCATGGCAGCTAGAGACAATCGTTGCTGGTGCGGGCAATTAAAAATGCGAAATGGTTCGCCTTTTTGGCGGCTTCGGACGCTTATATCGCGTCAAGTGAAGGCCTCTTTTCAGCTTCGAACGCATTAATTTGGAGCGAAGCAAGGCTTCAGCGTAGCCAAATTAAACGAAGCATGCTTCGGCATGCTTGGATTTGGATAATGTGCATGAGCGAGGCTCCGAAACACACTTAGATTTTAAGCGAAGCATAACTTCGAGATGGTTAATTTTTAGATTAGATCACGTCACGTGAACCGAGGCCTCAGTGCGTGTTCAGATAGCGAAGCAAGGCTTATTGAGCTTGGTCCTGTAGTGAATGAAAAGGATATTTGGTGTGGATTCACTGAACCTATGATAGGTTGAGCCACCTTCGACTCTGGGTCACCTACGACCCTGGACCACCTTCGACCCGGGGATGCATCAGGCCGGAGCCTGGAATCCTTGACATGCCGAGCCGTCGCTCGGAAGTCTCAAAGCCCACTGCTATGGACCCGGAGGCGTTGTGTATCCTTCGGACGGGTGCTCCGGATTTTGTAAAGCAAAGCAAGGCTTCGAATTTTAAGTAAGATGAAGCAAGGCTTCGGGTTTTTGATAAGGTGAAGCAAGGCTTCGAATTTTTAAAATGAAAGAAGGCTTCAATTTCAAAATGTGAAGCACGGCTTTGGTTTTAAAACGTGAAGTGAGGCTTCAACTTTTAATAAGATTGAGCAAAGTTTTGCTTTAAAGTCGAAGCAAGGCTTCGATTTTAAGGCGAAGCAGGGCTTCGATTTTTTATTAATGTAATTGCAAATTCATACACCAAAGTGGTGCCTTAGACTGTACATACCTCATAATGCGGGTGAAAAACTTGCCTCGTAGCCCCTGGGCTTTGACGGCCTTCGACACGTGAAGTGGAGCCCCTTGCTGGAGGGTGAGCTTCGAAGCACGAAGGATGGAGGAAGGCGAAGAAGGCCTTCGAACTGCACCCGAAGCCCCTTGCTGTAGGGTGCACGAAGCAAGAAAGCTTCGAAGCTCCCCCCTCAAGCGCACATCGAAATGCAGACAGTGGCAGAGAACTTAGCTTTTAGGACTAAGGTCCCCATGGACGGCGCCAACTGTTTTAGCAATTGTGTAAGCTACAACACAGGTTTTGTATGTGTATATGGTGTGTAAAATGAACCTCGAAGGGTTCTCTCAGAAGGAGAAAAGATTTATACTAGTTCGGACCTCCCCAAGGGGATTGTTGGGGGAAAATATCTCATCTTCGGGGTTATTGCCGAAGCAACTTAAAGGCAGACAGCGGATTCGAAGGTTCCCAGACGATCATCTTCGAAGATACCCGGAACCAAGTTCGAAGTACGAAGATAGGCATTGGTTCGGAGTACATCTTCGAACTAAGGCCCTCCAAGATCTTTTCTGCCAGCTAAGATGGAAGACTTATCTTCTTCCTCATTAGATTAGTCTTTTACCATTTTAGCCCTATTAAGGAAACCGAATAGTTTCCACTATGTCTGTTGGACCGGAAACGGCGACCAGAGGGGGGGTGAATGGGAGCTTTTAAAAATTCGGGCTAAAAACTTAGCCTTCGGGTCTGTTCTGTCTTCTGCGGAACAGGCTTCGAACACAACCTTCGAAGGTCTGGTTCGGAGGTACTTCGACAGCTCCGAACACAGGCTTCGCAGGAGCAAAAGTTCGAAGCCAAGAAGACTTCGCTCCACTAACACCCTTCGAAAATCTACTCTGCTAAGTCAGTGCTGGCTCCGCACACGAGGTGCTTCGAGCAGGCTTCGCACTTCACCCTTCGCAAGAGTGGACAGCCCTCTGAGGGCTTCGACCAAGTACTTAGCGACAGCAACTGGTGCTGGGCTTCGTACCCGAAGGTCCACACGCACACAAACCGGACTACGCTAAGGGCTTCGACACAGGAAGCAAAACGGGAAATGAACAGGGCTTCGCTAGTAAGCAGCGAGGTCTTGCCTCGTGTTACACAGAGCGACAGCACACTGTAAAACACACTTCGCAAGGAAAACACCCTTCGCCAAGACAGGCTTCGGTGCACTAAACCAGCGAGGTATGCAATACGAGCTCAAGCAAAAGCACACAGAAGCAGGGCTTCGCCGCTTGAACAAGGAACACAAAATATATTGAACTCAGAATGAATACAGCGAGGTCTGTCTACAGGAGCTCAACAGTAAATGCTCAAAGTGTTAAATGTTTCCTACCGAGCCCCCATATTTATAGCCCACGGCTTCATCCTAAGGAAGTGACTACTTTACCCCTAGGGTTTACAACTGATTTGTCTCTACAGAACTAAGGGGTACAAAAGGTAGTCCACCTTTATTTTGGAGGCTTCTCTGTCAGCTGCAGAGGGGACAGTGTCAGCCTTTTTCAGAACAGACAGTGTCAGCCTTTACAGAGTTGACTTCTGGAACCTCCCTTCGCACGCGAGGGGTGCGGAAGCTTCGGCGAGAAGCCTGCAGCCAGATGGCCTTCGCTCCGCCGAAGAAGTCCTTCGATACAGTGACGGTTTTAAGCCGAAGCCGTCAAAGCCCTTGGGCCTTCGCACCACCACCTCCGGAGTGGATCACCACGGCTTCGCAGCTACTCCGAGCTCGAACACCGTCCGTCCGTGTACCGAAGCCATGCATGGCCGAAGAACCACAAGTCAACCTCACTCCGAAGCCCACCTTCGGAGTACCACCCTTCGAAGTCCCTCCTTCGTCCAAGGCCTCCGCATGAAGCATTCCATGAGCACTCCGTCGCAGTGTCTCACTCCGAGCACACTCCTCGACGAGCCTCACCCGGACCATGCCTTCGATGCGCCTCGACTTCTGAGACCTTCGTCGGGCAACCTTCGAGTGTCTCCCTCCGGAGCACACTTCGAACACCTTGCCTCCGCAGAGGACTTGGTCCACCAACTCCGAAGTCACTCCATCCGGAGTACCTTCGAAGTGCCTCACTTCCGAGGACTTTGTCTCGGAGTACCTTCAGCCGGAGCCACGCTCCGCACTTTCTGCCTTCACCTGGCACGCCTCGACCCGAGGACCGACCCGGACCACCTTCGCTGCCACCGTGACGGAGCTCCCCGCTCCCCTGGCATCAAGCCACCCGCTTGACCCAGGTTCACCCGGCTCGAACCCTGTCCGTCGCCTCCGAAATCCCTGCGCACCACCGACAAGCAAACAAGTGTATCCAGTACTCCGGAGACCTCTCCGGGTTAGCAACCTTCGGCACACACTCCGGTGTACCGCCCAAAGTACCGAAGCCATCGGTACGAACCCAGTCATTGCGTACTGTCGGACCCCTCCGACAGGTACACTCCGCTGCACAGCTGCAGCAAGCAAACACCGAACACACTCCGGTGAACACCCTTCGGAGGTACCACCTCCGAAGCCCCTCCGGAGGTACCCTTCGAACAGAGGGTAAAATCCAGTCAATCACTCATCACAAAACACCGAAACCAACCCTTGGTTTCTCAATCTCCCCCTTGATGAGTGCATTGACAACCAAATCCAAGTTCAAGAAAATTTAAAAAATTTCAGCACACAAGTGACCATTAAAAACTCAGAAAAGAGCCAAAGCATGTCACTTGATAAAAGAAATTTTCTCCCCTTTGTAAAAGAGTAAAAGCCCCTTCGGCAAAACTCCCTTTGGATAAAAACTCCCCCTGAGATGAGCAAATTTTTCTCCCCCTTTATGTCAAAAATCTCTCCCCCTTTAGAAATAATGCCTTCTTGCAGCAGAGAACATAAAAATCTCTCCCCCTTTAGAAATAATGCCTTCTTGCAGCAGAGAACATAGCAAAATCTCTCCCCCTTTGGCAATGCAAGCATCAAGGAGCATTCAAAAGATGCAAAGCTGCGAAATGAATAGAATTGCAAAGACATATAATGCAAAAATATGCCAAAATTAACACAAATGATCATGTGCTCAGCTCAATTTAACAATCTGTGAAACAAGATGATGGCATGTGATTTTGTCATTTTGAAGTAAAAGCATCACCACTTAATCAAAGCAGCTAGACATGTGAAGGCAAGGACTGCACAAAGCTAACAATTTCTACCCTAGACAGACAAGTCTTGTTCCAAAACAAAGGAGCTTTAAAAGCAAACTTGATGAATAATTAATTTTGTTGTTCTTTTTCTTAATGCCAGGGGTTATTTGTTTGTCCACCTTATACTTTCCAATCAAGCCAAGCCTAGGCATGAAAGCCATCTGAAGCTTAAGGCGGTGATTTTGGCATACACTACACTATCCCAGTTCAAACCAAAGTGCAATGGTAAGCAGTCTAGAATAGAGTAGTGCGACAAATGAACCCTCCTGGATCTTTTCATTTAAACCAGGCAAATCATGGATTTTTGATTTTGATTCAGATGAATGAAACATTTTGATGAATATCCATGAATAAAGAACACAATTTTTCAAGTTGCAACTTTTAGCATCCAAAGAACAGTGTCTTGCTGTCAAGTAGATAAAAGATAGCTATAAGCAGTCCAGCCTAAACAAGCTAGATACAAGATTATGCAGTGAGCAAATTTTGATTTTTAGAAAATAAAACATCATGCACAATCAATGTTCCAGACATATTTCATAGAGCTGAGCTGACATGATTTCTTTGAATTAAAAGCAGGCATATAATAGCAAAAAATGTAAGTGCAATTCCACACATAATGAGCATATGCAAGACAGTTAAAATCAGCTCCCCCTCACAAAATGCCGTAAGGGTGACAAATGCCAAGTTCCCCACGCAAGTAAGCAAATCGAGAAGCATCGAGGGGTTTTGTAAAAATGTCGGCAAGCTGGTGTTGGGTATCAACATATTGAAGTTCAATATCACCCTTCTCATTGTGATCTCTGAGAAAATGATACCGTACATCAATGTGTTTGGTTCTGGAGTGCTGAACCGGGTTGTTTGCAATACAAATAGCACTAGTGTTATCACAGAAAAGTGGAACACTGTTATAATCTAACCCGAAATCCCGCAAAGTGGAAACCATCCACAAAATCTGAGAGCAACAGCTAGCTGCAGCAACATATTCGGCCTCAGCCGTCGATTGTGCAACACTAGACTGTTTGCGGGAAGACCAGCAAACCAGAGAAGTACCCAGAAAATGACAAGTACCAGAGGTACTCTTCCTATCAATTCTACACCCAGCAAAATCCGCATCTGAATAACCTCTAAGACATAAAGATGAAGACGATGAATACCATATGCCAAATTCAAGGGTGTGTTTGAGATACCTTAAGATGCGCTATACCGCTTGGCGGTGCGAAGCTCGTGGTGAAGCCTGAAAACGAGCGCACAGACATACTGCGAAGTGTATGTCCGGCCTCGTGGCAGTCAAGTAGAGGAGGGAGCCGATCATGCTCCGGAACTCCTTCTGATCTACGGCTTCTCCATCTTCGTCAGGGTCCAATGCTACAGATGTAGCCATTGGAGTGGCGAGAGGCTTCGCATCAGACATGTCGAACTTCTTGAGCAGGTCCTTGGTGTACTTTGTCTGGTGGACAAAAGTACCTTGTTTGCTTTGTTTGATTTGCAAACCAAGGAAAAAGGTGAGTTCACCCATCATCGACATTTCAAACTCCCTGCTCATGGTATCTGCAAACTCGGCAACTAAAGCATGAGAAGAGCCACCAAAGATGATATCATCCACATAAATCTGAACTAGGAGGAAATCTTTGCCATGCTTGAGAGTAAACAAGGTTTTATCAACAGAGCCCATCAAATACCCTCGCTCAAGCAGAAAAGACTTAAGTCTATCATACCACGCCCGAGGGGCCTGCTTGAGTCCATAAAGAGCCTTATGAAGTTTAAGGACTTTATGTGGGTACTTGGGGTTTTCAAAACCAGGGGGTTGTTTTACATAAACATCTTCACCTATGAAGCCATTAAGAAAAGCACTTTTGACATCCATTTGATAGAGTTTGAATCCCCGGGATGTCGCAAAGGCAAGCAAAATCCTAATGGCCTCAAGGCGAGCAACAGGTGCAAAAGTTTCAGTAAAATCAATCCCTTCTAGTTGAGAAAAGCCCTGAGCTACAAGTCTAGCCTTATTTCTAACAATTGTCCCATCCTCCCCTTGTTTATTTTTAAAAATCCATTTTGTTCCAATGAAATGAACATTTGGTGGAGGATCAACTAAAGTCCAGACTTGGTTTCTTTCAAAATTCTCAAGCTCTTCATGCATGGCATTGATCCAACTAGAATCAGAAAGTGCATGACTAACATCTAAGGGCTCGAAAGAAGCAACAAAAGCAGCATTAGTGAAATGGGCATGAGAACGTGTTACCCTTTGATCAAGCTCACCAATGATCTGCTCGGGAGGGTGCATCCTTTGGACATGATGTGGAGCCTCGCGGCGGGATGCAGTCTCCCCCTCAACTTGTGCGTTGGAGTGGTCCAATATGACCGATGTTGAGGTAGTTGCTTCGGGACCTCGTGCCGAAGTAGTAGAAGCGGGGTCAGCTTCGGGGGTTGACGTCGAGGGTAGTAGGGGTTCATCCTCGAATTCTCCAGGATCTTCTTCTTCGAATAAAGTCTGTTCCATGTCGTGTTCATTGGCCTGTTCAAGAGCAGAACTAACAGAGGGGGTTGATTCATCAAAAGTCACATCACATGACTCGATGACAGTGTTAGTTTCCAAGTTATAAACACGATAAGAATGACCATGAGTAGTATAACCCAAAAAGATCCCGTCAGAAGATCGCGACTCAAATTTATCCAAGTTACCACGTTTTAGGATAAAGCAGCGACAGCCAAAAACTCGAAGATGAGTAACCTTGGGCTGTCTCCCAAAACGCAGTTCATAAGATGTCAAATTTAAAATTGAGCGCAAGAAAATTCGGTTTGAGATGTAACATGCTGTGTTCATGGCCTCAGCCCAGAATTTTCTAGGAGTCCTATGCTCATCAAGCATCGTCCTAGCCATCTCAACCAAAGTGCGGTTTTTCCTCTCAACAACACCGTTCTGTTGAGGAACCCGCGGAGCAGAGAATTGATGTTCTATGCCATGCTCCATGCAAAAGTCAACAAAGAGACTATTTTTGAACTCGGTGCCATTATCGCTTCGAATGAATTTTAATGCACCAGGGAGTTCAGTGAAAAGTCTCAAAGCCAAGCTCCGAAAGTGTGAAAACACTTCATCCTTGCTGGCAAGAAAGAAGACCCAAGAGTAGCGAGAGTAATCGTCGACAATAACTAAAACATACCACTTGCCGCCTAAAGAACTAACCCGAGAAGGACCTACAGTGTCCATATGGAGAAGTTCTCCGGGTTGTTCAGTCATCACTGTGGTGACTGGCGAATGCGAAGCGGCAATCATTTTACCATGTCGACAAGGAGCGCAAACTAAATTCTTCTCAAACTTGAGCTTGGGCAATCCTCGGATCAAACCTAGGGCGCTCAGACGAGCGAGCAACTCAAAGCTCATATGCCCCAGTCTCCTATGCCACTTCCAAAGCTCAGAAGTCGAATGTGCAACAAGACAATGAGAAGAACCAGACGACTCTGAAAAATCAGCTCCAAAAACTCTCCCAACCCTAAAGATCTTACACACCACAACGCCATCAGAATTGAGTACTTGCGAAGTATCGCGATGAAATCGCACTTCGAAGCCCTCATCAAGCAACTGAGATACAGACAACAAATTGTATCCCAGGTTCTCAACCAAAGCAACATCTTTGAGAGTGAAGTTTGCGTTAATCCTTACCACACCTTTACCTTTCACTCTACTCCTTCGATTGTTTCCGAAGGTGATATGTTCCCTTTGCTTGGTTGTTGTGAGGCTGGAGAACCAAGCTGCATCTCCGGTCATGTGGCGCGAACAACCGGAGTCCATGATCCACGTGCCCTCCAAGCCTCGACCTGTCGCCTACACATGATAAGAACGCCTCGATCGCTCAGTGCTGGGGTGAGTAAAATAATGGCGAGGCATCCAGCACTGAGTGACACGAGTAGTAGGCACAGTAAAAGTAGATGGTCTACGCACATGAAAATCAGCATGATGCAAAGTGCGAGGTCTACCTACATGCAAAGAACGCAAAGCATGACGAGGTCTCCTACTCTGACGAGGTACAAAGCTACTCGCTCGAGGTCTACCACCATATGGAACATGGTGAACACCTCGAGGAGCAAAACCTCTCCGAGAAGCACGAGGAGCCTCAAAAACAGGACGAGAGTAAAACTTAGACTCATGCATACCTAAAGATGGGTAATGCATGTCCTGATAGCTCATCGCCTGTGCACGTCGCTCATCCTTGATGCGACGGAAACAGAAACCAATCAAATGACCCGCCCTCTGACAATAAGAACAGTGAAACACTCTCCTGGGGGCACTCTCATGGGTCATAGGAGCAACTCTCACAGGCTCCTTGGGTTTCTTCTGTGTGGTTTTCTTGGGAGGATTTTTCTTGGTAGGAGGAGTGGTTTTCTTTGGTGGATGGGTAGGCCTTTTGGCTGATGGGGTGTCTAACAGAGCTCTCTCTTTCTCTAGGGTGGTAGGAGAGGTAAAAACAGTTTTGGGCTTACTGTCTGAAGCTATCCTCTCAAAACCCAAACCTAGAGCTACCCCGGCTCTATCAGCACACAACTTGGTCTTGGCCAAGAGCAAATCCATCCTACCCTTCCCTTCAGTGCATTTATTTACCACGGAAAGAAGGTATTCATTTTCGGACATGAGGTTTTCAGCTCGCTCTCTGACAGTGCCTAGCTGGTCCTTAAGGGTGATGCAAGTGTCACAAACAGGTTGCACATCCTTAGAACTACCGGCCCTCTCCAATCTAGCCTCTAAATCATGAACATGCTTATCACGTAAATTAATGCTATCGCGCAATAAAGAGCAGTTCATGCAATCAATAATATCACGAGGTCTAGAATCCACCTCCAAAAGCTGCTTCTGTGCAGTCTCAAGCTCAGAAAGAGTTTGAGCATGTACAGAACGCAACTGAGCAAGCTCACTCATGACAACAGAACATGATTCACATTCAGCATCATCAAATTTAGACTTAAGCATGGCATATTCAGTAGAAATATTTTCTAGCCTAAGTCTAAGGTCTTTTCTTTCTCTAGCGGCTTGCACAAGTAATCTATCCTGACCAAGCACTACTTCATTCAGCTCATCTAATTTAATTAGAAGCTGGTCAGATGATAGGTTTACCTCAGATGAGTCAAGCTCATCGCCGCTGTGATCGCTGTCGGCCATGAAGCAAAGGCCGGTGAAGTCACGTCCCTTCTTGTCCTTCTTGTCCTCCTTCCTTGGGGACTCCTCCTCCTCAGAGCTCGACTCCTCAGTTGAGGATGTGTCGATGTCGCTGAGAGCAGCAACAAAAGCTCTGGAAGCGGCCTTGGCTACTTTCTTAGCCATCTTGCCGCGCTTGCCCTTCACAAAGGGCTTCCTCTCCTTTTTGTGGTATTTGGGGCGGTCACTCTCATCTCTCTTTTTGATCTTGGGGCAATTAGCCTTGATGTGAGAATTGTCGCCACATTCATAGCAACCACTAAAACCACTTCTCCTCTGATCCCGTCTCTCATGATGAAAGCGGGTGAACCTCCGGGCAATGAGAGCAAGCTCATCATCAGCTAGAGTATCCACCTTCTCCTTTGTGACGGAGACCAGGGAGGACAAAGCAAAACCATCTGCAAGAACACAAGTGCCTGATGTGCTTGGTTCTGCAGTGGTGCCACGGCTAGTGCTAGAAACCAATGCCAATGGCTGTGGCAAAGAGCTTCTATGCACAGCAAGAGATGCCTTGGCAATCTCTGTGGACTTCAGCTTGCTAAAGAGTTCGTCACAGGTCAATGTGTCATAGCCTGTGGACTCCTCAATGCTGGATATCTTCACTTCCCATATGCTACGGTCAAGAGCATAGAGAAGATTGATAGCCCTATCGTGATCACTGTAAGCAAGCGTCCCGTTGGATCGCAAGTTACTCACTATCGCGTCAAAGCGAGAAAACATGGCATCTACAGATTCACCAGGTGCCTGCACAAACAGCTGATACTGTTGATTGTAGGTGCTTTGGCGCCTGGCCTTAATCTGAGCCGAGCCCTCGTGAAAGACAGTGAGTGTTGTCCAAATCTCCCTAGCAGTCCTAAGGTGCTGTACCCTATCAAACTCACTCCGACTCAAACCAATGAACAATATGTTCCTTGCCTTCGAGTTGGCAATATACTGATCTTTTTCAGTTTGAGTGGTGCGGGTATCAGGGATGGAGTATTGTGAGTCCACAATCTCCCAAATTGCATTTCCTTGGCTTAACAAGTAAGCCTCCATGCGCACCTTCCAGTATGCAAAATCTGTCCCATCGAACAGAGGAATTTTACTGCCTCTATCCATGTCGCCAACGGATCACAAAACCGGTTAAGGTCAACTGGTGATCTTAACCCGCTCTGATACCAATTGTTGGACCGGAAACGGCGACCAGAGGGGGGGTGAATGGGAGCTTTTAAAAATTCGGGCTAAAAACTTAGCCTTCGGGTCTGTTCTGTCTTCTGCGGAACAGGCTTCGAACACAACCTTCGAAGGTCTGGTTCGGAGGTACTTCGACAGCTCCGAACACAGGCTTCGCAGGAGCAAAAGTTCGAAGCCAAGAAGACTTCGCTCCACTAACACCCTTCGAAAAACTACTCTGCTAAGTCAGTGCTGGCTCCGCACACGAGGTGCTTCGAGCAGGCTTCGCACTTCACCCTTCGCAAGAGTGGACAGCCCTCTGAGGGCTTCGACCAAGTACTTAGCGACAGCAACTGGTGCTGGGCTTCGTACCCGAAGGTCCACACGCACACAAACCGGACTACGCTAAGGGCTTCGACACAGGAAGCAAAACGGGAAATGAACAGGGCTTCGCTAGTAAGCAGCGAGGTCTTGCCTCGTGTTACACAGAGCGACAGCACACTGTAAAACACACTTCGCAAGGAAAACACCCTTCGCCAAGACAGGCTTCGGTGCACTAAACCAGCGAGGTATGCAATACGAGCTCAAGCAAAAGCACACAGAAGCAGGGCTTCGCCGCTTGAACAAGGAACACAAAATATATTGAACTCAGAATGAATACAGCGAGGTCTGTCTACAGGAGCTCAACAGTAAATGCTCAAAGTGTTAAATGTTTCCTACCGAGCCCCCATATTTATAGCCCACGGCTTCATCCTAAGGAAGTGACTACTTTACCCCTAGGGTTTACAACTGATTTGTCTCTACAGAACTAAGGGGTACAAAAGGTAGTCCACCTTTATTTTGGAGGCTTCTCTGTCAGCTGCAGAGGGGACAGTGTCAGCCTTTTTCAGAACAGACAGTGTCAGCCTTTACAGAGTTGACTTCTGGAACCTCCCTTCGCACGCGAGGGGTGCGGAAGCTTCGGCGAGAAGCCTACAGCCAGATGGCCTTCGCTCCGCCGAAGAAGTCCTTCGATACAGTGACGGTTTTAAGCCGAAGCCGTCAAAGCCCTTGGGCCTTCGCACCACCACCTCCGGAGTGGATCACCACGGCTTCGCAGCTACTCCGAGCTCGAACACCGTCCGTCCGTGTACCGAAGCCATGCATGGCCGAAGAACCACAAGTCAACCTCACTCCGAAGCCCACCTTCGGAGTACCACCCTTCGAAGTCCCTCCTTCGTCCAAGGCCTCCGCATGAAGCATTCCATGAGCACTCCGTCGCAGTGTCTCACTCCGAGCACACTCCTCGACGAGCCTCACCCGGACCATGCCTTCGATGCGCCTCGACTTCTGAGACCTTCGTCGGGCAACCTTCGAGTGTCTCCCTCCGGAGCACACTTCGAACACCTTGCCTCCGCAGAGGACTTGGTCCACCAACTCCGAAGTCACTCCATCCGGAGTACCTTCGAAGTGCCTCACTTCCGAGGACTTTGTCTCGGAGTACCTTCAGCCGGAGCCACGCTCCGCACTTTCTGCCTTCACCTGGCACGCCTCGACCCGAGGACCGACCCGGACCACCTTCGCTGCCACCGTGACGGAGCTCCCCGCTCCCCTGGCATCAAGCCACCCGCTTGACCCAGGTTCACCCGGCTCGAACCCTGTCCGTCGCCTCCGAAATCCCTGCGCACCACCGACAAGCAAACAAGTGTATCCAGTACTCCGGAGACCTCTCCGGGTTAGCAACCTTCGGCACACACTCCGGTGTACCGCCCAAAGTACCGAAGCCATCGGTACGAACCCAGTCATTGCGTACTGTCGGACCCCTCCGACAGGTACACTCCGCTGCACAGCTGCAGCAAGCAAACACCGAACACACTCCGGTGAACACCCTTCGGAGGTACCACCTCCGAAGCCCCTCCGGAGGTACCCTTCGAACAGAGGGTAAAATCCAGTCAATCACTCATCACAAAACACCGAAACCAACCCTTGGTTTCTCAATGTCGGTTGTAATAGAGGGGTAAATAGGTCTTTTCCTTAATGTTTGAGCCTATAAATACCCCCCATTTCACCCTGTAATAGGGACAGAATACAAGTTATTCAATACACACATTCGAACTATTCTAAGTTATTATCCTTTCAGAGGCTTAGAACAGTTCTCTTCGCAAACACTTCGTTTGTTAGTTTCTCTTCTACAGAAACCTGTTAGCGTAATCTTTTACGCCAACAGTTGGCGCCGTCCGTGGGGAACCTAGTCGAAAAACTTCGTTCTCTACCAACCTTTTACATCATGCCTCCTAAGCGGAGCGCACCCCGCAATCCCACTCGGAGGTCCTCTCGGATCTTCGGAGAGATACCCTTCGACACAGTTGAAGTCGGAGGGTCTTCGGCTTTCCCTCCACAAACTCCAGAAGGGGCTTCTATCCCTCGAGCATACGAAGCTTCTCCGCCAACCCCTTCCATACTCCGACAGCCCGGAGTCCCTTATCCACCCTCCATCCCGATTCGAACTGATCCTACCAGTTCTCAAGACCTGGAAGATCCTTCCGGAAGAAATGAAAATAATCTTGGAGATATGGCCAGTCAAATGGCCAACCTTCAAGCTGAAGTGGCAAGGTGGTGATAGGAAGCTGTGAGCAGGCTTCGTTCTCAAGCCACCCCAACCATCCCAGAAGTGCCCGAAGACGACGATCTTGATTATCCTGAAGCCCCGGAGAACGCCTCTTACGACAATGAATCTCCGTTGCATCCTGAGCTGCAGAAGGTTCGCTTTGATCCAAAGTTTAAAACTTCGAAGCTCTGTAAGTATGCCGGAGATGAAGATCCCGGAGAGTTCATTCGCTCTTATGCCCTAGCGATTGAGGCTAGCGGCAGAGTTAGAGACACTATGGCGAAGTGCTTCCCTTTAGCTCTTCAAGGAGTGGCATTGAGATGGTTTTGGTCTTTGAAGCCAGGATCAATCAATTCATGGTCGCAGTTGAAGAGGAAGTTTATAAGCAACTTTCAGGGCACCTTCGTGCCTCCTATGTCAACAGGAAGCCTTTTCCAGGTGAAACAGCTCCCCGGAGAAACATTGAGGCAGTACTTAAGCGCTTCGCTCATACGAAGTCGCAAATTCGGGGGTTGTCCACATCTTCAGTGGTTGATGCAGCTCGGGAAGGCGTCAGTCATCAAGGCCTTCTGGATAAACTGCATCGGAAGAGCATCTCCTCAGTCTCTCAGTTAATGTCATACTTCGAGGAGTATGCGAGGTCAGAAGAGGGTTGGCTTCGGAGGACTGCTGCTACTTCGTCTATATTGCAAGAAGTCAAAGTAGAAGTGAAGACTTCGGCGCAGCCGCAGGAACCAGTCTTCAAAGTGCAACATGATCGGAGAAGAGGGCAAAAGCACCCTCGTTCTGAAGTCATGAATATTGCACCCCCACAGAAGTTTGCACCAAGAGCTCCACAGTCTACGGGGAACAAGGCCAGCGGCTGGAGGCCGCCAAGGAAAACGGTTGGCAAGGGCCAGATCCTTTTCTGCTGCATTCATGGAGAAAATCGAAGCCATGCAACTGACACTTGCAAGGCTATCCTTACTCTAAGGGGAGAGTACTTAGAGAGAACTTCGGGTCGAGGCAGTACCGACCGAGTTCCAGCTACAACGCGCCTAGAGCCGGTCCAGGCTGTGGCGCGAATAGAAAATTTTGATGCTGCAAGGCACCCTCTGGTGGCCAATGTTATGCCACCTCCGAAGCAAGAAGAAGGGCAAGATAGAGGAAAAAGAGTAGTTCTCCCTATCTCCGGAGGAGGTACCCTCGGAAGCATGTCCAAGAGACAGCGAAGAGAGTACGTTCGGGAAGTAGGTCATATTGGGACTTCGTCATCTACAGCTGCAATGCCAGAGTGGTCTCACGTTCCGATATCTTTCTCTGTGGAGGATGCAGCTGGTATTAAGTTCCCGCACGCAGATCCATTGGTTATCATTGCTAATATTGCGGGCACTGAAGTCCGAAGGGTGTTAATTGATGGAGGTAGCTCGGCAGATATCATTTTTGTTCAAGCCTTCGATCAGTTATGCATTTCCAGGAAGCATCTCCTTCCAGCGACTCGTCCTCTGCAAGGCTTCGCAGGACCCCCGCTTGATGCACCTGGCCAGATAGGCCTGGAAGTTACCTTCGGAGAAGGTTTATTAGCTCGGACTGAAGAAATAATTTTCGATGTGATAGATGCCCCGTATGCTTACAACGTCATCTTCGGAAGGGGCATGCTGAATCAGTTTGGAGCTGTGGCGCATCACAATTACTTGTGCATGAAGATGCCCACACAAGCAGGAGTCCTTACAATCTTCGGAGATCAAGCCATTGCTCGGAGGGCGGAATATGGTCATGGTCCCCCTCTTGATCCGAGGCAAGTAAACAGTGTGCAGGATAATGAAGAAATTTTTTCAGCCTCCTCCGAAGCTTCGAAGAAGTCTTTTCCGAGACCAAGTCCCGAAGGAGAAATTGCAACGAAGGTCATTGTTAAAGATGGTAAAGAGTACACTTTTCAATTTGGTAAAGATTTACCCCCTGAAGTTGCAACCTCCTTGGAAAAGGTGGTGGAAGAAAATTTGGATGTCTTCGCTCGGTCTGATGAAGATATCACCGGAGTCGATCGGGATATCATTGAACACAGTTTACTTGTAAACCCGAAGGCCCGGCCTGTTCGACAAGGTCTCCGGAAGATGTCCGCAGAAAGAGCTGCTCTAGCTAAGGACGAAGTTGAAAAATTGTTGAAGGCTGGGATTATCAGAGAAGTGGCTCACACAGAATGGTTAGCCAACCCAGTCTTCGTCAAAAAGAAGTCTTCCGGGAAGTGGCGCATGTGCATTGATTTCACATCCTTGAATAAAGCATGCCCACGTGACCCCTACCCCATGCCCCGAATTGATCAACTGGTTGACTCCACTGCAGGTTCGGAGTTATTAAGCTTCCTTGACGCGTATTCTGGTTACCATCAAATATGGTTGAAGCGCGAAGATGAAATCAAGACAAGCTTCGTAACTCCTTCGGGAGTCTTCTGCTATGTAAGAATGCCCTTCGGCCTAAGAAATGCTGGGCTACTTTTTCAAGATTAGTTGCTAAGGCTCTAGGTCATCAATTAGGTTGCAATGTGGAGGCCTATATGGATGATATTGTAATAAAGAGTGCTTTAAAGCACCAACATAGTCTAGACTTAGCAGAAACATTCAATAGCCTTCGGGCATGTGGGATCCGTCTTAACCCCGAAAAATGTATATTCGGAGCTAAGGCTGGAAAATTGTTAGGGTATTTAGTTTCAAGCAGGGGAATTGAAGCTAGCCCTACTCAAATAACTGCGCTGCAAAAGATGGCTCCTCCGGAGAATTTAAAGCAAGTGCAAAAACTAACTAGGCGTCTGGCCGCACTTAGCAGGTTTTTATCAAGGTCTGCGGAGAGGAGCTTGCCTATTTTCAAAGCGTTGAAAGGGTCCGAAGATTTTGCATGGACACCGGAGTGTCAGAAAAGTTTCGAAGATATTAAAGACTATCTCAGTAATCTTGCTACACTCACGGTGCCTACTGCGGACGAAACCCTACTCCTGTACCTTGCAGCTACAGGTTCAGCTGTCAGCGTAGTCCTTGTCAGAGAAGTGGATTTCAATGGGAAGTTGGTCCAAAATCCTGTTTATTTTGTATCTGAAGCATTATCAGGAGCAAAGACAAGATACTCTGAACTTGAGAAGTTCGTTTATGCTTTGATAATGGCTTCGAGGAAGCTAAGACATTATTTTTTGGCTCATAATGTAATTGTACCAACTTCATATCCTTTAGGAGATATGCTCCGAAGCAAAGATTCCACTGGAAGGATTGGAAAGTGGGCAGTTGAGCTAGCACCCTTCGGCATATCTTTCTTGGCAAGGACAGCTATCAAATCCCAAGTCCTAGCAGACTTTGTAGCAGAGTGGACTCCACCTGCGAATTTGGCTCCGGAGAAGTCAAGTGATGGAGTTTGGACTGTTTACTCCGATGGGGCTTTCCAAGCATCCGGAGCAGGCATTGGGGCAGTGTTGATTTCACCTTCAGGGCAAAGAGCAATGTACTCCGCAAGACTCAACTTTAAGTCTACCAATAATATAGCGGAGTACGAAGGGATTTTATTGGGACTCCAGAAAGCACGTGCTCTAGGGGCTACAAGAATAATTATAAAGACAGATTCTCAGATAGTAGCAGGGCACGTAGACAAAAGTTTTCAAGTTCGGCATCCATAGCTTGCAAAGTACTTAGAGGAAATCCGCAAAATCGAAGCACACTTCAAGGGTATTTCCATTTGGAGTATACCAAGATCGGAAAACGTGCAAGCGGACATTTTAGCGAAGGCTGCAGCCGGAGCTGTGGATGTGCCTGAAGAAGCTTTTTATGAGGAGCTCAATACACCTTCGGTGCCACAAGTTGCCTCTGCGGAGATTCTTTGCATTCCTAGTGCAGATTGGAAAAATTCGATCATGGAACTCTTGCAAGGAGGAACAAATTTGCCCGAAGAGCCCCAGTAGTCAAGATTAAAGATCAGAGCCAGAAACTATCAGTTAATCAACGGTATATTATACAAGGCCGGAGTATGTTCCCCTCTACTCCGATGCATATCTCAAGCCGAAGGCCAAGAAATTCTTCGAGAAATTCACGAAGGCCTTTGTGGAAGCCATTTAGCCCCTAGAGCTCTGGCAGGAAAAACACTTCGCTAGGGGCTTTATTGGCCCACAATAACAGCTGATGCGGAGAGCTTGGTCCGCACATGTCAAGGATGCCAGTGGATGGGTCGACGGAGTCATCGCCCACCAACAGCTCTTCAAGTCATTGCTCTGGTATGGCCTATGGCCAGATGGGGTATGGATTTAATTGGTCCCTTTCCGTTAGCAAAGGGAAATCTGAAGTTCGCAGTGGTAGCTATTGAATATTTTTCTAAGTGGGTGGAAGCAGAACCCTTAACAGCTATCACTTCGAACAATGTGCAGAAATTCTTCTGGAAGAACATTATTTGTCGGTTCGGAGTGCCTAGATACCTCACATTTGATAATGGAACACAGTTCGACGCAGAACCCTTCAGGAAGTTTTGCGAAGACCTAGGCATTCAGCTATGTTTTGCTGCAGTGAGGCATCCTCAGTTGAATGGAGCCGTAGAACGAGACAATGGAAATATTTTATCAGGGCTAAATCGAAGAATAGTAGGATTAGCAAAGGGACTGTGGACCAAAGAGCTTCCGAAGATTCTGTGGTCCATTCGGACTACGCAAACAAGGTCCACAGGTTTTACTCCGTTCAGACTACTATTCGGAGATGAAGCTATGACTCCAACGGAGCTCAAAGGGGGATCATTTCGCAGCACCGAACCGGACATTGAAGAAGAAAGACAAGCTTCGTTAGATTTGTCAGAAGAAACAAGACTTCGGGCTGTAGCTAATTTATCAAAGTATCATCAGCAGACGAAGACTTGGTATGACCCGAAGGTTAAGCTCAATGAGTTAAGGCCGGGTCATCTTGTTCTACGAAGCATTATAGCACCAAGGAAGTTAGGCAATAAATGGGAAGGTCGATACCTAATTGTCCGCTCAGGGCGCCCTGGTTCATTTAAATTAGCTAATTTAGAAGGTGAAGAGTTAGCACATACTTGGCATGCGGAGCACCTAAAGCGATACTTCGCATAAGGGCTCCTTGTAATTCGCTTGTAATCATCTTCTAAATTAATAAAGCATATGACCCTGATAGTTGCCTTCCCCTCATAGACTTCCAGCTTCCGAGTGGACGCACTAGAACCGCGGGGTCGACCGAGAGGGAAGTGTCATTAAGCTGGGTTGTATTTTCGGACTTCGAACCCATAAAGTTCGAAGCCTCCGACGTGGGGGCTGACATAATCCGGAGCCCAGGCCACCGGCTTGTAAGCATCCGTAAAAGAGCCCAAAACCACACCCTACGGAGTCCAAGCCATTGGCTAGTAGACTTCCGTAAAAAGAGCCGAAGGTGGCCAAAACCTACGGAGTCCAAGCCATTAGCTGGTAGACTTCCGTAAAAAGAGCCGAAGGTGGCCAAAATCTACGAAGTCCAAGCCATTGGCTGGTAGACTTCTGCAAAAAGAGCCGAAGGTGGCCAAAATATACGGAGTCCAAGCCATTGGCTGGTAGACATCCGTAAAAAGAGTCCAAAGAGACCATTGCAAACTCCGAACCATTGGTTCGTCAGAGATCGCAAAAATAAGCCGAAGGTGGCTAAAGCAAAACAGCATTTGAGCCATGAGCTTCGAATGTCTGTTAACATAGTCCAAAGTGACAATTTTTTTTAGACACTAAAGTGTCCTAGAAGTTATCTCAACTGATTTCTTTCATAAAACAAAGGTACTAAGTAACCATTCTTCTGACTACAAATAGTCGAAGATATTTCATAAGATTTTAAAAGATCTTTAAATGATAGAGGGGCTCCGAACCCCCAAAAAATTGTACTCCGAAGTTTTTTCTTTGTGCATAACCATCTTTGAACACATTTCGAAGTTCCTTATACCCAAAGAGGGGCTAGTAAATATGGAGACAATTTTAAATCGGCATTCATTATTGAAATAAATGTGTTTACAGATTACACTATGAAAAATTGGTATCTATACCAAGAAGGAATCGGAGACCTCTTCGGTCCCGAGAGCTAGGGGTGGAACGACTAGTTCCAACATCAGAAGTTCTAAGAACTTTACGTTTAACTCTCTTCCTCCCCCTCGAAGCTCTAAAATCCTTCTGCTCTTGTTGAAGCTCGCCCCAAGTTCGAAGCCGTTCGGGGCTTCTTTCCCAGCTTCTAAGATCTTCAGATCTTTTATTTCGAGCTTCACCTTCGTCTTCAGACCAATTAGTGTCTTCAGAAGACGAGGTGTTTGTGTCAACCTCTTTCTTTTCCTCTTTAATATAAGACAATACATCTTTGATTACTTCGGGCGCAATTACGCCGGAGTCATCTCGAGGAATTAGAAATCGAGGACGCTTGTAAGTCTTTAGAAGTTCGAAGGTATGCCATAATGAACGAAGTTCGTCGTTAAGTTCTAACACTTCGATATCTTCCATAAGAGGCAAAGCCTAAAAATATAACAAACAAGATTTTCATTGATAAAATGTTTACAAGCATAAAGCTTTACATAATCAAAAATCCTAAATGATTCCTAAACCTGCGGGTTCGGAGGAGGCTGACTGCTCGAAGCCTGGTTCCGAACTTGCTTCTGGCGTTGGCCTTCATCGATCCAAGCCTTGATCGCGGAACGACCTTCGGCTCTCCATGAGGTTTGAAAGGCTCGCTAGGCGGCAGTCACGCCTTCGGAAGGATTCAAAAGCCGCTCGTCGTCGAAGGCAATGGAGCCCTCTGCGCTCGGAGTGATTGTTCGGCCCAAATCCTCGTAGTAACGAAGTAGTCCGAGGGCAGACACTTGTCCGGAGAGTTCTCCATAATGAATGCCTGCCGTCTTCATTTGCTTCGCTGCTCCTTGGATCCTTTTTAACCGGCGTAGCAGAGTCACGTTGTCATCCGAAGAAAGTGATCCAGTAGTACCGAAGTACTCCAGAACACCTAGCATCTGTTCGATGACCTCCGTAGCCACCTTCTCCGACTTAAGCTTTTCTTCAATTAGTGCATCCTTGCTCGAAGTTGTTTCTGCCAAAACTCCGGAAATCCTAGCATTCTCCGTAGTTAAAATATTCTTCTGGTTTAGGAGTTGGCTAGCTTCCTCTTGGAGCCTTACAAGTTCGGACCCAGCACTAGCATGCTCCAACCGCACCTTTTCAATTTCAGCCCGAAGCACGATTCTTTCTGCTTCGAGCTCCTTATTAGCAGCCTCCAAGCCCTGTCTGGCCCTACGCTCCGTTGAAATCACATTATCCATTTGAAGTACTCTAGCTTCGGAGAAAGATAAGTTGCGTTTAAGAGCTTCATTTTCTTCCCGAAGCTGAGCAATTTCATTCTCGCTTGATAAAGTTGCAGCGCGGGCCAAGACTGCTTGCTGAGAAAAGAAAAAACTAAAGTAAGAAATTATTCATGTATAATTTGCTACTGGTTCGAAGATGTACCCCGAACCCAATATAATTCGCTAAAGATATTGGCTCGAAGGTGCTCCGTACCTGGTAGGCTGCTCGTTCCAGGGCAACGTTAAGCTCCGAACTCTTCGCCCTGCTTAATTTTGCTACCAGCTCTGTCTCCCCGACTTCGCGACTCACTCGACCTAAAGGTTTGAGCAGAGTCCGAAGCCCAGTTTGCTCCAAGAAAGGAGTTAAGAGAGGGCAGCATTGCCGAAGCCTCTTGGTCATCCCTACTTGGCGAAGGTCCGGAGCGTTCTCCTGAGGTCCTTGGAACTTCGGAAGATGGCCCCCCCCTCAGTTGATTCACATTCATCTGTTGACTCAGACGAAGTTGATCCTTGAGTAGGGAGAGGCTCTATGTGTCTTTTACCCCTTCCAGGCCCCTGTTGAGTGACCTCTGGGTGCGGCTCCGAAGTTGTCGAAGGCCTTTGAATTGTGTCTTCGTGATGTACTTCTTCCGAAGGGGGCTCTGCAAAAGCAAAGATATTATACAATTTTGCAGAAAATAATAAAAGAATTATGCGAAGTTTACCTTCGACATTTTGGGGGCATTCGAGCACCGGACTGCTCGGAGGATCGAAGGTGAGGTCTTCGTCTGAATCCACAGTTAAAATTTTAGCTGCCGGAGTATCTCCGTGAGCAGTCCTCCCTTCATCCACAACTGAAGTTGTAACTTCAACTTCATCTTCGCCCATAGGGGCTTCGATTTGCTCTTCTTCTTGAGCATCCAGAGCTCTCACTTCTTCAATATTAGCTTGAGGCTCCGGCATACCTGCAGTATCTTCAATGTGAATATTTTGTTGAGCTGCATCTTCATCAATCAATCTCACTAATAATATACCTTCATCTTCTTTAGAACCGGAGATTGAGGTTCTTGAGCTCGAGGGCGCAGGATTCGAAGGTGCGAGATTTTTCGGCTTCCGAGCCACCTTCTTCACCGGAGTCTTTGCGGAGCTCGAAGCTCCAGCTTCAGCTATCCTCTTCTTGGGTCCTTTCTCCGAAGGCACCCAGTCCATCAGAGGGGGCGGAGTCAATTCCAACATTCCCCATACTCTGTTAAACCTCTCCCAACTCCCGACCAATTTAACTCTCCATTCTTTTTCAGTCGGAGTTGGGGCACCCAAAATCTTCTCCGAAGCCCTTACAATTTTCTGTGAAGTAATAGGGGCTGAAGAAGCTAAAAAATAAATCAAATTAGTCTTTCTTCGAAGTAAATATGTATAATGCATGTTGGTTTCGAAGTTACCTGTAGGGCTCGAAGTCAAGTTGATCTTGCGGAGACCGCCTTCCGAGTCATCTTCGAAGATGATAGGCCAGTTGGCCATCAACGGAGAAATTTGCAAGCCAAGAAATTCTTCGGCCAAGTCTCGCATACTTAACCTTCGGCTAATCTTTTGAAGCAGGTTAATACGAGCTTCGAGCTGACCTTCGTTGGGCTGCACCAAAGCTTCCTTCCGGAATTGAATTTCTTTGAGGCGCCCGGCCAGAGGACTGCTTGCCCCAACTTCGGCATAGAACCATCTTAGAATCCAATCAGTATACCATCTGGCATTGATGGCCTTGGCAGGAAATTGAAGAGCATACTCATCTCGAAGCCTAAAGTTAATACTGCCGAAGGATACTAATACTTTTTCACCTCCGGGGCCTACGAAGGTCTTTGGTTGGCATGTAGCCCTGTGCAATGCAGCGAAGATTTCTGCCCTTCCTTCGCACCCTTCGGGTCTCAAGGCCAATTCGAAGATAGCCAATCTAGCTACCGCATTCGGAGATAATTGAGGGAGTGTTACATGGAACAGATCCAGTACCTCTGCCAGGAAGTCCACTGCAGGGAGGCCCAAGCCAGCTTCGAAGAAGGCTTCGAATACCACTACTTCTCCGGGTCTTGGTGTTGGAATCATCTCTTTGCCTAGCTTCCGAATCATAACTCCATTACTGATTTTTCCTCCCGCTGCGATTGCCAGTGACTCTCTTTTGCAGGTAGAAGACCCCAACTGGAAAGACTGATCCAAATACTTTGTCGATGGTGGGCACAGACCTTGGTCATCGGCGATTTGGGGATTTCTCCCTCCTGCCGCCATTGATGTCACCGCCGGTACCGAAGGTGCCGCTGCTGCTGCTGCAGCCGCCTGCTGCCGAGCCAAAGCCGACGGAGGTGCAGATCCCTTAGTCTTCACCATCGCGATCGCCAGATTGCTTTGAAGAAATGGAGGCTAGGGCTCAAGAACTCAAAGGGCTAAAAAGTTTTTGATTGCGAGAATGCGGTGAAAAGGTAACCGGGTAACTTCTAGGCCTTCTATTTATAGCCTAGATTTCACTTTTTTACCGTTAATCCATGTCGTTTCACATTCCTGTCGTTACTTTTCCCCGAGATTAACGCTTACTACAGTTTCCGTTAGAAACAGAAACTTAACGGCTATTTTCTCTAAGTCTAAAAGACTTTCGAACTTCTTGAGTCGGTTCTAAGATAGTTCGAAAAGCAATTACCTTAAGACTGATTCGAAGTTCATATCTTCATGCATTTCGGAGATAAAATAAAAACCAATAACCCCTATGTTTGGTTATCTTTTCCTTCCGTATCCTGCTCTCCTAACGTTACAGGTCAAACGGAGAAGCGTATTCGAGGGGCTACTGTTGGGGGAAAATATCTCATCTTCGGGGTTATTGCCGAAGCAACATAAAGGCAGACAGCGGATTCGAAGGTTCCCAGACGATCATCTTCGAAGATACCCGGAACCAAGTTCGAAGTACGAAGATAGGCATTGGTTCGGAGTACATCTTCGAACTAAGGCCCTCCAAGATCTTTTCTGCCAGCTAAGATGGAAGACTTATCTTCTTCCTCATTAGATTAGTCTTTTACCATTTTAGCCCTATTAAGGAAACCGAATAGTTTCCACTATGTCGGTTGTAATAGAGGGATAAATAGGTCTTTTCCTTAATGTTTGAGCCTATAAATACCCCCCATTTCACCCTGTAATAGGGACAGAATACAAGTTATTCAATACACACATTCGAACTATTCTGAGTTATTATCCTTTCGGAGGCTTAGAACAGTTCTCTTCGCAAACACTTCGTTTGTTAGTTTCTCTTCTACAGAAACCTGTTAGCGTAACCTTTTACGCCAACAGGGATAATAGCCCTACGTCCAGTTTGTGGTGGATTTGGCATGGTATGCCTTGGTGGAATCTAGTGGATCCAGAGGCTCTCATGGCCCTGGAGGAGATGAACTATTACAAGGGCTTGGCCCTTCTTTTATAGGCACACAGGCCAAAGGAAAAGACCTAAATGCCCTCCATAAGTCATAGGCTTTATAGGGGCAAAAAGGGAAAAAGGCTAGTCTACTATACAAAGTGCTTTATAGCTTTACAGATGTGTCCGATAAACGTCACTTCTTGACCAGCTAAATGACATATTAGGGGAAGAGGGGCCCCATGTATGGCTTCTACATTGTAGCGAAGTGCAGATATTCTTCTAGTTTCGAAGTAGTGGCAGGAGCTCTTCAGGCGGAGGTTGCGAAGAAGGCTTCGCAGGACACTCTGAAGTGGGCTGCAAAGTACACTCTGAACTGAACTCCGAACTGGGCTCTCGGAGACTTAGCTTCAAATTGGCTGAAGAGGGTCCGGAGATCGGCTTTGGGGATGTGTCGCCCCGATTTATCGAATCGGAACATTATTGCATTTCCAAAGAAAAACAATAATACAAGAGGTTCATCATGCGGCAACGTACATACGACAAGCATCCGTGGTACGCAGACCACAATTATTACATAAGGGTAAAAATAAAATAAACAATTAAAAGCATGACGAACGCCCTCTTTAGGATCTTCTTCTTGACTGGGTCGCTACTCCAGACCATCCTCGTAGTAGGCATCCTCTGAATTGTGTGTCCAACGGGTATGAGTACAAATAGTACTCAATAAGCCACCACAAATGCAAGTAATAATGCAAGATAATAACAAAGAAAGGATAATGGCTAAAAGTGCAGAAAAGTACATTTTTTAGTTTTTGCATTTGGTGTAGTCAAATTTAATTATGCGGAATAGTAAACATGAGCATCATAATACCATCTAACTCGAGGAGTATGTTTTCCCTCCTCGCACAATAGTCCTTACATGTCAAACCATCATGCACATTCATTCCAAAAGTAAACTAACTGTGGGATGTCACGCAACCCGCCCTTGACCGTGGGCTCGGCTTTTCGAAAAGATTTATGGCTCTGATGAGAGGTGTACTACTGTACCCACAAGGCACGCACTCATCCCATATGCCAAAGCATAACGAGATGACCCATACCTGCTCTAGGTTTCGCCGGCGTGCCCGGCCGCATCCCGGCTAACGTCGCACCCCCTTTTGCGCCACGTCGGTACAAGCCACCCGCAGGTGCTGCTTGACCCATCTCCAAGTGGTGGCCTCGGTTTGGAACATTCCATACCTTAGATAGGACTTATCCATTAGACTTGTGGTTAGTACGGAAGTGTATTGCAATGGATCCCTTACACCGGTCCTTATAGTGCCCCGGGTGCTACCGACCAATTCCCTAGCTTGCACCCGGAACCCACCACACATACACTCTCAACCAAAACTCTATCACCAATAGAATTCCAAAGATAAGGATAACGGGGATCATATAGTAGAACCAAGTTGCTATGACTCATTTTTAATCGTATTGCAATCGTGTCGATACATTGGACACTAGCTAATAATACTACTCATATGGTGACAAGGAGTTTATGCTAGATAGCATGACTTGGGTTGCACATCAAGGTCGGAGGATCCTAAATAAATATATTGTAAGGGTTTCATTTGACTAATGCATGTATATCCTATGTGTTTTAGCGATAGTTAAATAAAACATGGGTTCGATATGCTCAAAAGATTGGTTTGGTGACTTGCCTTGTTCAGCGAAAGGGGAGGGAGGAACTTCGGGAAAATATTTCGGCTCCTCGGCGGCGTCGTAGTCTTCTCAATATAAATAAAATAAATATAACATTCAATTAAACAATCCAAAATTACACAACAAGCATGTAGGTTTTGATTGTGTTTAGTTAAAGAGAATAAAGTTGTTAAGTTTCTGAAATTCATTTTATGAATATTTTAAAATGAACTATAATGAAATGGTGTCCTTTATAAAAGAGATAATAAAGTGAACAAATTTCATTTTAAGTTTTCTAACTAATTTAAAATAAGAGGTTCAGAGTAAACTTAGTGGTTTCATTACATTAACAGGAAAAGAATAAAAGAGAAATTTTGCTAAAATTGAAATGAATCATTTTGTAATTTACCCTAAAGAGCATTTGAATACTTTATCAAATAAGCATGAAATATTCAAAGTAGACATACTGTTTTTATTGCATTAACATGTAGAGAATAAAGTTACAAATTTTCTTAAATTGAAATGATAATTTTTGGAGTTTAAATGCGCCGGATATGAATTTTACAAGTGTAAAATAGTTTCTGGAATTTAATTTAAATCAAAAACAGCCTCGGGTCCACGGTGAACTGGGCTCACGGTGAACCCGTGCACTGTGCGTGTACGCCGGATCGACATCTGCCATTGGATCACGATTGGGCGGCCACGGGCGAGGGGGGGGCACTAAGTTATCGCGGACGGCCAGGATTAAAACGTTGAAACAGTACGCGATGGACGATCCAGATTAAACGCAGGTTTTAAGTACCAACGAACGCACGAGATTAAAACGTACCCCTTCGCTATGATCTGACGGACCAGATTAAACCAAACACGTGGTATAGTTTGAGTCGTCCGATCGGGATCACACGGTCGCGATTGAATCTGAGATGGCATGGGTACTCGACTCATGCCGGTCGTCTTCTCCGCCGATGGCGAGTGGGCCAGGGGCCATGGCGAGCGACGACGAGGGGTCCTAGGGGCTAAAACAGAAAGAGGACACTACGGGGATCACGAGGGTACCTTAGGCGAGGCGAGAGGTCGTCGGAGCGTGGTCGGCGACGAGGGTAGATGGCGGAGGGGTTCAGGTTCCTCGTCGGCGATGGCGTTCCAGCGGGGTTCGTCGTCGGCGGAGGGGTGGACAAGGTCGGTGAGGTTCTGGCGGTCACGGAGGTGCGATCACCTAGGACGAAGGAGTACTCCGGCGATGGCGAGCGGCGGCTAGAGTGAGGGCGGCAGTGAGGTGCTAAAAACCGAAGTGAGGTGCTCTAGTTCGTTCTCAACGCGATCGGGCATACGGGCTGGACGAGGGAGGGGCTAGGGGTTTCAATAGAGGCGTCGGCGGGGGCAGAGGGGGCGCAATCGGGGAGGCCAAGAGTAAAACCTCTCTTCAACGCCGACGATCTCCTTCCTTGCATGCATGCGCTCGATCTGGGAATAAAGGGGGAAATGGTCGGCGGAGAACGGGGGACCGAGTAATGGCGCCAATTTTATGGGAGAGGGGCCGGCGAGGCGGATCCAAGGGGGGTTAGGGTTCTGGCCGGTGAGGGGGGGAGGATTTGGGGGCGGATCCTACGGGGAAGATGGATTCGATAGGTGGGTGCCACAGGGCAGCGAGCATGAGTGAATGGGTGTGGCGACTGACGGGTGGGGTCAGGCTCGTGATGGGGGGATTGGTCCCGATCTTCCGTTAGGTAAGGATAACTTGGATTGGTGGAGAATCTCGACGTTGGCGATCCAAGGCTCCGGTCCGGCAGATCAAAACCTTGCAATCGTTACACCACTGTCTCCGTTGGTTATCAACCACGCAGGACGCGATTGACCTCACCACGAAGGCTAATTCCTGCAAGCGAACCCAAGAACACAAGCAAGAACAAGAAGGATACAAGTCGAATGCCAAATCACAGACAAACGATGAAAAGGTGAGGTTTCACAAACGCCTATGCAGCAGCCAATCGGTCCGGTGCAAGGGGCGGGATCTAAACACACAAGTGTAGATGCAAACAAAGCAAAACCTAACCCTAAAGGTGGCTGGCGTGAATATATAGGGTGTGGGCAGCCTGTAGGAGGTGCACACGACCTGGACTATGGGCCAACACGGCCTCCAACTCAGTACAAGGTCCAACTCGGCCCAGTTCTGTCATGCAGGACTGTTTTAGTCACACAGGACGACTCGAGACGCCAAATGAGGCGAAACCAACGCCAAAGGATCCGTCTTCTCCTTAGCTTTCCAAAAAGTCCAAGAACGCGCCAATCGGACTTCGTATGAGGAAGTTATGCCCATTTTGGTGTATGGTGGTTAATGTAGTCCGAACCAGCGAATCCTTGACTTCAAATCATCCGTGCGACTCCGTCTTCATCTCCAACTCTCCTATTCCATCTCCCATGTTCTTAAGCAACAAAATATCACTAGTATTCAGTAGCATCCCGTCCAAACAAATATTAACATAGTTGCTAAGGAAAGAATTAACCTCATGGTTCAAGCGACGGGCACGGGCGCGTGTGATTGGTCCTTGTAATTGAATTGTAGGTGGAGGCTCCATGTGTGTATCATGTGAAGTGATGTCCTCATCATCCTCCCCCTCTTGAATTGTAGTCGTCCTCGACTCAAGCTCATCGTCATCTCCCAAATAGGGCTTTAAATCTGAAATGTTAAATGTGGGACTAACCCCAAAAGCTGCAGGCAACTCAAGCTTATATGCATTATCATTTATCTTCTCAAGCACACGGAAAGGACCATCAGCACGGGGCATCAATTTAGACTTTCTCAAATCACGGAAAACGATCCTTGCGCAAGTGCAACCAAACAAGATCACCCGGTTCAAATGTTATCTCTTTTCTACCCTTACTACCATAAGCACGATATTTCTCATTCATTTTCTCTATGTTTGCTTTAGTAGTTTCATGCATCTTAAGCAATAATTCAGCACGTGTAATAGCATCAAAATTCAATTTTTCAGAGGGTGGCAATGGTAGTAAATCAATAGGAGCACGCGGATTAAAGCCATAGACCACTTGAAACGGACTTACCTTAGTAGTGGAGTGTACTGACCTATTATATGCAAACTCAATATGAGGTAGACACTCTTCCCAGAGCTTCAAGTTAGTCTTCAAAACAGCCCTCAACATGGTGGACAATGTACGGTTGACGACCTCCGTTTGCACATCCGATTGGGGGTGACAAGTAGTAGAAAACAGCAGCTTCGTCCCCAACTTATGCCACAACGTCCTCTAAAAATGACTTAAAAATTTAGCATCACGATCTGAAACGATGGTATTGGGAACTCCATGCAAGCGCACGACCTCTCTGAAAAACAAATCAGCAACATTTGTAGCGTCCTCGTTCTTGTGACAAGGTATAAAATGCGCCATTTTAGAGAACCGATCTACCACCACAAAAATACTATCCCTCCCCCTCCTAGTTCTAGGTAATCCTAACACAAAATCCATAGAAATATCCTCCCAAGGTACACTAGGAACGGGCAGAGGCATATAAAGACCATGTGGGTTTAGACGGGACTTAGCTTTATTGCAAGTAGTGCATCGTGCCACATAGCGCTCAACATCTCGTCTCATCCTAGGCCAATAGAAGTGTGTGGACAGCACATCTTCGGTTTTCCTTGATCCAAAATGACCCATCAAACCACCACCATGTGCTTCCTGCAATAACAACAAGCAAAGAGAGCTAGCCGGCACACATAACTTGTTAGCACGAAAAAGATATCCATTATTCAGCACATATTTGTTCCAAGCACGGTCATCTGTACAATTTTCAAAAGCATCTTTGAAGTCCAAATCAGTAGCATACATGTCCTTCAATGTTTCTAAACCAAAGATCTTATAATCAAGTTGAGAAAGCAATGTATAACGTTTAGATAAGGCATCGGCAATCACATTATCCTTCCCTTTCTTATGCTTAATGATATATGGAAAAGTTTCAATAAATTCTACCCATTTAGCATGTCGTTTATTCAGATTTGCTTGACTACGTATGTGCTTCAATGCTTCATGATCCGAATGAATAATAAATTCCTTAGGCAAAAGGTAATGTTGCCAAGTTTCAAGCACACGCACTAAGGCATATAATTCCTTATCATAGGTAGAATAATTCAACTGTGGACTATGTAATTTCTCACTAAAATAGGCCACGGGTTTACCTCCTTGTAGCAGCACACCTCCTATTCCAAAACCACTAGCATCACATTCTAACTCAAAAGGCTTACTGAAGTCGGGTAGCTGAAGTAGAGGTGCATGTGTAAAGCGATCCTTGAGTGTGGCAAAAGCTTGTTCTTGTGCTAGCTCCCAAGTAAAAGTAACTCCTTTCTTGGTCAACTCATGCAAAGGACCGGCTATGGTGCTGAAATCTTTCACAAAACGCTGGTAGAAACCTGTAAGACCAAGAAAACTACGTACCTGTGTGATAGTTTGGGGTTGCAGCCAGCTGTTGATTGCTTCTACCTTTGTCGCGTCAACCTCAATACCCTGTGAAGTGACAACATATCCAAGAAACACAACTCGATCCGTGCAAAATGTGCACTTCTCAATGTTACCAATCATTCTAGCCTCACGGAGGACAGAAAAAACAGCACGTAGGTGTTCAACATGTTCAGGGAGAGACTTGCTATAAACCAAGATATCATCAAAGTATACAACCACAAAGCATCCTATAAAGTGTCGTAGGACTTCATTCATCAAGCGCATGAAGGTACTAGGTGCATTAGTAAGTCCAAAAGGCATGACAAGCCACTCATATAATCCAAACTTTTTTTTAAAAGCAGTTTTCCATTCATCACCTAGTTTCATGTGAATTTGGTGGTAACCACTACGGAGATCGATCTTAGTAAAGATAATGGCACCACTAATCTCATCAAGCATGTCATCCAATCTAGGAATAGGGTGTCGATATCGAATGGTGATATTATTAATAGCACGACAATCAACACACATGCGCCAACTACCATCTTTCTTAGGTACTAAAAGAACGGGTACTGCACAAGGACTAAGGCTTTCATGGACATACCCACGATCAAGAAGGTCCTGTACTTGGCGCTCAATTTCTTTTGTCTCCTCTGGATTGGTACGGTACGCTGCACGATTAGGAAGAGACGCTCCCGGGATCAAATCAATTTGGTGCTCGATGCCGCGTATCGGTGGCAGCCCGGGTGGTATCTCAGCAGGAAAAACATCGTTAAACTCCTGCAAAAGGTCAGTGACTGCAATAGGAACAGAGCTAGGAATGTTCGCAAGTGAAAACAGCACGTTCGTGCAAATCAAGCCATATACCATGGGAGTATGATCACAAATTTCAGCAAGGTCAGTTTTAGTTGCAAGCATGGCACATCCTTTCAGATTAATAACTTGTGATGAAGAAGGAGAAGCAAGTTTATCTTTCTATTGCCTCGAAAACTTTTTGGCTACTTGCTGATTTTCAGAAGGTTGTTTGCTCTTTTGTGCGTCCCTAGCATGTTTTTCTTGTTCAAATTTCACAATTTCAGCAGGAGTCATAGGAAGCAATGTAACTTTCTTTCCTTTATACATAAATGTGTACTTATTGCTCCTACCATGGTGTGTAGCATCAGTATCATACTCCCAAGGTCTACCAAGTAACAGAGAACATGCTTGCATTGGTACTACATCAAAATCAGCAACTCCGAAGTATGTACCAATGGAAAATTTGATGTGAGCAGTTTGTGTTACCTTGACCTTACCGCTATTGTTGAACCATTGCACATGGTAAGGGTGTGGATGCGCACGTGTGGGAAGTTGAAGCTTCGTTACCATGTCGTGGCTCACCAAATTGTTGCAACTACCGTTGTCGATGATGACACGTACACGACGGTCATTGACGATGAAGAAGGTCTGAAACAGATTATTCCGTTGTGCCCGATCGTCCTGCTCCATGTGAGTGCTCAAGACACGTTGTACAATAAGTGCTTCTTGGTTGGTAGAGGCATCCGGCGCAAAAACAGCGTCATCGTCGGATGTATCGTCAGCTCCTGCAATGTTAGCAGCAAGTGCATATTCATCTTCAACATCACTAGCACTTACGTAGCCACCGTCTTCCGTAGCAATATAAGCCCGCTGACTAGGGCAGTCCTTCATAACGTGGCCAAATCCTTTGCATCTGTGACACTGGATCGCTGCAGAACGAGCAGTAGAGGTCGCCGAGGAGGTGGGCTTGGCTGGCGCCTTGGATGCCGCAGCCTTGGAGCTCTCAGCCTGGGCTGTAGATGCAGAAGGTGCTGATGTAGCCGCCGGTCGAGAAGGTGGTGGTGGTCGTTGTTGCTGCCCACTTGAGTGTGAAGTGGCACCACCAATGTTGCTCCTCATGCTGCGTTGTGGTTGTTGGCGACCCTGCAATTCTTTTTGTGCAAGCATAGCAAGGTGGAAAAGACGAGTGATAGTATTGTATTCTTTATAATCAATGATATCCTGAATTTCACGTCTTAAACCACCATAAAAATGGGCCATTTTATCCTCATTGTCCTCCTCAATTTCAGCACGCATGCAACCTATTTGCAACTCCTGATAATACTCCTCTACCGATTTATTTCCTTGGTTTAGGCGCTGCAATTTTTTCCTCAAATCACGTTTATATGAAGGAGGAACCCATCTACCACGCATTTGCCGTTTTAACATATCCCAATTTTGTGGTTCATTGCCAACCTGAACTATTTCAGTCCACCAAAGAAGAGCATATCCAGTGAAGTCACTTGTTGGTGCGACGGATCGAACCAGCAGGTTTTCTTAGTGGAAAATGAGAGTAGTGTATTCAATGCCCTCTCGAGCCTGTCCCTTACAACTGTGGTTGGGGGGTATTTATAAGGCGCCCCGTCCAGAGGCCAAGCGCCTCTGGAACGCCAACGACTACCCGGCCGACCGCCGGTCAATAGTACAGACAAAACGGACTATATACAGTACAAACAAGAAGATTCGACTCTGACAGCGTATCAGCTGTGTCGGACGCTGCCTGCGCCGCCCGACCCGGGCCAGAGGATCGCTATCCTATCCCCCTGCACGTCAGCCTCGTCCTTTTCCCGCCAATGCTCTCTTTGGGTTCGCTACTGCGGCCGAGGGAGAGGCCCTCGGCAATTTCTTCCCGGAAGGCGGTCTACGACAACCTTCTTCCGAAGGACGGCCTCCGGCGGCCTTCTCCCGGAGGGCGGCCTCCGGCGGCCTTCTCCCGGGGGGCGGCCTCCGGCGGCCTCCTCCCGGAGGGCGGCCTCCGGCAGCCTTCTCCCGGAAGGTGGGCTCCGGTATTCTTGGCTTCAAATCCTCAGCCGGTGGGCCCCCCCGGCCATCGAGATTATCTCCCCCAACATCACTAGTAGCTAAGCGCACGCGGTGGATAGCAGGAACCATGTGAGCATTAAATTTTTGTTCGACTGACATCTCCCAATCTAAATATGCATCTGGATCATAGGTGCCAGCAAAAGGAGGTACTGAAAATTTTACCTTAGAGTAGGGATCATTGTTCCTGTGGTTGTCATTGTTACCTCGTGGATGGCGGTTGCGGTGGCCGCCCATACCTTGACGGTTGAACTAAAAGCGATGACGTGCAGCCTCGTCAGGGTCAATGCCATTGTTCCCGGCATAGGATAGGTCGTCTTCCTCTTCAACATGGTCATCGTTGGCTCGTGCAGCAGGCAAGCGTGTTTCCAAGGCAGTCATTCGGTCCATTAGGTCAGCCACAGTACGCGCGAGACGTTCGATGGAATGTTGGGTCTGCCGCTGACACTCTAGTAGAGCACGTCGTGAGACGCAGTCATTAAAATCAGATGGAGGGGTACCACTGTTATCTGCCATGTTAGTGAAAGACAAAACAACAAAGAATAATCCTTATGGAAAACAGCTAGGTGGGGTGGTGGGTGTGTGGTGGAAGCAATCCGTCAAGCGCCTTACCCACGCTTGCAAGTGTTCTTACCACGCCGCAGTGAGGTCACCGGCCTACAGGTGATGAACCAAGTGGAGGGTGGTGTGCAATTGCAAGAAAATGAACCTGTCCTGACCAAGAGAAAGGTGTAGCTTGGAAGGCAAAGTGAGTAGCAAGGATTAGCGATAGTAATAACAGTTAAACCAAGTTCAATAAATATTCCCTAGTACTCGCCAAAGTTGCTGGCCTTAGTGCTCCCAATGTGAAAATTCAAGCAATAGAGGGAAACTATGTGCCCAAAACTCAAATGGAAGCAATAACAGGCCAAATCCAGCTCTCTGCAGATCGGACAAGGGATCGGACAAGAGATCGGACAAGGGATCGGACAAGCAGAAACTGCTGCTGCCGCTGATTGCACAAGGGATCGGACAAGAGATCGGACAAGCAATCGACAGGACCGGTCCTTCTTCTTTTTTTGTTTTTTTTTCTCTTTTTTTTCACTCTATTTTTTTTGAACAAGGATGACCAGAGATGCAACCACAAAAATTGGCACCTACAACTGAGGTGGGATGTGGTTCACAAAAATTCAACAAGTTCGCTGAACGGCGAGCAAAAACTTTGACCAGTTTTTTTCTTTATCTTCCTGATTTTTTTTGGCGATTCTGGTGAGGGCTAACAAGGGAACCATGTTAGGGTACCCCCCAAATTGGGTCAGGAAGACGCTCAAAAAATTTCAGATTTTTCTGCCAAACGAGCGAAAAGTTATGCCTGTTTTATCGAAGGGGGGTCACAAATAGTCGATGTAGAAAACGAGTAGGGCTGTGGAGGGGGGGTTTTTCGGGTGGGGAATTTTTTTGAGATACAAGACCAACTACTACTCAAACGACACAAAGGGATTACTAAACCAGCACCAAGACTCGACCAAGAACACAAACTCAACAAGGATAAAAACTGAAATTAAAATCGCAAGGCACAAAGGGGTTCTCGGTGGGGATTTTTTGTGAGGGTTTTCTGGTCTCTAGGTAAAATAAAAGAAGATCGAGATTACCTAACGGGAAATCTGTGCTCTGATACCAACTGATGGGGGGATTGGTCCCGATCTTCCGTTAGGTAAGGAAACTTGGATTGATGGAGAATCTCGACGTTGGCGATCCAAGGCTCCGGTCCGGTGGATCAAAACCTTGCAATCGTTACACCACAGTCTCCGTTGGTTATCAACCACGCAGGACGCGATTGACCTCGCCACGAAGGCTAATTCCTGCAAGCGAACCCAAGAACACAAGCAAGAACAAGAAGGATACAAGTCGAATGCCAAATCACAGACAAACGATGAAAAGGTGAGGTTTCACAAATGCCTATGCAGCAGCCAATCGGTCTGGTGCAAGGGGCGGCATCTAAACACACAAGTGTAGATGCAAACAAAGCAAAACCTAACCCTAAAGGTGGCTGGCATGAATATATATGGTGTGGGCAGCCTTAGGAGGTGCACACGACCTGGACTATGGGCCAACACAGCCTCCAACTCAGTACAAGGTCCAACTCGGCCAAGTTCTATCATGCAGGACTTTTTTAGTCACACAGGACGACTCGAGACTCCAAATGAGGCGTAACCAACGCCAAAAGATCCGTCTTCTCCTTAGCTTTCCAGAAAGTCCAAGAACGCGCTAATCGGACTTCGTATGAGGAAGTTATGACCATTTTGGTGCATGGTGGTTGATGTAGTCCGAACCAGCGAATCCTTGACTTCAAATCATCCGTGCGACTCCGTCTTCATCTCCAACTCTCCTATTCCATCTCCCATGTTCCTAAGCAATAAAATATCACTAGTATTCAGTAGCATCCCGTCCAAACAAATATTAACATAGTTGCTAAGGAAAGAATTAACCTCATGGTTCAAGCGACGGGCACGGACGCGTGTGATTGGTCCTTGTAATTGAATTGTAGGTGGAGGCTCCATGTGTGTATCATGTGAAGTGATGTCCTCATCAGCTCGGCCACGAGGTGTTGGGATGGCGCCGACAGGTCGGGCCGGGTTGTCGGGCGCGCGCGAAGAGAGAGGGGGGGTCAATGACGGGTGGGGTCCATTTGTCAGCCAGGGGCACGGGGAGGAGTGGGCTGGGCCGGCCGGCGGGAGAGAGAAGAGGGGGAAGGGGCCCATTACTGTTTCAATTCTTTTCCGACTAAAAATAATTACAGAAATTGGTTTAAAATATTTGGGCTACTTCCAAGGGTGATAAAAATTTGTAAAAATTCTCAAAAATATATTTTGGTCTTGGGAACTCATACAAAATTTTCTAGCCACTGATTTGGTCATTTCAACTAGGTTCTAGTTCAAAAAGGCTAAGAAGGGCATTAAAGGTATTTCCAAAATAAATAATCTAAAAAAATATTAAATGATATTTTTATTTCTTTGAAAATTTGGGGTGTTACAAACATATCCCCCTTACAAAGAATATCGTCCTCGAGATTGGAACGCTACTTGAATAACTTGGGTATTGGGCTTTCAACTCGTCTTCTTTTTCCCATGTGGCTTCTTCAACGGGGTGGTTGTCCCACTGAACCTTGCAGAAGCAAACCACACGGCTCCTGGTTACTCTTTCCTTAGTCTCCAGGATCTTGACGAGCTTCTCGATGTAGGTCAAATCGTATTGGACGTTGAGTTGTTGGAGGTCGGCTTGTTCGACAAGCACACGAAGACACTTCTTCAGTTGAGAGACGTGGAACACATCATGGACTCCTGCTAGAGATGAAGGCAGTTCTAGTTGATATGCCACTTCTTGCCGTCGAAGGACCTGAAAAGGTCCGACATAGCGGGGTGCTAGCTTGCCTTTCATGTTGAACCTTTGAGTGCCATAGAGGGGAGTGACTCGGAGATATTCATAATCACCCTCCTCAAAGGTTAGGTCTCTTCGTCGGTTATCGGCGTAGCTCTTCTGTCGGGACTGGGCTATCTTCAATCTGTCCCTGATGATCTTGACCTTCTCTTCGGCTTCTCTTAGTATATCTGTCCCAAATAGTTGTGACTCTCTGGTCTGATCCCAAAGCAACAGCGTTCTGCACTTAAGCCCATAAAGTGCTTCGAACGGGGACAACTGCAGGCTAACTTGATAGCTGTTGTTGTAGGAGAACTCCGCATAGGGCAAGTTCTTGTCCCACATTCCGCCAAAGTCTAGAGCTCAAGCTCTAAGCATATCCTCGAATATCTGGTTGACCCTTTCGGTTTGACCATCGGTCTATGGATGATAGGCGGTGCTAAAGTTCAGCCGGGTGCCGAGTTCCTCTTTAAGGTTCTTCCAAAACTTAGAGGTAAACTGACTCCTATGGTCAGATACAATCTTCTTTGGACTCCATGCAGGCACACAATCCAGGTCATATACAACTCGGCCAACTTGGCGACGGTGTAAGTTGTCTTGATGGGGATGAAGTGAGCCACCTTGGTGAGTCGGTCGATGATCACCCAGATAGAATCATGACCGGCTTGGGTCCTGGGTAGTCCCGTGATGAAGTCTATTCCTATCTCTTCCCACTTCCATTCGGGGACCTTGAAGGGTTGCAACAGTCCAACAAGTCTTTGGTGCTCTGCCTTGACTCACGAGCATGTGTCGCACTTGGCCACATACTCAGCTATTTCCCTCTTCATGCTGACCCACCAATATTTCTCCTTCAGGTCTTGATACATCTTTGTACTCCCGGGATGTATGGAGTATAGAGTATCATGGGCTTCTTAAAGGATGAGAGTCTTCAACTCAGGCTTGTCAGTTACGCATATCCAGTTTCCAAACCAGATGGTACCATGCTCGTCCTCGGAGAATCCGGGGGCTTTACCCTTCTGCATGTTCTGCTGGATCTCCAAGATGTCCGGGTCTTCCTTCTGTGTCTCCCGGATCTAGTCTATCAAGACAGGTCTAGACTCTAGAGCGGCGAGGTACGCTCATTTGGTGATCCCTAAATTCAGCCTTTCCATTTCCTTATGGATGCCCAAGTCGTAATCTTTGATCAGTTCCAACCATCTCCTTTGCCTGAGGTTCAAGTCCGATTGGGTGAATATATACTTGAGGCTCTTGTGGTCGGTGAAGACCTCACACTGATTTCCCACAAGGTAATGTCTCTATATCTTCAAGGCACGAACCACGGCTGCTAACTCCAGGTCATGGGTCGGGTAGTTCAGCTCATGTGGTCTCAGCTGTCGGGAGGCGTAAGATATCACCTTCCCATCTTGCATTAAGACACATCCCAATCCTTGACAAGAGGCATCACAGTAGACGTGGATGTCTTTCCGGATGTCTGGTAGAGTCATAATTGGAGTTGTCATGAGCTTCTTCTTAAGAGTTTGGAAGCATTCTACACAATCTGGGGTCCATTCAAACTTTACTTCCTTCTACAATAGCCTGGTCATAGGTTTGGCTATCTTTGAGAAGTTCTCGATGAACCGGCGCTAGTATCCGGCCAATCCCAAAAAACTACGGATCTCGGTCACGTTCGTGGGTTGTAGCCAGTTGGTCACTGCTTCCACGGTGGTTGGGTCCACAGCTATTCCTCAGGCAGATATGACATGACCAAGGAACTTCACCTCTGATGACCAAAACTCGCACTTGCTGTATTTGGCGTACAATTGTTGTTCCCTTATCTTTCCGAGGGTCAGACGGAGGTGGGTTCATGTTCCTCCTTGGTTTTTGGAGTAGACGAGGATATCGTCGATGAATACCACGATGAATTTATCCAAGAACTCCATGAATACATTGTTCATCATGTTCATGAAAAAGACCGGGGCATTCGTGAGTCCGAACGACATCATAGTATACTCGTATAGTCCATAGCGGGAGGTGATGGCAGTCTTGGGGATGTCTTCTTCTCTAATCCTCAATTGGTGATAACCTGATCTGAGGTCGATCTTGGAAAACATCGAGGATCCTTTCAGTTGATCGAACAGGTCATCGATCCAAGGCAATGGGTACTTGTTTTTGATGGTTACGTCGTTTAGGGCTCTATAGTCCACGCACATCCTTTTAGTCTTGTCCTTATTCATGGCAAAGATGACCGGTGCACCCTAGGGTGAGGTACTCGGTCAGATATACTCTTTCTGTTCCAGGTCTTCAATGTTGCTCTTGACTTTGGTTAGTTCATTGGCGGCCATCCGATATGAGCGCTTGGAGATTGGAGTGGTCCCGGGGACAAGCTCGATTCTGAATTCGATGTCCCGCTTGGGAGGCATTCCTGGCAGGTCCTATGGGAAGACGCCCATGAATTCCCTGACTCTGGGTACTTCTTCAAGGGCTAGCGAGTGAAGAGACGACTCAAGAGGTTTGCGGATGGTCATCTGAAAGGTGACGTCTTCACGTTCGGGGTTGGTCACCATTACGGACTTGCTGGTGCAATAGATCACTCCCTTGTGTTTCATCAGCCAATCCATCCCTAGGATGAGGTCGAGTCCGGTACAATTAATGAGGACTGGCTCGGCCCGGAACAATACCCCTTGAACCTCTATATTTATCTTAGGACTGTATAAGTGGGCTAAGGTTTTATTGCCTAAAGTGTCAATCATCATGGGGACTAGTAGAGGGAGCACTTCCAAGTTGTTGGTTTTCACAAAATCTTCCGAGATGAAAGAGTGCGTTGCCCCAGAGTCAAATAGTATTGTAGCCAGTAAAGAATTTGCGGTAAACATACCGAGCATGACTTCGGGAGCTTCCTGAGCTTCCTCCGCGCTTTGGGTGTGGACACTGGTGCGAGTAGTGCCCTTCCTTCCAGCAGTTGAAGCAGATGACCGGCTTCCCTCGGCAATCCCTCTAGATCGGGGCCTTGGCGGCGGGCGTCGGCTGAGCGGCCGGAGCTGGTGGAGTGGGGCAGGGATGCCCGGCGTTGGATCCACCGGCGGCGTGAGGTGGCCTGTAGGCGGGCCGAGGATGGTAGGCGGGCGCTGGTGGCGGAGGGACGAAGCGGGACCTCTAAGAATTCGCATGTTGATGCTTGAAGGCGATCATCTTCCTCTTCTTGAGTTCCAACTTGTTCTGCTTAGTCTCTTGGATGAGCGCCTTGTTCACCAGCCATTGGAATTCGGCGTAGTCGGTGGTGACGAGCTGGATGTACATCTCATCCTTGAGTCCCCGGAGGAACTTGGCCTGGCGGAGGGCGTCGGTTCACACCTCCTCTAGCGCGTAGCGTGCCAGACGGTTGAACTCATGGAGGTACTTCATGACAGTCCGGCTGCCCTGTTGCAGGTCACGAAACTCCTGCTGCTTGACCGCGATGACTCCGGCGGGGACGTGGGCGGCGCAAAAGGCGATGGTGAACTCCACCCAAGTCACCACGTGGTCCTATGGTTGGGACTCACTGTAGTTGTCCCGCCATTTGGCGGCGGGACCCTGGAGCTGATGAGTGGCGAATGCCACTCTCTCCCGGTCGGTGCAAGGGTGGAGGTCCAACTTCTTCCCTATGGTGCGGAGCCAATCTCCGGCCTCCATGGGGTTGGTGGTGCTAGAGAAGATCGGGGGACGCACGCGCAAGAACTCCGAGAGTTGGGGCGCGGGTGCGGATGCTGGTGCACAATGGGTGGGCTCCACATTCTGTAGGAGGTCCAACTATGCCTGTTGGTGCTGCATCTGAGTGAGGAGGGCAGTAATCAGCTGGTTTTGAATCGCCATCATTTCGGCCAAGGTAGGGTGGTTGGCGGATGGCGGCCCAGTCTAACGTTGGCCTGTTGCACCCCAGTTGGGCACAATGCTTCCGGGCAAACCGTTGCTTGCCCCTTCTCCGTTGTTGGACCCGGTGTTCTAGTTGCCGGCCATCTTCTGAACATAAGAGTTTTAGCCATAAGATAAAAAGGTGGTGAAACAAACTTTTAACCAAAATGGCCCATCGAGGCTCATATATATATATAGAGATCTCATAGTGGTATAAAAAGTTAATTACATCCATGCTCTTATTTTATCCTACCTACAACACAAGTTGTTGTAGGTAGCACCACATACACAAAATTATTATAATCAAACAACAATAACTATCGTCTACTCGCCACCGGAGGCGGTCTCCGTGCTCTTGGAACCACGAGGGTTCTGAGGGACGGTGGGCTCGAGAAAGTTCTCGATGATGGCGTCGAAGACAAGGGCGGGGCACAGTGCAGGAGCGCTGGAGCTGGATGGTCCAGTGGTCGAGGGGTGTGGCGGGATCCTCTTGGGGCGAGGGGTGGGCTCGTGGATGGGCTTCTTCCTCCTCTGGACTAGGGGGACCATCTCCGCTATGTCATTCTGCAGCTGCATAATCTTGCGCTGCAGCTCGCCGATCTGTTAGATCAAGCTCTTCATCTCCTGACAAAGGAACTCGACCACCTCATGGTGCTCCTCGGTATTGAGATCATCCATGGCCTGAAGAAGGCGCGTCTTCCGGGCCATGACCGGATCGCGATTGGAGTGAACTCCGATGTAGATGCTACGGTGGGTGCCGGGAGTGCGCTTCGGCACAAGCCGGAAGGACGAGTTCTGAAGACGATCATCATAGATCATCCTCAACTCCATGAGGACTTGGAGGGTGACGCGTTGGCACGCGACGACGAAGGTTGGACCCCCAAGTGCTGCCGTAAAGAACGACAGGTGTTCGTCGGATCCGTGGATGGTGAGGGAGACATCGCAGGGTCCTGCGAACTCTTCCATGTACACCCCATGGAACTCGGGCTCATAGAGGAACCCAAGGAAGGTGACCATCATGCGGAGCTCCCTGACGAAGCCCTCGAAGTGGTGGCAGAAGTTGTGCACTTGGTAGACCGGCATCTACAAAAACAACAAGTTGAAGAAAAGTGAGGGGAGGAACATAGTTTATAAAGTAGGTTTTCGAGAAATAATTTTCTGCAGCTATTGGCTAGGCTGGTCCGTTTGGCTTCCTAGAGTCATGTCAGCTCTGATACAATCTTGTAACACCCCGATTTATCGAATCTTAACATTATTGAATTTCCAAAGAAAAAGAATAATACAAGAGGCTCATCATGCGACAACGTACATACGACAAGCATCCGTTGTACGCAAACCACAATTATTACATAAGGGTAAAAATAAAATAAACAATTAAAAGCATGACGAACACCCTCTTCAGGATCTTCTTCTTGACTAGGTCGCTACTCCAGACCATCCTCATAGTAGGCATCCTCTGAATTGTGTGTCCAACGGGTGTGAGTACAAAGAGTACTCAACAAGCCACCGCAAATATAAGTAATAATGCAAGATAATAACAAAGGAAGGATAATGGCTAAAAGTGCGGAAAAAGTACATTTTTCAATTTTTGCATTTGGTGTAGTCAAATTTAATTATGCGGAATAGTAAACATGAGCATCATAATACCATCTAACTCGAGGAGTACGTTTCCCTCCTCGCACAACAGTCCTTAGATGTCAAACCATCATGGACATTCATTCCAAAAGTAAACTAACTATGGGATGTCACGCAACTCGCCCTTGACCGTGGGCTCGACTTTTCGAAAAGATTTATGGCTCTGATCAGATGTGTACTACTGTACCCACAAGGCACACACTCATCCCATACGCCAAAGTGTAATGAGATGACCCATACCACGGGAACTCGTGCCAAAACTTCAGCATGAAATGCTCCAAGCGATAACCACCCGCTCTAGGTTTCGCCGGCGTGCCGGGCCGCATCCCGGCTAACGTCGCACCCCCTTTTGCGCCACGTCGGTACAAGCCACCCGCAGGTGCTGCTTGACCCATCTCCAAGTGGTGGCCTTGGTTTGGAACATTCCATACCTTAGTTAGGACTTACCCATTAGACTTGTGGTTAGTACGGAAGTGTATTGCAACAGATCCCTTAGACCGGTCCTTATAGTGCCCCGGGTGCTACCGACCAATGCCGTAGCTTGCACCCGGAACCCACCATGCATACACTCTCAACCAAAACTCTATCACCAATTGAATTCCGAAGATAAGGATAACGGGGACCATATAGTAGAACCAAGTTGCTACGACTCATTTTTAATCGTATAGCAATCGTGTCGATACATTGGACACTAGCTAATAATACTACTCATATGGTGACAAGGAGTTTAGGCTAGATAGCATGGCTTGGGTTGCACATCAAAGTCGAGGGATCCTAAAAAAATATATTGTAAGGGTTTCATTTGACTAATGCATGTATATCCTATGTGTTTTAGCGATAGTTAAATAAAACATGGGTTCGATATGCTCAAAAGATTGGTTTGGTGACTTGCCTTATTCAGCGAAAGGGGAGGGAGGAACTTCGGGAAAATATTCCGGCTCCTCGGCGGCATCGTAGTCTTCTCAATATAAATAAAATAAATATAACATTCAATTAAACAATCCAAAATCACAAAACAAGCATGTAGGTTTTGATTGGGTTTATTTAAAGAAAATAAAGTTGTTAAGTTTCTAAAATTCATTTTATGAATATTTTAAAATGAACTATAATGAAATGTTGTCCTTTATAAAAGAGATAATAATGTGAACAAATTTCATTTTAAGTTTTCTAACTAATTTAAAATAAGAGGTTCAGAGTAAACTTAGTGGTTTCATTACATTAACAGGAAAAGAATAAAAGATAAATTTTGCTAAAATTGAAATGAATCATTTTGTAATTTACCCTAAAGAGCATTTGAATACTTTATCAAATAAGCATGAAATATTCAAAGTAAACATATACTGTTTTTATTGCATTAACATGTAGAGAATAAAGTTACAAATTTTCTAAAATTCAAATGATAATTTTTGGAGTTAAAATGCGCCGGATATGAATTTTACAAGTTTAAAACAGTTTATGGAATTTAATTTAAATCAAAAACAGCCTCGGGTCCACGGTGAACCGGGCTCACGGTGAACCCGCGCACTGTGCGCGTGTGCCGGATCGAGATCTGCCGTTGGATCATGATCGGGTGGCCACGGGCGAGGTGGGGGCGCTAAGTTATCACGGACGGCCAGGATTAAAACGATGAAACGGTTCGCGATGGACGATCCAGAATAAACACGGGTTTTAAATACCAACGAACGCACGAGATTAAAACGTACCCCTTCGCTATGATCCGACGGACCAGATTAAACCGAACACGTGGTATAGTTTGAGTCGTCTGATTGCGATCGCACGGTCGCGATTGAATCCGACATGGCACGGGTACTCGACCCATGCTGGTCGTCTTCTTCGGCGACGGCGAACGGGCCAGGGGCCACGGCGAGCGACGGCGAGGGGTCCTAGGGGCTAAAACGGAAAGAGGACACTACGGGGATCACGATGGTACCTTAGGCGAGGTGAGAGGTCGTCGGAGCGTGGTCGGCGACTAGGGTAGATGACGGAGGGGTTCGGGTTCCTCGTCGGCGATGGCATTCCGGCGGGGTTCATCGTCGGTGGAGGGGTGGCTGAGGTCGGTGAGGTTCTGGCGGTCACGGAGTTGCGGTCACCTAGGGTGGAGGAGTACTCCGGCGAAGGTGAGCGGCGGCTGGAGAGAGCGCGGCGGTGAGGTGCTAAAAACCGAAGTGAGGCGCTCTGGTTCGTTCTCAACGCGATTGGGCTTGCGGGTAGGACGAGGGAGTGGCCGGGGTTTAAATATAGGTGTCGACGGGGGCAGAGGGGGCGCAATCGGGGGAGGCCGAGAGTAAAACCTCACTTCAACACCGACGAGCTCCTTCCTTGCATGCGTGCGCTCGATCTGGGAGGATGACGCGTGGAATAAAGGGGAAACGGTCGGCGGAGCGCGGGGGACCGAGTAATGGCGCCAATTTAATGGGAGAGGGGCTGGCGAGGAGGATCCGAGGGGGATTAGGGTTCTGGCCGGCGAGGGGCGGGATTTGGGGGCGGATCCTGCGGGGGCCACCGGGCAGCGGGCGCGAGCGAACAGGTGTGGCGACTGACCGGTGGGGTCGGGCTCGGCCGCGAGGGGTTGGGTTGGCGCCGACAGGTGGGGCCGGGTTGTCGGGTGCGCGCGAAGAGAGAGGGGGGGTCACTGACGGGTGGGGTCCATTTGTCCACCGGGGGCGCGGGGAGGAGTGGGCTCTGCCGGCCGCGGGGAGAGAGAAGAGGGGGAAGGGGCCCATTGCTGTTTCAATTCTTTTCCGAATAAAATAATTACAGAAATTGGTTTAAAATATTTGGGCTACTTCCAAGGATGATAAAAATTTGTAAAAATTCTCAAAAATATATTTTGGTCTTGGGAACTCATACACAATTTTCTAGGCTCTGATTTGGTCACTTCAACTAGGTTCTAGTTCAAAAAGGCTAAGAAGGGCATTAAAGGTATTTCCAAAATAAATAATCTCAGAAAATATATTAAATGATATTTTTATTTGTTTGAAAATTTGGGGTGTTACAGGGGAGCACCGAAAGGAGCTCAAAGGTTAACTCTGAAGATAGCTGGGAGGAAAACTCCGAAGATAGCCCGGCGGATAACTCCGAAGATAGCCCGGAGGATAACTCCGAAGAGAACTTGAAGACTTGGTTTCTGGCAGACTTCAAAGGGGGCCTGGGGGCTTCGCTTGGAGGGCTCCAAAAGGCAGTCCGGAGGGTTGAAAGTTGCTTCGGTAGGAAGGAACCTGCTTCGATAGTGTTAGGCTCCGGGCCGAAGGCCAATGAAGGCTAACGTCATTTGACCCCTGTGTAAGGGAAAACTTATTCCCCCAACAGTCCTCATAAAAGTTTTCAAAGTAGTCCAAATCTCTCGTGCAGTTCGTAGGTGCTGGACCCTGTCAAACTCATTGCGACTTAGATTGATGAACAATATGTTTCTTGCTTTCCTATTACAATCGTACTATAACTTTTCAGTCTTAGAGGTGCGAGTTTCAGAAATCACATATTGGGAATCAACAATGTCCCATATAGCACTTCCTTGGCTTAATAGATAAGCCTCCATGTGCGCCTTCCAATAAGCAAAGTCTCAACCATCAAACACTGGAATCTTCGTGTTCTTGTCCATGTCACCGCAAGGATCACAAACCGGTTAAGGTCAACTGGTGATCTAACCGGCTCTGATACCAATTGTGGGATCGGAATGGTGACTAGAGGGGGGTGAATAGGCGCCATGACAAATTTTTGTGAATAAGATGAACTTTTCAAAACACCCCAACACACCTCTAAACTTATAGAAATCAAATGTGAGACTTACAAATCAATTCAGAATAGAATTTAGTATCAAACAAGGTTTTTGTATAAATCAGAGATTGATCTGTTGAGATACTCTGCCGATAATTGAAACTGTAAAACAGATTCCCTAGATCAACACTTGGTTTGCCGACAGGACCCTGTCGGTAAACAGTGAGTCGACAAAGTTAAGAAACTTCAAAACTGAAATTAATACCACACCCTACATCAATCAGTTAATTCTGAAAAAGGTATTCATCAAAACTTGGACTTCAACAACATTAACACAGATAACAGATGATACAAGAGGATTGAATATTAAAATAGATTTAGTTTGTGCAAAAGTGACTTTTCAGTACTTCTTTCACTGAATTAGGATTACATAAATCTGTTTCAGAGCATATGTAGCAAACACATATTCAGAATAAGATCAGTTATTATAAATTGAATGTCCTCTGTTGCAATCAACGGAACAAACACAAACTTCAGATTAAAACTCACAAGAAAATTGATCTTCACTTTTTCTAAAATCCTGTAGTAAAACAGATCCAATTCTGAACATTCATTCTCACTGTTTCAGTACTCATGAAAAATGATTTTCAATATTTTCAGTTTTCTATTTTGCACTTAGCAACCATCAACATATATTCAGAACATCCATAACAGCAGAAATACATCAACTGAACAGTACAAGATCATGTACTGATTGTGTCAATTCCTATTGAAATGAGATTCAAAGTGAAAATTCAGAATTGAACACACACATCCAAAAACCAAGATTGTTTTAGTTTAATTTGTGGTAATCTTGTTCACTTTGCAAAAACAAATTTTCACATATCAGCAAGTATTGATTTCAACTTCTCAAGAACAGACTACCTCAAATACAAAACTTCAGTTCAACTGTCTTTTAGCAATTCTCAAGAATTATGTATAAACTGAATCAAAATAGTGCCACAGAATAAGCAATTTCAGTGTAATCAGAGTAATTAAATCAAAACAGATTAAGGAACTCATGACTGGATTAGACACTGAATATTTGAGACTTTGAATGAACAACTGAAACATAGATTTATCAAAAGGATTGAAATGTCTTGCTCATTGATGAATTTCAAACCAGTCAAGGAACACACAAAATATTTCAGCAATCAGAGTCAACAATACTGATTTTTCTAATCAAATACAGTACATAAACAATTACCAGAGTTAAACAAGAATGAAAGGTTATCAGTTGCTGCTGTAGAACTTTTTACAAACTGAAAAGTAACTTTACCTCAACAGATTAGTAATGACATCATTCTGGAAGTAGTTAGCAGACCGACTTTATCACAGAACAGACTCAAGGACAGTGAAGTCAGCTCTGGTCATCTACTTTACAGACAATGCAGAAATCTCTGAATATCCTGCTCAACTAAACCTGATGAACTAGTTGATTCTGCACAAAGTACCAACAAGGTTGTAGACTTTCTCAAACAAACTGAGTAGAACTCATAGGAATTGCAATCAGTAAAGAGGCAAGAAAGTTCCACAGATTTCCCAAAAAGTTGAAGTATAACCAACAGTTCTGCAGACTATAGAATTTTTGCTTCTTAACAATTCATGGCAAAAGAATAGCAGCACAGCAGATTCTGTAGATTATCTGAAAACCAGTGAATGAGAAGATACTCAGAAATCAGAAACAAATCAACTACTCTCTGTTGATCTTTAGATGGCCAATACAATAAAACTGCAGTGAAAACTCCTATTTAAAAGATAAAGAAGATGACACACAGATGCTTCTCAAAAGACAAACGTTAACATATTAACTACTGTTCTTCATCCGAAAAAGGCTACAGTCCTTTGATCATCAACTATATCTAGCTGAAAAGTAGTTTTCTATGATTAACTAGCCAAATATTCAACACAAGACTCACAACTTTTGTCAAGAATCGCAAACAACAGGAGCAGCAAGCAAATAACCAGAAGAATCAGTTGTGGGAGCATAACAAAGGTTCAGCCGAAACCTGATATTGAATAATCTTTTTAGCATAGAACATGAAGATGGCAGGAGGTTTTATAGTTGTGGTTCTCCAGCAAGAACATTGCCATTGAGGTTGCAAATCAGGGACAAAAAAACTGAAAAACTCATGGAGAACAAACCAGAACAGAGGTCAGCATAAATCATTTTGTTTGGAAAAATAACATCACGACTGCACACAAATCACTGAGAGAAGGTCCAGTGCTTCGGTCATTCTTAGTTGACAAAAACAATAGTAAATGATGCACTGTTCACGGTAAGAAGTAAGCAACAAGAAAGGCAAATCTAAATCAGAGCAAAAACTAGCAAGTATTCAGATCATCTGAATGAACAGATTTTGGAGAAGATGACTTCATAGCTGAAAAGAAAATTTCTGGTTCTCATTCAAGTGGATAGCCCAAACCCTTAGGCATGGGGACCTTTATATAGGCTCACCTACTAAAGTAATCCCCAAAATGCCATTAGGGTTAAAGTTGTTAGTATTTACCTAATTGCCATAATGAATTTTCATAATTACAAATTATGAAAAATCCATTAATGCAAACTCCTAATTTATTAAATCATAGACCCTATTCTTTTATTTTTTTTTCAGAATTAAGAATTCCGAAAAATACTAAAAGATTACACTTAATCTAGACGACAAAACAAAAAAATAAACTCTTAATTACTTGAATTAAAATCATTTTCTGATGAGACGATTTTCAGCAAAAACTAACAAAGCCTCATCGATCGCCGACATGTGACGCCAATCTGCGAACTCGACCGCCAGCAAATCTCTCCCGCTCTCGATCCCCTAGAGCCGCCTAATCACTTGCACTAGCCTCCCTTTCGCTGACTTGACCATCACGTTGTCTCGACCATCCGTCCATCCATGTCTTCCTCTATCTCCTCGTGCACTCCTGAGATCATTTCCAACTTCACCCGACATCCTTTATCCTCTGGCATTGAGCTACCCATTCAACCCTTGATCATCCGCCGTTGAAAGTTGGTTAGCATTTCCACCCTGCACACATGAGACAAGATAAAACAAGAGACGCAACACACACCGATCCCCTCCGTATAATCCATATCCATACATCGATCCCATCGATGCATGCACACCACCACTCACTCATCTCACCAGATCGATACTCAACCTTGTCAATCACTCACACTACTACAAAGCGACACTGTAGCGGCAACCAAAATTGTACTGTAGTGGCGGGCAACCAGTCCGCCACTTCTAACCCTGGTTAGTAGTGGCGTGCTCGCTGACGTCATCTGCCCACCACTACTGATAGTTGTAGCAGTGGCGGCCAGATGATGTCAGCGAGCCCACCACCACTATGTCAATAGTAGTGGCGGGCGTGCTGTCGTCATCTGCCTACCACTGTTATGGCTAACAACAGTGGTGAGCAGAGGACGTCAGTGTGCCCACCACTACTGTGTTTTCCCCATTACACAAAATGTTATAAACCTTAATTCACATGGTCCCACAAACAAAAACACATAAATATATAGCTTCACACAACCATCCACATCCACAACAGCAACACAACCACAGAAATTATCAGCTCCCACAACCATCCACAGCAGCAACACAACAACAACCCATCTCATCAATTTAAAAATTTACAAAGTTTACATTTCATCACACATCAAGTTTACAAAGTGTTGGGGGAAAATATTCCATCTTCAGGGTTATTGCAGTGACAAGATAAAGACTGGTGATTAAGCCGAAGACTTCCAGCATATAACTTCGGAGATGCATTGAATCAAGTTCAAAGTATGATGACGAACTCTAGTTCGGAGTATATCTTTGAACTTGGACTCTTTCGGGAGCTTCTTTGCCATCTAAGATGGAAGACTTATCTTCTTTCTCATTAGATTAGTCTTTTACCATTTTAACCCTATTAAGGGTACCGAATAGTTTCCACTATGTCGGTTGTATTAGGGGGGTAAAAGGGTCTTTTCCTTAATGTTTAGGCCTATAAATACCCCCATTTTACCCTATAATAAGGACCGAATACAAGTTATTCAATACACACTCTTGAACTATTCTAAGTTATTATCCTTTCGGAGGCTTGGAATAATTTCCTTCGCAAACACTTCGTTTGTTAGTTTCTAATCTTCAGAAACCTGTTAGCGTAATCTTTTACGCCAACAGTTGGCGCCGTCCATGGGGAACCTAGTCCAAGAAACTTCGTTCTCTACCAACTTCTCACACCATGCCTCCTAAACGGAGTGCAGTTGGTAATCCTGTTCGGAGGTCCCCTCGGACCTCCGGAGTAAGATCTTCAGATACAGTTGAGGTCGGAGGACCTTCGACGTTTCCTCCACCTCAAACTCTAGAAGGGATTCCCATTCCTCGAGCACACGAAGTTCCTCCGCCAACTCTATCTATACTTCGGCCAGCTGGAGTCCCTCTTCCACCTCAAGTTCCACTTCGAACTGATCCCTACAGTTCTCAAGACCCGGAAGATCCTTCCGGAGGAGATGAAGACAGTCTTGGTGATATGGCCGCTCAAATGGCCAGTCTCCAAGCCGAAGTTGCAAGGTGGCGGCAAGAAGTCGCGCATAGGCTTCATTATCAAGCCACCCCAACCATTCCCGAAGTGCCCGAAGACGATGAGGTTATTTAGCCCGAAGCCCCAGAGAATGCTTCCTTCGATACCGAGTCTCCGCTGCATCCCGAGTTGCAGAAAGTATGCTTCGACCCCAAGTTCAAAACTTCGAAGCTTTGCGAGTATGCCGGAGATGAAGATCCTGGAGAATTTGTTCGTTCTTATGCTCTAGCAATTGAAGCCAGTGGGGGAGTGCGGGACACTATGGCAAAATGTTTTCCCCTAGCTCTTCAAGGAGTGGCATTGCGGTGGTTCTGGTCTTTGAAGCCAGGATCAATTAATTCATGGGGGCAGCTGAAGAAGAAGTTCGTAAGCAATTTCGAAGGCACCTTCGTGCCCCCAATGTCAACGGGAAGTCTTTTCCAGGTGAAGCAGCTCCCTGGAGAGACATTGAGACAATACTTCAAGCGCTTCGCTCATACGAAGTCGCAGATTTGAGGGTTAACTACGTCTTTAGTAGTTGACGCAGCTTGAGAAGGAGTCATTCATCCAGGCCTCCTTGATAAACTTCACCGGAAAAGCATATCTTCTGTTTCTCAGCTGATGTCATATTTCGAAGAGTATGCAAGGTCAGAAGAAGGATGGCTTCGAAGAACTGCTGCAACCCCATCGATATTGCAAGAAGTGAAATTGGAAGTGAAAACTTCAGCACAGCCACAAGGGCCTAGCTTCGAAGTTAAGCATGACAGGCGTAGGGGACAAAAGCATCCTCGTTCAGAAGTTCTAAACATTGCACCCCCACAGAAGTTTTCTCAAATAGCTCCGCAACCATCAGGAAGCAAGACCAGTGGCTGGAGGCTGCTAGGGAAACCGGCTGGCAAAGGCCAGACCTTGTTCTGCTATATCCATGGTGAAAACCTGAGCCATGCAACTGATACTTGCAAGGCTATACTTGCTCTGGAAAGAACTTCGGGTCGAGGCACTACTGACCGAGTTCCAGCTGAAGTGCGTCCGAAGCCTGTCCAGGCTGTGGCGCGGATAGAGAACTTCGATTCGGCAAGATGCCCTCCGGTGGTCAATATTATGCCACCTCCGAAGCAAGAAGAGGGGCAAGATCGAGGAAAAAGAGTAGTCCTCCCCATCTCCGGAGGAGGGACTCTCGGAAGTATGTCCAAGAGACAGAGAAGAGAATATGTCAAAGAAGTGGGCCATATTGGAACTTCTTCGTCTGCAGCTGCTATGCCTGAATGGTCTCATGTGCCAATATCCTTTTCTGCAGATGATGCAGCTGGTGTTAAATTTCCACATGCAGACCCACTTGTTATTACTGCTGACATAGCAGGAATGGAGGTTCGGAGAGTGCTAATTGATGGAGGGAGTTCGGTGGATATTATTTTTGTCCAAGCTTTTGACCAACTTTGCATCTCCAGAAAGCATCTTCTCCGAGCAGCCCGTCCTTTGCAAGGATTTGCAGGACCCCCACTTGATGCCCTCGGCCAGATTGGCCTGGAAGTTACTTTCGGAGAGGGGTTACTAGCCAGGACGGAGGAAGTGATCTTCGATGTTGTAGATGCTCCATACGCATACAATGTTATATTCGGAAGAGGCATGTTAAACCAATTCGGAGTTGTGGCGCATCATAATTACTTATGTATGAAGATGCCCACACAAGCAGGAGTGCTCACCGTTTTCGGAGATCAGGCCATCGCGCGAAGAGCGGAATATGGTCATGGCCCTCCTCTTGACCCGAGACAAGTGAACACTGTGCAGGATGATCTGGAGAATTTTCCTGCTTCTAGAGAATCCTCGAAAAGATCCTTCCCAAGACCAAGTCCTGAAGGAGAGATTGCAACGAAGATTATTGTCAAAGATGGCAAGGAATATTCATTTCAATTTGGTAAAGACTTGCCTCTAGAAGTTGCTGCCTCCTTAGAAAAGGTAGTTGAGGAAAATTTGGATGTCTTTGCTTGGTCTGATGAAGACATCACCGGAGTCAGTCGGGACATTATTGAACACAGTCTACTTGTAAACCCGAAGGCTCGGCCGGTTAGGCAAGGACTCCAAAAGATGTCTGCAGAGAGAGCCGTCCTTGCTGAAGACGAAGTTGAAAAGTTGTTGAAGGCTGGGATTATTAGGGAAGTGGCTCATACGGAGTGGTTAGCCAACCCAGTATTCGTTAAGAAGAAATCTTCAGGGAAGTGGCGCATGTGTATTGATTTTACATCTCTGAATAAAGCATGTCCCCGCGACCCCTATCCCATGCCCCGAATTGATCAGTTGGTCGACTCCACTACTGGTTCGGAGTTATTAAGATTCCTCGACGCGTATTCCGGCTATCATCAAATTTGGTTGAAACGCGAAGATGAAATCAAGACAAGCTTCGTAACTCCTTCAGGAGTCTTTTGTTATGTAAAAATGCCCTTTGGCTTAAGATATGCCGGGGCTACATTTTTGAGATTAATTGTTAAGGCTCTAGGTCATCAATTAGGTCGTAATGTAGAGGCCTATATGGATGATATTGTAATCAAGAGTGCCTTAAAGCACCAACATAGCCTAGACTTAGCAGAAACATTCAATAGCCTTCGGGCATGTGGGATCCGTCTTAACCCCGAAAAATGTATCTTCGGGGCGCAGGCTGGAAAATTGTTAGGGTACCTAGTTTCAAGCAGAGGGATCGAAGCTAGTCCCACTCAAATGACTACGTTGCAGAAGATGGCTCCTCCAGAAAATTTAAAGCAAGTGCAAAAGCTGACCGGTCGTCTAGCAGCACTTAGCAGATTTCTTGCAAGGTCTGCGGAGAGAAGTTTACCTATTTTCAAAGCATTGAAAGGGTCCGAAGATTTTGCATGGACACCGGAGTGTCAAAAGAGCTTCGAAGATATTAAAAATTACCTCAGTAATCTTGCTACACTCACTGTGCCTGTTGCGGACGAAACCCTACTCCTCTACCTTGCAGCTACTGGCTCTGCTGTCAGTGCAGTTCTAGTCAGAGAGATTGATTTCAATGGGAAGTTGGTACAAAATCCAGTTTACTTTGTGTCCAAAGCATTGTCCGGAGCAAAAACAAGATATTCTGATCTTGAGAAATTCGTTTATGCTCTAATAATGGCTTCGAGGAAGCGAAGGCATTATTTTTTGGCACATAATGTTGTTGTACCAACTTCGTATCCTTTGGGAGATATGCTCCGAAGTAAGGATTCCACTGGAAGAATTGGAAAGTGGGTTGTTGAGTTAGCACCCTTCGGCATATCTTTCCTGGCAAGAACAGCAATTAAGTCGCAAGTATTGGCTGACTTCATGGCAGAGTGGACTCCCCCTGTAGCATGGGCTCCGGAGAAGCCAAGCGAAGAAATTTGGACTATTTACTCTGATGGAGCTTTTCAAGCATCTGGAGCAGGTGTCGGAGCTATGATAATTTCGCCTTCAGGGCAAAAGGCTTTGTACTCCGCAAGACTCAACTTTAAGTCTACCAATAATACAGCGGAGTACGAAGGAATTCTATTGGGACTTCGCAAGGCATGTTCTCTAGGGGCTACTAGAGTTGTTATTAAAACAGATTCTCAAATTGTAGCAGGGCACGTGGACAAGAGTTTCCAAGTCCGACATCCGCAGCTTGCAAAGTACTTAGAAGAAATCCGAAAGATCGAAGCAACATTTAAAGGGATTTCCATTCGAAGTATACCTAGAGCAGAAAATATGCAAGCGGACATCTTAGCAAAAGCTGCAGCCGGAGCTATGGACATACCCGAAGAAGCTTTTTATGAAGAACTCAGTACACCTTCGGTACCACAAATTCCTGCTGCTGAAGTCCTTTGCATTCCAAGTACAGATTGGCGAAATTCAATCATGAAAGTATTGCAAGGAGAGGCAAATATGTCCGAAGAGCCACAATTTTCGAGGTTAAAGCTTAGAACTCGGAATTATCAAATAATCAACGGTATTTTATACAAGGCCGGAGTATGTTCCCCTATACTCCGATGTATATCTCAAGCCGAAGGTCAAGAAATTCTTTGAGAAATCCATGAAGGACTTTGCGGTAGCCATCTGGCCCCTCGAGCTTTGGCAGGAAAAACACTTCGCCAGGGGCTTTATTGGCCTACAATAGTAGATGATGCGGAAAGCTTGGTTCGCACTTGTCAAGGATGTCAGTGGATGGGATGAAGTAGTCATCGCCCACCAACAGCCCTTCAAGTCATAGCTCCGGTATGGCCCATGGCCAGATGGGGCATGGATCTTATTGGTCCCTTCCCAACAACAAAAGGAAATTTGAAGTTCACAGTGGTAGCAATTGAATACTTTTCAAAGTGGGTCGAAGTAGAGCCCCTAACAGCTATCACTTCGAACAATGTACAGAAATTTTTCTGGAAGAATATCATTTGCCGGTTCGGAGTGCCTAGACAACTCACAGTTGACAATGGAACACAATTCGATGCAGAACCCTTCAAGAAATTTTGCGAAGATCTAGGCATACAGCTATGCTTTGCTGCAGTGTGACACCCTCAGTCTAATGGAGCTGTAGAAAGAGCCAATGGTAATATTTTGTCAGGGCTAAATAGATGGATAGTAGGATTGGCAAAAGGACTCTGGACCGAAGAACTTCCGAAGATTTTGTGGTCCATTCGGACCACTCAAACGAGGTCCACGGGTTTCACTCCATTCAGACTATTATTTGGAGATGAAGCTATGACACCAACAGAGCTCAAAGGAGGATCACTTCGCAGCACCGAACCAGAAGTAGAAGGAGAAAGACAAGCTTCGCTGGATTTAACAGAGGAGACAAGACTTCGAGCTGTGGCAAATTTATCAAAGTATCAGCAGCAGACGAAGGCTTGGTTTGACCCGAAAGTTAAGGTTAATGAACTTAGGCCAGGTCATCTCGTTTTGCGAAGTATCATAGCACCAAGAAAATTAGGAAATAAATGGGAAGGTCCATACTTAATTGTTCGCTCCGGGCGTCCTGGTTCTTTTAAATTAGCTAATTTGGAAGGTGAAGAGTTAGCACATACATGGCATGCGGAGCACCTAAAGCGATACTTCGCATAAGGGCTCCTTGTAATCATTTGTAAGCACTTTCCGAATTAATAAAGCATATGGTTCAGATAATGCCTACCCCTCATAAACTTCCCACTTCCGAGTGGACGCACTGGAATAGCGGAGTTGACCGAGAGGGAAGTGTCATTAATTTGAATCATATTTTCCGAGGTGGTGGGCTGACATAATTCGGAGTCCAAGCCACCGGCTTGAAGACATCCGTAAAAGAGCCCGAGACCACAGAATGAGGAGTCCAAGCCACCGGCTAGAAGAAATCCGTAAAAAGAGTCCAAGGAGACAAAATGATGCGGAGCCCAAGCCACCGGCTTGTAGGTATCCGTAAAAAGAGTCCAAAGAGACCACTGCGAACTCCAAACCACTGGTTTGACAAAATTCGCAAAAAAGAGCCGAAGGAGGCCAAAACAAAACAGAGTTTGAGCCATGAGCTTCGAATGTCTGTTAAGAAAGTCCAAAGTGACAAATTACCTAGGACACTAAAGTGTCCGGAAAAGTCATCCAATGTGATTTCTTTCAAAAACATAAGGTACTAAGTTGCCAATCTTCAGACTACAAATAGTCGAAGACATTTTATAAGATTTTAATCAATCTTTAAATTGTTGAGGGGCTCCGAACCCCGAAAATTGTACTCCTAAGTTTTTCTTTGCGCCTAACCATCTTTGAATACAGTTCGAAGTTGCTTACGCCCAAAGAGGGGCTAATAAATAGGGAGACAATTTTAAATCAATATTTATTATTCGAACAAATATGATTACAACATGAAAAAGTGGTATCTATACCAAGAAGGAATCGAAGACCTCTTCGGTCTCTAGAGCTAGGGTTGGAACGACTAGTTCCAGTGCTAGGAGTTCTAACAACTTTGCGTTTAACTCTCCTGCCTCCCTTCGAAGCTCTAAAGTATTTTTGTTCTTGTTGAAGCTCGGCCCAAGTTCGAAGCTGTTCGGGGCTCCTTTCCCAGCTTCCAAGTTCTTCAGGCTTTTTACCTTGAGCTTCATCTTCGTCTTCGGACTATATAATGTCTTCAGAAGATGAAGTTTCCAAGTTAACTTCTTTTTCTTCCTTTTTAATACAAGATAATATATCTTTGCTTATTTCGGACGTAATCGCTCCGGAACTATTCCGAGGAACTAGAAATCGAGGGCGCTTGTGAAGTTTTAAGATATCGAAGGTAGCCCATAATAAGCGAAGTTCGTCGTTAACATCTAACACTTCGACATCTTCCATATGAGGCAAAGCCTAAAAACATGATAAACAAATCTTCATTCATAAATGTACAAAAGCGTAGTGCTTTACATAGTTGAAGATCCTAAGGTAATTCTAAACCTGCGGGTTTGGAGGGGCTGACTGCTCGAAGCTTGGGACCAAGCCTACTCCTGGCGTTGTCCTTCATCAATCCAGGCCTTGATCGCAGAGTGACCTTCGACTCTCCATGAAGTTTGAAAGGCTTGCCAAGAAATGGCCACACCTTCGGAAGGAGTAAGAAGCTGGTCGTCATCGAAGGTAATGGGACCCTCTCCTGCGCTCGGAGTTATCGAACGGCCCAGATCTTCGTAGTAACGAAGTATGCCGATAGCAGCCACTTGTCCGGAGATTTCTCCGTACCGAATGCCTGCTGTCTTCATTTGCTTCGCTGCTCCTTGGATCCTCTCCAACCGGCGCAGAAGGGAGATGTTGTCATCCGAAGGAAGCGTCCCAATAGTACCGAAGTACTCCAGAACACCTAGCAATTGGTCCATGACCTCCGCAGCTACCATCTCCGACTTCAGCTTATCTTCATTTAAGGCATCCTTCATCGAAGTTAGTTCTCTTACTACTCTAGAGAGCCTAGCCGCCTCCGTAGCTAAAGAATTCTTCTGATTCAGTAGCTGGCTAGCTTCTTCTTGGAGTCTAACAAGCTCGGCCCCGCAGTAGCGTGCTCCACCCACATCTTTTCGATTTCCGCTCGAAGCACAATTTTTTCCGCTTCGAGCTCTTTATTCACAGCTTCCAAGCCTTGTCTGGCCCTGCGCTCCGTTAAAACCATGTTGTCCAAGTGGGCCACTCGACCTTCGGAGATAGTAAGATTTCGTTGAAGAGTTGCATTTTCTTCTCGAAGGCGAATGTTTCCACGTTCATTTGAGATGTTCGCAGCTCGGGCCAAGACTGTTTGCTGCGAAAAGAAAAAATCAAGGTGAGAAATTATTTGTATATAAATTTGATGTTGTTTTGCAGATACTTCGTACCTGGTATGCTGCGCGTTCCATGGCAGCATTAAGCTCCGAACTCTCCGCCTCGCTCAAGATAGCCACCAAGTCCGTCTCCCCGACTTCACGACTAGCTCGATCCAAAGGCTCGAGCAAAGTCCGAAGCCCAGTTCTTCGCTTCAAGAAAGAAGCTAGAAGGGGGAGCATGCTCAAGGCTTGCTGGTCATCTTCGCTTGACGAAGGCCCGGATTGTTGAGCTGTGGTTTTTGGAGCCCCAGTAGAATGGCCCCCCTCAGTAGATTGGCTCTCATCTATTGACTCATACGGAGTTGATCCTGAGCTCGGAGCAGGGAGGGGGTCCATCTTCCCTTTGCCTTTTCTAGGCCCCATTTGAGTGGCTCCTGGAATTGGCTTCGAAGTTGTTGAAGGTCCAGGAATTATATCTTCGGGACGGACCTCTTCCATGGAAGTGGATCCTGTAAAAACAAAGGTATTATACATTGTATAATTTCGCAGGGAAAAAGAACAAAAGAATTATGCGAAGTTTATCTTCGACATTTTGGCGACGAGTAAGCATTGGGCCGCTCGGCGGGTCGAAGGCTACTCCAAAGTCTTCGTCGGAGTCAACGGTCAAAACTTCAACCGTTGGAGCATCTTCTTGAGCAGCCGTTGTTACTTCGCCCGGAATCGAAGCTGCAGTAACTTCGAATCCGCTTTTGTCCACAGGGGCTCCGTCTTGAGGTAAATCTTCTTGAGCAGCCCGAGTCCTCACTTGTTCGAGGTTGACTTGAGACTCCGGCACTAGCATCTTTAATATGTGTATCTTTTCGGGCTGCATCCTCGTCAATCAGGCTGACGAGCAACCTGCCTTCATCCTCCAAAGAATCGGAGATTGAAGCTCTTGGGCTCGAAGGCGCAGGAATTCTCGGCTTTCGAGCCACCTTCTTGACCAGAGTCTTGGCAGAGCTCAAAGTTCCAGCTTCGGCTTTCCTCTTCTTGGGCCCTTTCTCCGAAGGCACCCAATCCACCAGAGGGGGCAGAACAACTTCGAGCAGCCCCCATACTCGGTTGGATCGCTCCCAAGTACCAACTAATTTGATTCTCCATTCTTTCTCGGTCGGAGTTGGGACACCCAAAATCTTCTCCAAAGCCGTACAATCTGCTCCGAAGTTATAGGGGCTGAAGAAGCTGAAAAATGAGTTAAGTTCGTTAACTCTTCGAATAAATATACATGGAATATGTTGTTTTCGAAGTTACCTGCAGGGCTCGAAGTTGAAGAAATTTTCCGAAGACCGCCTTCCGAATCTTCCTCGAAAGTGATCGGCCAGTTGGCCATCAGGGGAGGGATTTGAAGCCCGAGGAATTCTTCGGCTATGTCTCGCATACTCAAGCGATGACTAATTTTTTGAAGCAAGCTCAGACGAGCTTCGAGTTGGCCTGGATCCAGGTGCACAAGGGCTTCCTTTCGGAAGTTGATATCTTGCAAAGGCCTAGCTAGACGGCTACTCGCCCCAACTTCGGCGTAAAACCACTTCAAAATCCAGTCGGTGTACCATCTGGCATTGATGGCCTTGGCAGGAAACCGGAGAGCATACTCGTCCCGAAGTCTGAAGTTGATGCTTCCGAAGGCCACTACCATCTTCTCACCTCTGGGGCCTACGAAGGTCTTCGGTTGGCATGAAGCTCTGTGCAGTGCTGCGAAGATCTCCGCCCTTCCTTCACAACCTTCGGCTCGCAACACCCATTCGAAGATGGCGAGACATGCTACCACATTCGGAGAAAGTTGGGGGAGAGTGACGTGGAACAAGTCCAATACCTCCGCCAAGAAGTCAACCACCGGAAGCCCCAAACCAGCTTCGAAGAAGGCTTCGAAGACGACCACTTCTCCGGGTCTCGGTGACGGAATGATTTCCTTCTCAGGTTTGCGAATCATAACACCGGAACTGATCTTGCCTTCTACTGCGGCCACAAGCGATTCTCTTTTGCAGGTTGAAGGCCCTAGTTGATAAGACTGGTCCGTGTACTTTGTCGACGCCGGAAAGAGGTCTTGGGGGGCCAACATTTTGGGGATTTCCTCCCACCGCCGCCATTACCGCCACTGTAGGAGTCGGAGTTGCCGTCGCCGATGATGCAGCCACTGCTGCTGCAGCAGCTTGCTGCCGAGCCAAGGCTGAAGTCGCTCCAGGACCCTTGAAACTAGTTTTCACCATTGGATCTTGTGGATTGTTTCCGAGGAAAAACGGGAGCTAGGGCTCGGTTGATGGCTTGTTTACACGAAAGCAATGAAAAGGTACTCAAGAAGGGTCTGGGCCCTCTATTTATAGCCCAGACCTAGATTTTTTACCGTTTTCCTATGTCGTTTCGCATTCTCAACCGTTACTTTGTTCCGAAATTAAAACGTTCCGTAACTTCCGTTAGAAGAAAGAAGCCAACGACTATTTCTTCTAAGTCTAAAAAGGCTTTTAGACTTTTCGAGTTAGTTCTAAGTTACTTCGAATGTAATTTTATTAGAAACTGATTCAAAGTTTATATCTCCACGTAGTTCAGAGATGGTTTAAATCTGCTAACCCCTACACATGATTATTTTTCTTGCGTATACTGCTCTCCTAACATTACAGATTTAGCGGAGAAGCGTATTCGAGGGGCTACTGTTGGGGGAAAATATTCCATCTTTAGGGTTATTGCAGTGACAAGATAAAGACTGGTGATTAAGCCGAAGACTTCCAGCATATAACTTTGGAGATGCATTGAATCAAGTTTGATGTATGATGACGAACTCTAGTTCGGAGTATATCTTTGAACTTGGACTCTTTTGGGAGCTTCTTTGCCAGCTAAGATGGAAGACTTATCTTCTTTCTCATTAGATTAGTCTTTTACCATTTTAGCCCTATTAAGGGTACCGAATAGTTTCCACTATGTCGGTTGTATTAGGGCGGTAAAAGGGTCTTTTCCTTAATGTTTAGGCCTATAAATACCCCCCGTTTTACCCTGTAATAAGGACCGAATACAAGTTATTCAATACACACTCTTGAACTATTCTAAGTTATTATCCTTTCGGAGGCTTGGAATAGTTTCCTTCGCAAACACTTCGTTTGTTAGTTTCTAATCTTCAGAAACCTGTTAGCGTAATCTTTTACGCCAACACAAAGTTTACATCTATCAAAACTTCAAAATTAACATTTGTTCACAAATACATGCCCATTTTGTTTAATGTTTCTTCTCAAAAGGCCAGTTGTGATCTTGCACATCTTCTTTTTGCTTCTGAGCTTCAAAATTCTTGGAAATTTGTTGTTCAAGCCTTTTAGGTCTTCCCTCCCAACATCTCAGAGTTGGATGCTTGGACACTTCACCCTTATGATCGAAGAGTATTCCATGCTCATGAATAATTTCATGCATCGTGAAGCGGCACATCATTGATATGATTCCATACATTTTTGCATCAAAGAGTTGGCTCTTCCCGGCAATGGTTGATAGACCTGACGTCTGCATACGTAACATATAAGTACATATGTTGCAGGTTATATTAGATTAACACACAATAAATCAACTTACTTCTTTAGTATCCTTAGATACTGTCCGCGCATACTTTCCTAAGTCATTGCTCATGAAATTACAAGTGTAATACCCGCAATGCACCGAACCAGGAAGTTGTTTGTGACACATAAAAATAGACAAAGTTAGAACGATATATAGTTTGGCTTTATTATTTGAGTTAAGAAAATTTCAAAATATAATCTCACCGGATAGTTAGTTCTGATATGCATTTCTTTCGGCCTTTGTGGATCATGTGGGCCAAGTAACTTCACCACGTAATATTTATATGCACTCTGAAGAACATTTATTATATCTTGATCTTCTTTTCTAGGTTTGTCGAGAGAGTCGAGCACCCAAACCCTAGAGTTCTTCTAGTATATCAGAAGTGCAATCCAATGATCACTATCGAAAGAAGTAATATGTGATTATGTTAGTTTCATAATCGATAAAACGTGATTAAGTGGATATAGTGGGTATACTTACTTAAAGTTATATGCCCCGCTTATCATTTCTCTGTCCCTCCATTGAAACATGCACCGCGCAATATACAGTGCTATTGATAGCAAAAAATGGCATTAATGGTTAAGATTGTCAAAATATCAATTTTGGTAATTTGGGCCGAAAATACGCATGTCCTGGACTGGGCCGAAGCCCTACCGGGCCAAAGGCCCATTGAGCTATGGACTTCGGAAGCTTTCAGTGAGCCTGCTCCCTTAGGACCAAAGGCCATCGGATACCCACCTCGCCGAAGCTTCAGCCCGAAGAGCAGGCTTCGGCAGGCCTGGCCGAAGGCCCACTTCGTGCAGGAAACCAGAGATAGCGTTGAGTCCAATTCTGTCTAAATTTTATCCCTACACGTGATTAGGTCGAATCCTATCAGATTAGGCTTAGAGATTAGAAGTCTAGCCTCTATAAATATAGGGGTGAGGCCGGTTCATTAACCCCCAACACAAATCAACACAGAGCCCTAGGTTTGAACCGTACCTTTACTTGTACCTTTATTTTTCTTTAATCTTCATGAGTTTGCTTGTAAGCCCACCGACGGCCACTTTGGAACAGTGGTAATCCTTGTTACTTTGCTTGTGAAGTATACGTTAATATATGTAATAGATTTCTATCGCCTTGTTACTTCGCCTGTGACGTATCTACTAATCTGCGTAACAGATTGCTACCTTCGCCCCTAGTGCAACACTTAGCAAAATTCGGTCCCTAGATCAAATTTGCACTTGATATCTGTTCTGTTGCAGGTTTTCACACTCGGAGCCACTACGTCGGAGGTGTCCGGAGCTAGGAGACTGGTTTCGGAGGCTGTCAAAACACCCCTCGACAAGAGTACTGCTTCAACTACCCGTGCCAAACTGTCACAGTGTCGTTGGTTGGCCGAGTCCTACGCACCAACACGCTTCGCAACAGGATTCATCACTGCAGGCTTTGCCACGTTCGTACTCCACGTCAAACGAAGTCACGCCTGCGCGTTGCACCTAAGTTATTTTATCATGTCAAAGACTTTGCGCGTCAATATCTTTTCGGAGCCCGCCTTCGGCTAGATCAGTCCGAACACCAAAGACACCCTTCGGTTGGACCCTTTGCATCAAACGCCAAAGGTACCCTTCGGTGGTACCCTTCGCACTATACACTTCGGATCAATCAGGCTCCGCTCGACTTGCTGATTTGTTCTATTTAATATATTTCTTTCGGCTAATTGGATTATCTCTAAGTGATCTGATTACCTGGCAACTCCACCCCCTTGCCACGGTTAAGGGTAGTCGGAACGCGACGTCGGTGTTGTGTTACACTTAGGCTTGTCCCTAAGTATCCGCACACTTTTGGATTGTCGAACTGACCCAAGTGCGGGGGCACTTTTTTGTGTCAACAAACGCAACACAATTCCTTTTATTCTTCTTAAGTGCGTCTTGGTCTTTATTAAAATCTTCCTTTGAAACTTTTTCCTACCCGCACTCCAGTACTTTGCATCATTCTTGTTTAGTACTGGGTTTAGTGTACTTTGACTTATTAATGATGGGTTCAAGTACCCATATCGTTTAGACTTATCCTAACATGAATTCAAACTGCATATGTTATGAAACACTAGTCAATATAAGACATGATTTATTTTTGCTTTGTATTGACAAAGTAAAAACTACTTACAAGCACCAGAGTATCATGCTTGTGATGTCGGTTAGCTTCAGACAGAACATCCGGTAGAAGTCGTCGTAAAATAGCACAAGATTAAACTCTGGGCAGTTGAATACTTCTCTTGGAACCTTCACTTTTATTTTCATAACTCCTAACGAAGACGCTTCAAGATACCAGTCATGAAATGATTTCAACTCCCAATTCATACTCTTAAGTACTCGTTGGGGTAAGAATGGTTTGCATGGTTCGTACTCGATGAAATCATCATCTCTATAGGTCCATTGATCCACATAAAGTGAGCCATGTTTTTGTACTGGAACCTTTAAGTGAGCCTCTATGGTCATAGAACGTGTTTTCCCCACAGTACTAAAGAATTTGAGCATTTCATACTTTGGCTCAGAACACTACCCATCTTGAACAATTGTCTTGTGGATTGTGGGCTTTGGGTGTGCCTCTTGATTCTTGGGATCGAGCTCGGCCGATTGAACTGACTCTTTCAGTTGATCAGGCTCGTCCACTGGCTCTGTCACTTGAGGCTCGGCCGTTGGAACTGACTCTTTGACTTGATCAGGCTCGGCCGCCGGAACTGACTCTTCCACTTGATCAGGCTCAGCCACTTTACGATCTGTCACTTCCTCTGACACGTGTTGTTGAGCCATTTGTGGATCTGCCACTTTTTCGGGCAAGTGTTCCTCAAGTTCTTGAGCCATTTGATGATCTTCCACTTTATCGGGCACTAGCACCTTCTCTGCCTCTTCCTCCATCTCACACTCAACAACAGGTGATAAATATCCTATATTTTGCATATCATAAGATGAAGGATATGTGGGGGATTGCAACAAGAAAATATGCAATCTACTCTAAGAACTTGTCGGAGACTGCCTGTCGAGTAATTTGATATCTCAGCTAGCCCATAATACAAAGTTATTCAGTGCATCTGTGATTGTCTCAATACCCTCATCAGGCATTGGAATATCCAGGTGGTCACTGATAAATCTGTCATTGATGATCTCATTGACCTGAACCTTGGTATACTCTGCAGGAATAGGCCGATTGTGAAATAAATCCCCAGGCATAGCAATGCCTCATGCAGCCTCTTGGGAATGCCCTTTGTGCCCAATCGGTACATGCAGACTGCATGGTGTGTCCTCTTTGATATAATTTACAGGAAATTTTTATTGTATTGATCCAACACTGCTTGGTACATCAAGTTGTACCTCTGGCACAATTATCTGTCTCACTGCATCCTGCATTGTGTTTGGATTCTCACTAATAAAATAAAAAAGTGTCTCTCCCACTTTGCATGGCACTCTGCGGCATCGTCTGTGTGTGCTTGATGCTTCTTGTATGTGGCACCATCCTGTTTCTTGACAGTGTTTTTCCAGGGTGCTATAAAAAGAGACACCTCGGGTGCGCCCTCGATGTTCCTCATTTCCGAGAGCATATGTAAGCTGGTCATTACATCCCTCGGGCTTGAACTTTCTAAGCCTTCTCCAACTCAGCGATTTCCTGTGCTTTCTGAAATACTTCACTAGTCCGTGAGTCGGAGAGGATATATTGGCCCTCGAGTGTTTTTTTAGCTTGACCTAGGAGCCATCTCTTAGTGCGCTGATCAGCACCTAAAAACTGTTCAGGTAACCCAACTGCACTGTCCTCCTCGTCCTTTCTACTTCACTCATCCTCCTTGGCCTTATATCCACCTAGGCCAAGTTTATGTGGGAACTTATTCTTTTTATTAATCTCTTTGAACATAATGCTCTCTTGTTTGGCTTCTTCAAAACAATGCTGCAATTTGAATTCGTTCCATTCATTTGGCGTGATAAAGCCATAGTCGTTGAGCGGCGACTCTCCTTTCTAAAGGTACCGGGTGTTCAATTTAGTCCTGAATGTACGAAGAGATTTCCCGATAGTCTTTAATGTGGCAGCTTTGGCATCTTCTAAGCAATCTTCCGGAAATTTATAATGCGCTTTTATATGCTGCCGCAATTCGTTCTTTGTAACTTCAGGGACACTCTTCCAATTTTTCCAAACTATTTTACATCGCTCTCTAGCGAGACATCCACAGTTGTTGCGCCACTTAGCTGTGATTTCTTTCGGCTTCTTTGGAGCCCCATCAACATACACTTATTCAACCTCATAGATAGCTACATGCAACTTGTTCTTCTCCCGTTTTCCTCACCTCTTTAAATTTGCAGAGGATGTAGTGGTAGCGGGCTCAACAGCTGTTGGCGCGGATGACTCAACAACTGGGACAATAGCTATTATTTTCTCGACTTAGAATAATATACGCTTGCTTCCTCGCTTTGGACGATCCTACGATGATAGACATTGTGAGCTTAAAGAATGTAATCCTCGGTTAGAAGCTGCTCTGACTTGTTACTAATGCAATAATTACATCCGCTTGAGCTTCAGGAATGTAATCCTCATCGGTGTCTTCTCTTGTTCACTTCTTCCTAGAGTCCACTGGATGTTCATTCTCCGTAGAGTGGTACGAAGATTACTTATCAGAGGATCCTTCAGATGAACCCTCTTTATTTGTTTTTACAGGAGACTTGTAGATGAGCTCCTCGATGGAACATCCTTCTTCCGTCATAGATGAACTATTCATAGTTAAGAGGCTAATGTATCAGAATTTTTGTTATGTAAAAAAGGTCTGTTGTCATATTTTCATGTACGAAACAATGCACATGTCGGATGTACTTGAGGATTAGTATAGTAGCTTCAGAAGAAATGGATGAAAACTTTTCTTAGCTACAACTCTCCTATTGGTTGTGTTATGTATGATTCAGACTAGGTAGTGGCCTCATGCATCAGTAGTCAGCTATTACTTCTGAAGCTACTATACTAATCCTCAAGTATAGTGCTTGTGTTATGTATGCATCATATAACAACTAGCTAGTTTACTATTAGTTGTTCTCTCTCTAGTACTGTTGTGTTACATTGGATTCTGCACAAAGTTGTTGAGGCCTCAGCATATTTTGTGTTATTTTTCAAATATGTTCATGGCTGCCATGGAACCATAGGCACATTTATTCCCTGCCAGCAGCATAAGAAAGAAGAAGCTGTTGAACGGAATGGACGTGTCACATGGCTTGATGACATACATGAGATAACTCAATAACAATTTGCATCATAGGCCTCTAAAAGATAGCAATATAATCTAAACAGGACTCTTGAAGATCTAATCCCTAATACTGTGTTATATTTCATTTTTTCATCATTTATGATATTCTTTATAAAATATAAATTCATATAATAACGTCTATGGATCTCAACTAATACTTTTGTACATTGTAGCATAAATAAGAGAGCACACGAGAGAAGAAAAGGAAACAATGTAGCATAACATATTGAAAGTAAAGGTAGAATAAAAGTAAGACTATTTGATAATTTCCATAGAGTTTCTTGAGGAGAAAGTTTGCATATAAATTTGCATATAAATGCAAAATAGTTGGTAAAACATAGACAAGGAAAAATGAAAACACATGGAAGTGGACAGAAACACCACAAGCAACACCAATGGCAACATAACCTAAACTAATTTGGCAACCATGCCACATATCGACAAATTTAGCAAAATATTTTATTCCCCTTTCAAACAAAAAGTTAGCACATATGAATTGATGACACAAGCACCAACCAAAAGCACACCTACATTACTTTAGCAACTTGTAATGGCAGTCGCTGGCACGACAGCGCTTGGAACCACTATAGTAGTGGCGGGCCTTTAATAGCCCGCCACTACAGTGTTTTTCCCCAACACCACTACAGTGGCGGTTTGTAGTAGTGACAGGAGCAGGCAGTTCGATCGACAACTAGCATAGTAAGAACGTACTGGTATATATACATATATCTGTTTTAAGCTTGTGTTCTTGATATATATAAACATGCACTGGCAAGTTTTACTGTCATATGTGAACCATATGTCTCATATGTATCCGTGTTGCACAAGGTGAAAAAGACACAATGCATGCATGCATGTACACCCGTCTCATCAAACTCATCAAGAACTAGTAAGTTGATTGCGCTACACAAACAAAAGTTGTGATTATTAAAGAGGTACTATAGTTTTTTAAAAAGGAGTTCAGAAGACATGCAAGATGTTTTTTTTTAAAAAACATAACATGTAAGCTAGTATATATCCACGCTATCCAGCATGTAGTCATTCATTAATAAAACATGTAAATACCGGTATAACCGGTTCGGATACGATGTACCTAATGTAACCATAAACAACCTCTTTACTGTTCTCAGATAACTCAACTATGTTAATGTGCCTGGTGACAGAAACACATACATTACTTTAGCAACTATGCGACATGCCTTGTTCACGCAGGTCACAAATAAGAAACTGCCATTACTTTAGCAACTATGCGCAAGAATAATTAATGCCGACTTATATCATAGAAAATAGGTAGAGTTCAAAGTAACAAAACTCACAGTGAAGGCGGTGACAGGATCTGGGGATGGTGGCGACGGGCTTTGGGGACAGCGGCGATGGGCTCCAGGGATCGCGGCGATGGGCTCCAGGGACGGCTGGCGGTGTGGGCTCCTGGGATGGCTAGCGGTGTGTGCTCTGGGGATGGCGGCGTGGGCTTTGAGGGTGGCACAGACTCTGGGGACGGCGGCGACGGACTCCAGGAGAGGCGGTGACGGGCGAAGTTCGGCGGCACGGGAGTTTAGGGTTTCGAAATGAAACTTGTTTTTCGGATGACGGGAGTGAAAAGTACATATAGGTGTACTAGCAGTGGCGGGCATGCTGACGTCATACTGCCGACCACTGCTATTTTCTCTTAGTAGTGACAGGCGATGACATCAACATCCCACCACTACTAATCCACCTGCCGCTGGTGCTCGACTTAGTAGTGGCGGGCCGTTGATGTCACCTGACCACCACTACTAAAAGGAATAGTAGTGGCGGGCTGGTGATGCGAGAATGCCCACCACTGATTACACCCGACCGCCAGTACTAATAGCGGTAGGGATTATCTAACATACACTGCCTATAATGTCGAGAAAAACTTTGTAGTGCAGTGGTGCGGGGCCTCGCTTGGGGCCATGTGGTTCGAGGTTCGAACCTTGCTGCCCGCAGGCGGTTTGAGGTTTGAACCTTACTGTTGGTGCCCAAACAATTTTTTTCAGTTCTTATTTTTTAAAATTTCAGCACTTTTTTGTTGATTTTTAAATCCTCGTTTGAACTTGAATTTTTTTTAACAATAAAAATACATCATAACTTATCAAATTTAAAAACTTCGTATTTTTCTGCCTTAGTTTACTGTTTTTTATTTCATTAAGTGTGTTTTTATGATCAAAGTCAAAATAAGTTAAATTTTAAATACAAGACATGAAATAATTAACCAAAATTTATAGAAAAAACATATTCATGTTTTTGACTCTATTATTAGTTATTATCCAATAAATTTAAAACCATTATAAAAAATGTATCTTTATATCCACACTCACAAGAAAACACAATTTATATCCAAATTCACATATCATGACAAAAATCAGATATCACATCCAAATTCACATTCAAACTTCACATATCACATCAAAAATCACATATCACATCCAAATTCACATATCAATCCAAATTCACATCCAAACTTCACATATCACGTCCAAATTCATATATACATCCAAATTCACATCCAAACTTGACACATCATGTTTATTGGAAAGCAAGTAAATAGATACAAGTCCAGGCTAGGGAAACTAGCTTACACATCAAACCGCACACCAAACCAAAATTCACTTCCGGCCCAAACCGAAAAGGAAGCTATGGTTTGCTCTTCTTCTTCCTCGGTCCACTCTCTTCAAGCGATTCTTCCACTGCAAAATGAAATTCATCAACTTATACTAGCATCACTAGCAATTAATTTTAGGCAATTATTATCAGCAGATTGTAGAATAGTAAACTTCGACAAACTTGAGATATAATTTTTAAGATCAGCCCTTTGCTTTGCCTTCTCCGAAATGGGCACCCCATCACGTTCAATTCTGGCAGTCTGACGAAGAACCACAGTTGGCACCACCTTCTTCATTGTTCCGGCAGGGTTCTTCTGTCTCTTCCTATTCTCAACAAACCCAACCTCTTTCTGGTTAAACAGATGAAAAGCCTCGACATGCTAATCCTCAACCAACTTAGCATTATCAAGCAGTCTGAACTGCTCTCCCAGGATCACATCATCAACACCCCTTGACCGATCATCAATATTCAGATCCGGAATAGGCTCAACAGGAACAAGGGGGAGCATTCTCTTGAACTGTTTCACTAGGCCCAGACATGCATTAGCAAATGATTCAATTATTCATTATATCACATACTACAGCTCACAATTCACATCAAATAAATCAATTATTCATTAGCAAATGAAATTATAAAGTCCAATAGCGGCAAGCTTTTTACATGCTCCATATGGTTCTATGAAAATAATAATAAAAACCATTGCAGCTACAAACAAGTGAAGTAATGAACAAGTACAAACAAATGTAACTGTTGTGCTAAAATTTTCTGCAAACACATGAAGGTTTACTATGCAAGTGGTGTTTAAATACACCATAAATAAATCCCATTAACATAAAAGAAATCAACTCATATATAGAATGAACTATTGAATAAACCATGCAGTTGACCGAATTGTTGTTACCTACATGTATAAGTACATTTGAAGCTAGATATGGATGGCTAGCTCTTTAATTTATTGCCTTTATCTTCCTTTGAAATAATGCATGCATGCAACTATTTTCTACCATGAAAAATACATACAAGTGGCGGGGATGGGCTCTGCGGGCAGCGCTGACGGGCTCCGAGGATGGCAGTGATGGGCGGAGGGCAGCAGCGACGTGCTCTGGGACGGCGGCAACGGGCGGAGGGGCGATGCGGGAGTTTAGGGTTTAGAAATGAAACTAAGTTTTCGGACGGTAGGAGTGAAAAGTATATATAGGTGTATTAGCAGTGGCGGGCATGCTGACGTCATCCTGCCCGCCACTGCTATTTTCTCTTAGTAGTGGCGGGTGATGACATCACCAGCCCGCCACTACTAATAGCAGTAGAGATTATCTAGCATACACTGCCTACAATATCGAGAAAGACTTTGTAGCGCAGTGGTGTGAGGGCTCACTTGGGGCCATGCGGTTCGAGGTTCGAACCTTGCTGCTGGCAGGTGGTTTGAGGTTTGAACCTTGCTGCTGGCCCCAAACAATAAAATTTTTTAGCACTTTTTTATTGATGTTTAAATCCTCGTTTGAACTTGAATTTTTTTAACAATAAAAATACATCATAACTTATCAAATTTAAAAAATTGGTATTTTTCTGCCTCAGTTTACTGTTTTTTATTTCATTAAGTGTGTTTCTATATATGATCAAAGTAAAAATAAGTTAAATTTAAACTAATTAATCACATTCATGTCACATGAAATAATTAACCAAAATTTATAGAAAAATCATATTCATGTTTTTGACTTTAAACATAAATGGTCTAGCCTTGCACTAATTTTCCATTGCCATCGGTGCGTAGATACGGAATCACACTACTAAATGACAGTTTTGCTTCAACCACATTGATCCTTGAATTGTCAATGAAAATCGGTACCTCATCAAATTGATTGTATTCTTCTTCGTCTTCAACTCCATCAACTCCAACAATTCTTTGTTTTTCTGGAGCAACGATGTATTTCTTCTCGTCTTTAGGATCAAGTATGTAAAATACTTGTGCCACAGATTGAGCGAGTATACAAGGGTCATCTTTATAACCTACCTTATTAAGGTCAACTATCATAAACCCATAATCATCCACCTCCACACCTTCTTGATGTCTGTCCCACTGGCACTTAAATACGTGGATTTCTATAGAGTTCCCGTAGTTAAGTTCCCATATTTCTTCGATGTATCCATAGTGAGCATTCTTTTGTCCAGTGTTGTCTTCTGCATATGCTCTGACACCACTATTTTGGTGCTGACTCTTTTGATCCTGTGCTTTGGTATAGAATGTAAACCATTGATGTCATACGCTTGCCATGTTTTAACCATGCTCTATGGACCGTAAGACAATTTATTTATCATCATCTCTTCGTCAGTTTCTCCAATCGAAAGGTTTATATCCCTCAGCCATGATGTGAAATGAATTTTGTGCTCTTTCATAATCCATTGTTCATCGCGATCTTCATTCTTTTAATGAAGCTCTTCCAGGTGTTGTACAACATATGGTCTCATAATCGCCAACTGATGCATTACACTGTAATATGATTCTCTTACTGTTTGGTAGCTAATGTCTCGTATGATTTTCCTGCCTTTATTTCCTTTACCAGTGAGTCTTCCATTGTGCCAGGACACGAAAACTCCTATTGGTTTTCCATCTCTTATGTAATCTACGTAGCACTCAATGAATTTCTCAGTCGTGTAGCCCTCTATCACGGAACCCTCTAGATAAGCACGATTTCGTATGTAACACTTGAAGATAACCATTAGACACTCGTACGGATACACATTGTGCAGGTACGTTGGACCGAGAACAAAGATTTGGTCCGCTATATGTATCATATAGTGCTCCATAATATCAAAATATGAAGGAGAAAAGCACATCTCAAGTCGACACATAGTGTCCCTCATTTGTATACGTAATTCATTTAACTCTTCAGTGTCGATCACCTTCTTTGATATGACGTTGAAGAAGTGACACATGCGTGTTATCACCATCTTCAGAAATGAATGTTTGATTCCTTTTACTGCGATGGTGAGGAATAGCCCAAGCATAACATGAAAATCATGAGTGTTCTAGCCGCTCATCCTCAAATCTGCTACGGAGACAATATTCTTTATGTTTGTTGAGAATCCTGTTGGAACTATGATTCCATGTAGACACCTGTAGATTGATCTTTTCTCGTTAATTGTGAGGTTATAGCTAGCAGCCAGAAGGAAAAATTTTCCATTGGCCGTTTCCTGTGGGCGAAGCTCGGGTCTAATTCCGAGAGTTTGAAGGTCCCTTCGTACTTTGAGTCCATCTTTTGACTTGCCCGGTATGTCTAACAAAATACCGATAGTGCTTTCGAAGACATTTTTTCTCAACGTGCATTGTATCGATAGCAGGACAAATCTCCAACTCCTTCCAATAGGGCAAATACCTAAAGAAGATTGACTGCTTTTTAAATGGAGTGTCCTTTGAAATTTTTTTAGATTTCTTGCTCTTCTTTCCGAAAACAACTTTGATATTCTTCACCATTTCAAATAGAAATTTTCCATCTCGATGTCGTGGCGGCTGTCCAAGCTCGATTGTACCGTCGAAATGGTTCCTATTTCTTCGATATTTGTGGTTTGTTGGTAAAAATCTGCGGTATCGCATATATATCGTCTTAACGAATGATGGAAGATTCACATATTTTGTTTGGGTCACACACACTACACATGTTTTCTTTCCTTTAACTTGTCCTGTTAGGGACATACGTCCCGGGTTGTCAGCTATGGTGCAAAAGATCATGGCTCTTAGATTGAAGTGCTCTTTCTTGTGCTCATCTCACACATGGACACCATGTTCCCATAGATGTTTCATATCCTCCATCAAAGGTTCTAGAAAGATATCAATGTCATTGCTAGGTTGTTTTCGACCGAAAATTAGAGTAGTGAGCATAAGGTATTTTTTTATGGCACAACCATGATGGAATGTTGAACAAGCACAGAAAGACCGGCCACGTATTATGTGGGTTCCTAATCTCACCGAAGGGATTCATTCAATCCATGCTAAGTCCCATCCTGATATTTCTTGGATCCTTTGAGAAATCTGGATGGGCCATGTCAAATGATTTCAACTGCCTAGCATCCACGGGGTGCCGAAGTTTTCCATCCTTCTTTCGCCCACCGAAATGCCAGATTAATAGTTCAGCATCTCTAGGATTAGAGAACATATGTTTCAAGCGATCATTCATCGGTAGGTACCATATTACTAAGGCTGGAACTTTCCTCTCTGTCTTATATCCGTGCTGGTCTGAAATAACATTCTTCTTCCTCTTCTACAACCTCTTATTCTTCTTTCGGTGGTCATTGTAGTCCTCCACACACTCCTTTGCATGTTTGTATCGACTTGCGCTGCACTGCGGACAACTCTCTAACAGTTCATACTCTTTTCGATATAGGATACAGTGGTTTGGGCATGCATGAATCTTCGGAACGCCCAAAGTCAATGGACAAATTATCTTCTTTGCTTGGTACATATCAGATGGCAGACTATTGGGTTTCGGCAAAACCTTTTTAGGAACTGCAAAAGATCTGAAAAACTAGTGTCAGACCATCCATTGCTGGCCTTTAGTTTCTTCAGCTCAATAGTTGTGTACAACACAATATAGTGCTTATCGCAACCATGGCGTTCCTCGTAAAGAAGGTTTTTTGATGCTTTGTCAAGTGCTTCAAAGTTATCGTAGCCTTTCGTTGTAGTTCTCTGCAACAACACCTCAGGCGCAACATTTTGCATCAGTTCATCCACATCAAAGGCGTCATCATCATCATGTTGATCAACATCATGTGTTATGTGCGATGTATGATCACAGCCTCTTCTATGTTGATGAGCATCTTGCGGCACATCAGAATCATCAGGAGGGTTTTCACCCATATCACCGTGTTTCGTCCATATATAGTAGTTCTTCACGAAACCATTTTTCAACAAGTGTAATCGTATGGTTTCACGATCTGAACACAGATACATCGTTTCATTCTTACAAACTTTATAAGGATAATATATTGTCGCTTCACTCTGACGGGAAGCATATTGTGCGGCAGCTTCTGTAAATTCAGTTACTCTGTTAAAATATGCCACCACATCTCCGTCATTGGACGAGTACATCCCGGACATGTGCTCCATATAAAACATATTATTTTAAAAATATTAATAAATTCATTATTTTTAATTTTAGTAATTTACAAATTGAAAATATATTGATTTATCTCTCATAACAACATTAATTAAAAATGCTTTAATTCAATCTATGTATTAAGTAGAAAAAAATTATTAAATAAATTAACTACATTGGTTTCTCTCTCCAAACAAGATAACTCTAATCTATAATCATAAATCAAATTAAAAAAGAGATTAAAATGACGTAAAAATGTATACAAGTGATGAATAATTGTGAGGAGGGTCATATTTCTTCATTTGGGAGAAAGAAACATTATAAATGGAAGAATATTTGAAAATTTCTATTCACAAATCCTAAATTAGTAAAACGCTAATAACTCATTATATACATGATTAAATAGAAAATAAAAGTGATATTCGGCATGAATTTACCTGCTAGAAAGAAATCCTTCAAAAGAAACGAAAACAAAGCATCCCCCTCTTTTTCTAGATTTTTGTCGCCATTATACGGACCAAAACGCGAACTCCGGTAGCCTCGGGCTCGGGGAGGAAGAAGTTATGTATTTATAGTCAGAATAGTAGTGACAGTCACAAGTGATGTCATCATATCATTAGTGGCGGACAACGTAGCAGTGGCGGGCAGTTTCTGTCCGCCACTACTAGTGACTATAGTAGTGGCGGTCGACAGAGACGTCATCAGTGACCGCCACTACTAGTGGCTATACTAGTGGTGGTTGGTACCGACGTCAGCACCGACCGGCACTAGTAGTGGCGGTCGCTGGCGTGACAGCGCCTAGAACCACTGTAGTGGCGAGCCTCTAATAGCCTGCCGCTACAGTGTTTTTGCCCAACGCCACTACAATATTTTTGCCCAATGCCACTATAGTGGCGGTTTGTAGTATTGTCATCATACAGACAAAAACCACAGTGCGACCTCAATTGGTTTCACAATCTCCCCCTTGATGAATGCATTGACAACCCCAAGAAGAATCATGATGAAAGTTTCAAGTTAAGCGCACAAGTGACCATAAAAACTCTCAGAAAAGAGCCAAAACATGTCACTTGGTAAATTATCTCGCGCTTTGGCAAAAACTCATGGATAGCAAAGCATATTTGTTGGCAAAAGCATCAATGCATCATGAAAGCCATTACTCCCCCTTAATAAAGCAATCATCTCATCATGTAAACCATTTCTCCACCTTTGGCAATGCAAGCATCAAGATGATAAAAAGATACAAAGAGGGGTGTGAGGGTAGAGTGTAGATGCACGCTTCTGAAACATGAGTAATTCCAATTACAGTACAAAACATCATTTGCCTTGAATATTGTCTCGCACCATATGAAGCATGGTGTACACTATGATAGGCATAATCTCTCATGGGACCATGGGGAGCCTCAAAATCAGGATAAGACTGAAAAGCAGACTCATGCATACCAAAAGATGGGTAATGCATGTCCTGAAAGCTCATCGCAAAAGCACGTTGTTCATCCTTGATACTACGAAAGCAAAATCCAACCAAATGACCCACCCGATGACAATAGGAGCAGTGATACACTCTCTTGGGTGTCTGAGCATGGGTCTCAGGCGCAAATCTCATAGTTTTCTAGGGTTTTTGCTGAGGAGTTTCCTTTGGTGAACGAAGAGCTTTCTTAATAGGTTGAGTAGGATTCTCGGCTTTTTGTGTGGAGTCTAACTGGGCTCTTTCTTTCTCAAGGGTAGTGGGTGGAGTGAACATAGTTTCTCTCGACGTGTTTGCAGTGGTTCTCTCATAGCCCAACCCTAGAGCTAACCCTGCCCTGTCAGCACAAAATATTGTTTTAGCCTGATGTAAATCCATCCCACCCTTCCCTTTAGTGCATTTTTCAACCACGGAGAGAAGATAATCATCTTCACATTTTAGTTTTTCAACTTGCTCTCTAGCAAAGCTGAGTTGGTCCTTAAGGGTGATGCAGGTGGGACACGTTGATGACAACAGGACTAGACTCCATCTTCAAAAGATGCTTTTCAGTCATTTCAAGTTTTTCAACAATTTGAGCATGTGTAAAACACAGCTGAGCATGTCTTGCTCTATCTCCTCATGCACTCCTGAGATCATCTCCAACTTCACCCAGCATCATTGATCATGTGGCATCGAGCTCCCCGCTCGACCCTTGATCACTCGCCGTTGACAATTGGTTATCATCTCCACCCTACACACATGAGACAAGCCAAAACAAGGGGTGCAACGCACACTGATCCCCTCGGCATAATCCATATCGATACATTGATCCCATCGATGCATGCACACCACCACTCACTCATCTCACCAGATCGACACTCAACCTTGTCAATCACTCATCATATAGACAAAAACCATAGTGCGACCTCACTTGGTTTCACACTGTCTGACCGGTGACACGTGGCTGGTCTAGCCGGGCTTCGTAGAGGTCTTCGGGACACCTCACACTGGACTCTAGAGCCCTCCCCCTTTAGAGCCTTTTGCACCCTTTGGTTCGACTGGAGACTACCCTTCGGTCTAACTGACCGAAGGTCGAAGGTCCCCTTTGGCCACTCTCACACTATACGCCGAAGCCCCGTTCGGCCAAACCCTCCACACCGCCGGTCTGACTGGTGCCTTAGTGTCGGTCTAACCAGCCCATCTTGACCGGTCAGACCATCGTGTGCACTTCGGTCTATCTGGCCCTGACATGGCCGGTTGGACAGCTTCCTCGACAATTTGGTTACTTAAATAATATTTTCGTATTGTTTAATTGCCTAGCGACTCCGTTTATTTCCTTTGTCACTATCAAGGATTGTCAGAACGTGATGTCGGTGTCGTGTCATGCTTACGACTATTCCTAGGTATCCACATGTTTTTGGATCATCGAATCGACATCAGTTTGTTGGCACTTTGATCAACGAATTCTAGCATCAACAATTAGTACTAGAAGAAGATGATAGCATGGTTGACGATAGGATGGATGAGATGCTTGATTCCATACAACCGGAGTTTGAAACAAACCTTGAGGATCCTCCTACAATGGAGGTTCAAAAGTTTTTCCACATCCTTAGAGCTTCAGAAGAGCCATTGCATGACCACAACACCATAAGTGTTCTCTCTTTCGTGACCCGTCTTATGGCCATTAAGTCGAAGTTTGCATTATCCAACAATTGTTACAAGGAGCTCGCGAACCTGATCAGCAATGTCCTTCCCATGAACCATAAGATGTCGAAAGACATGTACTAGTCAAAAAATGCTTTCTACTCTCGGTATGGAGTATGAGAAGATTGATGTGTGCCAAGATAACTGCATTGTTTTCTGGAAACAACATAAGAATGAGATGAAATACTTAAATGTGGTAAACCGAGGTTCGTAGAGGTCATCAATGAATACGGTGAAAAGGTGACGATAGAGGTTGCTCATAAGGAACTTCATTACATGCCTCTTACACCTTGGGTGAAATGATTGTTTCTCTCAAAGAAAACCACTAGGCATATGAGATGGCATAAGGAAGGTGTACGTAAGAACAACCAAGTAATGGTGCACCCATCTGATGGTGACGCATGGAAGGCTTTAGATGATTTTGACATAGACTTTGCTAGGGATGTGAGGAATGTTTGCATCGGGTGAGCAACAGATGGATTCACTCCTTTCAATGTAACTACGTCGTCATACTCTTGTTGTCTTGTCTTCGCTATTCCATACAACCTTCGACATTTGTTTTGCATGAAATATGAATTTATGTTCTTGTGTCTCATTATACCTGGTCTAGAACATCCTACAACATTCCTCAATGTGATGCTGAAGCCCTTAATTGAAGAGTTGAAACAATTATGGAAAGGAGTTGAAGCATATGAGTATGACAAGAAGCAAAAATTTAATCTTTGAGTTGTGTATCTGTGATCGGTCCATGATTTTATGGCATACGGTATTTTTTTTGGTTGGAGTTGTCATGGAAGGCTGATATGTCTGATATATGGTAAAGACACAAATGGTTTCAGTCTTAACTTCGAGGGGATGATTTGTTACTTTGATTGTTGTAGATGTTTTTTCCCATGAATCACCCATTTAGGTTACAGAGGAACAATTTCAATGACAATGTTGTTGTAAATGGACCACCATGGCATTTAAGCGGTCCAGATATCACTGATATGCTAAATGAGTTGGTCCTTAATGAAAATTGCGATGGATTTGTAAGATTCAAAACCGAACATAACTGGACCCACATATGTGGCTTATGGGAACTGTCGTATGTCAAATCGCTGATTCTGATGCACAACATTGACGTCATGAATCAGAAACGTAATGTTGTTGAAAGCATTATAAGCACATGCATGGATTTTACGGACAAGACAAAAGATAATCTAAAGGAGAGAAGAGATTTAGTTGAGATTTGTCATCGACTAACCCTTGAGTTAACAAATGTGGTTGCAAGCCACGTGCTCCATTTTGTTTAAAACCTAAAGAAAAGAAACAAGTGACGAGGTGGTTGAAAAATTTGAAATTTCTAGATGGTTACGTCGCGGAATGTAGAAGAGCTGTGAATTTGAAAACAGGGAAGTTAAATGGATTGAAATGACATGACTACCACATAATAATGGAATGACTCCTTCCTGTAATGTTTCCCGGGTACTTGAATGATGACGTGTGGAAGGAGTTAGCTGAGCTAAGCCATTTCTATAGACAACTTTGTGCTAAAGAAATTAAGAAAGAGATGATGGAGAAGTTAGAGAAAGAGACTCCGGTGATTTTATGTAAATTGGAAAAAATATTCCCTCCAAGATTCTTCAATCCAATGCAACATTTACTCGTTCATCTTCCATATGAATCTAAGGTAGATGGCCCTGTGCAATATAGGTGGATGCATCACATTGAAAGGCCCCTAAAGAAGCTTAGAGCGATGGTTGGCAATAAGTCCAGAGTTGAATGTTGCATCGCGAAAGAATTTAAATTGAAAGAGATAGTATACTTCACTAGTGTATACTTCGCAGAGCATCACAATGTCAACACACCTGCTATGTGGTACCATGTGGATGAAGACAATGCTTGTAGTGACCTTCAAATTTTTCAGTGGAAGGACATAACTATTAATGTCTCCATGATATTATGTAACTAAGGAAGAACGGACATATGCCTTGCTCTACATGTACTCAAATATGGAAGAGATAGGAACAATATTTCGTGTAAGTGAATGCTTTTTAGTTTTATATTTTATTAACGATGTTTCATACCTTGTTTGTTTACCTATTCATTTATAATGACAGTATGTTTGATTCGAAATACTTGACGTCTGGTCGTCAACCAATGGAGAAGAAATTAGATAAGTTGTGTCGGGAAGGAATAAATGGAGGGCCTAGTTTCCTCACTTCGTTCAGAGAACATGTAAATCCTTACCTTTTGTGACATATATTATTTTACTCAATTAGGTTAATTATCTTATAAACCCGTATGATTTGCAGTGCGTGCTCACCGGCAATGTACATATAGACTTGTGACAACTCTCTTACGGGAGTATTACTGCCAAAAGTTACGGTCGATATGATGTGAATGGTTTCCGTTTCCATTCAACTAATTTTGGAGCGTCTCGATCTCTAGCGGCAACAACTACTTGTGACAGAAATTAACCATAACATCGATAGAACGTGGAAATAGCCGCATAACTACTAGCATAACTGCCTTTAATTGACACTAATGACTATCATTGAGGCATTGCCGTTGATTGGAGATAATCGTTGATGTTGATTGGAGATAACCGTTAGGTAGATGGCCTTGGGCCGACCGTTAGCATCTCACCACTCGAGCACATCCAATCCTGAGTAGGAGGCTTGGCGGTCGGTGTAGGACCGAAAGTAGCGACCAGAGGGGGGTGAATGGGCGCCTAAAAAATTCTTGCGAATCAATGGTCTTTTCCCAACACCCAACGCACCTCGACTAACAATCAATTGAAGCTAACAGATCTAAACCAAGAAAATAACCTAGACTAATAACAACCGGTGTCCTAATCAAGAAGACACCAACTCAGTGTTGAAAGGTAGATTAACAGATCAATCAAGACAAGAGTATTCCAGCTTCATCAAAATAAATCATCACAGGCATTTAATATTAAGGACACGTGAAACAAGAAATCTTACTGTTCAAAGTTTTCTCTAGTTCGATACTTGCTTGTCGAAGCCTGTTCGGAGTCCTCAAACGAAGGCTGATGATGTGGATGTTGAAGTCTGACAAACAGACTTAGCAAAGCCTGATCAAAGTCTTCTTTGACTGCGTCACACTTCGGAGCCCATCGAAGTTAGCTCTGATCTTGACATACTTCGATGCTTCGATGCTTCGGAGTTAGATGGCTTCGAAGTTTGTTTATCAAACTGCCGAAGCTGGCTTCGAAATTGTCATGCAAAGACTGTACTCATGGACTTTGATGCTCTTCCGAAGACAGAAACGCAGACTCCGAAGCTCACACTTCGACATAAAAGCTCACTAAGTACCTTCGCATGCAATGCTCCAAACTTTGCGCCAGAGCTGAACAGCAGCCTAGCAGACTACGACAAAATACTACAAACAGACTACGCTGAAAAAACAACTTCGAACAGACAACTTCGAATGGACTGAGAAATAGGCTCCGAACCAGTTCTGACCAAAAAAATGTGCGTGCCTAGGAACAACCGGCTAAGATTAGTCTATCTTCTGGATTGAAAAATCTCCCTATGCAGTAGGTGCCTTGGAACTCACACAAATAGCAGCAGTACAAAACTACAGACTAGCTGTTGTGGCTGGCCTTAGGCATAGACCATAGGCTGCTGCCACCCAAAGCTACTACTCTGCTGCTACAAGTGTACTGCACAAGATTAAAAACTCAAGAGAAAGAAACAACACTGCAGGAACACGTCAACGGGAGAAAATCGTGCCAGATTAAAATATTCCGAAGGAAATGCTATGCTCGGCTGAAGAAAGACTAAAAAATAAGACTAGCTACAGAAGCTAAGATCCTCCACTAGATGAATAGATGGACAGATGACAGTAATTGTACTATAGCAAGAAACCATGGCCAATTCGCACAGAAAAGCAAGGCACTCAAAATGATGAAATAGTAAACAAAATCAGAGCGAGGCGTCAGAAGTTTGAGAATGGAAGATAAAACCCGATGAAATCGATTTCTTGACGTGTGCGTGATGAAATCAATGGCGGCGGAGAAGAACATACGCCGGGAGGATGAACGCCAAAAGTGACCCAATCTATTTGATTAGTAAAGTAATTTCAGAAAGGGTAACCCTAACCCTAGGGATTGGAGCCCTATTTGTAGGCAGCCCAATAGCCTAGGAAAATACTAAAATACCCTTAGGGTTTTTACAGACACTGAAATAAAATAGAAAATACCAAAATGCCCTTAGGATATTTTTACCGACTCGACTGATAGACTGTGGGCCTAAAGGCAAAATAGTAAACTCCTAATTACAGATGACTTATCCTGAAGCAGAGCTTTCGTAGCGACTATGGCTTCGCTTCAAAACGATTAGATCCGAGATCAGCGGTTGTACATTTGCACTGCAATCCTGACAACAGCATCCACCGACTTAGCACCAGCTACCCGGATTGGGCCGACCAGATTCTGCAGCTCTCTCAGCCCGACACTCGCTCAAACGCCCGTGTACCTGAGTCAATCCTGGTCAACAGCCTAGTGGATCCTCTGCTGCTCCTAGCCCATGTACCCGGATTAGGCCAGCCCGACTTCGCAGCCCCTCTGCCCAACAGTCGCTCATTGCCCGTGTACCTGAGTCACATGCGGCCTAGACACAACAGGTCTTCTCTTCTCTTTAGTCCTCTTTGACTTCCGTTGACAATCACTCGTCACATCTGGAGTAATGAGGCCCATACTCTTCAGCATAGCTCCTCAATCCCCCCTTGATGAGTGTATTGTCAACACTTCTCCTCATCAGCTCTCCAGTACCTGTAAGCACATGTGGAAACACTAAAACAAAACACAAGAAAAAGGAGAAGAAGAAAATAAAATAAAAGTTTAATCCTAATGACAAAAAACCAAACAAATGCAAGAAAGCGGTCATTATGTGTTGGCGTAAAAGATTACGCTAACAGGTTTCAGAAGGTTAGAAACTAATGAACAAAGTGTTTGTTAATAAACTGTTCTAAGCCTCCGAATAGGATGATAGCTCGGAACAATTCGAAGATGTGTATTGAATAAATCAGTATTCGATCCTTATTATAGGGCAAAACGGGGGGTATTTATAGGCCCAAACATTAAGGAAAAGACCCTTTTACCCCTATATTACAACCGACATAGTGGAAACTATTCGGTAACCTTGATAGGGCTAAAACGGTAAAAGACTAATCTACTGAGATAGAAGATAAATCTTCCATCCTAGCTGGCAAGAGGCTCTCCGAAGAGTCCATGTTCGGAGATATACTACGAACTAGAGGCCACCTTCATTCTTCGAACTCGCTCCAATATGCCCCCGAAGTTAGACATTGGAAGCCTTTGATTAAATCACCTGCCTTTATCTTGTTGCAGCAATGGCTCTGAGGATGAAGTATTTTCCCCCAACAGTAGCCCCTCGAATACACTTCTCCGCTAAACCTATGATGTTAGGAAAGCAGTATACGCAAGAAAAATAATCATGCGCAGAGGTTAACAGTTTTAATTAACCTTCGAAATATGCGGAGATTCGAAACTTCGAATCAACTTATAAGAAAATTATGTTCGAACTATTTTAGAACTAACTTAAAAAGTTTGAAAGCTCTTTTAGGCTTAGAAGAAATAGCCGTTGGCTTTTCCCTCAACGAAAATTAAGTAAATGCGTTAAGTTTGAAAAGGGATAACGGTCAGGAATGTGAAACGGCAAAACACCAAACGGTAAAAAATCGTGGCCTAGGCTATAAATAGGGGGCCCAGATCCTTCCCGAATACCTTCTCACCGCTTTCGTGCAAACAAGCCAGCACAAAAACCCTAGCCTCCATTTTCCCCTTGAGCAATCCATGCAATTTCATGGCGAAGACGAGCTTCAAGGTTCCTGGAGCGGCTTCAGCCCTAGCCTGGCAGCAGGCAGCGGTAGCCAGCAGTGGCAGCAACATCAATGACGGCGACTCCGGCAGCGGCAGTGGCAGCACCAATGGCGGCGCCAGGGAGAAATCCCCCACATGATGGTCCGCATGATCTCCTCCCAGCATCGTCGAAGTATGCGGATAAGTCTTATCAGCTAGGACCGTCAACCTGCAAGAGGGAAATGCTCGCAGCAGCAATAGAAGGGAAGATTAGCTCGGAGATTGTGATCCGCAAACCTGGAAAAGAAGCTACTCCTTCACCAAGGCCCGGAGAAGTGGTTGTCTTCGAAGCCTTTTTCGAAGCTGGATTAGGACTTCCAAACGTCGACTTCTTAGCTGAGGTACTGGATTTATTCCATGTTACTCTCCCCCAACTCTCTCCGAACGCGATAGCACGCCTTGCCATCTTCGAATGGGCGCTGCGAGCTGAAGGCTACGAAGGAAGAGCAGAAATCTTCGCAGCTTTACACCGAGCTTCGTGCCAACCAAATATCTTCGTAGGCCCCGGAGGTGAAAAGATGGTGGTGGCCTTCGGGAGTATTAATTTCCGACTTCGAGATGAATATGCTCTTCGGTTTCCAGCAAAGGCCATCAATGCCAGGTGATATACAGATTGGATTCTCCGGTGGTTTTACGCCGAAGTTAGGGCAGGGAGCCATCTGGCCGGAGCTCTGCAAGACATAAACTTCCGAAGGGAAGCCCTCGTTCACCCAGATCCAGGCCAACTCGAAGCCCGGCTCAGCCTACTTGAGCGAATCAGCCACTGCTTGAGTATGAGGGACTTGGCAGAAGAGTTCCTCGGACTGCAGATTCCTCCTCTGATGGCCAACTAGCCTATCACCTTCGAGGAAGACCCAGGGGCGGCCTCTGAAAGATTTCTTCGAACTCAAGCCCTGCAAGTAGCTTCGAAAACAACATGTTTCATATATCTTTATTTGAATAAATAACTAATATTAACTTATCTTTCAGCTTCTCTAGCTCCGATGACTTCGGAGCAAATTGTGCGAGCTTCGGAGAAGATCCTGGGGATTCCGACTCCGGCAGAGAAGGAATGGAGAAAGAAGTTAGTGGGTATTTGGGAACGATTTAACCGAGTATGGGGGGTGCTCGGAGTTGCGCCCCCCTCTCTTAGATTAGGTGCCTTCGGAGAAAGGGCCTAAGAAAAGGAAAGCGGAAGCTGGAACTTCAGCCCCTGCCAAGACTCCATCAAAGAAGGTAGCTCGAAAACCACGAACTGCAGCGCCTTCAAGTCCGATAGCCTCGGTCTTTGATTCCTCAGAAGATGAAGGAAGAATCCTCGTCGACCTGATTGAAAGGGATGAAAACCAGGTAGATGCAAGCATTGGCAATGCTACAAATGTGCCGGAGGTTCCGTGTAACTCTAGGCAGGTTGGTACCTCGACTGCTCAAGAAAACTTGCCGGGTGATGGAGCTCCCCTGTCTGAAAGCGGAGCCGAAGTAGCTGTAGAGTCAGCTCCGATTCTGGACAAAGTAATGAGAGCAGTTTCTGAAGAGGCTCCAACAATCGAAGCTTCAGTCTTGAATTTTGATTCTGACGAAGACTTTGGGGTAGCTTCTGACCCTCCAAGCAGCCCCATGCTCACTCGTCGACAAGACTTCGGAGGTAAACTTCGCATAATTCTTTTGTTCTTTTTCCCTGCAAAATTACACAACGTATAATACCTTTGCCTCAACAGGGTCCGCTCGTGTTGAAGAGGTTCGTCCCAAAGACACGGTTCCCGGGACTTCAGCAACTCCAGAGCCAGTTCTAGAAGTCACCCAAATGGGACATGGAAAAGGTAAAGGCAAAATGGTCTCAGCGGAGCGGAGGGCCAGACAAGGCTTGGAAGCTGCGAATAAAAAACTCGAAGCAGAACAAATTGTGCTTCGGGCAGATATAGAAAGGATGTGGGCAGAGCATGCTATGGCGGGGGCTGAGCTTGTCAAGCTCCAGGAGGAAAAGACCAAAGCTGCGGAGGAGGCTAGCAACCTGCTTAGGCAGAAACGTTCTCTGGCTACGGAGGCAGCTAGGCTCTCCGCTATGGTGGATGAGTTAGCTGCATCGAAGGACGCTTTACTCGAAGATAAGCTGAAATCGGAGAAGGTAGCTGTGGAAGTCATGAACCAACTCCTAGGTGTTCTAGAGTACTTCTGTACTACTGGGACACTTCCTTCGAATGACAACGTCTCCCTGCTACGGTGGCTGAAAATGATCCAAGGAGCTGCGAAGACGATGAAGACAGCAGGCATTCGGTATGGAGAAATTTCCGGACAAGTGGCTGCTCTCGGAGTACTTCGTTACTACGAAGATCTGGGAATATCGATAACACCGGATTCAAGGGTAGCTCCCATTACCATCGACGAAAGCCAGCTTCTCAATCCTTTTGCAGACGTGGCCGTTGCTTGGCAAGCCTTTCAAGCTTCGTGGAGAGCCGAAGGTCGCACTGCAATCAAGGCTTGGATTGATGAAGGGCAACGCCAGAAGCAAGCTCGGTCGCAAGCCTCGAGCAGCCGGCCTCCGCCAAACCCGCAGGTCTAGATTTGTTTTAGGATCCTGACTATGTAAAGAATCATGTTTTTCATACATTATGAATGAAAATTTACTTATCGTGTTTTTAGGCTTCTCAACCTCGTATGGATGATGTCGAAGTGTTAAATGTTACCGAAGAACTTCGCCTACTATGGGCTACCTTCGATCTTTTAAAACTTCACAAGCGACCTCGATTCTTAATTCCTCGAGATAGCTCCGGTGCTATTGCGCCCGAAATATGTAAAGACATACTATCTTACATTAAGGAGGAGGAAAAAGAAGTTAGCTTGGAAACTTCATCTTCCGAAGACATTGTATGGTCTGAGGATGAAGGTATTGCTGAAGATCAAGGGAAAAAACCTGAAGAGCTTCAAAGCTTGGAAAGAAGCCCCGAACGACTTCGCACTTGGGCTGAACTTCAACAAGAACAAAAAGATTTTAGAGCTTCGAAGGGAGGTAGAAGAGTTAAACGCAGGGTTGTTAGAACTCCCGGCTCTGGAACTATTCGTTCCAACCTTAGCAGTAGCTCTAGAGATCGAAGAGGTCTTCGATTCCTTCTTGGCATAGACACCGATTTTTCGTGATGTAATTGTAATTTGTTCGAATGATAAATATCGATTTTTGAAATTGTCTCCCTACTTCCCAGCCCCTCTTTGGGCGTAAGCAACTCCGCGTTATACTCGAAGATGGTTAAGCGCAAAGAAAAACTTAGGAGTACAATTTTGGGGTTCGGAGTCCCTCAACAACTTAAAGATTAATTAAAATCTTACACAACGTTTTCGACTAATTGGAGTCTGAAAACTGGTAACTTAGTACCTTTTGTGTGAAGGAAATCACTTCGGACAAGGTTCCTGGACATTTAAATGTCCCTAAAGATTGGTCACTTTGGACTCTTGTCACAGATGTTCGAAGCTTATTAGCTCAAACTCTGTTTTGTTTTGGCCTCCTTCGGCTCTTTTTACGAATGCTATCAAACCGGTGGTTTGGAATTCGCAGTGGTCTCCTTGGACTCTTTTTACGGATGCTTTCAACCCGGTGGCTTGGAATCCGTTTTTCAGTGACTTTCCCACTTCGTCGGAAGCTTCGAACCAGTGGTCCGAATTCTGGAAAAATGATTCAAATTAATGACACTTCCCTCCCAGCCAACTTCGTCCTTCCAGTGCGTCCACTAGAAGTAAGAAATGTTTGAGAGGTAGGCATTATCTGATCCATGAACTTTATTAATTCATAAGGTGTTACAAATGATTACAAGGAGCCCTTATGCAAAATATCGCTTTAAGTTCTCCGCATGCCATGTATGCGTTAGCTCTTCACCTTCTAAAGTAGCTAACTTAAAAGAACCAGGACGCCTTGAACGGACAATTATGTATGGACCTTCCCACTTGTTTCCTAATTTTCCTAGTGCTAAAATACTTCGCAAAACAAGATGACCTGGCTTAAGCTCATTAATCTTGACTTTCGGGTCGAACCAAGTCTTCATCTACTGCTGATACTTTGTCAAATTGGCGACAGCTCGAAGTCTTCTCTCTTCTGTTAAATCCAGCGAAGTTTGTCTTTCTGCTTCTATTTCTGGTTCAGGTGCTGCAAAGTGACCCTCCTCTGAGCTCTGTTGGTGTCATAGCTTCATCTCCAAATAATAGTGTGAAGGGAGTAAAACCCGTGGACCTTGTTTGAGTGGTCCGAATGGACCATAAAATCTTCGGAAGTTCTTCGGTCCATAATCCTTTTGCCAATCCTACTATTCTTCGATTTAGCCCTGACAAAATATTACCATTGGCTCTTTCCACAGCTCCGTTAGACTGAGGATGTCGCACTACAGCAAAGCATAACTGAATGCCTAGATCTTCACAAAATTTCTTGAAAGGTTCTGCATCAAATTGTGTTCCATTGTCAACTGTGAGATGTCTAGGCACTCCGAACAGGCAAATAATATTTTTCCAGAAAAAATTCTGTACATTGTTCGAAGTGATAGCTGTTAGGGCCGCTGCTTCGACCCACTTAGAAAAACACTCAATTGCTACCACTACGAATTTTAAATTTCCTTTTGCTACTGGGAAGGGACCAATCAGATCCATACCCCATCTGGCCGTGGGCCATACTGGAGCAATAACTTGAAGAGCTGTTGGTGGGCGATGACTTCTTCGTCCCATCCACTGACATCCTTGGCAGGTGCGGACTAAGCTCTCCGCATCCGCTACTATTGTAGGTCAATACAGCCCCTGGCGAAGTGTTTTTCCTGCCAAAGCTCGAGGGGCCAGATGGCTACCGCAAAATCCTTCATGGATTTCTTGAAGAATTTCTTGACCTTCGGCTTGAGATATACATCGGAGCATAGGGGAACATACTCCGGCCTTGTATAACATATCATTGATTATGTGATAATTCCGAATTCTAAGTTTTAACCTTGAAAGCTGTGGCCCTTCAGGCAAACTTGTTTCTCCTTGCATCAATTCCGTAATTGAACTTCTCCAATCTGCACTTGGAAAGCAAAGGACTTCCGCGGAACTGATTTGCGGCACCGAAGGTGTACTGAGTTCTTCATAAAAAGCCTCTTCTGGTATGTCCATAGCTTCGGCTGTAGCTTTTGCTAAGATATCAGCTTGCACATTTTCTGCTCTGGGTATACTCCGAATGGAAATCCCTTTAAATGCTGCTTCAATCTTACGGATTTCTTCCAAGTATTTTGCAAGCTGTGAATGCCGAACTTGAAAGCTCTTGTCCACGTGTCCTGCTACAATCTAAGAATGTCTTGATAACAACTCTTGTAGCCCCTAGAGCACGTGCCTTTCGAAGTCACAGTAAAATCCCTTCATACTCCGCTGTATTATTGGTAGATTTGAAATTGAGTCTTGCGGAGTACATTGCCTTTTGCCCTGAAGGCGAAATTATCACTGCTCCAATACCTGCTCCAGATGCCTGGAAAGCTCCATCAGAATAAATAGTCCAAATTCCTTCACTTGGCTTCTCCGGAGCCCACGCTGCAGGGGGAGTCCACTCTGCCACGAAGTCCGCCAACACTTGTGATTTAATTGCTGTCCTTGCCAGAAAGGATATGCCGAAGGGTGCCAATTCAATGGCCCACTTCCCAATTCTTCCAGTGGAATCCTTACTTCGGAGCATATCTCCCAAAGGATACAAAGTTGGTACAATTACATTATGCGCCAAGAAATAATGCCTTAACTTCCTCGAAGCCATTATCAGAGCATAACTGAACTTCTCAAGCTCGAAATATCTTGTTTTTGCTCCGGACAATGCTTCAGACACAAAATAGACTGGATTCTGTACCAACTTCCCGTTGAAATCCACCTCTCTGACAAGGACTGCGCTGACAACAGAGCCAGTAGCTGCAAGGTAGAGTAGTAGGGTTTCGTCCGCAATAGGCACCGTGAGTGTAGCAAGATTACTGAGATAATTTTTAATATCCTCGAAGCTTTTTTGACACTCCGGTGTCCATGCAAAATCTTTGGACCCTTTCAACGCTTTAAAAATAGGCAAACTTCTCTCCGCAGACCTTGCCAAAAATCTGCTAAGTGCTGCAAGATGACCAGTCAGCTTTTGCACTTGCTTTAAATTCTCCGGAGGAGCCATCCTTTGCAGCGCAGTTATCTGAGTAGGGCTAGCTTTGATTCCTCTACTCGAAACTAAATACCCTAACAATTTCCAGCCTAAGCCCCGAAGATACACTTTTCAGGGTTAAGACGGATTTCGCATGCACGAAGGCTATCAAATGTTTCTGCTAAGTCTAGGCTATGTTGGTGCTTTAAAGCACTCTTTATTACAATATCGTCCATGTAGGCCTCTACATTGCGACCTAGCTGATGACCTAGAGCCTTAGCAATTAACCTCGAGAAAGTAGCCCCGGCATTTCTTAAGTCAAAGGGCATTCTTACATAACAAAAGACTCCCGAAGGAGTTATAAAGCTTGTCTTCATTTCATCTTCGTGCTTTAGCCAAATTTGATGATAGCCGGAATACATGTCGAGGAAGCTTAATAACTCCGAACCAGCAGTAGAGTCAACCAATTGATCAATTCGGGGCATGGGGTAGGGGTCACGGGGGCATGCTTTATTCAAAGATTTAAAATCAATACACATGCGCCACTTCCCGGAAGATTTCTTCCTAACGAAGACTAGGTTGGCTAATCACTCCGTATGAGCCACTTCTCTGATAATCCCAGCCTTCAACAGCTTTTCCACTTCGTCTTTGGCAAGGATAGCCCTCTCCGTAGACAGTTTTCGGAGCCCTTGCCTAATAGGCCAAGCCTTCGGGTTCACAAGTAAACTGTGTTCGATAATATCCCGACTGACTCCAGTGATGTCTTCCTCAGACCAAGCAAAGACATCTAGATTCTCCCCAACTACTTTCTCTAACGAAGTAGCAACTTCTGGAGGCAAGTATTTGCCAAACTGAAAAGAATATTCCTTGCCATCCTTGACAATGACCTTCGTTGCAATCTCTCCTTCGGTGGGAAGGACTTCTTCGAGGATTCGCTCGGAGCAGAAAAACCTCCGGGTTATCTTGCACACTGTTCATCTGTCTCAGGTCAAGAGGAGGGCCATGACCATACTCTGCTCTTCGTGCAGTGGCCTGATCTCCTAAAACAGTGAGCACTCCTGCCTGTGTGGGCATCTTCATACACAGATAATTATGATGCGCCACAGCTCCGAATTGATTCAACATGCCCCTTTCGAAGATAACATTGTATCCATATGGGGCATTCACAACATCAAAAATTACTTCCTCCGTCCTGGCCAGTAGACCCTCTCCGAAAGTAACTTCCAGGCTAATCTGGCTAAGGGCATCGAGAGGTGGTCCTGCGAAGCCTTGCAATGGACGGGCTGCTGGGAGAAGATGCTTCCTAGAGATGCACAGTTGATCAAAAGCTTGGACAAAGATAATATCTACCGAACTTCCTCCGTCGATTAGCACTCTCCGGACCTCAGTCCCTGCTATGTCGGCAGTGATGACAAGTGGGTCTGCATGTGGAAATTTTATGCCAGCTGCATCATCTGCGGAAAAAGATATCAGCACATGGGACCATTCAGGCATAGCAACTGCAGATGAAGAGGTTCCAATATGGCCCACTTCTCTAACATACTCTCTTCTTTGCCTCTTTGACATACTTCCGAGGGTGCCTCCTCCGGAGATGGAGAGGACTACTCTTTTTTTTCGATCTTGACCATCTTCCTGCTTCGAAGGTGGCATAACATTGACCACCGGAGGCCGTCTCGCAGGGTCGAAGTTTTCTATCCGCGCTACAGCCTGAACAGGCTCCGGACGCACTTCGGTCGGAACTCGGTCAGTAGTGCCTCGACCCGAAGTTCTTTCCAGATACTCGCCTCTTAAAGAAAGTATAGATTTGCATGCATCAGTCGCGTGACTCCGGTTTTCACCATGGACACAGCAGAAAAAGGCCTGGGCTTTGCCAGCCGGCTTCCTTGGCGACCTCCAGCTGCTAGTCTTGCTTCCTGAGGGCTGTGAAGTTCTTTGAGCAAATTTCTGCGGGGTGCAATGTTTAAGACTTCTGAACGAGGATGCTTTTGCCCCCGACGCCTGTCGTGTTGAGCCTCAAAGCTAGGCCCCTATGACTGTGTTGAAGTCTTTACTTCCAACTTAACTTCTTGTATGATTGATGGGGTTGCAGCAGTTCTCCGAAGACACCCCTCTTCTGACCTTGCATACTCTTCGAAGTAAGACATCAACTGAGAAACCGAAGATATCTGCTTCCGGTGAAGTTTATCAAGGAGACCTGCATTGGTAACTCCCTCTCGAGCTGCGTCAACTACTGAAGATGTAGTTATCCCTTGAATTTGCGACTTCATATGGGCGAAGCGCTTAAAATATTGTCTTAAATTCTCTCCAGGGAGCTGCTTCACCTGGAAAAGACTTCTTGTTGACATTGGGGGTACGAATGTACCCTGAAAATTGCTTATAAACTTCTTCCTTAGCTGCTCCCAGGTTCTGATTGAACCTGGCTTTAAAGACCAGAACCACCGCAGCGCCACTCCTTCGAGAGCTAGAGGAAAGCATTTGGCCATAGTGTCTCGCACCCCTCCGCTGGCCTCAATTGCTAGTGCATAAGAACGGGAGAACTCCCTAGGGTCTTCATCTCCAGCATACTTGCAAAGCTTCAAAGTTTTGAACTTCGGATCAAAGCGTACTTTCTATAGCTCTGGATGCGGCGGAGATTCAGTGTCGAAGGATGCGTTCTCCAGAGCTTCGGGATAGTGAACTTCGTCGTCTTCGGGCACTTCAGGAATGACTGGGGTGGCCTGAGGGCGAAGCCTATTTGCGGCTTCTTGCCCCTACCTTGCTACCTCAGCTTGAAGACTGGCCATTTGAATGGCCATATCTCCAAGACCATCTTCATCTCCTCCGAAAGGGCCTTACGGGTCTTGAGACCTGTATGCATCAGTCCGAAGTGGAACTTGAGGCTACAGAGGAACTCCGGGTGGTCGAAGTATGGATGGATTCAGAGAGGGAACTCCGTATGCTCGGGGAAGAGGAGCTCCTTCTGGAGTCTGAGGTGGAGGAAAAGTCGAGGGTCCTCCAGCCTCAACTATATCTAAAGACCTTGCTCTGGAGGTCCGAGGGGACCTCCGAATAGGACTACCACCTGAACTCTGCTTGGGAGGCATGGTTTGGAAACTTGGTAGAGAACGAAGTTTTTTGAACTAAGTTCCCCACGGACGGCGCCAACTGTTGGCGTAAAAGATTACGCTAACAGGTTTCAGAAGGTTAGAAACTAACGAACAAAGTGTTTGTTAATAAACTATTTTAAGCCTCCGAATAGGATAATAGCTCGGAACAGTTCGAAGATGTGTATTGAATAACTCAGTATTCGATCCTTATTACAGGGCAAAACGGGGGGTATTTATAGGCCCAAACATTAAGGAAAAGACCCTTTTACCCCTATATTACAACCGACATAGTGGAAACTATTCGGTACCCTTGATAGGGCTAAAACGGTAAAAGACTAATCTATTGAGATAAAAGATAAATCTTCCATCCTAGCTGGCAAGAGGCTCTCCGAAGAGTCCATGTTCGGAGATATACTCCGAACTAGAGGCCACCTTCATTCTTCGAACTCGCTCCAATATGCCCCCGGAGTTAGACATTGGAAGCCTTTGATTAAATCACCTGCCTTTATCTTGTTGCAGCAATGGCTCTGAGGATGAAGTATTTTCCCCCAACATTATGGTTAACCAAAAGTAAAAGCTCAAAACGAGTGCAATCTCAGAATTATCAACAAGGATATCCAAAGAATAAGGACAAACAGGACAAAAACTCCCCCTGAAACAAATCCCCGAGAAAGCCAAAACTCCCCCTAAACTCTTCGAAAAGAACGAGTAACCCAAAATGTCTCCCCCTTGTTGACAATTGGACTCATCAAGCGAGACTAAATGCACTCTAAAGAGACACAGATTCACCTTGAAATGCAACTCCCCCTCAAAATATGCAATGAATGCAACTGGGGTGCAGGTGGAGTGAAGAAAGCATGCTTCTCAGATATGATTGACTGCAATTACAACATCTAGCAGGTATAGCAAAAGGCATACTGTCTGAGAAACATGACATGATCAGTGCAATAGACGATATCTAAAGAAGGTCATTGGCACGCATTTTTCAATATTTGCAAACAAAAGTATCAACACATTTTCTAGTTGACAAGCAAGGTAAAGCATGAGATGCAAAAGCTAACTTATATCTACCAAGATAAGCATTGTCCAAAACAAAGTGCTTCAGCAAACTTGTTATCTTTTTAATTTTAAGGCTTTTTCTTTTTCCTTTTTCATTTTTACCAGGGGTTATTTGCATGTCAAACCTTATGCTAACCGACCAAGTCAAGCCTAGGCCAGAACTGGACCATCAGGAGCTTAAGACATTGGTCTTGGTATACACTACACTGTCCTAGTTCATACCAAAGTGCTATGGTACGCAGTCTAGAACAATGCAATGCGACAAAGCAAACCCACCTGGATCATTTCAAATTATGCATAAAAATGCATGAATTTTTCATTGATTTTTGATTTTTATCATTTTTATAGCACATTTCCATGTTTAAAACATAAAGATGTCCAAGTTGCATATCTGCATCTAAGTAAGGATCTAGCTATAAGGAATGCAACAGATAGCAAAAAACATTCAACCTACACATGCTAGTTACCAGAAGCAATGTTGATCATTTTTCAATTTTAAAGCATAAAAGCCATGCATATGACAGATATCAGACATATCATGTGAACTGAAGCAAAGCATGATCATCGACAAGTAATCAAAAGCATGTACTAGCTAGAATAAGTAAAGCAGATCAATCATACAACTAAAGCAAGCTCAAAGTGTGATATGTGAATATGCATGATATGAACACACACTAAAAGACTCAAGAAAAGAGTAAATAAGAAAGAAAACTGACTCAAAATATCCTAAAAAGGATACACAACACTCAAATCCCCTCGTAAACGCTCCAAAGTAGACTGATCTAGGGGTTTGGTGAAAATGTCAGCCAACTGATTATGGGTATCAACATGAACAAGGTCAATGACACCTTTCTCATATTGATCCCTCAGAAAGTGAAAGCCATCAATGTGTTTTGTTTTTGAATGGAGACAAAGGTTTTTCCCTACACTAATCGCACTAGTGCTGTCACAAAACAGAGGAACTCTGGTAGGAAAGAACAACCCAAAATCTCGCAAAGTGCAAATCATCCAAACCAAATGTGAGCTGCAGCTAGCAGCAACTACATACTCAGCCTCAATGGTCTAAAGTGCAACTCCAGACTGCTTTCGAGAAGACCAAGAGACAAGAGAAGAACCAAGAAACTGGCAAGTACCGGAAGTCGACTTGTGATCCAACCAGCACCCACCAAAGTTAGCATCCGAAAAGCCAGATAAATCAAGAGACGATGATGCTGAATAATAAAGACCAAGATCGGGTGCATAGGTAAGGTACCTGAAAATGCGCTTGACAGACTGCTGATGAGACGCGTGTGGTGAAGACTAGTAGCGCGCACACAGTCCAATGGTGAACTGTATGTCTGGCCTCATCGCCGTCAAGTATAACAGCGAACCGATCATCCCTTGAAACTCTCTCTCATTGACCTTGACGCCGCTCTCATCCTTGTCCAGGCCCCCAGATGTACCCATTGGGGTCATCTAAGGCTTCAGCTCTCCACCAAAGTCAAATTTCTTCAACATGTCCCTTGTGTACTTACTCTGGTGGATGAAGATGACGTCCTTGGTCTGCTTGATCTGGAGCCCTAATAAATACTTGAGCTCACCCATGAGGCTTATCTCAAACTCGCTGTTCATCTGCTCAGAAAACTTGGACACAAGCACATCAGTAGTACCACCAAAGATGATATCGTCCACATATATCTGAGCAACCAAGAAATCTGATGCATCTCTGAGCAAGAAAAGAGTTTTATTCACAGAACCCATCAGAAAGCCCTTCCCCAACAAAAACTGCTTTAATCGGTCATACCAAGCCCTGGGAGCTTGCTTCAGACCGTATAAAGCTTTTTGCAGCTTAAAAACATGTCGAGGAAACTTTGGGATCTTAAAACCGGGGGCTGCCTAACATAGACCTCCTCCTCTATGTACCCGTTCAGAAAAACCCTGGGCAACTAGTCGAGCTTTGTTGCGCATCACAACCCCATCTTCACCTTGCTTGTTTTTAAACACCCACTTGGTGCCTATGGGTTTGCATCCGGGTGGCACCTCAGCCAGTGTCCAAACCCGATTGTGGACAAAATTCTCAAGCTCTTCTTGCATGGCATTAATCCAATTCAAATCAGAAAGAGCATGAGAAACATCTAGAGCTCAGAGGAGGATCCAGCAATAAAACACCGAGAAGGGCCAAAAGAACTAGAGAAGTCAATCCGAAAAACCTTACCGAAGGGTAAGATCTGGCATATCAAAAACCCTCTAGAATCAACCACACAAGACATGCCCTTCTTAAAACAAACCTGCAAACCATCCTCAAGAAGTTGCGAAACAGAAATCAAATTGAAGTTCAAATTTCCAACCAAAGCAACATTCGTCAAAGAGAAATGGTCTGAGATGCGAATTGAGCCAATACCGTTTTCCTTCCCTTGACCACTGTTCCCGAAGGTGATGTATTCCTTGGGTCTCGGGGGAGAGAGACTGGAGAACCATCTTCGATGTCCCGTCATGTGGCGAGAGCATCCTGAGTCCATGATCCATACGTCCTCCAGTTCCCGATCCTGCGCAATTAGTGGTCGTAAGGGGGAGCAAATGGTCCGGCACCAGATTTAGCAAAAGAACTAAACCAGTGTCGAGCCATCTGCTCAAAAGACAGAAAGCAGAAAACATCATAAGAGTCTAGACCAAAGGGCAGCTCAAAGCGCGGTCCTCGGTTCTGCCTAAAGTCTCGACCACGACGTCCAAAATTGTATACAGAACGGTCTGGACCTCTGCCGGAGCGAACACCACCCTCCGGAGCACGGGCATGAATGTCGTCTCCTCTACCACCACCTACAAGACACGACCTGGCCTCTAGACTCTCCCTGCGTCGAGGAACTCTCAGTGTACCACCCTGCTGGTAGAACTGCTCCAGCCCGCCACGAGCTCTCTCTACTCTCTCAACCCACTTCCTCCTAAAGAAAAACTCCTCAAGATGCCCGTCTCTCTGATAGTACTCACAATGGTAAGTGGGGTTCTTGGGATGTGGTTGAGGCTTGGGATTATTGGGCTTGGTGGTGTTGGGTCTAGACTCCTTGGTGTGAGAGGGTCCAGGTAGATAGTCTAGAGAAGTGTGAAGATGTTTGGGCTTTGGAACCCAGATGGGCTTCTTGGGTGGAGCTTTAGGCTGCTCTTGAAACACTCCATCCTTGGGCTGACTAGCCTAGAAAGGCTCAGTGGAGTGAGTCTTGGGATATCTCTGTTCAGGAGTCATCTTACTCCACTCCACTGCTCGGCTAATGGCACTCTCAAAGTCAGCCTTGGTATAGGTGTAGCCTACCCCAAACCCATCCTGCTTCTTAAACTGCTAGATCATCATGCCGAGCTGTGGCTCTCTGGCACTCACCCAACTCAGGATCTAATGGAGGTAAAAGTTCTCATTCTGAACATCAGCTAGCTCCTCTCTCAAAGAAGCTAGAACCTCCACTTGAGACAAGTAGGTCTCACATTCTATATCAACTTGGACAGACTTCTCGGCTCTCAGCTTGATCAACTCCAATCTAAGAGACAAGCAGTTCTCACAGAGAGTGGGTGGAACTGACAGTGTCTCAAGCTCTAGCCTAGTCTGCTCCATCTTAGCTCTGACTCTCTCCAACTCGCCCAACTGCTCATCACCCTTGGATTTTAGCTCAGCTAAACTAGCTAGATGGGATGGGCAATCAACACAGGGCACAACGATAGTGGCATGAGCATCTTTCAGCTCCAGCTGAGCGCTCTCAAGATCAGTGGCCAAAGCATCCCTCTCATCTACCCTCTTTGTGTACCTGGACTTCAGAGTCATCAGATCACACAGTAACACCTCACAATTTGGGCACTCACTGCTACCAGCCAAGCAAGGGGAACAAGATAGACTCTCAATTCTGCCGTTGACCACAACAAGCTCACTCTCAAGTTCATCTATCCTCTTCTTAGCCCCTCTAAGCAGTTTCCCCTGATATCTCAACTCCTGACAATTCTCTTCAAGTAAATCAACGATTTCACGTTCTTGGCTACAGTAGTCAGCTATTACTTCTGAAGCTACTATATTAATCCTCAAGTTAGGAGATTGTGTTGTTCTCCCTCTCTTGTGTTGTTGAGGCCTCAACATATTTTGTGTTGTTTTTCAAATATGTTCATGGCTGCCATGGAACCGTGAGCACATCCATTCCCTGTCAGCAACATGAGAAAGAAGAAGTTGTTGACAGGAATGGATGTGCCCCACGGCTTGATGACATACATGAGATAACTCAATTACTATTTGCAGTGGCGGACATGCTGATGTCATCCTGCCCGGCACTGCTATTTTCTCTTAGTAGTGGCGGGCGATGACATCACCAGCCCGCCACTACTAATCTGCCCGCCGCTGGTGCTCGACTGCCACTACTAAAAGGAATAGCAGTGACGGGCTGGTGACGTCAGCATGCCCGCCACTGATTACACCCGACCGCCACTACTATGAGAAGGTGGGGGTTATCTAATATACGTTGCGTTACATTTCGAGAAACACTTTGTAGCGCAGTGGTGCGGGGGTTGCTTTGGTGCCATGCGGTTCGAGGTTCGAACCTTGCTGCCGGCAGGCGGTTTGAGGTTTGAACCTTGCTGCTAGCATCCAAACATTTTTTTTCATTTCTGTTCTAACTTTCATGACTTTTTATTGATGTTTAAATTCTAGTTTGAACTTGATTTTTTTTAACAATAAAAATGAATCATAACTTATCAAATTTAAAAAATTGGTATTTTTCTGCCTCACTTTACTTTTTTTATTTCATTAAGAAACCAGAGATTCTCCGGGGATGCATTAGGGTTTAGAGATGAAATGACTGAGGTTTGTAAGCAAAATCTATAGTTTATTCTTCCTTTGAAATTGAAACTTTTTGTACAATAAACATACAACACCAATATTCTAATTGCAAAAATTGGTATTTTTCTTCCTCAGTTTAATGTTTTTATTTCATTAAGTGTGTTTTTATGATCAAAGTCAAAATAAGTTCAATTTGAACTACAAGACATGAAATAATTCACCAAAATTTATAGAAAAACCATATTCATTTTTTTGACCCTATAATTAATTATTATCCAATAAATTTAAAACCATCATAAAAAATGTAGGTTTCCACAACACTCGATCGACAACTTGTATTTTTATAGTTTTTTAATCCTCAAAAAATAAAATAAAGTCTAAAAAAGATGAGACATGTCATGTTGTTATGATATAATCGATCCATAGATGTTGTCATAAAAAATAAAATTGTTTCGAGAAAATAATCATGTAGGGTGTTAAGAAACCTAAGATTCTCCGGGTATGAATTAGGGTTTAGAGATAAAACGACTTAGGTTTGAAAGCAAAACCTATAGTTGATTCTTCCTTTGAACTTGAAACTTTTTGTACAATAAAAATACAACACCAATATTCTAATTGCAAAAATTGGTATTTTTCATTAACAGAAATTAGTATTTAAATGCAAAAAAGTCCACGTAGAGGTAGGGATTATCTAGCATACACTACACACATTGCCGAGAAAGACTTTGTAACGCAGTGGTGCGGGGGGTGCTTTGGTGCCATGCGGTTCGAGTTTTGAACCTTGCTACCGGTAGGCGGTTTGAGGTTCGAACCTTGATGCTGGCGCCAAAACAATATTTTTTTATGTTTTGTACTTTTTTATATTTTCAGCACTTTTTTATTGATGTTTAAATCCTCGTTTGAACTTGAATTTTTTTTAACAATAAAAATACATCATAAGTTATCAAATTTAAAAAGTTGGTATTTTTCTGCCTCAGTGTACGTCACTCGACTTAGTGGTGGCGGGCCGATGACGTTAGCATGCCCGCCACTGATGACACCTTCCCGCCACTACTAATATGGGTAGTAGGGATTATCTAGTATATAATACACTTCCTACAATGTCGAGAAACACTTGGTAGCGCGGTGGTGTGGGGGTTGCTTTGGTGCCATGTGGTTTGAGGTTCGAATCTCGTTGCCGGCAGGCGGTTTGAGATTTGAACCTTGCTATTGGCCCCAAACATTTTTTTCATTTATGTTTAATTCTCAGCATGTTTTTTATTGATGTTTAAATCTTCATTTGAACTTGAATTTTTTTAACAATAAAAATACATCATAACTTATAATTTTTTTAAAAAATGGCATTTTCTGCCTTGGTTTACGTTAGACATGTATTAAAAAAATTGGTATTTTTCTTTCTCACTTTACTGTTTTTTAATTCACTAAGTGTGTTTTTATGATCAAAGTCAAAATAAGTTATATTTGAACTACAAGACATGTATCTTTATAGGTTTTTAATCCTCAAAAAATCAAATAAAGTCTAAAAAGACAAGACTTGTCATGTTGTTACGATATAATCGAAACTTTGTAGCACGGTGGTGCGGGGCTCGCTTGACACATCACGTTTATTTGAAAGCAAGTAAACAAACACAAGTCCAGGCTGGGGAAACTAGCTTACACATCAAAACGCACTACTGGTCAAACCCAGAAGAAAGATATGGTTTGGAGCTTCTTCTTCTTCCTTGGCACAAACCCAACCTATTTCTGGTTAAACAGATTAAAAGCCTCAATTTGCCAATCCTCAACCAACTCGGCATCATCAAGCAGTCTGAACTGCTCTCCATGTTCCTAAACAAGAAAATACACGCGGCGACGATAGTGAGAACAACTTAGCAATGATTTAATTGGCTGATAAAAATATAAAATTTGCATAAAAGGAGGATCTTGCCTCCTTCCTCCTCTTGCTACCGCATTGCTCTACATGCTTCCCTTTTCCACCGCTAGCCTCGGCATGTTTCCCTCTGCCACTGGTTGTCTCATCATTCTTCCGTCTGCCAACACTTACCCTATCTGGTTGCGGCGATCGTGAGTCATCCTCTGAGTCGGAGTCCATTATGAGAATCACTTTCTTCGCCAAACAACTGCAACCTATACCATATACCTTAAGTTTACCGCATTTGCAAACCTCACACGCGCCACTTGATGTAGAGTCGGAGGATCCACTGTTTGGTTCAATCTTAGGAGGAGCCATCGTGAACCGTTGAGGAGGGCGCTGTCGTCGAGGTTGGGGGTCGGGAATGGCTAGTGGGAAATTTGTGGGCAACATATATACTTTGGTTAATTAATCTCATGAATATATGGCAACATATATGCATCTGCAATTTTTTTGTCACATTGATATAACATTAAAAAACCCTAAGCTAGTAATATTATAGTACATTAAAAACATTATTGTTATAGTGGAATTTTTTTTTCTCAGAAATTTTTTATAGTACATTAAAAAACATTATTATTATAGTGCATTCTACTAGTAATATTATACTAAATTATATTACCATGCATAAATTAATATAACAATTAGAAATCATTTTAACCCTAACCTCGAATAAAATAAGACCAAAGATAGGTTAATAATCATTTACTAACTGGCGATGACGGGCGGCGTCGATGGGCTCCGAGGACGGCGGCGATGGGCGGAGGGAGGAGGCAACGTGCTCCGGGACGGCGGTGACGGTAGGAGGGGGCGACATGGGAGTTTAGGGTTTAGAAAATGAAACTAGATTTTCGGACGGTGGGAGTGGAAAGTATATATAGGTGTATTAGCAGTGGCGGGCATGCTGACGTCATCCTGCCAGTTACTGCTATTTTCTCTTAGTAGTGGTGGGCAATGATGTCACCAGCCCGCCACTACTAATAGAGGTAGGGATTATATATCTAGCATATAATACACTTCCTATAATGTCGAGAAACACTTAGTAGCGCAGTGGTCGGGGGGCTCACTTGGGGCCATGCAGTTCGAGGTTCGAACCTCGCTGCCGGCAGGCGGTTTGAGATTTGAACCTTGCTGTTGGGGGCCCCAAACAATAAAAATTTTAAAAACTTTTCTATTGATGTTTAATTAAATCATCATTTGATCTTGAACATGATTTAACAATAAATGACATAATTGATTTTACAAATACGCACGCTAAACATAAATGATATAGCCTTGCACTAATTTTCCATTGCCATTGGTGCGTAGATAAGGAATCACACTGCCAAATGACAGTTTTGCTTCAACCACATTGATCCTTGATATGTCAACGAAAAACGGCACCTCATCAAACTGATCGTATTCTTCTTCGTCTTTGACTCCATCAACTCCAACAATTCTTTGTTTTCCTAGAGCAACAATGTATTTTTTCTCATCTTTAGGATCAAGTATGTAAAATACTTGTGCCACGGATTGAGCAAGTATCCAAGGGTCATATTTATAAGCCACCTTATTAAGGTCAACTATCTTAAACCCGTAATCATCGACCTCCACACCTTCTGGATGTCTGACCCACAGGCACTTAAATACAGGGATTTCTATAGAGTTCGTGTAGTTAAGTTCCCATATTTCTTCGATGTATCCATAGTAAGAATTCTTTTGTCCAGTGCTATCTTCTGCATCTGCTCTGACACCACTATTTTGGCGCTGACTGTATTGATCCTTTGCTTTGGTATAGAATGTGAAACCATTGATGTCATACGCTTTCCATGTTTTAACCATGCTCAATGAACCGTAAGATAATTTATTTATCATCATCTCTTCGTCGGTTTCTCCAATCGAAAGGTTTAGATCCCTTAGCCATGATTTGAAATGAATTTTGTGTTCTTTCATAATCCATTGTTCATCGCGATCTTCATTCTTTTCACGAAGCTCTTGCAGGTGTTGTTCGACATATGGTCTCATAATCGCCAACTGATGCATTACACTGTAATGTGATTCTCGTATTGTTTGGTAGCTATTGTCTCGTATGATTTTCCTGCCTTTAGTTCCTTTACCAGTGAGTCTTCCATTGTGCCAAGACACGGGAACTCCTATTGGTCTTCCATCTCTTATGTAATCTGCGTAGCACTCAATGACTTCCTCAGTCGTGTAGCCCTCTATCATGGAACCCTCTGGATAAGCATGATTTCGTACGTAACCCTTGAAGACAACCATTAGATGCTCGTACGCATACATATTGTGCAGGTACGTTGGACTGAGAACAAAGATTTCGTCTACTATATGTATCATATAATGCTCCATAATATCTAAATATGATGGAGGAAAACACATCTCAAGCTGACACATAGTCTCCCTCATTTGTTTACGTAATTCATTTAACTCTTCAGTGTCAATCACCTTCTTTGATATGACGTTGAAGAAGTGACACATGCGTGTTATCACCATATTTAGAAATGAATTTTTGATTCCTCTTAATGCGATGGCGAGGAATAGCCCAAGCATAACATGACAATCATGAGTGTTGTAGCCGCTCATCCTCAAATCTGCTACAGAGACAATATTCTTTATATTCGTTGAGAATCATGTTAGAACCTTGATTCCATGTAGACACCTGCATATTGATCTTTTCTCATCAATTGTGAGGTTATAGCTAGCAGCCGGAAGGAAAAATTTTCCATTGGCCTTTTCCTGTGGGTGAAGCTCGGGTCTAATTCCGAGAGTTTGAAGGCACCTTAGTACTTTGAGTCCATCTTTTGACTTGCCCGGTATGTATAACAAAATACTAATGGTGCTTTCGAAGACATTCTTCTCAACGTGCATTGTATCGATAGCATGACTAATCTCCAACTCCTTCCAATAGGGCAAATATCTAAAGAAGATTGACTGCTTTTTAAATAGAGCGTCATTTGAAATTTTTTCAGATTTCTTCCTCTTCTTTCCGAAAAAAACTTTGATATTCTTCACCATTTCGAATAGAAATTTGCTGTCTTGATGTCATGGAGGCTGTCCAAGCTCAATTGTACCATCAAAATGGTTCCTATTTCTTTGATATTTGTGGTTTCTTGGTAAAAATCTGCGGTGTCGCATATATATCGTCTTAACGAATGATGGAAGATGCATAGATTCTGTCTGGTCCGCACACACTACACATGCTGTCTTTCCTTTAACAATTCTGTTAGGGACATGCGTCCTGGGTTGTCAGCTATGGTGCAAAAGATCATGGATCTTAGATTGAAGTGCTCTTTCTTGTGCTCATCCCACACACAGACACCATGTTCCCATAGACGTTTCATATCCTCCATCAAAGGTTCTAGAAAGATATCAATGTCATTGCCTAGGTTGTTTTGGACCAGAAATTAGAGTAGTGAGCATAAGGTATTTTCTTTTATGGCACAACCATGATGGAATGTTGAACAAGCATAGAAAGACTGGCCACGTACTATGTGGGTTCCTCGTCTCACCGAAGGGATTCATTCCATCCGTGCTAAGTCCCATCCTGATATTTCTAGGATCGTCCGAGAAATCTGGATGGGCTAGGTCAAATGATTTCCACTGCCTAGCATCTGCGGGGTGCCGAAGTTTTCCGTCCTTCTTTCGCCCAGCAAAATGCCATATTAATAGTTTAGCTTCTCTCGGATTAGAGAACATACGTTTTAAGCGATCAATCACCGGTAGGTACCACATTACTAATGCTAGAACTTTTCTCTTCGTCTTTTTTCCAGGTTGGTCTTCAATAACATTTTTATTCCTCTTCTGCAACCTCTTATTATTCTTCTTCTAGTGGTCATTGTAGTCCTCCACACAGTCATTTGGACGTTTGTATCGACTTGCGTTGCACTACGGACATCTCTCTAACAATCCATACTCTTTTCGATATAGGATACAGTGGTTCGGGCATGCATGAATCTTCTGAACGCCCAAACTCAATGGACAAATCATCTTTTTTGCTTGGTATGTATCAGATGGTAGACCATTGGGTTTCGGAAAAACCTTTTTTAGGAGTTGTAAAAGATCTGAAAAACTAGTGCCAGACCATCCATTGCCGGCCTTCAGTTTCATAAGCTCAAAAATTGTGTACAACATAGTATACTGCTTATCGCATCCGTGACGTTCCTCGTAAAGAAGGTTTTTTGATGCTTTGTCAAGTGCTTCAAAGTTATAGTATCCTTTGGTTGTAGATCTCAGCAACAGCACCTCAGGCGCAACATTTCGCATCAGTTCCTCCACATCAAAGGTGTCATCATCATCATGTTGATCAACATCATCATGTGTTATGTCGGATGTATGATCACAACCTCTTCTATGTTGATGAGCATCTTGCGGCACATCAGAATCTTCAGGAGGATTTTGGCCCATCTCACCGTGTTTCGTCCATATATAATAGTTCTTCATGAAACCATTTTTCAACAAGTGAAATCGTATGGTTTCACGATCTGAACACGGATACATCGCTTCGTTTTTACAAACTTTACAAGGACAATATATTGCCTCTTCACTCTGATGGGAAGCATATTGTGCGGCAGCTTTAGTAAATTCAGTTACTCTGTTAAAATATGCCACCACATCTCCGTCGTTGGACGAGTACATCCAGGACCCGTGCTCCATCTAAAACATATATTATTTGAAAAAATATTAATAAATTTTAGTAATATATTAAAAAACATCTTGCCATCGATAAAATTTCTTTTTATTTTCTGATTTATTATATTGAAAATATATTGATTTATTATCACTCATAACAACATTAATTAAAAATGCTTTAATTCAAACTATGTATTAAGCAGAAAAAATTATTAAATAAATTAACTATATTGGTTTCTCTCTCTCTCCAAACAACATAACTCTAGATCAATAATCATAAATCAAATTAAAAAAGACATTAAAATGACGTAAATCAATATACAAGTGATGAATAATTGTGAGGAGGGTCATATTTGTTCATTTGGGAGAAGGATACTATAGCGGCGGGCAAAAACGACTTGTAGTGGCGGGCATCCAATCCACCACCGCTATAACACCACTGCTATCCCTGGTTAGCAGTGGCGGGCAGAGTGCCCGCCACCACTATGTCAACAGCAGTAACGGGCGTGCTGACCTCATCTGCCCGCCAACACTGTTAGCAATAGCAATGGCGGGCAGATGATGTCAGAATTGCGGAATCTAATGTTGGTATTCAGCCGGATGAACTTGAGGATTAGTATAGTAGCCTTAGATGTAATAGCAGTAGTAAACTGATCACAGTGTCAAAGGTGGGAAATGTATGAAAACTCTTCTTGGCTACAGTAGTTAGCTATTACTTCCGAAGCCAGTTAGGAGATTGTGTTGTTCTCTCTCTCTAGTGTTGTTGAGGCCTCAACATATTTTGTGTTGTTTTTCAAAATGTTCATGGCTGCCATGGAACCATGTGCACATCCATTCCCTGTCAGCAACACGAGAAAGAAGAAGCTATTGATGGGAATGGACGTGTCACATGGCTTGATGACATACATGAGATAACTCATTAACAATTTGCATCATAGGCCTCTAAAAGGTATTGCAGAATCTAATGTTGGTCTTCAGCCGGATGAACTTGAGGATTAGTATAGTAGCCTTAGAAGTAATAGCAATAGTAAACTGATCACAGTGTCAAAGGTGGGAAATGTATGAAAACAATTCTTGGCTACAGTAGTCACTATTACTTCCGAAGCCACTATATTAATCCTCAAGTTAGGAGATTGTGTTGTTCTCTCTCTCTAGTGTTGTTGAGGCCTCAGCATATTTTGTGTTGTATTTCAAAATGTTCATGGGTGTCATGGAACCATGAGCACATCCATTCCCTATCAGCAACACGAGAATGAAGAAGCTGTTGATGGGAATGGATGTGTCCCATGGCTTGATGACATACATGAGATAACTCAATAACAATTTGCATCATAGGCCTCTAAAAGGAATTGCAGAATCTAATGTTGGTCTTCAGCCGGATGAACTTGAGGATTAGTATAGTAGCCTTAGAAGTAATAACAGTAGTAAACTGATCACAATGTCAAAGGTGGGAAATGTATGAAAAGTCTTCTTGGCTACAGTAGTTAGCTATTACTTCCGAAGCCACTATATTAATCCTCAAGTTAGGAGATTGTGTTGTTCTCTCTCTCTCTAGTGTTGTTGAGGCCTCAACATATTTTGTGTTGTTTTTCAAAATGTTCATGGCTGCCATGGAACCGTGTGCACATCCATTCCCTGCCAGCAACACGAGAAAGAAGAAGCTGTTGATGGGAATGGACGTGTCACACGGCTTGATGACATAAATGAGATAACTCATTAACAATTTGCATCATAGGCCTCTAAAAGGAATTGCGGAATCTAATGTTGGTCTTTAGCCGGATGAACTTGAGGATTAGTATGGTAGCCTTAGAAGTAATAGCAGTAGTAAACTGATCACAGTGTCAAAGGTGGGAAATGTATGAAAACTCTTCTTGGCTACAGTAGTCAGCTATTACTTCCGAAGCCACTATATTAACCCTCAAGTTAAGAGATTGTGTTGTTCTCTCTCTCTAGTTTTGTTGAGGCCTCAACATATTTTGTGTTGTTTTTCAAAATGTTCATGGCTGCCATGGAACCATGTGCACATCCATTCCCTGTCAGCAACACGAGAAAGAAGAAGCTATTGATGGGAATGGACGTGTCACATGGCTTGATGACATACATGAGATAACTCATTAACAATTTGCATCATAGGCCTCTAAAAGGTATTGCAGAATCTAATGTTGGTCTTCAGCCGGATGAACTTGAGGATTAGTATAGTAGCCTTAGAAGTAATAGCAATAGTAAACTGATCACAGTGTCAAAGGTGGGAAATGTATGAAAACAATTCTTGGCTACAGTAGTCACTATTACTTCCGAAGCCACTATATTAATCCTCAAGTTAGGAGATTGTGTTGTTCTCTCTCTCTAGTGTTGTTGAGGCCTCAGCATATTTTGTGTTGTATTTCAAAATGTTCATGGGTGTCATGGAACCATGAGCACATCCATTCCCTATCAGCAACACGAGAATGAAGAAGCTGTTGATGGGAATGGATGTGTCCCATGGCTTGATGACATACATGAGATAACTCAATAACAATTTGCATCATAGGCCTCTAAAAGGAATTGCAGAATCTAATGTTGGTCTTCAGCCGGATGAACTTGAGGATTAGTATAGTAGCCTTAGAAGTAATAACAGTAGTAAACTGATCACAATGTCAAAGGTGGGAAATGTATGAAAAGTCTTCTTGGCTACAGTAGTTAGCTATTACTTCCGAAGCCACTATATTAATCCTCAAGTTAGGAGATTGTGTTGTTCTCTCTCTCTCTAGTGTTGTTGAGGCCTCAACATATTTTGTGTTGTTTTTCAAAATGTTCATGGCTGCCATGGAACCGTGTGCACATCCATTCCCTGCCAGCAACACGAGAAAGAAGAAGCTGTTGATGGGAATGGACGTGTCACACGGCTTGATGACATAAATGAGATAACTCATTAACAATTTGCATCATAGGCCTCTAAAAGGAATTGCGGAATCTAATGTTGGTCTTTAGCCGGATGAACTTGAGGATTAGTATGGTAGCCTTAGAAGTAATAGCAGTAGTAAACTGATCACAGTGTCAAAGGTGGGAAATGTATGAAAACTCTTCTTGGCTACAGTAGTCAGCTATTACTTCCGAAGCCACTATATTAACCCTCAAGTTAAGAGATTGTGTTGTTCTCTCTCTCTAGTTTTGTTGAGGCCTCAGCATATTTTGTGTTGTATTTCGAAATGTTCATGGCTGCCATGGAACCATGAGCACATCCATTCCCTATCAGTAACACGAGAAAGAAGAAGCTGTTGATGGGAATGGATGTGTCCCATGGCTTGATGACATACATGAGATAACTAAATAACAATTTGCATCATAGGCCTCTAAAAGGAATTGCAGAATCTAATGTTGGTCTTCAGCCAGATGAACTTGAGGATTAGTATAGTAGCCTCAGAAGTAATAGCAGTAGTAAACTGATCACAGTGTCAAAGGTGGGAAATGTATGAAAACTCTTCTTGGCTACAGTAGTCAGCTATTACTTCTGAAGCTACTATATTAATCCTCAAGTTAGGAGATTGTGTTGTTCTCCCTCTCTTGTGTTGTTGAGGCCTCAACATATTTTGTGTTGTTTTTCAAATATGTTCATGGCTGCCATGGAACCGTGAGCACATCCATTCCCTATCAGCAACATGAGAAAGAAGACGTTGTTGACAGGAATGGATGTGCTCCACGGCTTGATGACATACATGAGATAACTCAATTACTATTTGCATCATAGGCCTCTAAAAGTTGTTCTAAAAAAGTGGTAATGTGGTATTGAATATTTCTCATGGCATAACTTAGATATAGAAGATTTCACCCAAAATTAGACTAATATATATTGGGTGAATGGTACATTTCCATTAATCAATGCCAAAATAGGTGTAACAAAGTAGTATACAGTGGTTCTACAAATGATAACTATCCACAAATGTAAGACCATCTCCATTGTATATAAATTGATTAAATATACCTCCATTTGAATATCAATTCACATTTAGAAAGTACAATGGAGATGCTCTAAGGACAATAAACCCTAGAAACCTAACTTAGCTTGTGTTGGCCTACCTCTCTCAAGAATACACTCAAGAACATAAGAACACTCAAGAACTAGAGGGGGGTGATTAAGCGCCTCGACAAAATTCTTTTGAATTAGATGGCCTTTTCAAAACACCCAACGCTCCTCCAAACTTAATCACAGATTTAGCTCCAATGAGTCAAATTAAATACTATATCACAAACTTGCTATTTAATCTTTATGTTTGATCAAGAAATCGGAATTTAAACAAACTTAATCATCTAAACACCTTGCAATGAATTCAAGGGGAAATATCTGAATCAGGGCATTAATTTCAGAGAAAATTGGAAAAGGGAAAATTTTTAGCAACCTGAACGGGGACGGCGGCGTGTGGTCCGGGGACAGCGACGTGGGCTCCAGCGGAGTTTGGGGCGACGGCGGCGATGGGTTCCGAGGGTGGCGGCGTGGGCTCCGGGACGGGGATGGCGGCGTCCGTCGGGGACGGGGACGGCAGCGATGAGGGGTCCGGGTACACAAACGCGGGCTCTGGTGATGGGCTTCGAGGACGACTGCGATGACTCCGAGGTGGCGGCGAGCGGTCCGGGGACACCAACGGCTCTGAGATGGCGGCGACGGGCTTCGGGGATGACAACGACGGGCTCCAACGGTGGCGGCGTGGGCTCTGGGAGCGGCAGCAACTGGCGGGAGAAGATTAGGGCTTAGGGTTTTTAGACGGTGGAAGCGAAAAAATTATATAGGTGGATTAGCAGTGGCGGGCATGCTGATGTCATCCTGCCCACCACTGCTATTTTCTCTTAGTAGTGGCGGACGATGATATCACCAGCCCGCCACTACTAATCCGCCCGCCGCTGGTGCTCGACTGCCACTACTAAAAGGAATAGCAGTGACGGGCTGGTGACGTCAGCATGCCCACCACTGATTACACCCGACCGCCACTACTATGAGAAGGTGGGGGTTATCTAATATACGTTGCGTTACATTTCGAGAAACACTTTGTAGCGCAGTGGTGCGGGGGTTGCTTTGGTGCCATGCGGTTCGAGGTTCGAACCTTGCTGCCGGCAGGCGGTTTGAGGTTTGAACCTTGCTGCTAGCATCCAAACATTTTTTTTCATTTCTGTTCTAAATTTCATGACTTTTTATTGATGTTTAAATTCTAGTTTGAACTTGATTTTTTTTAACAATAAAAATGAATCATAACTTATCAAATTTAAAAAATTGGTATTTTTCTGCCTCACTTTACTTTTTTTATTTCATTAAGAAACCAGAGATTCTCCGGGGATGCATTAGGGTTTAGAGATGAAATGACTGAGGTTTGAAAGCAAAATCTATAGTTTATTCTTCCTTTGAAATTGAAACTTTTTGTACAATAAACATACAACACCAATATTCTAATTGCAAAAATTGGTATTTTTCTTCCTCAGTTTAATGTTTTTATTTCATTAAGTGTGTTTTTATGATCAAAGTCAAAATAAGTTCAATTTGAACTACAAGACATGAAATAATTCACCAAAATTTATAGAAAAACCATATTCATGTTTTTGACCCTATAATTAATTATTATCCAATAAATTTAAAACCATCATAAAAAATGTAGGTTTCCACAACACTCGATCGACAACTTGTATTTTTATAGTTTTTTAATCCTCAAAAAATAAAATAAAGTCTAAAAAAGATGAGACATGTCATGTTGTTATGATATAATCGATCCATAGATGTTGTCATAAAAAATAAAATTGTTTCGAGAAAATAATCATGTAGGGCGTTAAGAAACCTAAGATTCTCCGGGTATGAATTAGGGTTTAGAGATAAAACGACTTAGGTTTGAAAGCAAAACCTATAGTTTATTCTTCCTTTGAACTTGAAACTTTTTGTACAATAAAAATACAACACCAATATTCTAATTGCAAAAATTGGTATTTTTCATTAACAGAAATTAGTATTTAAATGCAAAAAAGTACACGTAGAGGTAGGGATTATCTAGCATACACTACACACATTGCCGAGAAAGACTTTGTAACGCAGTGGTGCGGGGGGTGCTTTGGTGCCATGCGGTTCGAGTTTTGAACCTTGCTGCCGGTAGGCGGTTTGAGGTTCGAACCTTGATGCTGGCGCCAAAACAATATTTTTTTATGTTTTGTACTTTTTTATATTTTCAGCACTTTTTTATTGATGTTTAAATCCTCGTTTGAACTTGAATTTTTTTTAACAATAAAAATACATCATAAGTTATCAAATTTAAAAAGTTGGTATTTTTCAGCCTCAGTGTACGTCACTCGACTTAGTGGTGGTGGGCCGATGATGTTAGCTTGCCCGCCACTGATGACACCTTCCCGCCACTACTAATATGGGTAGTAGGGATTATCTAGTATATAATACACTTCCTACAATGTCGAGAAACACTTGGTAGCGTGGTGGTGTGGGGGTTGCTTTGGTGCCATGTGGTTTGAGGTTCGAATCTCGTTGCCGGCAAGCGGTTTGAGATTTGAACCTTGCTATTGGCCCCAAACATTTTTTTCATTTATGTTTAATTCTCAGCATGTTTTTTATTGATGTTTAAATCTTCATTTGAACTTGAATTTTTTTAACAATAAAAATACATCATAACTTATAATTTTTTTAAAAAAATGGCATTTTCTGCCTTGGTTTACGTTAGACATGTATTAAAAAAATTGGTATTTTTCTTTCTCACTTTACTGTTTTTTAATTCACTAAGTGTGTTTTTATGATCAAAGTCAAAATAAGTTATATTTGAACTACAAGACATGTATCTTTATAGGTTTTTAATCCTCAAAAAATCAAATAAAGTCTAAAAAGACAAGACTTGTCATGTTGTTACGATATAATCGAAACTTTGTAGCACGGTGGTGCGGGGCTCGCTTGACACATCACGTTTATTTGAAAGCAAGTAAACAAACACAAGTCCAGGCTGGGGAAACTAGCTTACACATCAAAACGCACTACTGGTCAAACCCAGAAGAAAGATATGGTTTGGAGCTTCTTCTTCTTCCTTGGCACAAACCCAACCTATTTCTGGTTAAACAGATTAAAAGCCTCAACTTGCCAATCCTCAACCAACTCGGCATCATCAAGCAGTCTGAACTGCTCTCCATGTTCCTAAACAAGAAAATACACGCGGCGACGATAGTGAGAACAACTTAGCAATGATTTAATTGGCTGATAAAAATATAAAATTTGCATAAAAGGAGGATCTTGCCTCCTTCCTCCTCTTGCTACCGCATTGCTCTACATGCTTCCCTTTTCCACCGCTAGCCTCGGCATGTTTCCCTCTGCCACTGGTTGTCTCATCATTCTTCCGTCTGCCAACACTTACCCTATCTTGTTGCGGCGATCGTGAGTCATCCTCTGAGTCGGAGTCCATTATGAGAATCACTTTCTTCGCCAAACAACTGCAACCTATACCATATACCTTAAGTTTACCGCATTTGCAAACCTCACACACGCTACTTGATGTAGAGTCGGAGGATCCACTGTTTGGTTCAATCTTAGGAGGAGCCATCGTGAACCGGCGAGGAGAGCGCTGTCGTCTGAGGTTGGGGGTCGGGAATGGCTAGTGGGAAATTTGTGGGCAACATATATACTTTGGTTAATTAATCTTGTGAATATATGGCAACTTATATGCATCTGCAATTTTTTTGTCACATTGATATAACATTAAAAAACCCTAAGCTAGTAATATTATAGTACATTAAAAACATTATTGTTATAGTGGAATTTTTTTTCTCAGAAATTTTTTATAGTACATTAAAAAACATTATTGTTACAGTGCATTCTACTAGTAATATTATACTAAATTATATTACCATGCATAAATTAATATAACAATTAGAAATCATTTTAACCCTAACCTCGAATAAAATAAGACCAAAGATAGGTTAATAATCATTTACTAACTGGCGATGACGGGCGGCGCTGACGGGCTCCGATGACGGCGGCGACGGGCGGAGGGAGGAGGCAACTGTGCTCCGGGACGGCGGTTACGGTAGGAGGAGGCGACATGGGAGTTTAGGGTTTAGAAAATGAAACTAGATTTTCGGACGGCGGGAGTGGAAAGTATATATAGGTGTATTAGCAGTGGCGGGCATGCTGACGTCATCCTGCCAGTTAACTGCTATTTTCTCTTAGTAGTGGTGGGCAATGATGTCACCAGCCCGCCACTACTAATAGAGGTAGGGATTATATATCTAGCATATAATACACTTCCTATAATGTCGAGAAACACTTAGTAGCGCAGTGGTCGGGGGGCTCACTTGGGGCCATGCAGTTCGAGGTTCGAACCTCGCTGCCGGCAGGCAGGTTTGAGATTTGAACCTTGCTGTTGGGGGCCCCAAACAATAAAAATTTTAAAAACTTTTCTATTGATGTTTAATTAAATCATCATTTGATCTTGAACATGATTTAACAATAAATGACATAATTGATTTTACAAATACGCACGCTAAACATAAATGAATAGCCTTGCACTAATTTTCCATTGCCATTGGTGCGTAGATAAGGAATCACACTGCCAAATGACAGTTTTGCTTCAACCACATTGATCCTTGATATGTCAACGAAAAACGGCACCTCATCAAACTGATCGTATTCTTCTTCGTCTTTGACTCCATCAACTCCAACAATTCTTTGTTTTCCTAGAGCAACAATGTATTTTTTCTCATCTTTAGGATCAAGTATGTAAAATACTTGTGCCACGGATTGAGCAAGTATCCAAGGGTCATCTTTATAAGCCATTTTATTAAGGTCAACTATCTTAAACCCGTAATCATCCACCTCCACACCTTCTGGATGTCTGACCCACAGGCACTTAAATACAGGGATTTCTATAGAGTTCCTGTAGTTAAGTTCCCATATTTCTTCGATGTATCCATAGTAAGAATTCTTTTGTCTAGTGCTATCTTCTGCATCTGCTCTGACACCACTATTTTGGCGCTGACTGTATTGATCCTTTGCTTTGGTATAGAATGTGAAACCATTGATGTCATACGCTTGCCATGTTTTAACCATGCTCAATGGACCGTAAGATAATTTATTTATCATCATCTCTTCGTCAGTTTCTCCAATCGAAAGGTTTAGATCCCTTAGCCATGATTTGAAATGAATTTTGTGTTCTTTCATAATCCATTGTTCATCGCGATCTTCATTCTTTTCACGAAGCTCTTGCAGGTGTTGTTCGACATATGGTCTCATAATCACCAACTGATGCATTACACTGTAATGTGATTCTCGTATTGTTTGGTAGCTATTGTCTCGTATGATTTTCCTACCTTTAGTTTCTTTACCGGTGAGTCTTCCATGGTGCCAAGACACGGGAACTCCTATTGGTCTTCCATCTCTTATGTAATCTGCGTAGCACTCAATGACTTCCTCAGTCGTGTAGCCCTCTATCATGGAACCCTCTGGATAAGCACGATTTCGTACGTAACCCTTGAAGATAACCATTAGATGCTCGTACGCATACATATTGTGCAGGTACGTTGGACCATGAACAAAGATTTGGTCTGCTATATTTATCATATAGTGCTCCATAATATCAAAATATGAAGGAGGAAAGCACATCTCAAGCTGACACATAGTCTCCCTCATTTGTTTACGTAATTCATTTAACTCTTCAGTGTCGATCACCTTCTTTGATATGACATTGAAGAAGTGACACATGCGTGTTATCACCATCTTCAGAAATGAATGTTTGATTCCTCTTACTGCGATGGCGAGGAATAGCCCAAGCATAACAAGACAATCATGAGTGTTGTAGCCGCTCATCCTCAAATATGCTACGGAGACAATATTCTTTATATTCGTTGAGAATCCTGTTGGAACTCTAATTCGATGTAGACACCTGCAGATTGATCTTTTCCTGTCAATTGTGAGGTTATAGCTAGCAGCCGGAAGGAAAAATTTTCCATTGGCCCTTTCCTGTGGGTGAAGCGCGGGTCTAATTCCGAGAGTTTGAAGGTTCCTTCGTACTTTGAGTCCATCTTTTGATTTGCCTGGTATGTCTAACAAAATACCGATGGTGCTTTCGAAGACATTCTTCTCAACGTGCATTGTATCGATAGCATGACCAATCTCCAACTCCTTCCAATAGGGCAAATATCTAAAGAAGATTGACTACTTTTTAAATGGAGCGTGCTTTGAATTTTTTTCAGATTTCATCCTCTTCTTTCTGAAAACAACTTTGATATTCTTTACCATTTCGAATAGAAATTTGCCATCTCGATGTCGTGGAGGCTGTCCAAGCTTGATTGTACCGTCGAAATGGTTTCTATTTCTTCGATATTTGTGGTTTTTTGGTAAAAATCTGCGGTGTCGCATATATATCGTCTTAACGAATGATGGAAGATGCATAGATTCTGTCTGGTCCGCACACACTACACATGCTGTCTTTCCTTTAACAATTCTGTTAGGGACATGCGTCCTGGGTTGTCAGCTATGGTGCAGAAGATCATGGATCTTAGATTGAAGTGCTCTTTCTTGTGCTCATCCCACACACAGACACCATATTCCCATAGACGTTTCATATCCTCCATCAAAGGTTCTAGAAAGATATCAATGTCATTGCCAGGTTGTTTTGGACCAGAAATTAGAGTAGTGAGCATAAGGTATTTTCTTTTATGGCACAACCATGATGGAATGTTGAACAAGCATAGAAAGACTGGCCACGTACTATGTGGGTTCCTCGTCTCACCGAAGGGATTCATTCCATCCGTGCTAAGTCCCATCCTGATATTTCTAGGATCGTCCGAGAAATCTGGATGGGCTAGGTCAAATGATTTCCACTGCCTAGCATCTGCGGGGTGCCGAAGTTTTCCGTCCTTCTTTCTCCCAGCAAAATGCCAGATTAATAGTTCAGCTTCTCTCGGATTAGAGAACATACATTTTAAGCGATCAATCACCGGTAGGTACCACATTACTAAGGCTGGAACTTTTCTCTTCGTCTTTTTTCTAGGTTGGTCTTCAATAACATTTTTATTCCTCTTCTGCAACCTCTTATTATTCTTCTTCTGGTGGTCATTGTAGTCCTCCACACAGTCATTTGGACGTTTGTATCGACTTGCGTTGCACTACGGACATCTCTCTAACAATCCATACTCTTTTCGATATAGGATACAGTGGTTCGGGCATGCATGAATCTTCTGAACGCCCAAACTCAACGGACAAATCATCTTCTTTGCTTGGTATGTATCAGATGGTAGACCATTGGGTTTCGGAAAAACCTTTTTTAGGAGTTGTAAAAGATCTGAAAAACTAGTGCCAGACCATCCATTGCCGGCCTTTAGTTTCATAAGCTCAAGAATTGTGTACAACATAGTATACTGCTTATCGCATCCGTGACGTTCCTCGTAAAGAAGGTTTTTTGATGCTTTGTCAAGTGCTTCAAAGTTATAGTATCCTTTGGTTGTAGATCTCTGCAACAGCACCTCAGGCGCAACATTTCGCATCAGTTCCTCCACATCAAAGGCGTCATCATCATCATGTTGATCAACATCATCATGTGTTATGTCGGATGTATGATCAGAACCTCTTCTATGTTGATGAGCATCTTGCGGCACATCAGAATCTTCAGGAGGATTTTGGCCCATCTCACCGTGTTTCGTCCATATATAATAGTTCTTCATGAAACCATTTTTCAACAAGTGAAATCGTATGGTTTCACGATCTGAACACGAATACATCGCTTCGTTTTTACAAACTTTACAAGGACAATATATTGCCTCTTCACTCTGATGGGAAGCATATTGTGCGGTAGCTTTAGTAAATTCAGTTACTCTGTTAAAATATGCCACCACATCTCCGTCGTCGGACGAGTACATCCAGGACCCGTGCTCCATCTAAAACATATATTATTTGAAAAAATATTAATAAATTTTAGTAAAATATTAAAAAACATCTTGCCATCGATAAAATTTCTTTTTATTTTCTGATTTATTATATTGAAAATATATTGATTTATTATCACTCATAACAACATTAATTAAAAATGCTTTAATTCAAACTATGTATTAAGCAGAAAAAAATTATTAAATAAATTAACTATATTGGTTTCTCTCTCTCCAAACAACATAACTCTAGATCAATAATCATAAATCAAATTAAAAAAGAGATTAAAATGACGTAAATCAATATACAAGTGATGAATAATTGTGAGGACGGTCATATTTGTTCATTTGGGAGAAGGAAACACTGTAAATGGAAGATTATTTGAAAATTTTTATTCACAAACCCTAAATTAGTAAAACGCTAATAACTCATTGTATACATGATTAAATACAAAATAAATGTGAGATTCGGCATGGATTTACCTCCTAGAATAAAATTCTTCAAAAGAAACGAAAACAAAGCCTCCCCCTGTTTATCTAGATTTTTGTCACCATTGTACGGACAAAATTAAATGCGAACTCCGGTAGAGCTCGGGGAGGAAGAAGCTACGCATTTATAGCTAGAATAGTAGTGGTGGTCGCAAGTGATGTCATCAATACTTTAGTGGTGGACAGCTTAGCAGCGGCGGGCAGCACCAGCGCCCGCCACTGCTATTGGTGAAATAGTGGCGGTCCGGGATGACGTCAGCACCCACCGCCACTACTTTACCAATAGTAGTGGCGGGCGCTGGTGCTGCCGTTAGCACCAGCAATTGTAGTGGCGGGCATCTAATGGCCCGCCACGACAGTGGTTTTTCCCAACGCCACTACAGTGACGGTTTTTAGTAGTGCTCGCTCGCCGCCCGTGTACCTTAGTCAATCCTGGTCAACAACCCAGTGGATCCTCTGCTTCTCCAAGCCCATGTACCTGGATTGGGCTAGCCCGACTTCGCAGCCCCTTGCCCGACAGTCGCTCGCTCCCCGTGTACCTGAGTCACATGTGGCCCAGACACAACAGGTCTTCTCTTCTCTTCTGTCCTCTTTGACTTATGTTGGCAATCACTCATCACATCTAGAGTAATGAGGCCCATACTCTTCAGCATGGCTCCTCATACAGCAAGTCCTTCGTGGGTTGGCCTAGCCAGCAATCGACAATCTGAGCAAAACCACTCGGTGGGGCACCCTGTGAGGAGCCATTTTGAAGATCATGGGCCTCATGGCTCTAGAAGTGATGAGTGATTGTCAACGAAAGTCAATAGAGAGAGATGAGGAGAATAGATATGTCGTGTCTTGGGCCGTATGTGACTCTGGTACATGGACGACGAGTGACTATAGGGCAAGAGGGAGCCGCGGAGTCAGGTTGGCCCAATATGGGTACATGGGCTAGGAACGACAGGGGATCCACTTGTTTGTTGACCGAGTTTGACTCAGGTAAATGGGTAGTGAGCGATTGTGGGGCTGAGGGAGCCGCAGAATCGAGCCGGCCCAATCTGGGTACACGATACAAAGACAATGGATGCTTTATCAGTTTTGACGGAAAAACGACGCCTAATCCAGACCGTTGATCGGAGATCAAACTGTCTTTAAGTGAAGATGTAGCTGCTACTAAAGCTCCGTGTCAGGACAAGCTATTTGTAGATAGGATTTTACTATTTTTCCCGTTAGGTCCGCGGTTTTATTTTTGCGTCTGTGTGTAATTTACCTTAGCGGTAAATCTTTTCCATTTTTGAATTGCCAATTGTTGGCATAAAAGATTACGCTAACAGGTTTAAGAAAATGTATGTGTAACAAACGAAGTGTTTGCTTGAGTAAACTATTCCAAGCCTCCAAAGACGGATAATAGCCTGAAATAGTTCGAAGTGTGTATTGAATATCTCCATATTCGATGCCTATTACAGGGTGAGAAGGGGGTATTTATAGATAAAAACTCTAAGGAAAAGACCTTTTTACTCCTCAATTACAACCAACATAGTGGAAACTATTTCGGTACCCCGAATAGGGTTAATATGGTAAAGTATGTTTGTTGGAACGACGGATCGGACCAGCAGGTTTTAGTGGGAACGAGAGTAGTGTATTCAATGCTCCTTGAGCCTGTCCGTTACAACTACAGTTGGGGGTATTTATAGGGCGCCCCGCCCAACGGGCCAAACGCCCCTAGACCATCCGCTGCTACACGGCTGGGAGTCGATCAATAGTACAGACAAAACAGACTACGCATAATACAGACAAGAAGATTCGACTCTGACAGCGTATCGACTGTATCGGACGCTGCCTACGCCGCCTGACACAGTGCAGAGGATCGTGATCCTGCCTCCCTGTGGCCTTGACTGGATCTTTTCCCGCCAACACTCCCTCCGGATTCACCGTGCGGCCGAGGGATGGCCTCCGGCGTTCTCCTCCCGGAGGGCGGCCTTCGGCATCTTCCTCCCGAAGGGTGGCCTCTGGCAACTTCCTCCCGAAGGGTGGCCTCCAGCATACCCCTCGTGAAGGGTGGCCTCCGGCAACTTCCTCCCGAAGGGTGGCCTCCGGCATACCCCTCCCGAAGGGTGGCCTCCGGCAACTTCCTCCCGAAGGGTGGCCTCCATCATCGGGCGAACCGCTTGGCGCCAGCGAGCTCCTCCGGAGTGCCCTGAGACCTCCGAGGGCTTCCGGCTCCGTCACCCGTAGGTCCTGGCCCCTTCGGCACCAGGCTTCGAACCCCCGGTTGGTGGGCCCCTTCAGTCATCGGGATTATCTCCCCCAACAGTAGCCCCTCGCTTCTTTCCTCTCGAGAACCCTGCGTTAAGAGAGGGTGGAAGCGCACATGATAATTTCGATAACTTTCATAAGGAACATAACTTACATTGGGGTGCCGGACCCGGCCACGGCGTGGCCCCCTTCGACCGACGCGGAGGAGCTCCGAAGCGGGCAGGCGTGATCGGACCCGGAGGCTGAGGGCCGCTTCGAATCCTCCTCTCGGCGGATTGAGAGGAGTTTGACCAGGCCCGCTGGGTACCTGCGCACCTTTGACCGCGGGGTTCTGGCCCCGAGGAGGCGGCCAAACGCCACCTAAAGCAGTTAATGTCGCGTGTGTGTAAACGGTGTTGGGGAGGCGAACCGCCAGGGAGCCGCCGCGCCCCAATGCGCCGGTTTGGTCTTAAATGCGAGTGCCATGCAACCGCCGTGTTCACACGCTGAACGAACGGGAAGGCAACCGACGGCCTTGTGCTTAAATATCTCCCGTCGCGCGGCCTGTTCTCCCTGCTTAAATATCTCCCGTCGCGCGGCCTGTTCTCCCTTCTTCACTTTGCCGCGCCCACTCTAGTCACCTCAGACAGCACCCGTTCTGCTTCCTGAGTGCTAACTCTTCTCTCGCCTCCTTACGCAATGGTGAGGAGCGCTACCCCAACCATGGCGATGGACCAACGCTTCCTGCAGCGCTAGATGACGGCGGCGGTGACGGCATCAGGCCCGTTAGAGACGCGTAGCTCGCGTGAGCTCCGTCCTGCCTCAGAGCGGTTTTGGGAGCAGACCCTGGAGCTCAGCCCGTCTGCGTGCACGGATGCGTCGATCGAGCAAGCAACCAGGGCCCGCCTTGGTCCTGAGACGCCGGTGAGGAAGCCGGGTCGAGAGACGGCCCCGCATCCGCGAGAAGGCGAGGTCGTCGTCTTCGAAGCTTTTTTCGACACGGGGCTGGGGTTCCCCGCTTCGGAGCTCCTCGCCGGGGTGCTAGATGTGTTCCATCTGGAGCTTCCGCAGTTGTCCCCTAATGTCGTGGCCCGCCTCACCATTTTCGAGTGGGCCATGCACGTCGAAGGCTGCGAAGGGAGGGCGGAGGTCTTCGCGCAGATGCACGAAGCTCTCTGCCAGCCGAAGAAGAAGGGAGGCCAGATACTGGCCTTCGGGAGCATCAATTTCCAGCTCCGGAGGAAGTACGCGGACTCCTTCCCGGCGAAGGCCATCAATGAAAGATGGTACTCCAAGTGGGTGAACCGGTGGTTCTACGTCCGCGTGGGGCTCAGCTCTGGCCTCGCCGGGATCCCGCGCCACATTTGGTTCCGGAGGGAAGCGCGCATCGAGACCAGCGTCGGCTCGATCTCCGCGAGGATCCAGCTTCTCCAGATTGTCGCCCGCCGAATGAGCATGCGTGACCTGGCGGAGGAGTTCGTGGCCCTCGAGATCCCTCCGTTGAAGGAAGAATGGCCGGCGTCGCTCCGAAGCAGCCGGGACGAGTCGATGCCAGCGGAGCTCTCCCGCCAGCTTGGTAAGCCTCCGCACCTATTAACTTCGTTCGCGTCTTTCATGCTCGAAGGGTACTCCAGTCCTGATCCTCGAACGCAGGGTCGCTCATCGCCCGGACCCCCGAGGAGGTGGCCCGCATGACGGAGAGGATTCTCGGAGCCCCTACCCCGGCCGAACGCACTCGGCGGCTGGAGCTGGTGGGCTCTTGGGAGCGCTTCAACAGAGTGTGGGGGGCGCTCGAGCTCTCGCCTCCGCCTCTTCCGGAGGATGAGGTCCTCTGGGCTGTCTCGAAGAGGAAGGTAGGCGACCCCGACGGTTGCCTCTCCCCTCGGTGTCCCTCCAAGAAGAAGAAGATAGTGAAGGGCCCAAGGCAGCTTTCTCCAGGACACTCCTCCGCCTCCCACTCCGAGTGGGGAGGTTCTAGCGACGGGGCCCAATCGGAGTCAGGGGACCCTCCGGTAATTCCGGACCCGGCCCCATCGGTCCGGCCGAACGCTGGAAGGACCGGAGATGCTCCCCATCGCTCGGGCCCCACGGAGCCCGTGCCGAGGGCCGGGCAGGAGGTGCCCATCATTGGGGCGACACCGCCTCCCGAGACTGCTCTCCCGCGCGAACCAGCTTCGGAGGGGGTCTCCGCCGGCTCCCATGGGAGCAGGGAGACTGACAGCTTGGACCGAGGGGGGTTGGCCGACCCACTTGGCGCCGTCAAGGGGAGCGCCGACATGGAGGCCGAGCTCACCGCGGCGGTGGGCTCCCCGGTGAACTCGATCGACAATCTTTTCTACTGCCCGAGCCCGTCGGGACCCGCCCAGCTTCCGGAGGACCGTACCGAGGCCGCGGATGAAGGTATGATAGCTTACCCATCCTATCCCCAAACGTTGGGGACTTCTCGATCTCAGCATTTGCTCGCTTATGCAGGCACATCTGCCCGGGGCGTCGAACCAGTCGTTCCGCTTCCCGACGACGTTGCGGATGCATGGTCCAGAGCCCCTGTCAGCACGATGAAGACTTTGGGGCAACGGGGTGGAACGGAGTCCAAAGCCTTCGAAGGGGCCTCTTCGGAGGCCGTCGAAGACGTAGGGAACCGACCTTGGCCCCCTTCCGACTCTCGAGGCACGCGCGCCGCCGTGCCCCTCTTGCGCCCCTTCCTGGCGGCCGGCGAGGACTTCGCGTCCAAGGTGGCCCTAGTCCACGACTACTACCTACGGCTGCGTGAGGCCCCAGTGGTAGGTGAACTGGGGCTATCAGACGGCCTAGACCTTGGCAGGGCCATCGAGACTGCAGCGGGCCAGGTACTTTCTTGGAGTGCCCTCAATGAGCCCCTACCTCTTCTTCTGATTATCTTCCTTGCGCGCAGGTGGTTGCATTGGCGCAGGGTTCGCTGATTGCCCTGCTTTCCGAGCGCCAACGCCACGTGGCGGATGCCGCGGGGCTTGCGGCCCGAGCGGATACCGCAGAGAGACTGGCCCGCGAGCGAGCAATGGAGGTCGAAGCCCTTCGGCTCCAGGCAGCAAAGGTCGAAGCGCTCGAGGCCCAAGTGGCGGAGATGGACTCCCTCAAGGCCCGCATCGTGGAGCAGGAAGGGCTCCGGGCTCGAGCCGCGCGAGCCGACGAGCTGGAGGCGGAAGTCGACGCCCTTCGGGCCCGAGCTGCCGAGGTGGAGGGGCTTCAGTCCCAGGCCGTAGAAGCGGAGCGGCTCAAAGAGGATGTTTCCGCGCTTCGGACTCAAGTCTCGGAGGTGGGCCAGCTCCGGGAGGCGGCAGCTAATGCCGAGGCCCTCGGGGCCCGAGTGGCCCAGATTGAGCGGGTCGAGGTGGACCTCGCCGCCCGGAACGGGGAGATGACCGAGGCGCTTGCCGAGGCGGGGAAAACGGCAGCTGACACTGCGGTGTTCCTCCAGAAGGTGCTGGCGTGCTACGGCACCGGATGTGGCGCGTTCGACATCGCCCGGGAGCCCCTGGTCCGTCGGGTGAAATTTTTCCAGTCCGCCGTCCGACAAATACACCTTACCATAGCGCATTACGGCGAGGTGTCTGCTCAGGTGGCCGCTTACGGGATTCTTTGACATCTCGAAGTTTCTGGACTTCCTCTTCCTTCCCCTTCGAGCTCGCATCCGGTCACCTTCGTGGGGGATCACCTCCGAACGCTGAGCCCTGCGCTGAGTCAATCTTGGAGGGCGCTCAAGGCGGTCTGGCAGACTGAGGGCCCCGAAGCGATCAAGACTTGGCTGGAGGAGGTGTTCCGCGCCCGCGGTCCTCCAGCTCCCTCGAAGCCTTCGGCCTCGGCCCGCCTGCCGGACCCGAAGGTGTAGCTTCTTCGAGATCCTCTCGTTGTATTAGCCTGTAATAGCTTTGGGAACTTAGTCATATATTAATAAAGAGTACCTTCTGGGGTTCATTCAGGGTGTCCGCGATTGCGACTGTGATGTCGAAGTGCTTGAATTTGACGACGCTCTCCGACATCGATGGGCTATCTTCGAGGCTCTGAGAGCGAATCGTCCTGCGCGCTTCGTCCTTCCCCATAGTAGCGATGGACACGCGGACCCCGACGTCTTCCGAGGGGTTCTGAACCTTGTCAAGGAAGAAGAAACAGGGCCCCGCTCCTTGTCTTCGTCTCCCGAACCGGTGGACTGGTCTGATACGGAAGCCGGCCTAGACGAAGCACCCCCCGGGGGGGCAATCTGCGCAGCTGGGCCCAACTTTAAGAAGACCAAAGGGCCTTTCGTGCTCAGAAGAAGGAGGAGGAGCGGAGGAAGAGGAAGGGGAGGTCCGCTCGAACCGTGTCCGGGCCTCCGGCCGAAGCGCGCTCTAGCCCAGGTGGCCCCTCCGACCGAGGGGGCCTTCGGTTCTTGCTTGGCTTGGATGAAAACTTCTCTTGATCCTTCTCTTCTGTCTTTGATTTGTAATAAACATTGTACGCCCCCTTTTTTCTTCTTTTTCCAATAAATGTGGTTGAAGCCTTTCTCCTTGCTCCTTCCCTTCCCCCTCCTTAGCGGGTAGTCGGTTTGCCGGCTGGGCGCTAACCAGCTAGGAGGAAGGCGCGGTGAATGTATCTCGCCTACAAGGGTAGGATACTTTGAACGGGAGCTTGAAATCCGACTGAGTGCATCTCGGGCCGGGGCTTGGGTTCAAACTTCGAGGCGACGTCGAGTCAGGGCTCGGAACCCGATTGCGAGGGTGCGTCGAGCCGGAGCTCGGAACCCGATTGTGGGGGTGCAGCGAGCCGGAGCTCAGAACCCGAGCGCGAGGGCGCGTCGAGCCGGAGCTCGGAACCTGATTGCAGGGGTGCGTCGAGCCGGAGCTCGGAACCCGAGTGCGAGGGTGCGTCGAGCCGGAGCTCGGAACCCGATTGCGGGGGTGCGTCGAGCCAGAGCTCAGAACCCGAGCGCGAGGGCGCGTCGAGCCAGAGCTCGGAACCCGATTGCGGGGGTGCGTCGAGCCGGAGCTCGGAACCCGTGCGAGGGTGCGTCGAGCCGGAGCTCGGAACCCGATATGCTTTGGTGAAGCGAAACTCTTAGAGTCGTTGCGCGTTCGCCATGGGCGAAAACATTTGCCTGATGATTTTATTACGCAATTTGGATACAAAAGCAGGCGCTATCGGCTGCTAGCGGAATACGCTTATGAGACTACGGAAAGTAACGCTTCAGGTGCTCCGCGTGCCAAGTATGCTTCAGCTCTTCGCCTTCCAAGGTGGCGAGCCGGTAGGAGCCCGGGCGTCCGGACCTTGTTACAATGTATGGTCCTTCCCATTTGTTGCCCTGTTTGGTCGGAGCGGCCACCACGCGAAGGACGAGGTGCCCCGGTTGGAACTCATTGCGCTTGACTTTGGGATCGTACCACGCCTTTGTCTCCTTCTGATACTGGGAGAGGTTGGCAATGGCTCGGAGTCGCGTCTCTTCGGCCAGGTCGAGGGAGACGATGCGCTCTTGATCGGCGTCGGGTGCTGTGACGCGTAGCAAACCGGCGCGGAGCTTCGTTGGGGTCATTGCTTCGTCGCCGAACAGGAGGCGGAATGGGGTGAAGCCGGTAGCTCGGGAAGTGGTGGTCCGGATAGACCACAAGATCTTCAGCAGCTCGTCGGACCACGATCCTTTGGCTAAGCCAATGATGCATTTGTTGAGGCCCGAGAGGATGTGCCCATTAGCTCGCTCCACAGCCCCATTAGACTGGGGATGCCGCACTGCGGCGAAGCAGAGCTGGACCCCCAATTCGTCGTAGAATGCCCGGAAGGCCCCAGCATCGAACTGTGTTCCGTTGTCCAATGTGAGCTGCCTGGGCACTCCAAAATGGCACACGATATTCTGCTAGAAGAATTTATGTATGCTTCGGGATGTGATGGAAGTCAGTGGCTCAGCCTCGACCAACTTGGAGAAATATTCGACGGCGACGACAGCAAAGCGCAGGTTGCCTTTCGCTCTAGGAAATGGTCCAATTAGGTCCATGCCCCATCGGGCCAACGGCCACACAGGAGGGATGGGTAGCAGGCTGGCTGGGGGTCGGTGACTCCGCCGCCCCATGCACTGACAGCCTTGGCAAGTGCGGACGAGTTCTTCGGCGTCGGCAACGATTGTGGGCCAGTATACGCCCTGCCGGAGAGCTTTGCCCGCGAGGGCCCGTGGTGCCAGGTGGCTCACGCACAGCCCCTCGTGGATTTCTCGGAGCATGGTCACTCCGTCCGAGTGAGAGATGCAACGGAGTAGCGGAGAACATACCCCCGACTTGTATAGGATGCCATCGATGACCTGGAAGGACCTTGCGCGGAGCTCTCCAAAACTGTGCAGCTGGAGGAAGAGCTCCTTGAGGAGCGGAGGGCTAAGGCCATAACGGAGCAAGCACTCCGGACAGAGCAGCAAATTTGCGCTAAACTCGCTTCTTCAATTGAAGAAATTCAAGCGGAGCGCACGGTGCTAAGGGCTGACATTGAGAAGCTTCGGGCATCGGAGGTGGTTTCCGGGGCTTAATTCGTGGAGCTTCGATCTTCACATAATCAAGCGATGGTGAAGAAAAATTACCTATTGTCGATGACAGCTGAGATCTCCTCTATTGCCTCTGAGTTGACGAAGGCCGAGGTGAGGCACAACGTGGCAGCTGATCAGACTCTAGATACCCTCAGGGGTGTTCTAGAATATTTTGGCACGGTGTGCCCATCTTCTTCAGATGCGGCGTATGAACCTCTTGATCAGAAGCTCAAGATGATCCAGGTGGCGGCCAATATGATGAAAGGCTATGGGACCCACTACGGAGAGATCTCCAGGCAAGTAGCCGGGATCAGAGTCCTTCGACACCTCGAAGCCATTGGGGTCTCTGTTTCTCTGGTGAAAGGTTCGACGCCGGCAAGCTTCGCCGACAAAGGCTTGCTGCGACCATCATTGGACGTGGCTTTGGCTTGGGAAGCCTTCCGGGTGACCTGGAAAGCATACAACGAAGCTGCGGCCAAGGCTTGGATCGACGAAGCCCATCGATAGATGCTAGCTCAGATGAAGCCTCCGGCTCCAACTCCGCCAACCGCTCTGCCTACCGACCCGAAGGTCTTGCTTCTAGGGCGCTTAATTATGTACAAGAGATCTTGTAATGCTCTTTTATTTTAATGAATGAAAAGTTTATAAATTAACAGTCTTCACTTGAATGTTTGTTTCTAGGTTTTGTTATATTCTTTGGATCCTGACTTCGAGGTATTAGAGCTCAATGAAGGGCTTCGCCAACAATGGGGCACCTTCGAAGCCTTAAAGCCTCACAGGCGTCCTAGATTTTCAATTCCTCAAGAAAGTTCTGGAGAGGTTATACCCTATATATGTAAAGAAGTGTTAACTTATATTAAAAAGGAGGAAAAAGAAGTATTTAGTATAGCATCTTCATCTTCAGTGGACATTGAATGGTCCGAAGAAGAAAATACTGGTAAGGAGCATGTGGAAAAAAGCTCCGAACAACTTCGAAGCTAGGAGAGAAGCCCCGAACGACTTCGGACCTGGGCTGAACTTCAGCAAGAACAAAAAGACTTTCAGGCTTCAAAAGAAGGGAAAAGAGTTAAGCGCAAAGTTCTAAAGACTCCAGGTTCTAGGACAAGTCACCTTTGAAGTTGGGCTAATTCCGAAAGCAGTTTTGTTGATCAAAGGGGTCTTCGCTTCCTCCTTGGCTTAGACCCAGATTTTTCATGATGTAATGTAATCTGTTTAAATAGTATAAACTAGGATGCTTCAAAATTATCTCATTACTTCCCAGCCCCTCTTTGGGGGTAAGCACCTCCGAGATTTGATCGAAGGTGGTTACGCACAACGAAGGTATCATTAGTTACAAATACAATTTTGGAGGCTCAGAGCCCCTTATTATATTAAAGAGGAAATAAGGACCTCGAAAATATCTTCGACACTACTAATTTGGAGTCTGAAAATTGGTAACTTAGTAACTTTTTTCGAATGTGGTCGTTTTAGAATCTTTTTTACAGACGATTTCAAGCTAATTGCTCGGAGTCTGTATTATTTGGTCTCCTTGGACTCTTTTTATGGATGCTATCAAACCGATGGTTCAGAATCCACTTTTTGTGGTCTCCTTGAACTCTTTTTACAAATGCTTTCAAGCTGGTTGCTAGGAATATATACCATTTGGTCTCTTTGGACTCTTTTTACGGATGATTTCGAGCCGGTGGCTTGGAATCCATTTTATGTGACTTTCCCACCTCGTCGGAAGCTTCGAATCAATGGTTCGAAGTCCGTAAAATTGGTTCAAATGAATGACACTTTCCTTCGCAATCATCTCCGTTCTCCTAGTGCGTCCACTAGAAGTAGGAAATGTTCGAGAAGTAGGCATTATTCGAACCATGAGCTTTATTTATTCAGAAAGTGTTTATAAATGATTACAAGGAGCCCCTACGCAAAATATCGCTTAAGGTGCTCCACATGCCAGGCATGCTTTAATTCCTCACCTTCTAGATTTGCAAATTTAAAAGACCCAGGGCATCCTGAACGAAGGATGATATATGGACCTTCCCATTTATTTCCTAATTTCCTAGGTTCTATAATGCTTCGCAAAACTAAATGAGCTGGTTTAAGTTCATTAAGTTTAATCTTTGGATCATACCAATTCTTTGTTTGATGTTGATACTTCGTTAGATTTGCAATAGTTCGAAGTCTTGTTTCTTCCATTAAGTCTAGCGAAGCTTGTCTTTCATCTTATTTTTCAGGTTCGATGGTGCGAAGAGATCCTCCTTTAAGCTCCGTCGGCATCATGGCTTCATCTTCGAATAGTAATCTGAAAGGGGTAAAGCATGTGGACCTTGCCTGAGTGGTTCAAATGGACCATAAAATCTTTGGGAGCTCTTCGATCCATAACCCTTTTGCCAATCCTACTATTCTTCAATTTAGGCCTGATAAAATATTACCGTTAGCTCGCTCGACGGCTCCGTTAGATTGAGGATGATGGACAGCTGCAAAACACATTTCTATTCCAAGGCCTTCGCAGAATTCTCTGAAGGGTTTGACATTGAATTGAGTGCCATTGTCAATTGTCAACTGTCGAGGTACTTCGAACCTGCATATAATATTTTGCCAGAAAATTTTTGTACATTCTTGGAAATGATAGTTGTGAGGGGTTCTGCTTCGACCCACTTGGAAAAATATTCAATTGCTACCACTGCAAATTTTAAACTTTCTTTTGCCATTGGAAAGGGGCCAATGAGATCCATCCCACATCTGGCCATGGGCCAAACTAGAGCAATAACTTGAAGATGTGTTGGCGTACGATGACTTCGTCTTCCCATCCATTGACAACCTTGGCAAGTGCGGACCAAGGCCTCTGCATCAGCTACTATTGTAGGCCATTAAAGCCCCTGGCGAAGTGTTTTCCCTGCCAAGGCTCGAGGGGCAAGATGTCTACCACAAAGGCCTTCATAAATTTCTCGCAGTATATCTTGGCCCTCAGCTTGAGAAATACATCGGAGTAGGGGAGAACATACTTCGGCCTTGTAAAGAATACCGTTGATAATATTATAATTCTAGACACTCAATTGCAATCTTGAAAGCTTCGGGCCTTCGGGTAAATTAGCTTCGCCTTGCAATAATTCCATAATTGAACTCCACCAGTCGGTGTTCGGAATGCAAAGGACCTCTATGGGAGGGAGTTGGGCACTGAAGGAGAAGTAAGCTTTTCATAAAAAGCCCCTTCCGGAATATCTATGGCTCCAGCTGCAACTTTTGCCAATATATCAGCTTGTGCATTGTTGGCTCTTGGTATGCTTCGGACAGAAATCCCTTTAAATGCTGCTTCGATCTTACGGATTTCTTCTAGATATTTAGCAAGTTGCGGATGCCGGGCATGGAAACTTTTATCAACGTGCCCTGCTACAATTTGGGAATCTGTTTTTATAACAACTCTTGTAGCACCAAGGGCATGTGCCTTCCGAAGACCAAGCAAAATTCCTTCGTACTCCGCAATATTATTGGTGGACTTAAAGTTGAGCCTTGCAGAATACATTGCTTTTTGCCCCGAAGGTGAAATTATCACTGCTTCGACACCTGGTCCGGATGCTTGAAAGGCGCCATTGATGTATATGGTCCATATTCCATCACTTGATTTTTCCAAAGCCCATACTACATATGGAGTCCATTCTGCTACAAAATCAGCCACTACTTGTGACTTGATTGTTGTCCTTGCTACAAAGGAGATGTTGAAGGATGCTAGCTCGATGGACCATTTTCCAATTCTCCCTGTAGAATCTTTGCTTCGAAGCATATCTCCTAGAGGATAAGAAGTTAGTACAATTACATTATGTGCTAGAAAATAATGTCATAGTTTTCTTGAAGCCATCACTAGAGCATAAGTGAATTTTTCCAATTCGGAGTATCTAGTTTTTGCTCTGGATAAAGCTTCTGATGCAAAATATACTGGATTTTCTACCAACTTCCCATTGAAATCCATTTCTCGAACAAGGACCGCACTGATAGCGGAGCCCATAGCTGCATGATCAAGAAGAAGGGTTTCATCTGCCATGGGCACAATGAGTGTTGCAAGGTTGCTGAGATAATCTTTAATATCGTCAAAACTCTTTTGGAACCTCAAACCGCATGGCCCCAAGAGAGCCCCGCACCATTGCGCTACAAAGTCTTTCTCGGCAATGTCGGCCGTGTCTGCTAGATAATCCCTACCGCTACCAGGACTTATTTGCATTTAAATACCAATTTTTGTTAATGAAAATAACAATAGTTGCAATTAGAATATTGGTGTTGTATTTTTATTGTACAAAAAGTTTCAAGTTCAAAGAAAGAATCAACTATAGAGGTTTTGCTTGCAAACCCGAGTCATTTCATCTCTAAACCCTAATTCATCCCCGGAGAATCTCAGGTTTCTTAATGAAATAAAAAATAGTAAAGTGAGGCAGAAAAATACCAATTTTTTCAATTTGATAAGTTATGATGTATTTTTATTGTTAAAAAAATCAAGTTCAAACTAGAATTTAAACATCAATAAAAAAGTGATGAAAATTAGAATAGAAATGAAAAAAATGTTTGGAGGCCAGCAGCAAGGTTCAAACCTCAAACCGCCTACCGGCAGCAAGGTTCGAACCTCGAACCGCATGGCACCAAAGCAACCCCGCACCACTGCGCTACAAAGTGTTTCTCGAAATGTAAGCACAATGCATATTAGATAATCCCTGCCGCTATTAGTAATGGCGGTAGGGTGTAATCAGTGGTGGGCATGCTGATGTCACCAGCCTGCCACTGCTATTCCTTTTAGTAGTGGCGGTCGGTGACATCAGCGGCCCGCCACTACTAAGTCAAGCACCAACGGCGGACAGATTAGTAGTGGCGGGCTATTGACGTCATCGCCCGCCACTACTAAGAGAAAATAGCAGTGGCAGGTAGGATGACATCAGCATGTCCGCCAGGGCTAATACACCTATATAAATTTTTAGCTCCCGCTGTATGAAAAATACGTTTCATTTCTAAACCCTAAACTCCTCCCGCCCATTGCTGCCGCTCCTGGAGCCTGCGCCGCCACCCTCGGAGCCCGTCACTGTCGTCCCCAAAGCCCATCGCTGTCGTCTCGGAGCCGTTGGTGTCTCCGAACGCTCGCCGCCGCCTTGGAGCCGCTGTAGTCATCCCCGAAGACCGTCGCCAGAGCCCGCGTCAGTGTCCCCGGACCCCTCGCCACCGCCTCGGAGCCGTCGCCACCATCCCCATCCCCGAGCGCACGCCGTCGTCCCCGTCCCAGAGCCCGCGTCGCCTCCTTCGGAGCCCATCGCCGTCGTCCCCGAGGCCCATCACCGCCATCACCTCGAACTCCGCCCATCACCGGAGCCCGCGTCGCTGTCCCCGGACACTGCGCTGCCGTCTTGGAGCTATCGCCGCCGTCCCCATTCAGGTTGCCAAAATTTGTACTAGTTTGATATAATTTGTACTACTCTTGAACTTTTTGCATGAATATCATTGATCATCATTGTGTAATACATTTTGTTCTACTCAGTAATATTCAGCTCAGACTTCAGTTATTCTGATCTGAATAGGAATCAAAAGTGTTGAAGTTGTCTTATACAGAATCTTTGGTTGTGATTGAAATTGTCAAAATCAGTGTTCCTAGATAGATATCTTGAGTTCTTTCACAAAAGTTGATGATTTCTATTTGTCAAGATATGGTAATTTACCTACTGCTTGTTGCATCAGAGTGAGTTAACTCCCTGTATTACTTAGCAGTTTTCAGTCTAGTTTTACTTAAGTGTGTTGAAAGTTTATTTGATTGTGTTGTGAGTTTTTGAACTTGAAAAGAGGATTGTCCTAACTATGTTCTTCCTGAACTTATATGTGTGTTAGTCCATCTTCAATCATATTAATATAAATTGTTTTAGTTGGTAAATTCTGCAGTTTATTCTAAATATGGTCAAAAAGCTCAAAATGATTCTTGATTGCACCATTCATCCACTGTGAAGTGGTACTCTATGTGATTAACACTGAAATTGATTCAGGTTGCTAAAAAGTTTCTAGGGTTTATTGTCCTTAGAGCATCTCCATTGTACTTGCTAAATGTGAATTGCTATTCAAATGGAGCTATATTTAATCAATTTTTATATATGCAAAGAAAGTGAAAACAATTAAACAATCTCAATATTCAATGGAATAATAAGTTTGGTTGGCTTGTTAAAGCATCTCCATGGTACTTGTTATTTTTGACTTGCTATTCATAGCAATAGCAAGCTTTTTTATTCAAATTGACTTGCTATTTTGCCACTTTTTTAGAAAAACTTTTAGAGGCCTATGATGCAAATTGTAATGGAGTTATCTCATGTATGTCATCAAGTCGTGTGACATGTCCATTCCCATCAACAACTTCTTCTTTCTCGTGTTGCTGGCAGGAAATGGATGTGCTCATGGTTCCATGGCAGCCATGAACATAATTGAAAAACAACACAAAATATGTTGAGGCCTCAACAACACTAGAGAGAGAGAACAACACAATCTCCTAACTTGAGGATTAATATAGTTGCTTAGAAGAAATAGATGACTACTGTAGCCAAGAAGAGTTTTCATACATTTCCCACCTTTGACATTGTGATGAGTTTACTACTGCTATTACTTATGAGGATACTATACTAATCCTCAAGTTCATCCGACTGAAGACCAACATTAGATTCTGCAATTCCTTTTAGAGGCCTATGATGCAAATTGTAATTGAGTTATCTCATGTATGTCATCAAGTCGTGTGACACATCCATTCCCATCAACAACTTCTTCTTTCTCGTGTTACTGGCAGGGAATGGATGTGCTCACGGTTCCATGGCAGCCATGAACATATTTGAAAAACAATAAAAAATATGCTAAGGCCTCAACAACATAGAGAGAGAGAACAACACAATCTCCTAACTTGAGGATTAATATAGTAGCTTCAGAAGTAATAGCTGATTACTATAGCCAAGAAGAGTTTTCATACATTTCTCACATTTGACACTGTGATCAGTTTTACTACTGCTATTACTTCTGAGGCTACTATACTAATCCTCAAGTTCATCTGGCTGAATACCAAAATTAGATTATGCAATTCCTTTTAGAGGCCTATGATGCAAATTGTTATTGAGTTATCTTATGTATGTAATCAAGCCATATGACACATCCATTCCCTTCATCAGCTTCTTCTTTCTTGTGTTGCTGGCAGGGAATGGATGTGCTCATGGTTCCATGGCAATCATGAACATATTTGAAAAACAACAAAAAATATGCTAAGCCTCAACAACACTAGAGAGAGAGAACAACACAATCTCCTAACTTGAGGATTAATATAGTAGCTTTAGAAGTAATAGCTGACAACTTTGTGCATTTTTACGTACATGAAAATATGACATCAGACCTTTTTTGCATAACCAAAATTCTGATACATTGACCTCTTAACTATGAATAGTTAATCTATGGCGGAAGAAGGACGTCCCGTCGAGGAGCTCATCTACGAGTCTCCCGCAAAAACAAATAAAGAGGGTTAATCTGAAGGATCCTCCAATAGCGAATCTTCGTACCACTCTCCGGAGAATGAACATCCAATGGAGCCTAGGAAGAAGAGAACGAGAGAAGACGCCGATGAGAATTACATTCCTAAATCTTAAGCGGAGGTAATTATTGCGTTAGTAACAAGTTAGAGCAGCTTCTAACCGAGGATTACATTCCTGAAGCTCACATTGTCTATCATCATAGGATCATCCAAAGCGAGGAAGCAAACGTTGATTATTTCAAATCGAGAAAATAACAAATATTGTCCCAGCTATTGAGTCATCTAAGCCAACAGTTGTTGAGCCCACAACCACTGAATCCTCTACAAATGTGAAGAGGAGAGGAAAACGAGAGAAGAACAAGCTGCATACAGCCATCTACGAGGTTGAAGATGTGTATGTTGGTGGGGCTCCAAAGAAGCAGACAAAAATCATAGCTAAGTGGTGCAATGATTGTGGATGTCTCGCTAGGGAGCGATGTAAGATAGTTTGGAAAAAACAGGAAGATTATCCCTGAAGTTACGAAGAACGAATTGTGGGATCATATAAAAACACATTATAAATTCCCGGAAGATCGCTTAGAAGATGCTAAAGCTGCCACATTGAAAACTATCGGGAAGTCTCTCCATACGTTCACGACTAAACTGAACACACAGTACCTTCAGAAAGGACAGTCGCCGCTCAATGACTATGGATTTAACACGGCAAATGAGTGGAACGAATTCAAATTGCAGCATTGCTCGAAAGAAGCCAAACAAGAAAGCATCATGTTCAAAGAACTTAATAAGAAAAATAAGTTCCCACATAAACTTGGCCCAGGTGGATATAAGGCCAAGGAGGATGAGTGGAGTAGAAAGGAGGAGGAGTACCGTGCGGCTGGGTTACCTGAACAGTTTTTAGGTGCTGATTAGCGCACTAAGAGATGGCTCCTAGGTCGAGCTAAAAAAACACCCAAGGGCCAATATATGCTCTCCGACTCATGGACTAGTGCAGTATTTCAGAAAGCACAAGAAATCACTAAGTTGGAGAAGGCTGGAAAGTTCAAGTCCGAGGGATGTAATGACTAGCTTACATCTTCTCTCGGAAATGAGGAACATCGAGGAAGCACCCGAGGTGTCTCTTCTATAGCACCCTGGAAAAATACTTTCAAGAAACAGGAGGGTACTACATACAAGAAGCATCAAGCACGCACAGACAACGCCGCAGAGTGCCGTGTAGAGTGGGAGCGACACTTTTTTGAATTTATTAATGAGAATCCCAACATAATGCAGGCTGCTGCGGGACAGATAATTGTGCCAGAGGTACGACTTGACGTACCAAGAAGTGTTGGCTCAGTACAAGAAAAATTTGTTGTAAATTATTTTAAAGAGGACACACCATGGAGCCTGCATGTACCGATAGAGCGCAAACGGCAGTCCCAAGAGGTTGCACGAGGCATTGCTATGCCTGGGGATTTATTTGACACTCGGCCTATTCCTACTAAGTATACAAAGGTTTAGGTCAATGAGATCACCAATGACATATTTATTAATGACCCCTTGGATCTTCCCATGCCTGATGAGGGGATTGAGACAATCAGAGATGCACTGAATAACTTTGTCCTATGGGCGTGCCGAGACATCAAATTATTGCAGACAAGTTCTCAGAGTAAATCGCCTATTGTCTCATCACAATCCCCCACATATCTTTCATCTCAGGATGTGCAAAATATAGGATCTTTATCACCTGTTGATGAGCGTGAGATAGAGGAAGAGGAAGAGGAAGAGCCAGTGCCAGAGGCTGATCAAATGGCAGTGCCAGAGCCCAACACAAAAGTGCTAGAGCCTGATCAAATGCCAGTGCCAGAGCCTGATCAAATGCTAGTGCCAAAGCTTGATCAAATGCCAGTGCCAGAGCCTGATCAGATGCTAGTGCCCAAAGCCAGCAATCCACAAGACAATTATTCATGTTGGGTATTGTTCTGCGCCGAAATCTAAGATGCTTAAATTTTTTACTACTGTGGGGCAAACACGTTCTATGCCCGAAGCGGCTCCCATAAAGGCTCCAGTACAAAAGCACGGGGGCTCACTTTATGTTGATAAATGGACCTACTGAGATGAAGATTAAATCGAATACGAACCAGGCAAACTATTATTACCCCAACGAGTACTTAAGAGTATGTGTTGGCAGATGAGAACATTTCATGACTGGTACCTCGAAGCGTCTTTGTTAGGAGTTACACAAATGAGGAGCCATGCTGAAGAGCGTGGGCCTCATGGCTCCAGATGTGATGAGTCATTGTCAATGGAAGTCAAAGAGGACTGAAGAGAAGAGAATACCTGCTGTGTCTGGGCTGCATGTGACTCAGGTACACGTGCAGCGAGCGACTGTCGGGCAGAGGGGCCACGAAGTCGGGTTGGCCCAATCCGGGTACATGGGCTAGGAGCAGTAGAGGATCCACTGGGCTGTTGACTAGGATTGACTCAGGTACACGGGCGGCGAGTGATTGCCAGGCTGAGAGAGCTGCGGAATCGGGATGGCCCAATCTGGGTACCTGGTGCAAAAAGCTGGACGCTTTGTCAGTTTCGGCGCAAAACTGACGACTGCTGATCTCGTATCGAACCATTCTGAGGTGAAGCCGTAGTCGCTACAAAAGCTCTGCTTCAAGATAAGTGATCTATAAATAGGAGTTTACTATTTTGTCCTTAGGCCCATAGTCAGTCAGTCGAGTCTGTAAAAATATCCTAAGGGCAGTTTGGTCTTTTCCATTTTATTTCAGCATCTGTAAAAACCCTAAGGGTCTTTTGGTATTTTCCTAGGCTATTGGGCTGCCTATAAATAGGGCCCCAATCCCTAGGGTTAGGTTTAACTCATCTAATGCAAATCAGAGTTCAACCACTTCAAGTATTTTTCACCGGATTTTTCCTCTCTGTGCGCCGCCGCTGCCATTATCAGATATGAGAATCACCACCAAAGTTTCTCTTCTCCGGCGTTATTTAGCTAGCTGAGGTGTTCTGCCACACGGCGCACGGAAGCCAAGGGCTGGCATCTTCGGGCTTCATCACGCGCAGCGGATCGTTCAAGGGAGATGCACGAAGGGGGTCCCACGCGAACACTTCAACATGCAGGATTCTGTAGTGTTCATCTTAAATGATCACACCACGGCAAGTAGTACTTTTGTTCATCGATTTCTGTGCAAATTGTTTAAACTTGTGCTAAGATTATTTTTGTCTGGTAGCTTGCGAAGATGTTTGGGTTTAACTGTGATTATATCCCCTGTTATTTCATTAGAGTCTTGGTTTTCATGCACAAGAATTAATTTCGGTCAGGAATGCTAGCAGCTTCATGTAGGTACAGAATACTAGTTGTTGCTTTCGGTGGACTATGTTCTTTCACCCAGCACTTGGTTTTCTTTCTCTTCATGATCACTGCTGAGGTCTAGGCTCTAGGAGCTAGAAGCATTTTTTCTTGGCTGTCCTGCGCAGGTGCGTGCTTGCAGTGGTTTTCTGTTTTGTTGTCCCGAGAGCAATCTGTAGCCTAGCAGTCCTTGCTGCCAGCTTTTTTTAGTAGGCTTTGTAGCAGCAAGTGTAGCTATCCTAGATGAATAGCTCTGTAGTCTAGCTTCTAGGCCTTAGATCTTCGGGCGTAAGATCTATTCCTGCGAGGTCTACACAAAGTTTTTTTTCGGTGTGTGAGCTTCGCTGAGTTTTTTTGCGGATGCTAAGTGTCCCGAAGGCAACACGTACTTCATCGCTTGCGGTTTTAAAGGAATCTTCGTGGAAGCTTCGCACTGCACAAAGAGTCATCAAAGCTTTGCTCTGTGCGAATTCCCTACGGAGGCAGGCTTTGTCGGTGCTAGTTTTTTAGTAGATTACATGTCACGATTCTTCTGATGATGCTTAAAGTGCTTATGTCCTGAATGATTTGTTAATCTGCCTTTGAACTCGGTTTTGGTGTCTTTTCAACTAGGACACCGGTCGTTTTTAGGCTAGATTATTTTAAGCGCCTGTGAACTGTTTCTTTTCTACTGGTTGTTTGTTGAGGTGCGTTGGGTGTTGGGAGAAGGCCATTGATTCGCGAGAATTTTTTAGGCGCCCATTCACCCCCCTCTGGTCGCTACTTTCGGTCCTACAAGTGGTATCAGAGCCTGGTTAGGGTTTTTCCATACCTTGACTAGTTCTAAACCCTAGTAGTGATCATGACTTCTCCTGGAAAGGTCCCGTCCTTGGAAGATTATGGCTATAATTATTGGAAGACTCGCATGTGAGCCTATCTCATCAGCCAAAGGTCGGGCATTTGGGAAATTTGTGTTCACACTACTTTCATAGTTTTTCCTGTTGCTGAGTGTAATTCTCCTGATATTATCACCCAACATCAGAACAACAACAAAGCGGTGAACATTTTGTTTTCTAGATTAGGTCCCACTGAATTTGAGCGTGTGAGTCATCTCACCACTGCTAGAGAGATCAGGGCTACCCTCCAAGCACACCATGAGGGGACAGCCCAGGTCAAGGCTCAGCTCTATTAGACCTACCGGCGTGAATATGAAAATTTCACACAGAAGCCAGGTGAATCTGTTGAAGCTTTGTTTGGTCGTTTTCAATAAATCATCAACAAGCTTCGGGCCAACAAGGCCGAGGGAGTTCAGTAAGTCTCAGATCATGAGCAGGCGCTCAAGGTTCTCCATACCTTGGACCCTAAGATCTGGGAGATCAAAGTATCCTATATCATTGAGAGCACTTCTTATGATACCTTGACAATTTCTGAGTTGTTTAGCAAGCTAAAGGCCAATGAGGTTGATACCAAGTTGAGATCAAATCTCACTAGCTCTGGATCAAAAACTGTGGCCCTTACTACACCTTCTGTTGAACCCTCTTCTGTGAGCTGTGTTGGGTTCTCCTTGATGTCTATCACTGAGGACCAGATCGAGTCGTTAGGAGATGATGAACTGTGTTTGTTTAACAACTACGTGCATCGTGTCTATGACAAGAGAATGTTCAAAAGACACGGCACAAAATCCAAGTGCTTTGAGTGTGGTGATCCAGGTCACTTCATCGCCGACTACCCTAAGCGCAATGGTCACAAGAAGGGTACCGGTGGTGGCTTCTATGACTCCGGCAAGCACGACAGCTCCTCCTTCACAAAGGGCAAGCCAAAGACCAGATTCTTCAGAAAGGCCCTGTAGGACTACCAGCGTGAGAACAAGAAGCACGACAAGGCCTTCTTCACCGAGATGGAGAAAAGCTACTCCAAGCGGTCCACGTCTTCTTCCTCTTCATCAAGCTCAAGCGATGAGGAGATCATGATAAGAAAGGGGAAGGACAAGGACGATCCGGCGGGCCTCTGCTTCATGGCCTTCAGGGACAGGCCGAAGAGCCGCTCACATCAACGCCGAAGATCCCGCAAGAGCTTCTACTCAATGGCTCTTGGGGATAAGGAAGAAAAGGGCTCCTCCAACGACTCCGACGACGATGACAATGAAAAGGTATCCTCTTACAAACGTGAAATTGTTGATTTACTTGAAAGCAATTGTTAGGATTTGAAATATCGGGAAAAACTGCTTAGAGGGGCTAAGAAGAGGATAGATAAACTTGAGAGTGAGCTTGCCATTGCCAACGGCAGAATTGAGAGTCTATCTTCTTCTCCTTACTTGGGTGATAGCAGTGACTGCCCAAAGTGTGAGGTGTTGCTGTGTGACCTGACGACTCTGAAGTCCAGGTACACAGAAAGGGTTGATGAGAGGGACGCTTTGACCACTGAGCTTGAGAGTGCTCAGTTGGAGCTGAAAGATGCTCATGCCACTGTCGTCGTGCCCTGTGCTAATTGCCCATCCCATCTAACTAGTTTAGCTGAGCTGAAAGCCAAGGGTGATGAGCAATTGGGCGATTTGGAGAGAGTTAGAGCTGAGCTGGAGTAGACTAGGCTAGAGCTTGAGACACTATCAGTTCCACCCACTGTTTGTGAGAACTGTTTCTCTCTTAGATTGGAGTTGATCAAGCTAAAAGCCGAGAAGTCTGTCCAGGTTGATAGAGAGTGTGAGACCTGCTTGTCTCAGGTGGAGGTTCTAGCTTCCTTGAGAGAGGAGCTAGCTGATGTTCAGAATGAGAATTTTTACCTCCGTCAGATCCTGAGTTGGGTGAGTACCCTAGAGCCACAGCTTGGCATGATGATCCAGCAGTTCAAAAGGCAGGATGGGTTTGGGGTAGGCTACACCTACACCAAGGCTGATTTTGACAGTGCTATTAGTCGGGTCGTGGAGTGGAGTAAAATGACTCCTGAATAGAGATACCCCAAGACTCACTCCACTGAGTCTTTCCAGGCTAGTCAGCCCAAGGATGGAGTGTTCCAAGAACAGCCTAAAGCTCCACCCAAGAAGCCCATCTGGGTTCCAAAGCCCAAACACCTTCTCACTTCTCTAGACTCTCTTCCTGGACCCTCTCACACCAAAGAGTCTACACCCAACACCACCAAACCCAAGAACCCCAAGCCTCAACCACATCCCAAGAAGCCCACTTACCACTTTGAGTTTTGTCAGAAAGACGGGCATCTTCCGGAATTTTGCTTCAGGAGGAAGCGGGTTGAGAGAGCAGAGAGAGCTCGTGGTGGCCAGGAGCAGTTCTACCAGCAGGGTGGTAGACTGAGAGTTCCTCGATGCGGGGAGATGCTAGAGGCCAGGCCGCGTCGTGTAGGTGGTGGTAGAGGAGACAACTTTCATGCCCGTGCTCTGGAGGGTGGTGTTCGATCCGATAGAGCTCCAGGTTATTTGGATACGGTCCTGGACCTCGTGACCGAGGTTTAGGCAGATCCGTGGACCGCGCTTTGAGCCTCGTTTTGGTCCAAACTCTTATGATGATTTCTACTTTTCGTCTTTTGAGCAGATGGCCCGACACCTGTTTAGTTCTTTTGCTAAACCTGGTGCCGGACCATTTGCTCCCCCTCACGACCACTGATTGTGCAGGATTGGGGACTAGAGGACGTTTGGATCATGGACTCAGGATGCTCTCGCCACATGACGGGACATCGCAGAGGGTTCTCAAGTCTCTCTCCCCCGAGCTCCAAGGAATACATCACCTTCGGGAACAGTGGTCAAGGGAAGGTACACGACATTGGCTCAATTTGTATCTTTGACCATTTCTCTTTGAAGAACGTTGCTTTTGTTGGAAATTTGAACTTCAATTTGATTTCTGTTTCGCAACTTTGTGAGGATGGTTTGGAGGTTCGTTTTAAGAAGGGCAGTTCTTCTTTGGTTGGTTCTAGAGGGTCATTGATTTGCTAGATCTTAACTTTTGGTAATGTTTTTTGGATTGACTTCTCTAGTTCTTTTGGCCCTTCTCGCTGTTTGATTGCTGGATCCTCCTCTGAGCTCTGGAAGTGGCATAGGAGGTTGGGCCATTTGAGTTTTGATCTGCTAGTTAGATTGAGCTCTATGGACCTCATCCGAGGATTGCCCAAGCTTAAGATGGAGAAGGATCTAGTTTTCCATCCCTGTCATCACGGGAAAATGGTTGCTTCTTCTCAATCACCTATGACTCAAGTGATGACTTCCTACCCGGGAGAGCTATTACACATGGACACTGTCGGTCCAGCTCGGGTACGCTCAGTCGGTGGGAAGTGGTATGCGCTTGTTATCGTTGATGATTTTTCTCGATTTCCGCGAGTTTTCTTCTTGGAGTCTAAGGATCAGACTTTTCATTTTGTTCATGACCTGATTTTGAAGCTGAAGAATGAGAAGAATGGTCGGATGCGAGCGATTCGCTTTGACAACGGCTCTGAGTTCAAGAACTCTCAGTTCATCAGCCTCTGTAGTGATCAGGGTCTTGATCATCAGTTTTCTGCTCCTTACACTACCCTACAGAATGGCGTTGTGGAGCGAAAGAACCGCACGCTAGTCGAGATGGCCAGGACGCGTTTTTGGGCTAACGCCACGAACACGGCTTGCTATCTGGCCAACCGCATTTTTCTTAGAGCTTACATAGGCAAGACTTTGTATGAGTTGCAGTTTGGCAGACAACCCAAGGTCAGCCACTTCCGAGCGTTTGGCTGCAAGTGCTTTGTGCTCAAGAAGGGAGGGCATTTGGACAAGTTTGAGTCTCGTTGCTGGGATGGAGTTTTTCTTGTTTATGCTTTGCATTCTCGAGACTTCCGTGTTTGGAACCTCGACTCCTAGCAGCTTGTCGAGACTTGTGAGGTTTCTTTTGATGAGTCCTTGCCTTCTTTGACTCCTTCTTTTGAGATTTCTGGAGATGGTGAGCTCGGAGAATCAGCAGGCTCTGGTTCGGGGTGACTTCTTCCTCCTTCCGAAACCAGATTTCTTGAAGAGGTCCTGCGAAGGAGGAATCTTCTCCGACCTCAGCGTAGAACCACCAGAGGATCCAGTTGGTGTACCATCGGTCATTGATGGCTTTCACTGGAAAGTGTTGAGCGTGCTCCCTCCACAGCTGGAAATTAACGCTTCCGAAGGCTGTTATCACCTTGGTGTCTCTGGGCCATCTTGTGGCTTCGGCTGGCAGATAGCTTCGTGGGTGGCGGCGAAGACCTCCGATCATCCTTCACATCCTTCAGCTCGAAGCGCCCATTCGAAGATAGTCATCCGTGCAATGGCGCTGGGGGACAGTTGAGGCAAGGTAATATGAAACATTTCTAGTACCTCTGACAAAAAGTTGATGGCAGGAAGCCCCAGACCAGCCTCGAAGAATGCTTCGAAGACTACAACTTCTCCGCTTCATGGCCTTGGGGTCGACTCTGTTCCAAGGACCCGAGTCCTCATTCTGGGTCCTAGCTTTTAGTCCACTGCCTCTTCGATGGACTCCGTGGTGCTTGTAGATTGGCCGATAAGGAAGCTTTGGGGGATCTTCTTCTTGGATGGAGGGCGGAGCTCTCGAGGATTCTTGGGCCAAACATCTCCCGGAGCCCCCGCCATTGCTGCTGCCGCCCAAGCTTGCCTCTGTGCCAAAGTACTTGCTGCTATCGGCACGGTGTGGTTGGTCCTCGCCATGGCTCAATCGCTCGAGAAGTTGGGAGATCTAGAGGTTGAAGAGAGTAAGTTTCGGGTGTCAGGCACGGTAAATGTTTTTGGCGGATTCCGATCCCCCTTTATAGCCTCCAGTTATCTGTTGCGCTTCGATTGCATTCACATTGCAGGTTCGACTTCTGTCGCTGGCGAGCGGGCCCAGGAAGCGAAATGGTGTGTCCATGGTAAAATTTCGACCGTTACCTTTTCGGGAGCATAACGGCTACTTGAAGAGTAACGACTCCAAATTAACGGCTCTTCATGATGTTTTACCTCCGCAATAGTTCTCTTTCTCGTGAAGTGTTCACACAACAGTCCTGGTTCGAGGCTGTCATCAGGGATACTTCGGGGTCAAATACCCTTCAAATAGCTGCAACACCTTCAAATTTCTCTAAGTCTCTGAATATGAAAATATTCCTTGCATATACTGCTTTCCTACTATACAGGTTAAAATCGGAGAAGCGTATTCGAGGGGCTACTGTTGGGGGAAAATACTTCACACTCAGGACTTTAGAGATTGACCGTCAAAGAGAACTTATCGGCTTCGAATATCGTGCTTATGCTCGAAGGTGGTGAAGTTTCTAAGCCAAAAGGTGCTTCGGCTTACAATTCGAAGGTACCCTCCGAAGGCTATGAAGCTTCGGTGGAAAACAACAAGTCTGATAAGATGTTTGCCTTATCTTCCTACTCCGGGTAGATTTTACCATTTTAACCCTGTTCGGGGTACTGAATAGTTTCCACTATGTCGGTTGTAATTGAGGGGTAAATAGGTCTTTTCCTTAGATTTTTTGCCTATAAATACCCTCATTCTTACCCTGTAATAGGCATCGAATACTCAGCTATTCAATACACAATTTCGGACTACTTAAGCTATTATCCAATTCGGAGGCTTGAGATAGTTCTCAACACAAATCCACTATTTGTGAGTTCTTAATCTTAGAGAACCTATTAGCGTAATCTTTTACGCCAACAAGTAGCATGAACACACATATCCCAAATCCCTGAGCTCTGGCTCAATAGATAGGCTCACATGTGAGTCTTCCAATAGATGTAGCCAAAAACCTCATGGGACGGAACCTTGCTAGAAGAAGTCATGATCGCTACCTTGGGTTAGACCTGGTTAAGGTATGGAAAAACCCTAACTAGGCTCTGATACTATTTGTAGGACCGATAGTAGCGACCAGAGGGGGATGAATGGGCACCTAAAAATTCTTTCGAATCAATGGCCTCCTCCCAACACCCAACACACCTCAACAGACAAGCAGTAGAAGCAAAACAAATCTCACTTGCTAAAAATAATCTAGCTTAAAAACGACCGGTGTCCTACTCGAAAAGACACCAACAAAGTGTTTAAAGGCAGATCAACAAGGCATTCAACTCATAGGCATTTAAAGCAACATAAGGATAACCATCATAAGCATTTAATCAGACAAAGTAAATGCTGATGATAAATTGAGCTCATAGATGATTCAAGATGCACTAAAGGTATATAGATACATTAATGAACATGCATAGTGCAATATGAATAAAAAACTTGCTGAATATTAAGTTATCTCAAAACAAATAGTGCAGTCTAACAATCAAGTCCTTGTAAACACTGAACTAAGCACATGGCATTCAAGAAGGAATATTTCAGATGTATGCAAATCAAAGACGGGGATTACTGTTACACGATGTCTCCTGTTCATGCACAGTTAATCAAGCATGTGGCATGCTCACTATGCTTGGCTGACTGCATAGTGCATCGCCGTCGGCTGTAGGATAGTTGCACGCTGCCTCATGAGTCCTGGCGAATCATGCTGAGCGTCAACCAGCCACGCGCCTCGTGCACTCCGCCCAGGCATCGAAGCGTCGACCGCCTCACTCCGAGTGACCATATGAGCGGCTGGCGTGCTCACGCGTGTTCCTGTCAGTGAGGAGAAAATAGTGTTCCAAGCAATGGAAAATATCGGTGAAGGCAATGGTTCTGTGAAGGACCCCTGTGCGTAAAGCTTCCTAGCCAGGATTGGAAGAGCATTGTGGCGGCGGCATATGCCCAAATCAAAAACGCCGGTAGTGCACAGTGGGTGAGAGGAGGATGACACAATGGATTTAAAAAGGAATTCTGATTTTTTTCAATTCAATTAAGTTTTACTAACCATATGGATTGGGGCCCTATTTATAGGAAGCCCAATAACACTAGGAAAAAAACAAAATACCGTTAGGGTTTACAAACGCTAAAATAAAATGGAAAAAATCATAATGCCCTTAGGATTTTTAGAGACTCGACTAACACACTGTGGGCCTACAAAGCAAACTGGTAAAATCCTAAATAAAGATAACTTGTCCTAACGTGGAGCTTTCGTAGCAGCTATGGCTTCGCTTCAGGACGACTTGATCTAGGATCAGCGGTCTGGATTAGGCATTGGTTTTGCGCCGAAACCGACAAAGCATCCTCCATCTTCGCACTGGGTACCCGGATTGGGCTGGCCCGATTCCGCGGCTCCCTCGGCCCGGAAATCGCTCGCCGCTAGTGTACCTGAGTCAACCTCGGTCAATAGACCAGTGGATCCCCTGCCGCTCCTAGCCCATGTACCCGGATTGGGCTGACCCAACTCCGCAGCCTCTCTACTCGGCAGTTACTCGCCACCCGTGTACCTGAGTCACACGTGGCCCAAGACATGATAGGTCTCATCTCATCTTCATCTCTTCTTCGTTGACTTACGTTGACAATCACTCATCACATCTGGAGCCATGAGGACCATGATCTTCAACATGGCTCCTCATCTGTAGCACTCCAGCAACCGCCCCCTCTTGGCTGAGGGAATCATCAAAAGGGAGGGTCCAAAAGATCTCAACGATGCTCTCCGTCGGCAGCTGGTACTCAGTCAACTCTGTAATGAAGTCGATGAGCGCTCGACACTTGATGGAAGTCTTCGTCTTGAAGTGTATGGCATATTCCCAGAGCTCAATGGCCCATTTGTCGATCCACCCGACGACATCCTGATTTCATAGGATGTCGCCGATTGGGAATTCGGTGACCACCTCCATGAGGTGGGCTTAGAAGTAGTGCTTGAGCTTCTGAACGGTGGTGAAGATGTTATACAACAGCTTCTGCACCTAGGATATCGAACTTTCGATGACCCTAAGACCTCTGATATGAAGTAGACTGGTCGTTGAACCGAGTAGGTGTGGCCCAGCTCCGGTCATTCAACGACCAGGGCGGTGCTGACCACATGCATACTTGCGACGATGTAGAGGAGAAGAGAATCCTCCTATGTCGGTGCAACAAGTGTCGATGGAGACGTCTGGAATTTCTTGACGTCGGTGAATGCCTGGTCCGCTTCCTCGGTCCAAGAGAAATATTATTTCTTTAGCAACTTGAAAACAGCATCCCTCGCTCTTCGAGCCGTGAAATAAACCAGCCTAGGGAGGTCATGCAGTTGGCCACGTACTGGACATGCTTGATGTTGACAGGCCTCACCATGTTTAGGATCGCCGAAATTTTCTCCGAGTTGGATTTAATTCCGCGATGGGTGACAATGAAACCGAGTAATTTTCCCATCGGGACTCCAAATACGCATTTCTCTAGATTGAGTTTCTAGTGGAATATGTGGAGGTTGTTCACCATCTCTTGGAGATCTTCGACAAGATCTTGAGGTTCGTTGGTCTTGATCACCACATCATCAATGTAAGCTTCCACATTGCGACTGATCTGATCGGCCAAGCAACACTGAATGTCTCGTTGATACATGGCTCCAACATTCTTCAGCCCAGAAGCCATGGAAGTGTAGTAGTAGGCGCTGAACGGTGTGATGAAGGCGGTCTTCTTTTGGTCTTCTTCTTTTAGGCCTATCTGGTGGTAGCATGAGTAACAGTCTAGGAAGCACAGGAGGGCGTTGTCGGGGGTCGAATCAACGGCCTGATAAATGCGCGGCACTGGGAATGGATCTTTTGGTCATCGCTTGTTAAGGTCAGTGTAGTCAACGCACATTCTCCATTTTCCGCTCTTCTTCTACAAAAGCACTGGGTTAGCCAACCAATTTGTGTGATGTGCCTCCTTGATGAATCCGGACGCCAGGAGGTGGGTGACTTCTTCCTTGATGAGCTTCTTGCGGCCCTCAATGAATCGTGGCATCTTCTGCTTGACCAGCAGGGTGGCCGAGTGGACGTGAAGTTCACGCTCGATCAGCTCTCGAGATACGCTTGGCATGTTAGAGGGTTGCCAAGCTAAGATGTCAACGTTGGAGCGGAGGAAGCTGATGAGAACTCTTTCCTATTTAGGATCACGCGTGACTCAAATCAGAGCTATCTTGTAAGGATCTTATTCTGATAGTCGAATACTCTAGTACTCGGCTGGTGATGGCGTTAGCGTGGTCGGCGATGGTGCGGAACTCGAGAGCTCGAGTCCGTCGGCCGATGCAGTCATGGCATCCTAGAGTATCTCCGTCATGCGGACAGACATGTCCATAGCCTCGCACAATGCGAGGCTATCCCACTCTGAGGCATGTGATGTGGTGACGTCCCCCTTCATGGAGAAGGTCCCTCCCAGTCCTAGAATCTTGAGGACCAAGTAGGTGTAGTGGGGCACCACCATGAACTTGGCGAGTGAAGGTCTTCTAAGGACGGCGTGTTATGCAGTCTCAAAATCCATGACGTAGAACTTGACATGTTCGGTTTGGTAGTTATCCCGAACCCTGAACGTCACTGTCAAGGTGATCGTGTTGAGAGGAAGGGACGCCTTCCCTATGACAATCCCATAGAAGGGAGTGTCGGGCTTCTGGAGCGTCGAGTAGTCGATTCCGAGAGCCCCTAGCATCCCTTTACGTCGAGGCCGCTTCCCCCATAGACTAGCACCCTCTTCAGGCGGAGCTTTAGGATGACCGGGTCGATGACGAGCGGGAAGCACCCAGATTAGGGGACATCAGTCCACTAGTACTAGCGATCGAAGGTGATTGGATCCTCGGACCATCGAAGGCACTCCGGCACCTCGGTGCTGATGGCGTTGACACGGTAGGTCATCAGCTTCTGTTGGCGCTTCATCTCAGAGGCCACCGTGCCTCCGAATATCATGGAGACCGTTCGGGCGGGCTCCTAGAAATCATTCCTTCCCGAAGGAGTGTTGTCTTTGCTCCTAGCGCTTCCAGGTCTTCTTTCATTGGTGTCCCGGCGACGCTTATCGGGTCGACGGGACGCTCCAGCTTATATCATCAACTAGTTCTGCCACTGAAAGCAATTCCGAGTAGTGTGATTGTTGTTAGGATGGATGATGCAGTGCTTATCTAGCAGTTCCGGTATGGCCACGTCATCTCGTTCTCGGGACCGAGTGGTGTGGTTGGCAACCATGATTTCCTTCTCCTTCCTCTTCTTGTCTGGAAGGCAAGGTCGACCATGGTCGGCGTGATCTTTGAAGGTGGGTGATCAGTGGGCCGTGGATGACCTATGATCCACAAGCAATTGGCGATGGTCCTACTTCTTCTTTCGATCTTCGTCGATATCGGCCTGCTTTAGGACCATCTGCTCCCGCTAAGCATCTTTAGTGTTGTAGAACTATTCAGTGACAGTGATAATATGGTTAGGATTAACTGGCTTATACATGATCAGGTGGTAGAATAGATTGGATGGCTTCATCAAGCCATCCTGGATTGTAGATATCACGTCGGCGTCGGAGATGCTGGCAACGGCATGACTCTTCTCAGAGAATCGGTGAATGTACTTCTACAGGGACTCTCCTTCTCTTTGGTGAACTTGGCATAGATCGTGCCAGGAGGTAGGTCTCTGCCATGTCCCCCAGTAGTTGGCAATGAAGACGTCACACAGAGCCTTCCGGGAGTGAAACCAGCCAATTGACGGCCGAAGCAGACAACATGACCGGGAGGTAGTTGACCATGACGTCCGGATCTCCTCCTGTTGCACGAACGGCGGTGTAGTACAGTCATAGCCATTAATACGGGTCAGTTTTACCGTCATATGGAGTGATTCCAATCAGCCAAAAGTGGCATGGCCACTCAACATGTCACAGTCACACGGAGAAGGTGAGAAACCCGTCATGGAGAAGGTCATGATGGTCGATGTGGCCTTCATTCGAGACTCCGTGGTTTTTATCGTACTGATCGTGATGACGCAACTCCCTCGCTCTCGTCCTTGTTTTCGACGAAGAAGGAGGTTGCAAGCGTTGTCTTGACTGTTGATGATCTGGTGGGCTTCTCCGATGAGAGAGTTTCCTCCATGCTCACTCGAATGTCCAAGCTCCCCCGGCCTAGACAGCCGGGAGGTATGGCTTTGAGATAATGATGGTGGTGGACGAGAGAGCGGTGGTTCTGCTATCTATGTCGCAGTAGCCTAGGTCATAGCCTGGGCCCTCTAGTGCTTAGGCATGTCAGGAAGCATAGACAAGGCTCTCTCGATGGTGATGAGGTTGGCAGTACACGTTTGGTACACATCGTGACCTTTAAAGACCACAGTGTATGCAGCGGGTCCATCTTTTCGAGGGACTCCAGCTCCTTCTTAGGCCCCGGCGCACTGATGGCGTCTGGCGGAGTTCCGCCTCCAGTGCTCTCGGCGATAGGATCTGTACTCGACATCGTTGGAAGGATCGTCCTCTGAGACATCTCCGACGACTGCCATGACAGCAACTATGGGAGGATCCTAGGATGTCGGCGGTGTTGTTCGACGGCGTCGATCGTTGGTGACCGTGATGAACCATCAGCATAGCACGATGCGTCCTCCAGAGTTGGCGAAGATAACGGAGTCCACGGGGGTGTCGAAGGTCCCCGGAAAATGACCTTTGGAGAGCGTCTTCAGTGGAGTGGTCCGCCGCGGCACCTGAATTGTCGATGAAGTAGGTGTTGTCGGTGGCATGGGCGAAGTCTTCGCCCTCAACGAAGTAGTGGTGGGAATCAGTTGGTCCATGCAGTCACTGACGAAAGTAAATCTTCTGAAAGTGAACATGGTGACCTTGGGAACTGTAGTGTTGAACCTGCAGATGACGGCCATCGATCCGATCAGCGGGCCACAAAACTCCTCCCCTACCTGGCGCGTGCAGCTATTGTTGCATGGGAACGACAAGCCTATAGGGGGTACCTGTAGTGTGATTTGTGTATGCAGAAAGGAGGATTCGCAACTATGGATTCGATGGTGACCTTGGTTGAAAGGGGCAAGAAAGGGGTGAAAACAATAAGGAGACAAACACGAGAAAATTTTAGACAAGTTTTGGTCTCCCGGAGGATAATAGCCCTACTCCTGTGTGTGTATGGATGAATGGGGGTGTTTGTATGTGTGTATCAGTTGTCGTCGTGTTAGGGTGTCTCGAATGATTCGGTCCCCCTCACTTGGGGCCTCCCCTAATCCTTTTTGTTGGACCGAAAGTGGCGACCAGAGGGGGGGCAAATCAGAGCTTTTCAAAATTCAGGCTAAAATAGCCTTCTGTTTTAAAACAGTCTTCTATGGAACAGGCTTCGAACACACCCTTCGGAGGTCTGGTTCGGAGGTATTTTGTAGCTTCGAAATCAGGCTTTGCGACGAGCAAAAGTTCTAAGTCAAGAAGACTTTGCTGTCACCTACAAAACCAAAACCACAACACTGCTGGGATAGTGCAGGCTCCGCACACTAGGTGCCTTCGAGCAGGCCTTGCACTTCACCCTTCGTAGGATGAGGTTTCCCTCTATGGACTTTGACCAGATACTCCGCACTAGCAACTGGTACTAGGCTTCGTATTTCGAAGGTCTAAATACCAACAGAACCGATTTTGCTAAGGTAAGAAAACATGATTAGAGCACACTCTACTCAGTGCTTTGCTAGTAACAGGGAGGGGTTGCCTCAGTTTACACAGAGTGAACACACACTTCACACACACAAATCACTAATACCCTTCTCTAGAGAAGAATCAATGCACAAACTTAGGCCAGACCAGAATGAAGTGTAGCTCAAAGAAAACAACACATGTTGTGCAAAACAGAGATACAAGTTCAAGCAACAGATGAAGAACAGAATGTAAATTGCATGAACAGGGAACACAAAAAGACTCATAGGACTGAGTATATGGAAATGGCGGCTAGCACAGGAGTTCTAGAAATGGATGCTCAAAGTGTTACCTAGACCTAGCCACCCTTCACTATTTATAGGCACTCTCAGACCTTTGAATAGAAACTTTACCCCTAGGGTTTACACTGTTTTTGTCTTAGCCAGACCAGGGGGTACAGATGATAGTCTACTTTATTTAGAGGCTTCTTTTGTCAGCTTTGTAGGGGAGACATCATCAGCTTTTGCAGAGTAGACATAATCAGCCTTTGTAGTTTTGGAGTCTTCTGAAGCCCCCTTTCGCACGTGAGGTGTGCGGTAGCTTCGGTGAGAAGCTTGGAGCCAGATGGCCTTCGCTTCACCGAAGTCAGCCTTCGATATAGTGATGGTTTTGAGCCAAAGCCGTCAAAGCCTTGATCCTTCGCACAATCACCTCCGGAGTGGACCACCACAGCTTCGCAACTACTCCTAGCTCGAACTCTGTTAGTCCGTGTACCAAAGCCCTGTATGGCCGAAGTATCTCAAGTCAGCCATACTCTAAAGCCCCACCTTCGGAGTACCTTTGCCACCTTTCGAAGTCCTTCAGTCCAAGGCCTCCGCATGAAGCATATCCATAAGCACCCCTTCGTAGTGTCTCAGCCCAAAGCACACTCTACAAAGACCCTTATCCGTACCATGCCTTCGAGGCACCATTACTTCTGAGACCTTCGTCAGGTGTCCCTTCGAGTGCCTCCATCTAGAGCACACTTCGAACGCCTTGCTCAATGCTGAGGACTTCGTCCACCATACTTTGAAGTCACTTCATCCAGAGCACCCTTTGAAGTGACTGGCCTCTGAGGACTTTGCCTCGGGGTACCTTCAGCCGGAGTCACCCTCCGCACTCTCTGCCTTCGCCTGGCACACCTTGACAAGGGACCGACCTCGACCCCGTGCAGCCTTCATGACCAAGCTCCCTGCTCGCTTGGCATCAAGCCTCCTGTTTGACCCAAGTTCACTTGTTGCGAACCGTCCATCGCATCTGAAGTCACCTGCGCACCACCGACAAGTAGACAAGTGTTTCCAGTACACCGGACACCTCTCCGGTAAACATCCTTCAGTACACACTCCGGTGCATGGCCCAAAATAACAAACCCTTCGGTACACATATCATCGTGCTCTGCTGAACCCCACCCCCCCCCGATAGACACACTCCACTGCACATCTACAGCCAGTTAAATCCACACCCTTCGGAAAATACCTCTGAACCCATTTAGAGGGACCCCTTCGCACAGAGAAGGAAGCTTGTCAATCACTCATCACAAACATGAAACCAAGGCACATTTCAACTTGGTTTCTCAATCTCCCCCTTGTTGTGTGCATTGATAACCAAATTCATGTTCAAGAAAATTTGAAGATTTTCAGCACAGAAGTGACCATAAAAACTCATAAAAGAGCCAAAACATGTCACTTGATTAATGAATTTAATTGACTTGAGTCATTAAAAGCTATTTTGCAAAAATTCCTCTTTTTGGCAGTAAATATTTTCTCCCCTTTTTTAGTTTCATTACTTGTTCTCCCCCTTAGGTAAGCAAACAAGGCATTTTTCTCCCCCTTTGGCAATGCAAGAATCATGGAGCAAGAAATTATGCAAGGCTTCGAGATGATGAAAAGTGTGAAAACATATGGTGCAAAAATATGCCAAATCATAGTGTCAGGTTCAGATGCTCAGTTCAAGGTAATATATTCCAAGTTCAATGTGTGATGCATGAGATTTGCAAATTTTGGAAAATAAAAAGATCACCACTTAGACTAGTCATCAAGACACGTGAAAGCATATATTGCAAAAGCTAAACAATTTCCACCTAGGAAAGCAAGTCCAAGCGCCATGGTGCATTTAGCAAGCTTGATTAGCAGATGATTCAGACTTTGCAACTTTTTTGATTTTGCCCGGGGTTATTTGCTCGTCTGCCTTATGCTTTCCAACCAAGCCAAGCCTAGGCCAAGAAAGATCATTAGAAACTTAAGACAGTGATTTTGGCAGACACTAAGTTATCCCAGTTCATACCAAAATGCAATGGTAAGTAGTCTACAATAAAGAAGTGCGACAAGCAAACCCGCCTGAATCTTTTCATTTTTAACACATAAATCATGGATATTTGATTTTTGTCGTGTAACATTTGTTGTATGATTCCATGAGTAGCAATATTATTTGCGAGCTTCAATTTTGCATCCATAATAAAGGATTCTAGCTACTATGTAGATAAAAGATAACTAAAGAAATTATGTACTACACATGCTAAACTCAAGACTAAGTATTGATCAAGTTTTGAATTTTGTAAATTAAAATCATGCTCATTTTGAAGTGAGATATATTAAACAGAACTGAGACATCATGATAATGACAACCATGTGAAGGCATATAAAAGCAACAAAATGCCTCAACAAAATGCCACATCTGAATAACCACGCAGACACAAAGAGGAAGATGCAGAATACTAAATGCCAAATTTAAGGGTATGCTTGAGATACCTGAGAATGCGCTTTACCGCTTGGCGGTGCGAAGCACATGGCGAAGCCTGAAAACGAGCGCACAAATACACTGCAAAGTGTATGTCTGGCCTCGTAGCAGTCAAGTAGAGAAGGGAGCCGATCATGCTTCGGAACTCGTTGTGATCTACGGCTTCTCCATCCTTATCAGGATCCAATGCTACAGATTGAGCCATTGGAGTGGCGAGTGGCTTTGCATCAGTCATGTCAAACTTCTTGAGTAGGTCCTTTGTGTACTTCATCTGGTGAACGAAGGTACCTTGTTTGTTTTTCTTGATTTGAAAACCAAGGAAAAATGTGAGTTCACTCATCATGGACATCTCGAACTCCCTACTCATAGTTTCTGCAAACTCGGCAACTAACGCATGAGAAGAGCCACCAAAGATGATATCGTCAACATAAATCTAAACTAGAAGGAAATCTTTGCCATGCTTGAGAGTAAACAGGGTTTTATCGACAGATTCCATCAAATACCCTTGCTCAAGCAGAGGACTTAAGTTTGTCATACCAAGCCCGAGGGGCCTGCTTGAGTCCATAAAGAGCCTTATGAAGTTTAAGGACTTTATGTGGGTATTTGGGGTTTTCAAAACCAGGGGTTGTTTCACATAAACATCTTCGCCTATGAAGCCATTAAGGAAAGCACTTTTAACATCCATTTGATAAAGTTTGAAACCACGGGATGCCGCAAATGCAAGTAAAATCCTAATGGCATCAAGACGAGCAACAGGTGCAAAAGTTTCGGTAAAATCAATCCCTTCTAACTGAGAATAACCCTGAGCCACATGTCTAGCTTCGTTTCTAACTACAGATCCATCCTCCCCTTGTTTGTTTTTGAAAATCTATTTAGTTCCAATAAAATGAACATTAGGTGGAGGATCTACAAGAGTCCAGACTTGGTTTCTCTCAAAATTTTCAAGTTCCTCATGTATGGCATTGATCCAACTCGAATCAGAAAGTGCATGACTCACATCTAAGGGATCAAAAGAAGCAACAAAAGCAGAATCAATGAAATGAGCATGAGAACGTGTTACCGTTTGATCAAGCTCCCCAATGATCTGCTCGGGAGGGTGCATCCTTTGAATGTGATGAGGAGCCTCGTGGCGGGATGCAGTCTCCCCCTCAACTTGTGTCGGTGAATGGTACAAGATGACCGATGTTGAGGTTGTAGCTTCGGGGCCTCTTGCCGACGTAATTGAAGCGGGGTTGGTTTCAGGAGTCGATGTCAAGGGTAGTAGGGGTTCATCCTCGAAATATCCATGATCTTCATCTTGGAAGATGGTTTGCTCCATATCGTGTTCACTTGCCTTTTCAAAAGAAGAGCTAACATAGGGGGTTGATTCATCAAAAGTCACATCATATGACAAGATAGTAGTGTTAGTTTCTGTTGGTGGAATAAATTTTCCGTTAAATAGGGGCCATATGACGTCAGCCTCCGTAGGCCTCGGGCCTAGAGCCTGACATTGCTGAAGCATGAATTCAAAGAAGATCCCTCCTATCGAAGTTATCTCCAAGCAGTAGCTAGAACAAGTCTTCGGTCTCCATTCAAAGCCTGCCTGAGTTAGCCTCTAGAGTCAAGCCTCCGGGCTTCCTTCGGAGTTAGCCTGTAGGCTGCCTTTGGAGCCCTCCGGTGTCAAGCCTCCGAGCTCCCATCAGAACCCTTCGGAGTCAAGCCTCCGGGCTTCCTTCGTGGTTCTCCAGAACTAGCCTCCGGACCCCTCCGGTCCCTTTCGAAGCTAAGCCTCCGGGAGTCTATTTGGAGTTCAGTTCGGAGCATACCTCGAAATGCCCTTCGAAGCCTTTGACACAGTCTCCGCCAGAAGAGCTCCGGCCGCTAGTTCGAACCAGGAAAATATCTCGACTCCACCACAGTGCAAAGCCATACTAGGGTCCCCACTGCCCCCGGTATGTCGTTTAGCTGTTCAGAGGTGGCGTCTATCTGACACGTCTATAAAGCTATTTGTGCAGTAGTCTAGTTTTTTTCCCTTATTGCCCCTATAAGGCTTATGACCTGTAGAGGGCATTTAGGTCTTTTCCTTTGGCTTGTGTGCCTATAAAAGCAGGGCCATGCTGAATCCACAATACACTGGATGTAGGGCTATTATCCCTTCGGGGAGGCCTGAACCTGTATAAATCCTTTCTCCCTCTGTGAGAACCCTTCGAGGTTCACTCTATACACCATATACACGCAAAACCTGCTGTAGCTAACGCAGTTGCTACAATAGTTGGTGCCGTCCGTGGGGAACCTAGTACTAAAAGCTAAGTCCTTTGTCGTTGTCTGTGTCTCGACGTGTGCTTGAGGGGGAGCTTCAGAGTTTTCTAGCTCCGCGCACCCTCCCGCAAGGGGCTTCGAGTGCAGCTCGAAGGCCATTCTCACCTTCCACCATCCCTCATGGCTCAGAGTGCACCCTCCGGCAAGGGGCTACGAAGCAAGCTCTTTACCCTCACCTCACGAGGTATGTACACAGTCCGAAGCCCTGCTTCACTGTGCAAATTTGTAATTATTTCAGTAAATCATTGAAGTCTTACTTCACCTTAAAACTGAAGTCTTACTTCGCCTTTAAAGCAAAACCTTGCTCCACTCTATTAAAAATTGAAGCCTTGCTTCGCATTTGAAAATTGAAGCCTTGCTTCGCATTTAAAATCGAAGCCTTGCTTCACTTTATCAAAAACCCGAAGCCTTGCTTCGCTTTATAAAATCTAAAGCACCCCTCCGAAGGCTACACAGCGCCTCTGTGCCCATAGCAGTGGGCTTTAAGACTCCCTCGAGAGACGACTCGAGGTGTCCAGGACTTCCGGGAGATGGCTCGACGAGTCCAGGATTCCATGCTCTGGCCTAATGCACCCCATGGTCGAAGGTGGCCCAGGGTCGTAGGTGGCCCAAAGTCGTAGGTGGCTCAACCCATTGCAGGTTCAGTGAATCCACACCAAATATCCTTTTCATTCATTATAGGATCAAGCTCAAGAAGCCTTGCTTCGATATCTAAATACGCACTGAGGCCTCGCTTCGCGTGACGTAATCTAATCTAAGATTTAAGCATATCGAAGGCATGCTTCGCCTAAAATCTAAGTGCGCTTCAAAGCCTCGCTCGTGCATATTATACAAATCCAAGCATGCCGAAGCATGATTCGCTTAATTTGAGTATGCTGAAGCCTTGCTTCTCTTCAAATTAATGTGTTTGAAGCCTGAAGAGGCCTTCGGTTGACGTGATATAAGCGTCCGAAGCTGCCAAAAGGCGCACCCCTTCGCATTCTTAATTGCTCGCACCAGCAATGACTAAGTCCCTAGCTGCCACACGCAAGGAGGGACCGAGGTATGTATGCGAGGTGTGCGAATGAAATGCGTAGTACGAGCATGACAAGCTAAACGTTCAAAACAATCAAATCATGCGAAGCATGCAGACGAAGTATGCAAATACAATAAATCTCATTCATTGAATGATAATTGAGAAGTATGTTACAAATACACTTCGAGCACAAAATTACGAGTAGTATGTATCTAAGCCTAGGATAAAGCGAGCTTGAGGCCCCGAGATGTTCGACCATCGCTTGCTCTTCTTCCGGGTAGGGCCCTCTCAGCTGGACGAAGCGCCGTCGGAGCCTAATCTCCCATGGCTGGACTGCCCACGCTCTGAAGCCCGCATACCTCACCTTTTGCCTTGCAGGTTTGTCCAAGTTTGGGATGCAGGCGGTGCCGTATCGAAGGTAGAAAATTCTAGGGCTTCATCGCTTTGTAAAGTCGTACCCGAATACTGTACCCCCTCACCGCTTAAGCCTACTTCAAAACAACTTAAGTCTGGCTAGGATGAAGAACTCCAAAGAGGCTTCATCTTCATGGCAGCCAGCAGCTCCTAGGCTACTTCGGGAATGGCTTCGCCCCTAGGGCCCCTTGGAAGATTGCACCGAGGGGGGCCTTCAGACCTAGCTACTTTGAGCACTACCGAAAGCTGGCGAAGCTCCTCATAGTCCTCAAGTACTTCGAATTCAACATCTGAAGGCTGAGCCTGGGCAGGTATTAAGTACCCCCCACATTTATATTAATAAGCTGATGAGTTGTTTACAAGCCTACAACTAAGAATTACAAAGAGCCTAAGGAGGTATACACCTTCGGAGGAGGAGGCTTCGACGGCGAAGGCTGAGCTGGCGAGGCTTGTGCCCTGGCTCGGCGAAGGCGGGAGAGCCATTGGAGGTCAAGGACTGCCTCGCATCCTTGGGCCTTCCAAGGTTCCTGAAGACGGTGCCACGCTCCACGAACATCCGAAGGCGGTGAAACCAAGTGCTGGCCTCCGAAGGCCACCGGAGTAGCTGAGGTTGCCGCCTCGAGGTGGTTGCACACCACGTCATGAAGCATCTTCAACACTCCTTGGCCCGCCACTCGGCCAGCCATCAGAGCGAAGCCCTTCATTGACGTCTCCTCCGTCACAACAGCAGTCCGTAGGAACTCGAGGCATTCCCCGATTGGGTCTCGAGGGATGAAGTCTGGGGCCTGGCACCTAGTCCCCAATTGCTCGAGGGCTGTAGTCAAGCTCGAGGTGGCCTCATTGACCCCTCAGACCATGAAGTTCTCCCGGCACTGGCCAGCTGTGCAAAGTTCAGAGCACTCCACCTCTAGCTTCACCCTGGCCTCCTCCGAAGCCCAAAGTGCCTCTCGAATCTTTTCAGTCTCCGAGGCCAAGGCTTCTGTGGCTCCCCGATTTAACGAAATTGGAACATTATTGAATTTCATATGAAATACAATAATACAAGAGGTTCATCATGCGACAATCGTACATACGACAGTATTCATGGTGCGCAGACCATATTTATTACATCAGAGTCAAATAAAGACAATAATAATGATAAATTGCATGACGAACGCCTTCTTCAAGATCTTTTCTTGGCTGGGTCGCTACTCCAGACCATCTTCATAGTAGGCATCCTCTGAGGTGTTCAACGGGTATGAGTACAAGAAGTACTCAACAAGCCACCGCAAATGCAATAGTAATGCAAGGTAATAACAATGGAAGGATAATGGCTAAAAGTGCGGAAAAGTACATTTTCAGTCATTGCATTTAGTGTAGTCAAATTTTATCATGCGGAAATATAAACATGAACATCAATAATATCATCTAACTCGGGGAGTATGTTTTACCTCCTCGCACAACAGTCCTTACATGTCAAATCATCATGCACATACATATCAAAAGTAATCTAACTGTGGGATGTCACGCAACCCGCCCTTGACCGTGGCTCGGCTTGCACCCAGAACCCACCATGCATCCACTCACAACCACAACTCATCACCGACAGAATTCCAAGGATAAGAAGTAACAGGGATCATATAGTAGAACCATGTTGCTACGACTCATTTTTATCCTATGGCGATCGTGTCAATACATTGGACACTAGCTAATAATACTAATCATATGGTGACAAGGAGGTTAGGCGAGATAGCATGGCTTGGGTTGCACGTCAAGGTCGGGGGATCCTAAATAAATATATTGTAAGGGTTTTCATTTGACTAATGCATGTATAGCCTATGTGTTTTAGTGATAGTTTAATAAAACATGGGTTCAATATGCTCAAAAATGTTGTTTGGTGACTTGCCTTGTTCAGCAAAAGGAGAGGGAGGGACTTCCGGGAAGTATTGCGGCTCCTCGGCGATGTCGTAGTCTTCCCAATATAAATAAAGTAAATAAAATAAATACAACATTCAATTAAACAATATAAAACCACACAACAAGCACATAGGTTTAATTTGGTTTAATTTAAAGGAAGTCAAGTTGTTAAGTTTCTGAAATCTATTTTATAAATAATTTAAAAGGGACTATAAAGAAATATGGCCGTTTCTAAAAGGCATTTTAAATAGTGAAATAATCTCTTTTTAAGCTTTCTAATTAATTTAAAATGAAAGGTCCAGAGAAAACCTAGTGGTTTCATTATATTAACAGGGAATGAATAAATATAAATTTTACTGAAATTTAAATAACAAAGTTTGTATTTTAACATAAGGGCATTTGAATACTTTATTAAATAAGGATGAAATGTTCAAAGTAAACATATTGTTTTTATTGTATGAACATGTAGAGAATAATATTATAAATTTTCTGAAATTGAAATGGTAATTTTTGGAGTTAAAATGCGCCAGATATGAATTTTAGAATTTTAAAAGAATTTCTGGAATTTAATTTAAATTCAAAATAGCCTCAGGTCCACGGTGAGCCAGGCCCACGGTGAACCCGCGCACTGTGCGCAGCTGCCGGATCGATTTGGACCGTTGGATCCAGATCCAACGCGCGAGGGCGAGGCGGGGGAGTTAAAGTGATATGGACGGCTGAGATTAAAACATCGAACCAGTACACATTGTGCGGCTCAGATCAAGTGCGGGTTTTAAATACTGATGGACGCACGAGATTAAAACGTACCCCTTCGCTACGATCCGACGAACCAGATTAAACCGAACGCGCGATATAATCTAAGTCGTCCGATCGCGATCGCACGGTCGGGATCAAATCCAACACGACACGGGTATTCAACCCATGCCGGTCGTCTTCTCCGGCGACGGTGAGCGGGCCAGAGGCCACGGCGAGCGATGGCAGTCATACCTCAGGCCTAAAACAGAAAGAGGACACTACGGGGATCACGAGGGTACCGTTGGCGAGCTGAACGGTCGACGGAGCGTGGCCGGCGACGAGTGGAGGCGGCGAAGAGGTTCGGGTCCTCGTCGGCGATGGCGTTCCAGCGGGGTTCGTCGACGACGGAGCTATGGCCGAGGTCGGTGTGCCCTTGGCGGTCACGGAGGTGTGGTCGGTGTGGACGGAGATGGACTCCGGTGACGGCGAGCGGTGGCTGGAGTGCGGGCGATGGTGGTGCGCTAAAAACCGGAGTGTGAGTGCTCTGTTCGTTCTCGCAGCGTGTGGGCGTAGGGGTATAACGCGGATGGCCAGGGGTTTAAATAGGGCCATCGGTGGGGGCAGAGGGGGCGCAATTGACAGTGGCCAGGAGTAAATGCGTTTAAACGCCGGTGAGCTTCGGGTTGCATGCGGATTCATTGAATCGGGATGCGATCCAGCTGGGTTTAAAGGGGAAAACGGTCGCCGGAGTGTGGGGGTTTGAATGCCGGGCTCAATTTGGGGAGAGGGGGTCAGGAGCAACGGATCCGAGGCACATTAAGGCGTCGGCCGGCGAGGGGTGAGATTTGGGGGCAGATCTCGCGGAGACGAAAGATCTGATAGGTGGGGACCACATGCCAGCGGGCGTGAGTGAGTGAGTGTGGTGGCTGGTGGGTGGGGTTGGGCTCAGGCGTGAGAGGGGGTCGGTTGGCACCGACAGGTGGGGCCGGGGTGTCGGGCGCGCGAGCGAGCGGAGAGGGGCTCGCTGACGGGTGGGGTCGGGCTGTCAGTCCGAGGCAGGCGAGGGTAACAGGTTGGGCCGGTCGGGAGAGAGAGAAAGGGGGGGAGAGAGCCCGTTACTTTTTCAAAACCTTTTCTGAATAAAAATAATTGTAGAAATTGGTTTAAAATAATAGGGCTACTTCCAAGGTTGATAAAAATTTGTAAAAATTCTCAAAAATATATCTTGGCCTATGGATCATATACAAAATTTTCTAGCTCCTGGTTTGGCCATTTCATCTAGGTTCTAGTTCAAAATGGTTAAGGAGGGCATTAAGGGTATTTCCAAAATAATTAATTCCAGGAAATTAGATTAAATAAAATTTTTATTCCTTTGAAAATTTGGGGTGTTACAGCTTCCCTCGCCTTGACTGCCTCGGACCTCACCGCCTGTACCGCTGCTTCAGCTTGACTTCGCCTCTCGGCCTCCCCCGAGGCCTCGCGCCAAAGGGTGTTCCTCTCCTCCGCTAGGTTAGCCATCCGATGGTCCGTGGAGATTGCTGCTGTAGCATTCAGTGCGACGGCCTACAAGGTTCAAGAAAATCCTAAGTATTGAGTAAAAAAGAAAGTATGACTCGAAGATCACGTGAGGCTTCGTTCACCTAGACGATGGCCTCGTGGGCATTTGCGAAGAGGTCCAATGGGCTTGAGCGGCTAAGGTTCACCACCAAGCCCCCTTCCCCTATAGCAGTGCAGCCTTCGTTGAATGCATGGATGGCTGCCTCCATCATGGGTCCCCTCGGTTGCAGAGGCCAGACCATCTCTGCCACGGACTACTCCGGCGCAAGCTCCCATGGAGCCGGGCTCTGGTCCACCGACTCGACAATTTATTCGGCCTCCTCCTGAAGGACCCCTTCGCCGTGGTCGTCCCCCTGTCCTCTTCGGACGAAGTGCTCTCAGACTCCGAGCTGCTGCTGCTATTGCTATTGCTGCTCCCGCTGCTGCCGGAGGTACCTGCGGGCCTCGGCACGATGGGCCTCACACCGCTGTCAACATCTGTAGAAAAGTACAAGTCAATATTCATGAATGTAAAAAGAAGAGTAATCAAGTGCTTACCTTCGTTGGAGGAGATGTCTTCGAAGGAGGTGGGAGCGATGTGTGCTCCCCAGTCCCTTCGCTGTGCGGGATGGGCCCAGCCCCGATGCCCGAGGAGTAGCTGTTCCAGCCTCCGCTGCTACCACTTCGGTCATCGCCGCCGGAGCATCTGCTAGCTCCGCTTCAACACCAAGGCTCGCAGCCGTTGGCTCCTCCACAGCAGGGGCTTCATCTGCTGGGAGTTCTGAGCGAACCCTCGAGGCTTCGGGTTCTTCATCGTCCACCCTCTTCCTCTTAGGTGCCGTTTGGTTCAGGAGTTTGATAGAACAGAATGGCTCCGTTCTAGATTCTGAGAATGGAATGGTTCCGTTCTGCGTTTGGAAGCAAGAACGGAGCCACTCTGTTTTTTGTTTGGTTCTGGAATCTGATAGAACGGAATGGTTCTATCCCTTGTTTGGTTTAAGAGTGCACCTTTTTTCGGGGAGGGACGAGTGCGGGCTGCGAACGGGAGGGATGTGGAAGGAAGGAGCCGCTCGGTTCCTTCTTTTTGGGGGGAACGGATGGTTCCGGATCTGAGGGGAATATTCTCTTTTTGGAGCCACTCTGTTCCACCAGATTCCAAGCCAAACACATCAAAAATGGAACGGAGCCATTCGCTTCTACCAGACTCCTGAACCAAACGCCACCTTAGAGCCACTCGTCGAGGGTGTTGGGTTGGCGAAGTCTACAAGCGCTTGGACCCCTTTGACGCCGAGACAGGTCCACACTCTGTTCCAGTGCTCCCAAGTCCCCACCAGAGCAAGCCTCTGAGTTTGCTCCTCAGGCGTCAGAGCCCCAACGACGTGCTGCGCAGCTATGATTGCCTCCTCCGGAGGCCTTACTTCACGAGCAGCTTCATACAAATTTCAAGTTAGCACAAGTTATTTCTGCGAAGTACGAAGATGAAGAAATCAAAATCTTACCAAGGCGCTCCGCCGACACCTTGCCTGGTCCCTCTGAGTCCGAAGGTTGGAAAAGACCCTCTAGTCAAGAGAGCGCGAGTGGGCTAAGCTGAATGGTGATGAGCTCTTCCGCGAGGTCCCTCATTCTCATCCTCGAAGCCACCCTCCACAGGAGCAGGATTCTTGACCGGAAGACGTCGGGGCTAGTCTTCACCACGCCGTCGTGTCGGTAAGAAATGAGTGTGTTGGTACTCCGAAGGGGGGAGTTCGCGCCCACCGAAGCGTAGAACCACTCCTGGTCCCACTTCGAGTACTCCTTCCGGAGCTAGAAGTCATCTTGGTACTCCTTCCGGAGCTAGAAGTTGGCGCTCCCGAAGGCCAAGGCCCTCTTGACGCGGTCTGCCCCCTCCCTTTGCTTCAGCTGGCAGTTAGCGTCATGGAGGGTGACGTAGACGTCCGCGCGCCCTTCGCAGCCTTTGGCCCTCATGGCCCACTCAAAAATAGCAATCCTAGCCATGGAATTTGGAGACAGATGACGAAGCTCGAAGTTGTACGCCTTCAGCACTTCGCTCAACATGTCCACTGCTGGTAGCCCGAGGCCTGCCTCAAAGAATGCTTCAAAAAGCACGACCTCGTCAGCCCAAGGCATCGGTATGGCCTCTAACTTCGCAGGCACCTGGAGCTAGATCTCCTCCGAAATCTTCCCCTCGCAAACTCTTCGAACAGACTCCTCCGTTGAGGCCGAAGCCCTCATCTCTAGAGTCTGCTCAAACTTGTCCGACGGCGACTGAAGGTCCCTCGGCCCCAAGCACCTTGCTATAGGCTTCGCCACCACCTGCGCCTGGGCGGAGCTCGAACTCACGCCCAGGGCCAAGGCCTTCTTCGACGCAACCTTCTTTGTCATTGTTGGCATAAAAGATTACGCTAACAGGTTTCTGTAGAATAGAAACTAACAAACGAAGTGTTTGCGAAGAGAACTGTTCTAAGCCTCCAAAAGGATAATAACTTAGAATAGTTCGAATGTGTGTATTGAATAACTTGTATTCCGTCCCTATTACAGGGTGAAATGGGGGGTATTTATAGGCCCAAATATTAAGGAAAAGACCTATTTACCCCTCTATTACAACCGACATAGTGGAAACATTTCGGCTCCCTTAATAGGGCTAAAATGGTAAAAGACTAATCTAATGAGAAAGAAGATAAGTCTTCCATCTTAGCTGGCAGAAAAGATCTTGAAAAGCTTTAGTCCGAAGATGTACTCCGAACCGATGCCTATCTTCGTACTTCGAACTTGACTCCGAGTATCTTCGAAGATGATTGTAAGGAACCTTCGAATCCGTTGTCTGTCTTTATGCTGCTTCGGCAATAACCCCGAAGATGAGATATTTTCCCCCAACAGTAGCCCCTCGAATACGCTTCTCCGTTTGACCTGTAATGTTAGGAGAGCAGTATACGGAAGGAAAATATAACCAAACATTGGGGTTATTGGTTTTTAGTTCATCTCCGAAATGCATGAATATATAAACTCCGAATCAATCTTAAGATAATTGTTTTTTGAACTATCTTAGAACCGACTCAAGAAGTTCGAAAGTCTTTTAGACTTAGAGAAAATAGCCGTTAAGTTTCTGTTTCTAACGAAAACTGTAGTAAGCGTTAATCTCGGGGAAAAGTAACGGGAGGAATGCGAAACGACATGGACTAACGGTAAAAAAGTGAAATCTAGGCTATAAATAGAAGGCCTAGAACTTACCCAGTTACCTTTTCACCGCATTCTCGCAATCAAACACTTTTTAGCCCTTTGAGTTCTTTGAACCCTAGCCTCCATTTCCTCAAAGAAATCCAGCGACCGCAATGGTGAAGACTAAGGGATCTGCACCTCCGTCGGCCTTGGCTCGGCAGCAGGCGGCTGCAGCAGCAGCGGCGGCAACGTTGGCGGCGGCACCTCCGATACCGGCGGTGACATTCATGGCGGCAGGAGGGAGAAATCCCCAAATCGTCGATGACCAAGGTCTGTGCCCGCCATCAACTAAATACTTGGATCAATCTTTCCAGTTAGGGCCTTCTACCTGCAAGAGAGAGTCATTGGCAATCGCCACGGGAGGGAAAATCAGTAATGGAGTTATGATCCGGAAGCCAGGCAAAGAAATGATTCCATCGCCAAGACCCGGAGAAGTAGTTGTATTCGAAGCCTTCTTCGAAGCCGGCTTGGGCCTTCCTGCAGTAGACTTCCTGGCGGAGGTACTTGATCTGTTCCATGTAACCCTCCCCCAATTATCTCCGAATGCGGTAGCTAGACTGGCTATCTTCGAATGGGCCTTGAGAGCCGAAGGGTGCGAAGGAAGGGCAGAGATCTTCGTTGCATTACATAGGGCTACATGCCAACCAAAGACCTTCGTAGGCCCCGGAGGTGAAAAAGTAGTGGTATCCTTCGGCAGTATCAACTTTAGGCTTCGAGATGAGTATGCCCTTCAATTTCCTGCCAAGGCCATCAATGCAAGATGGTATACTGATTGGATTCTGAGATGGTTCTATGCCAAAGTTGGGGCAAGCAGTCCTCTGGCCGGGCCCCTTAAAGAAATTCAATTCTGGAAGGAAGCTTTAGTGCAGCCCAACGAAGGTCAACTCGAAGCCCGTCTTAACCTGCTTCAAAAGATTAGTCGAAGGTTAAGCATGCGAGACTTAGCCGAAGAATTCCTCGGCCTGCAAATTTCTCCGCTGATGGCCAACTGGCCTATCGTCTTCGAGGATGATTCGGAAGGCGGTCTCCGCAAGATTAACTTGACTTCGAGCCCTGCAGGTAACTTCGAAACCAACATGTATTATACATATTTACTTCGAAGAAAGACTAACTTGAATTATTTATTTTTTAGCTTCTTCAGCCCCTATTACTTCAGAGCAAATTATAAGGGCTTCGGAGAAGATTTTGGGTGCCCCAACTCCGACTGAAAAAGAATGGAGAGTTAAATTGGTCGGGAGTTGGGAGAGGTTTAACAGAGTATGGGGAATGTTGGAGATGACTCCGCCCCCTCTGATGGACTGGGTGCCTTCGGAGAAAGGACCCAAGAAGAGGATAGCCGAAGCCGAAGCTTCGAGCTCCGCAAAGACTCCGGTGAAGAAGGTGGCTCGGAAGCCTAGAAAACCTGCATCTCCGAGCCCAAGAACCTCAACCTCCGGTTCTAAAGAAGATGAAGGTAAACTACTAGTGAGGTTGATTGATGAAGATGCGGCTCAAAAAGATATTCACATTGAAGATACTGCAGGTATGCCGGAGTCTCAGGCTAACATTGAAGAAATGAGAGCTCCGGATGCTCAAGAGGAAGAGCAAATCGAAGCCCCTGTGGGCGAAGATGAAGTTGAAGTTACTACAACTTCAGTTGTGGATGAAGGGAGGACTGCTCACGGAGATACTCCGGCAGTTGAAGTTTTAACTGTGGATTCAGACGAAGACCTCACCTTTGATCCTCCGAGCAGTCCGGTGCTCGATCGCCCCCAGAATGTTGAAGGTAAACTTCGCATAATTCTCTTATTATTTTCTGCAAAATTATACAATGTATAATACTTTTGCTTTTGCAGAGCTTCCTTCTGTAGAAGTACATCACGAAGATACAATTCAAAGGCCTTTGACAACTTCGGAGCCGCACCCGGAGGTCACTCAACAGGGGCCTGGAAGGGGTAAAAGACATATAGAGCCTCTCCCTATTCAAGGATCAACTTCGTCTGAATCAACAGATGAAAGTGAATCAACTGAGGGGGGCCATCTACCAAAGTTCCAAGGACCTCAGGAGAACGCTCCGGAGCTTCGCCAAGCAGGGATGACCAAGAGGCTTCGGCAATGCTCCCTCTTTTAACTCCTTTTTTGGAGCAAAGAACCGGGCTTCGGACTCTGCTCAAACCTTTAGGTCGAGTGAGTCGCGAAGTCGGGGAGACAGAGCTGGTAGCAATTTTAAGAAGGGCGAAGAGTTCGGAGCTTAACGTTGCTATGGAATGAGCAGCCTACTAGGTACGGAGCACCTTCGAACCAATAGCAAATTATACATGAATAATTTCTTACTTCAGTTTTTTCTTTTCTTAGCAAGCGGTCTTGGCCCGCGCTGCAACTTTATCGAGTGAAAATGAAATTGCTCAGCTTCGGGAAGAAAATGAAGCTCTTAAACGCAACTTATCTTTCTCCGAAGCTAGAGTGGTTCAAATGGATAATGTGATTTCGACGGAGCGTAGGGCCAGACAGGGCTTGGAGGCTGCTAATAAAGAGCTTGAAGCAGAAAGAATCGTGCTTCGGGCGGAAATCGAAAGGGTGCGGTTAGAGCATGCTAATGCTGGGTCCGAACTTGTGAAGCTCCAAGAGGAAGCTAGCCAACTCCTAAATCAGAAGAATATTTTAACTACGGAGAATGCTAGGATTTCCGGAGTTCTAGCAGAAACAACTTCGAGCAAGGATGCACTAATTGAAGAAAAGCTTAAGTCTGAGAAGGTAGCTACGGAAGTCAAAGAACAGATGTTAGGTGTTCTGGAGTACTTCGGTACTACTGGATCACTTCCTTCAGATGACAACGTGACTCTGCTGCGCCGGTTAAAAAGGATCCAAGGAGCAGCGAAGCAAATGAAGACGGCAGGCATTCGTTACGGAGAACTCTTCGGACAAGTGTCTGCCCTCGGACTACTTCGTTACTACGAGGATTTGGGCCGAACCATCACTCCGAGCGCAGAGGGTTCTATTACCTTCGACGACGAGCGGCTTTTAAATCCTTCCGAAGGCGTGACTGCTGCCTGGCGAGCCTTTCAAACCTCATGGAGAGCCGAAGGTCGTTCCGCGATCAAGGCTTGGATCAATGAAGGCCAACGCCAGAAGCAAGTTCGGAACCAAGCTTCGAGCAGTCAGCCTCCTCCGAACCCGCAGGTTTAGGAATCATTTAGGATTTTTGACTATGTAAAGCTTCGTGCTTGTAAACATTTATCAATGAAAATCTGTTTGTCATATTTTTAGGCTTTTCCTCTTATGGAAGACATCGAAGTGTTAGAGCTTAACGACGAACTTCGCTCATTATGGAATACCTTCAAACTTCTAAAGACTTACAAGCGTCCTCGATTTCTAATTCCTCGAGATGACTCCGACGTAATTGCGCCTGAAGTAATCAAAGATGTAATGTCTTATATTAAAGAGGAAGAGAAAGAGGTTGACGTAAACACCTCGTCTTCTGAAGACACTATTTGGTCTGAAGACGAAGGTTAAGCTCGAAATAAAAGATCTGAAGATCTTAGAAGCTGGGAAAGAAGCCCCGAACGACTTCGAACTTGGGCCGAGCTTCAACAAGAGCAGAAGGATTTTAGAGCTTCGAAGGGGAGGAAGAGAGTTAAACGTAAAGTTATTAGAACTTCCGATGTTGGAACTAGTCGTTCCACCCCTAGCTCTAGGGACCGAAGAGGTCTCCGATTCCTTCTTGGTATAGATACCAATTTTTCATAGTGTAATCTGTAAACACATTTATTTCAATAATGAATGCCGATTTAAAATTGTCTCCATATTTACTAGCCCCTCTTTGGGTATAAGCAACTTCGAAATGTATTCAAAGATGGTTATGCGCAAAGAAAAAACTTCGGAGTACAATTTTTTGGGGGTTTGGAGCCCCTCTGTCATTTAAAGATCTTTTAAAATCTTTGAAATGTCTTCGACTTTTTGCAGTCAGAAGAATGGTAACTTAGTACCTTTGTTTTATGAAAGAAATCACTTGAGATAACTTTCAGGACACTTTAGTGTCTTAAAAAATTTGTCACTTTGGACTATGTTAACAGACATTCGAAGCTCATGGCTCAAATTCTGTTTTGCTTTATCCACCTTTGGCTTATTTTTGCGATCTCTGTCGAACCAATGGTTCGGAGTTTGCAATGGTCTCTTTGGACTCTTTTTACGGATGTCTACCAGCCAATGGCTTGGACTCCGTATATTTTGGCCACCTTCGGCTCTTTTGCAGAAGTCTACCAGCCAATGGCTTGGACTTCGCAGGATTTGGCCACCTTCGGCTCTTTTTACGGAAGTCTACCAGCCAATGGCTTGGACTCCGTAGATTTTGGCCACCTTCGGCTCTTTTTACGGAAGTCTACCAGCCAATGGCTTGGACTCCGTAGGGTGTGGTTTTGGGCTCTTTTACGGATGCCTACAAGCCGGTGGCCTGGGCTCCGGATTATGCCAGCCCCCACGTCGGAAGCTTCGAACTTTATGGGTTTGAAGTCCGAAAATACAACCCAGCTTCATGACACTTCCCTCTCGGTCGACCCCACGGTTCCAGTGCGTCCACTTGGAAGCTGGAAGTCTATGAGGGGAAGGCACTATCAAGATCATATGCTTTATTGATTTAGAAGATGATTACAAACAAATTACAAGGAGCCCTTATGCGAAGTATCACTTTAGGTGCTCCGCATGCCAAGTATGTGCTAACTCTTCACCTTCTAAATTAGCTAATTTAAATGAACCAGGGCGCCCTGAGCGGACAATTAGGTATGGACCTTCCCATTTATTGCCTAACTTCCCTGGTGCTATAATGCTTCGTAGAACAAGATGACCCGGTCTTAGTTCATTGAGCTTAACCTTCGGGTCAAACCAAGCCTTCGTCTGTTGATGATACTTTGATAAATTAGCTACAGCCCGAAGTCTTGTTTCTTCTGATAAATCTAACGAGGCTTGTCTTTCTTCTTCAATGTCCGGTTCGGTGCTGCGAAATGATCCCCCTTTGAGCTCCCTTGGAGTCATGACTTCATCTCCGAATAGTAGTCTGAACGGAGTAAAACCTGTGGACCTTGTTTGCGTAGTTCGAATGGACCACAGAATTGTGTTCCATTATCAACTGTGAGGTATCTAGGCACTCTGAACCGGTAAATAATGTTCTTCCAGAAGAATTTATGTATATTGTTCGAAGTAATAGCTGTTAAGGGTTCTGCTTCCACCCACTTAGAAAAATATTCAATAGCTACCACTGCGAACTTCAGATTTCCCTTGGCTACCGGAAAGGGACCAATTAAATCCATACCCCATCTGGCCATAGGCCATACCGGAGCAATGACTTGAAGAGCTGTTGGTGGGCGATGACTCCGTCGACCCATTCACTGGCATCCTTGACAAGTGCGGACTAAGCTCTCCGCATAAGCTGTGATTGTAGGCCAATAAAGCCCTTGGCGAAGTGTTTTTCCTGCCAAAGCTCTAGGGGCTAAATGGCTGCCACAAAGGCCTTCATGAATTTCTCGAAGAATTTCTTGGCCTTCGGCTTGGGATATACATCGGAGTAGAGGGGAACATACTCCGGCCTTGTATAATATACCGTTGATTATTTGATAGTTTCTGGCTCTGAGCTTTAATCTTAACAGCTGGGGCTCTTCGTGCAAATTTGTTCCTCCCTGTAAAAGTTCCATGATCGAATTTTTCCAATCTGCACTAGGAATGTAAAGAATCTCCGCAGAGGGAATTTGTGGCACCGAAGGTATATTGAGTTCCTCGTAGAAAGCTTCTTCGGGCACATCCACAGCTCCGGCTGCAGCCTTCGCTAAGATGTCCGCTTGCACGTTTTCCGCTCTTGGTATACTCCGAATGGAAATACCCTTGAAGTGTGCTTCGATTTTACGGATTTCTTCTAAATACTTTGCAAGCTGTGGATGCCGAACTTGGAAACTTTTGTCCACGTGCCCTGCTACTATCTGAGAATCTGTCTTTATAATTATTCTTGTAGCCCCTAGAGCACGTGCTTTTCGAAGTCCCAATAAAATCCCTTCATACTCCGCTATATTATTGGTAGACTTAAAGTTGAGTCTTGCGGAGTACATTGCTCTTTGCCCTGACGGTGAAATCAACACTGCCCCAATGCCGGCTCCGGATGCTTGGAAAGCCCCATCTGAGTAAACGGTCCAAACTCCGTCACTTGACTTTTCTGGAGCCAAATTTGCAGGTGGAGTCCACTCTGCTACAAAGTCTGCTAGAACTTGGGATTTGATAGCTGTCCTTGCCAAGAAAGATATGCCGAAGGGTGCTACCTCAACTGCCCACTTTCCAATCCTTCCAGTGGAATCTTTGCTTTGGAGCATATCTCCTAAAGGATACGAAGTTGGTACAATTACATTATGAGCCAAAAAATAATGTCTTAGCTTCCTCGAAGCCATTATCAGAGCATAAACGAACTTCTCAAGTTCGAAGTATCTTGTCTTCGCTCCTGATAATGCTTCGGATACAAAATAAACAGGATTTTGGACCAACTTCCCATTGAAATCCACTTCTCTGACAAGGACTGCGCTGACAGCTGAACCTGTAGCTGCAAGGTATAGGAGTAGGGTTTCGTCCGCAGTAGGCACCGTGAGTGTAGCAAGATTACTGAGATACTCTTTAATATCTTCGAAGCTTTTCTGACACTTCGGTGTCCATGCAAAATCTTCAGACCCTTTCAATGCTTTAAATATAGGCAAGCTTCTCTCCGCGGACCTTGATAAAAACCTGCTAAGTGCTGCTAGACGCCCAGTCAGCTTTTGCACTTACTTTAAATTTTCCAGAGGAGCCATCTTCTGCAGCGCAGTTATTTGAGTAGGGCTAGCTTCAATTCCCCTGCTTGAAACTAAATACCCTAACAATTTTCCAGCCTTAGCTCCGAATATACATTTTTCGGGGTTAAGACGGATCCCACATGCCCGAAGGCTATTGAATGTTTCTGCTAAGTCTAGGCTATGTTGGTGCTTTAAAGTACTCTTTATTACAATATCATCCATATAGGCCTCCACATTGCGACCTAGTTGATGACCTAGAGCCTTAGCAACTAATCTCGAAAAAGTAGCCCCAGCATTTCTTAGGCCGAAGGGCATTCTTACATAACAGAAGACTCCCGAAGGAGTTACGAAGCTTGTCTTGATTTCATCTTCGCGCTTCAACCATATTTGATGATAGCCGGAATACGCGTCAAGGAAGCTTAATAACTCCGAACCTGCGGTGGAGTCAACCAGCTGATCAATTCGGGGCATGGGGTAGGGGTCACGTGGGCATGCTTTATTCAAGGATGTGAAATCGATGCACATGCGCCACTTCCCGGAAGACTTCTTTCTGACGAAGACTGGGTTGGCTAACCATTCTGTGTGAGCCACTTCTCTGATAATCCCAGCCTTCAACAATTTTTCAACTTCGTCCTTAGCTAGAGCATCTCTCTCTGCGGATATCTTCCGGAGTCCTTGCCGAACAGGCCGGGCCTTCGGGTTTACAAGTAAACTGTGTTCAATGATATCCCGATCGACTCTGGTGATATCTTCATCAGACCAAGCGAAGACGTCCAAATTTTCTTCTACCACCTTTTCCAAGGAGGTTGCAACTTCTGGAGGTAAATCTTTACCAAATTGAAATGTATACTCTTTACCATCTTTAACAATGACCTTCGTTGCAATCTCTCCTTCGGGACTTGGTCTCGGAAAGGACTTCTTCGAAGCTTCGGAGGAGGCTGAAAAAATTTCTTCATTATCTTGTACGGTGTTTACTTGTCTTGGATCAAGAGGGGGACCATGACCATATTCCGCCCTCCGAGCAATGGCTTGATCTCCGAAGACTGTAAGGACTCCTGCTTGTGTGGGCATCTTCATGCACAAATAATTGTGATGCGCCACAGCTCTGAACTGGTTTAGCATGCCTCTTCCGAAGATGACGTTGTAAGCATACGGGGCATCTACAACATCGAAGATTACTTCCTCAGTCCGGGCCAATAAACCTTCTCCGAAGGTAACTTCCAGGCCTATTTGGCCAAGTGCATCAAGCGGAGGTCCTGCGAAGCCTTGCAGAGGACGAGCCGCTGGAAGGAGATGCTTCCTGGAAATGCATAATTGATCGAAGGCTTGAACAAAATGATATCTGCCGAACTACCTCCGTCAATCAGCACCCTTCGAACTTCAGTACCCGCAATATCAGTAGTGATAACCAGTGGATCTGCGTGCGGGAACTTAATACCAGCTGCATCTTCCGCGGAAAAAGATATCGGAACGTGAGACCACTCCGGCATTGCAGCTGCAGATGACGAAGTTCCAATATGACCTACTTCCCGAACGTACTCTCTTCGCTGTCTCTTGGACATGCTTCCGAGGGTACATCCTCCGGAGATAGGGAGAACTACTCTTTTTCCTGCGCAAGTCAAAGCCCTTTCAATCCAAGCTCCGAAGGCCTGTCTTCTATGAAGTTACCTTTTTACTCTGTCATTTGTCCAGAGGCGCACGCACCCCTTTGCTCCGAAGGGCTGCGGGCGAGGGGCTACTGTTGGGGGAATATGTTTTCCCTTAAATAGGGGCCAAATGACGTCAGCCTCCGTAGGCCTCGGGCCCAGAGCCTGACACTGCTCAAGCGTGAAGTCGAAGCAGATCCCTCATGCCGAAGTGATTTCCAAGCAGCAGCTAGACCAAGTCTCCGGGATCCATTCGAAGACTGCCTGAGTTAGCCTCCGGGCTCCCTTCGGAGCCCTCCGGAGTCAAGCCTCTAGGTTTCCTTCGGAGTTAGCCTCCGGGCTCCCTTCGGAGCCCTCCGGAGTCAAGCCTCCGGGCTTCCTTCGGAGTTAGCCTCTGGGCTCCCTTCGAAGCCCTCCGGAGTCAAGCCTCCGGGCTTCCTTCGGGGTTCTCTAGAACCAGCGTCCGGACCCCCTCCGGTCTCTTTCGAAGCTAAGCCTCCAGGAGTCCATTTGGAGTTCAGTTCGGAGCATACCTCAAAGTGCCCTTCGAAGCCTTTGATGTAGTCTCCGCGAGAAGAGCTCCGGCCGCTACTTCGAACCAGGAAAATATCTCAACTCCGCTGTAGTGCAAAGCCATACCGGGGTCCCCACTGCCCCCGGTAGGTCGTTTAGCTATTCAGAGGTGGTGTCTATCTGACACATCTGTAAGTTTTAAAGTTGTTTGTGCAGTAGTCTAGTCTTTTTTCTCTTCTTGCCCCTATAAGGCCTATGACATATAGAGGGCATTTAGGTCTTTTCCTTTGGCTTGCGTGCCTATAAAAGCAAGGCCATGCCCTTGTAATAGCCGGATCCATTAGATCCAACAGAGGAAAAAACTATGTCAAATCCACAATAGACTAGACATAGGGCTATTATCCCTTTGGGGAGGCCTGAACCAGTATAAATCCTTTCTCCCTATGTGAGAACCCTTCGAGGTTCACTCTATACACCATATACACACAAAACCTGCTGTAGCTAAGGCAATTGCTACAACAGTTTCCAAATTGAAAACACAATAAGAATGATCGTGAGTAGTATAACCTAAGAAAATCCCGTCAAAAGACCGCGACTCAAATTTGTCCAAATTTCCATGTTTTAGGATAAAGCATCGATAGCCAAAAACTCGAAGATGAGTAACTTTGGGTTGTCTCCCAAAACGCGGCTCATAAGAAGTCAAGTTCAAAATTGAGCGCAAGAAAATTTGGTTTGAGATGTAGCAAGCAGTGTTCATGGCCTCAGCCTAGAATTTTCTAGGAGTCCAGTGCTCATCGAGCATCGTCCTAGCCATCTCAACCAAAGTGCGATTCTTTCTCTCAACAACACCACTCTGTTGAGGAACCCGCGGAGTAGAGAATTGATGTTCTATGCCATGCTCCATGCAAAAGTCAATAAAAAGAATGTTTTGAACTCAGTGCCATTATCACTTCGAATGAATTTTAATGCACCAGGGAGTGCAGTGAAAAGTCTTGAAGCCAAGCTTTGAAAATGTGAAAACACTTCATCCTTGTTGGCTAGAAAGAAAACCCAAGAGTAGCGAGAGAAATCATCGACAATGACTAACACATACCACTTGCTGCCTAATGAACTAACATGAGAAAGACCTAAAGTGTCCATGTGGAGAAGTTCTCCGGGTTGTTCAGTCATCACCATGGTGACTGGCGAGTGCGAAGCGGCAATCATTTTTCCATGTCTACAGGGAGCACAAACTAAATTCTTCTCAAATTTGAGCTTGGACAATCCTCGGATCATACCTAGGGCACTCAGATGAGCGAGTAACTCAAAGCTGATATGCCCTAGTATCCTATGCCACTTCCAAAGCTCAGAAGTCGAATGTGCAAAATGGTAGTGAGAAGAACTAGACGACTCAGAAAAATCAGCTCTAAAAACTCTCCCAACTCTAAAGATCTTACAGACCACAGTGCCATCAGAATTGAGTACTTGCGAAGTATTGCGATGAAATCACACTTTGAAGCCCTCATCAAGCAATTGAGATACAAAAGGCAAATTGTATCCCAAATTTTCAACCAAAGCAACATCTTTGAGAGTGAAATTCGAGATGATTCTTACCACACCTTTACATTTCACTCTACTTCTTCGGTTGTTGCCAAAGGTAATTTTCTCCTTTTGCACGAACAACTGGAGTCCATGATCCACGTGCCCTCCAAGCCTCGATCTGATGCTTACATGAAATGGTAAAACCTCGATCGCTTAGTGCTAGGGTGAGTGAAAGCATGACGAGGCATTCTGCGGCGCCCCGATTTATCAAAATCGAGACATTATTGAATTTCCATAGAAAAACAATAATAACAAGAGGTTCATCATGCGACATCGTACATACGACAGTATTCATGGTGCGCATACCATATTTATTACATCAGAGTTTTGATAAAAACAGTAATAAATATAATTAAAAATCTGCATGACGAACGCCTTCTTCAAGATCTTTTCTCTTGACTGGGTCGCTACTCCAGACCGCCTTCATAGTAGGCATCCTCTGTGGGGTCCAACGGGTATGAGTACAAAAAGTACTCAACAAGCCACCGCAAATGCAATAATAATGCAGGATAATAAACAAGGAAGGGTAATGGCTAACAGTGCGGAAAAGTACATTTTCAGTTATTGCATTTAGTGTAGTCAAATTTAATCATGCGGGAAAGTAAACATGAACATTAACAACAGTCCTTACATGTCAAACCATCATGCACATACATATTCAGAGTAATCTAACTGGGGATGTCACGCAACCCGCCCTTGACCGTGGGCTCGGCTTTTCGAAAAGATTTAAGACTCTGATCAGAGATGTACTACTGTACCCACAAGGCACGCACTCATCCCAAACAAGATGACCCATACCACGGGAACTCGTGCCAAAACCTCAGCATGAAATTCTCCAAGAGATAACCACCCGCTCTAGGTTTCACCGGCGCGCCGGGCCGCATCCCGGCAAACGTCGCACCCCCTTTTGCGCCACATTGGTACAAGCCACCCGCAGGTGCTGCTTGACCCATCTCCAAATGGTGGCCTCGGTTTGGAACAATCCATACCTTAGTTAGGACTTACCCATTAGACTTGTGGTTAGTACGGAAGTGTATTGCAACGGATCCCTCAGACCGGTCCTTATAGCGCCCCAGGTGCTACCGACCAATGCCCTAGCATGCACCCGGAACCCACCATGCATACACTCACAACCATAACTCATCACCGACAGAATTCCAAGGATAAGAAGTAACGGGGATCATATAGTAGAACCATTTTGCTACGACTCGTTTTTATCCTATAGCGATCGTGTCAATACATTGAACACTAGCTAATATCATTTATCATATGGTGACAAGGAGGTTAGGCGAGATAGCATGGCTTGGGTTGCACATCAAGGTCGGGGGATCCTAAATAAATATATTTTAAGGGTTTCATTTGACTAATGCATGTATAACCTATGTGTTTTAGCGATAGTTTAATAAAACATGGGTTCAATATGCTCAAAAGATTGGTTTGGTGACTTGCCTTGTTCAGCGAATGGAGAGGGAGGAACTTCCGGGAAATATTTCGGCTCCTCGATGGCATCGTAGTCTTTCCAATATAAATAAAGTAAAATAAAATAAACATAACATTCAATCAAACAACATCACATAATAAGCACATAGGTTTAAGTTGGTTTGATTAAAAATAAGTCAAGTTGCTAAGGTTCTGAAATTCATTTTATAAATAATTTTAAAAGAAATTAAAATGAAGTGTTGCCCTTTGAAAAAGGGTTTTAAAAGTGATTATTCTCATTTTTAAGTTCTCTAATAAATTTAAAATGAAAGGTCCATAGAAAATTTAGTGGTTTGTCCATATTAACAGAAAATAAATAAATATAAGCTTTACTGGAATTTAAATAATTAAATTTACATTTTTACCCTAAGGGTATTTGAATGCTCATTTAAATAAATATGAAAAAGTATAAAGTAACATACTGTTTTTATTGCACTAAAGTGTAGAGAATAAAATTATAAATTTTCTGAAATTGAAATGACCATTTTTAGAGTTCAAATGCGCCAGATATGAATTTCTGAAGTTTAAAAGCATTTCTGGAATTTAAATTAAACCAAAAACAGGCGTCGGTCCACGGTGAGCCGAGACCACCGTGCACCTGCGCACTGTGCGCGTGCGCCGGATCAAGATCCACCATTGGATCGCGATCGGGCGGTCACGGGCGAGGCGGGGAGTTAAAATGACGTGGACGGCTGAGATTAAAACGTTGAACCGGTACGCATCGTGTGGCTCAGATGCGATGCGGGGTTTTAAACCTAGCGAACGGCTGAGATTAGAACGTACCCCTTCGCCGAGATCTAACGGATCTGATTAAATCGCACGCGGGAATTAATCGTCACCGTCGGATCCAGATCGCACGGTCGCGTGTGAATCCGACACGGCACGGGTACTCAGCCCGTGCCGGTCGTCTTCTCCGGCGACGGTGAGCGGGCCAGAGGCCACGGCGAGCGACGGCGGTCGAAGCTAAGGCCTAAAACGGAAAGAGGACATTGCGGGGATCACGAGGGTACCTCTGCGGTGGTCCGGGGATGACGGGGCGTGGCCGGCGACGAGGGTAGACGGCGAGATGGTTTCGGGTCCTTGTCGGTGACGGCGTTCCGGCGAGGCTCGTCGACGGCGGAGGGGCGGCTGGGGTCGACGACGTCCTTGCGGTCACGACGGTGTGGTTGGCTAGGGCGGGGGAGGCTACTAGCGACGGCGAGGGGCGACCGGAGTAGGAGCGGCGGTGAGGTGTTAAAAACCGAAGGGGGGAGCGCTCTGTTCGTTCTCACTGTGAATGGCCGTGGGGGTCGAACGCGGTGGAGGCCAGGGGCTTAAATAGGGCCACCGGCGGAGCTCGCATGCAAGGAAAGCCGAGGGAGGGCCTTAACTCGCCAGCGAGGGCTCGGCCATGCACGGTGCGGTGTTCCCGGGGGCTTAAACGCGTGGTTTAACGGGGGGAAACGGTCGGCCGGGCGCGGAGAACCGATTAATGGCGTCAATTTAATGGGGGAGGGGCCGGCGAGGCGAATCCGAGGGCGAGGTCATCGGCCGGTGCGATTTGGGGGCGGCGGCGCGAGGTGGACGACGAAACTGACAGGCGGGGGCCACTGGCCAGCGGGCGTGGGCGCGCGAGTGAGAGGACTGACGGGTGGGGTCGGGCTCGGGCGCGGGAGGGGACTGTTGGCGCCGACAGGTGGGGCCGGGGTGTTGGGTGCACGCGCGAGAGGAGAGGGGGTCACTGACGGGTGGGCTCCACCAGTCAGATGGTGCACGCGTGAGGGAGTGGGCTGGGCCGACCGGGAGAGAGAGAAAGAAGGGAGGGGAGCCCATTACTGTTTGAAAGGTTTTCTGATTTAAAATAATTGCAGAAAATAGATTAAATCCTTTGGGGCATTTCTAGGGTGGATAAAAATTTGTAAAAATTCTCAAAAATATATCTTGGCCTTGGGAGTTTATACAAAAATTTTCAGCTCCTGGTTTGGTCATTAACTCTATGTTGTAGTTCAAAATGGTAAAGAGGGGTATTTAAAGGTATTTTCAAATTAATAAATTCAAGAAATTTAATTAAATAATATTTTTATTACTTTGGAAATTTTAGGTGTTACACATTCAACACTGAGTGATACGAGTAGTAGGCACAGTAAAAGTAGACTGTCTACGCACAAGAAAAATAGAATGATGCAAAGTGCGAGGTCTACCTACATGATGTGACCCAAATGTATGATGAGGTCTCCCAACCTGACGAGGCATAAAACCACTTACACGAGGTCTAGCACCATATGAAACATGGTGAACACCACGAGGGGCAAAATCTCTCTCAGAAGATCGAGGAGCCTCGTAAATAGGACGTGAGTAAAACTCAGACTCATGCATACCTAGAGGAGGGTAATGCATGTCCTGGAATCTCAACGACTAAAAACGTCGCTCATTCTTGATGCGACGATAGCAAAATCCAACCAAATGACCCGCCCGCTGACAGTAAGAACAATGAAACACTCTCCTGGGGCACTCTCATAGGTCATAGGAGCAATCCTCACTGGCTCCTTCGGCTTCTACTAAGGGTTTTTCATGAGTGGAGGAGGTAGATTTTTCTTGTGAGGCTGGGTAGGTTTCTTGGCTTTCTGTGGAGTGTATAACTGGACTCTTTCTTTCTCTAAGGTAGTGGGTGAGGTAAAAACAGTTTTGTTCTCACTGTCTGAAGGAATCCTCTCAAAACCCAATCCCGGAGCTAACCCTGCCCAGTCAGCACACATCTTGGTCTTGGCCAAGAGAAAATCCATCCTACCCTTTCCCTCAGTGCATTTGTTAACCACAGAAAGAAAGTATTCATTATCAGTAATAAGGTTTTCAGCTTGCCCTCTAGCAAAACTAAGTTGGTTCTTAAGGGTGATGCAGGTGGGACAAGTAGGCTGCACATCCTTAGAACACTCATCACTGTCCTATATAGCCTCTAATTCCCTAACATGCTTATCTCTTAAATTAATTCTATCAATCAATAAGGAACATTTTGAGCAAGCACCAGAAGAATTAGGTCTAGACTCCACCACCAAAAGCTGCTTCTATGCAATCTCAAGCTCATCAATAGTTTGAGCATGCACAGAACGCAACTGTGCAAGCTCACCCATGACAACAGTTGTGAAACCTAGTGGGGTTGAACTATGGTTTTTGTCTTTGTGATGAGTGATTGACAAGGATGATCGATCGAGTGAATGAGTTAGTGAAGGATTGATTGCATCGATGGGTTCGATGTGTGGTTATGGAGAGTGGTTGCCGAGGGGATCGGTGTGTGTCGTGTTTCATGTTTTGGCTTGTCTCATGTGTGCAGGGTGGAGATGCTAACCAACTGTCAGCGGCAGGTGATCAAGGGTCGAGGGGGGAGCTCGATGCCAGAGGATCAAGGATGCCAAGTAAAGTTGGAGATGAACTCAGGAGTGCACAAGGAGATAGAGCAAGACATGGACGGACGGATGGTAGCGACGGCGTGACGACCGAGTCTGTGAAAGGGAGGCCAGTGCAAGTAATCAGGCGACTCAAGGGTGTCGAGAGCGGAAAAGGCTTGCTGGTGCTCGGATTCGTAAAGCGGTGTCATGAGTCGAAGAGTTGAGAGGCTTTGTCAATTTTTGCTAAAAATCGTCGCAATTTAAGTGTTTCTAATTTCAATAAATTAGAGTTAATTTTTGTGTAATAGTCTAGAGTAAATGTACTCCTTTAATATTTTTTCAGGATTTCTTAAATTCTAAAATTATATTAAGAGGAATAGGACCTTGATGTAATTTGGAAAATTTAGAGGGTTCTTTTAAGAATTATCCCCCATGGCTCGCCTATAAATGGAGGTCCATAGCCATGGGTTGGGCTTTCATTTTTTTTTGCTGAACTTTATGGTTGTCCACTTTTTACCAACTCAAAATATCCCTTGGCTGGATTATTTTTCTTTCTTGTGATCCATGAGCTTCACCAGCAAAAGGATCACCATCCAGGTTTTTTTTATTTTCAGATAGCAAACAGTGCCTGGAGTAATCTGCTGAGAAACTTCATTCCAAGAACTATTCACTGTTTTTGATGTTTTGAATTTCTTGTCTCTGAATAGTTTTTGATCTCTCTAGTTTTTATTATTGTGAATAGTGAATTCTGGTTGAGCAATTTTGGTTTGACTGGATGATTACAGAAGGTTTGAATTGAAACTTGCTGTGTTCTGCAAATGATCTAGTTCTGTATCAATAGTTGAATATTTTTGAAACTATTCTGATATTATCTTTTCATGTCTGAAAATATGGGCAAATACTATTTATTATATGGAATGATTTGTGTAATCTACTGAGTACCATCTTTTCATAAGAGGAGTTATGTTTATTCCTAAGATCTTTTGAAAGCATTTGAAATACAGTTTTCAAAAGTTATTTATCTGCAGATTATCAGGTTGCATGCAACTGATCTGATTTAACTGTTTTATATCTGAAAAAGTATCTATTCTGCTGTGAGGTTTCCTAGTTATATGATTTTTCCTCAAAACCTTTTAAACCTCTGAACTCTTGAGTTTGTGTTCTAAATTGAGGTAGATTATCCAAGAGTTATCTCAGTACTTCAATTTTTAGCTGCTGTGTCCAGTTTTCTGTTCAGCAAGGTCATTCTGAGTTATTTCAATCTGAGTATTGTTTAAAGTGGATATTCTGATAAACTTTGTTGGTTATCTAATTGATGCCAAAAATCTGTGTGTGTATTTACTACTCATTGTCAAGAGATTGTCAATCCTGTGAAGTTTATGTTTGGTTGCTATGTACTATTTTTGCTTGTTGAATGTGTTCTCTTATTCAGTTAACCTTCAGTAATCTGATTCACACTGGTTTGCTCTGAATTTTTAGGTAGAACACTCCTTCCTATCTGAACCTTTGTTTGTCTCAAAAGAATCTGATGAGAATTATCACTATTTTGTTCTTCAGAAAATCTGAACTAAATTATTGTTTACAGAATAAATATATGTTCTGAGTTGAATGTGTGTTGAAACTGTTCATCATCTAAATAGTTTCAGATTTTGTAGTTTCAGCTGAGATCAGTTTGTTTTAATCTGAATTGGTTTAGCAGACTAAATTGAGTCTATTTAGGTTCTGTTCATCATCTAAATAGTTTCAGATTGTGTATTTTCAGTTGCGGTCAGTTTGAATTAATCTGAAATTCTGATTTGAGGTAAATTCTAAAAGTGCAATCTGTTGTCTGAATTTAAAACAATGAATTATGTTCAATATCAAGTAATGTGCAAAAGCTGTGTGTATTCTAAACTGAATTGTATTGATTAGCTGAACTGAATATATCAGATATAATCTATTTCATTTTCTGAATTTCTGAATTGAAGTCTCTTTTATGAGTTCTTTTCAGCACTTCTTTATGAGTTCTTTTCAGCACTACTGTTCATCACCTCCTTGTCATGGGTATTCTCCTTGATGAGATACAAGATTTTTCCTAGGTTCTGAAAATTACTGTTTGGATTGTTCAGAATGCAGAGTTTTGTAATGTTAAACATGTTGTCTCTGATTTATTTCTGTTGAACACATATTACCTGAACTCTTTGAGCTGATTGAGATTCCTTGTTAGAAAATTGGTTAAACTGCAGTAGAAAGCAACTTTGTTTGAGTTCTGATTATGCTACAAGAAACTTCTCCACTAGAGCACTGTTTGGATGTTATGGCCTAAGCACTGAGTTTGAGAGCTACTTATTATAGTACTGTTCTAGATCATCTATAGGAGTGCCTGGTTCTGATTGCTTCTTACCAATACTGTGAAAACTTCTGGTTTCAGTTTTTGCTGCAAGGATTGTTGGGGGAAAATACTTCATCCTCAGGGTCACTACGGTAACAAGACAAAGGCAGACTATTCAGTCGAAGGTTTCCAGCATCTAACTTTGGCTTAGTACTGGGACAAGTGCGAAGGATCGAGGTGAACTCTAGTTCGGAGTATATCTTCGAATGTAGATTCTTCAGAGAACCTCCTTGCCAGCTAAGATGGAAGACTTATCTTCTTTCTCATTAGATTAGTTTTTTACCATTTTAGCCCTATTAAGGGTACCGAATAGTTTCCACTATGTCGGTTGTAATAGAGGGGTAAGAAGGTCTTTTCCTTAAGGTTTTGGCCTATAAATACCCCCGGTTTAACCCTGTAATGATCATCGAATACTGAGTTATTCAATACAAATCTTCGAATTGTTTTGAGCTATAATCAGTTTCGGAGGCTTGAAATAGTTTACTTCGCAAACATTTTGTTTGTTAGTTTCTAATCTTTAGAAACCTGTTAGCATAATCTTTTACACCAACAAGGATAAACAGAGTTTTCTCAGCTGTGTGTTCCTGTTTTTGCTAAACTCTAGAACCACTAGCTCCAAAGCAATCTTTGTTTAGTCTGAGTAGTATGTTAATGCAGTTTACTAGTCCATCTGATTATTTCAGATCTGATCTTTTTACTTGAGAAAGGTTCTATGGATTAGTGTGTTCTTCTGAGGGTACTATTTCTGGTTTGCTGAAAGTTAAGTTTTTACTTTTGATTTGTCTTACTCAATTGTTCTTGTGCATGAAGTGTTCTCATTCTGATTGAAGGATATTTTATTCAGGCTTGTGCATGCTATAATTTCAAACTGTACATCCAGTTTTCTGTGTTGGCCAGTATCCTTCTTCCAAGCATAGAAGCACAACATGAATGATGTTTCGATTTGACAGCCAACTGCTTGACTGCATCTATTCTGCACTATTTTACGTTGCATGCTAGGCTCTTGCTTCTGCCATCATTTTATTTTAGATCAAGACTGTAGCATCTTGTGTTATTACATTGTCTTCCGCTTGTTCAGTTAGAGGTGCGTTGGGTGATTTGAAAAGGCCATCTTATTCACGAAAATTTGTCGAGACGCCTATTCACCCTCCCCCTCTAGTCGCCATTCCGATCCCACAATTGGTATTAGAGCCAGTTAAATCACTAGTTGACCTTAACCGGTTTGTGATCCTCGTTTTGACGACATGAAGAGAAACTCTAAGATTCCGATTTTTATGGTCATGATTTTGCTTATTCGAAGGTGTGCATGGAGGCTTACCTATTAAGCCAAGGAAGTGCTATTTGGGACATTGTTGATTCCCAATATGTGATCCATGAAACTCGCACTTTAGAGACAAAGAAATTATAGTACGACTGTAATAGAAAAGCAAGAAATATATTGTTTGTCAGTCTGAGTCACAAACAGTTTGACAAGGTTCAGCACCTATGAACTGCACGTGAAATTTGGACCACTTTGAAAACTTCCCATGAGGGCACTACTCAGATTAAGGCTAGGAGGCAAAGCACTTATAATCAAGAATATCGAATGTTTGTGCAAAGCCCCGGTGAATCTGTAGATGCCATGTTCGCGTGTTTTGATGGAATTGTGAGTAATTTGCGCTCCAGTGGGACTTTGGCTCACTCTGACCATGATAGAGCAATCAAACTTCTCTATGCTCTTGATCATAGCATATGGGAGGTGAAGATCTCTAGTATTGAAGAGTCGGTAAGCTTTGACACCTTGACTTGCGATGAACTCTTTAGTAAGCTCAAGTCCACTGAGATTGCCAAGACATCTCGTCCAGGAGTCAGAAACACTTTGTTGCCTTCTATTGCTTTAGTTTCCGGTTCTGGCAGTGGTACCTCATCTGGAGGTAACTTTTCTGGTGGTTCTGAAGTTTGTGCTTATTCTGGTGGTTTTGTCATGTCCTCCCTTGTCTCTGTCACAAAAGAACAAGTGTACACTCTAGATGATGAGGAGCTAGCTCTCAGTGTCAAGAAGTTCACTCGCTTCTACAATTATAGACGAGACCAAAGGAGAGGAGGGTCATAGGGTTGTTTTGAATGTGTAGATCTTTCTCACATAAAAGCGAATTGCCCTAAGTTAAAAATGAAAAATGAAAATTAACACAAGCACCAAAAATGGAACAATAAACATTACTTCAAAGGGAAGTGCGGAAAAGTGGCTAAAAGAGTAGCCAGAGTTTTTGTGGCCACCCTCAGCGACATCGACGGTACATCAAGTGAGGAGCCAAGCTCAGAGGAAGAGGAGCCTCCCAAGAAGGAGAAGAAGGAGAATAAGACAATGGACCTCACTAATAGGTGGATTGGTCCCAATCTTCCGCTAGGTAAGGATAACTTGGATTGGTGGAGAATCTCGACGTTGATGATCCAAGGCTCCGGTCCGACGGATCAAAACCTTACATTCGTTACTGTTGGACCGGAAATGGCGACCAGAGGGGGGGTGAATGGGAGCTTTTAAAATTTCAGGCTAAAAATAGCCTTCTGTTTTAATTCTGTCTTCTGCGGAATAGGCTTCGAACACACCCTTCGAAGTTCTGGTTCGGAGGTATTTTACTGCTCCGAAAACAGGCTTCGCAAGGAGCAAAAGTTCGAAGCCAAGAAGACTTCGCTCCACCCACAACCTCGAAAAATCAGCTCTGCTAAGTCAGTGCAGGCTCTGCACACAGGGTGCTCCGAGCAGGCTTCACACTTCACCCTTCGCAAGAGCGGACTTCCCTCTGAGGGCTTCGATCAACTCTGTGAAGGCAGTGTAGGCTCCGCACACAAGGTACCTTCGAGCAGGCTTCGCACAACACCCTTCGCAAGAGCAGACTTCCCTCTGCGGGCTTCGACCAACTACACAGCGACAGCAACTGGTGCTGGGCTTCGTACTTCGAAGGTCTAAATGCACACTAAACAGACTTCGCTGAGGACTTCGACAAGGGAAGAAAAACGGGCTTCGATCTAAGTCAAACAGTGCTTCGCTAGTAATCAGAGAGGTCTAGCCTCCATCTTACACAGAGCAAACAAACACTGAAACACACACTTCGCTCGAACACACTTTGCTCGAACAGGCTTCTCACACACCTCTCCAGAAAAGCTCACAAGAAAATGGAGTACAGAGAAACCGAAGCATGCAGAGAAGTATGCATACAAGCTCAAGCAGTAAATGAACACAGAGTCAAAGCTTCAATGCTTGAACAAGGGACACAAAATGAACTCATAGGATGAATACAGAGAGTGTGGTGGCTAGCACAGGAGTTCTACAATGAATGCTCACAGTGTTGATGTGACCTAGCCAGCCTCCACTATTTATAGGCACTATTCAACCCTGTGAATAGACTACTTTACCCCTAGGGTTTAAACTGGTTTTGTCTCATTAGAACAGGGGGGTACAGTTGGTAGTCTACTTTATTTGGAGGCTTCTTTTGTCAGCTTCGCAGAGGGACATCACCAGCTTTTGCAGAGCAGACGCTGTCAGCCTTTGCAGTTTTGGACACTTCTAAAGCCCCCCTTCACACGCGAGGGGTGCGGTAGCTTCGGTGAGAAGCCTTGAGCCTAACGGCCTTCGCTTCACCGAAGTCAGCCTTCGATACAGTGGCGGTTTTGAGCCGAAGCCGTCAAAGCCCTTGGGCCTTCGCACCAACACCTTCGGAGTAGACCACCACGGCTTCGCAGCTTCTCCCAGCTCGAACTCTGTCAGTCCGTGTACCGAAGCCATGCACGACCGAAGTACCTCAAGTCAACCTCACTCCGGAGCCAGCCTCGCTCCGAAGCCAGCCTCGCTCCGGAGCCAGCCTCGCTCTGGAGCCAGCCTCGCTCCGAAGCCTGCTACACTCCGAAGAAGCCAGCTTCGCTCCGAAGCCTGCTTCACTCCGAAGCCTGCTTTACTCCGAAGCCCCACCTTCGGAGTACCACCCTTCGAAGTCCCTCCTTCGTCCAAGGCCTCCGCATGAAGCATTCCATGAGCACTTCGTCGTAGTGTCTCTCCCCGAGCACACTCCTCGACGATCCTCACCCGGACCATGCCTTCGATGCACCTCGACTTCTGAGACCTTCGTCGGGTATACCTTCGAGTGTCTCCCTCCGGACTCGACTCGGACTATGGGCCAACACGGCCTCCAACTCAGTACAAGGTCCAACTCGGCCCAATTCTGTCACGTAGGACTGTTTCAGTCACACAGGACGACTCGAGACTCCAAATAAGGTTAAACCAATGCCAAAAGATTCGTCTTCTCCTTAGCATTCCATAAAGTCCAAGAATGCACTAATCGGACTTCGTATGAGGAAGTTACACCCATTTTGGTGCATGGTGGTTTATGTAGTCCGAACCAGCGAATTCTTGACTTCAAATCATCCGTGCGACTCCGTCTTCAACTCCAACTCTCCTGACTCCATCTTCAACTCCAACTCTCCTATTCCATCTCCCATGTTCCTAAGCAACAAAATATCACTAGTATTCAGTAGCATCCCATCCAAACAAATATTAACATAGTTGCTAACGAAAGAATTAACCTCATGGTTCAAGCGACGGGCACGAGCGAGCGTGATTGGTCCTTGTAATTGAATTGTAGGTGGAGGCTCCATGTGTGTATCATGTGAAGTGATGTCCTCATCATCCTCCCCCCTCTTGAATTGGAGTCATCCTCGACTTAAGCTCATCATCATCTCCCAAATAGGGCTTTAAATCTGAAATGTTAAATGTGGGACTAACCCCAAAAGTTGCAGGCAACTCAAGTTTATATGCATTATCATTTATCTTCTCAAGCACACGGAAAGGACCATCAGCACGGGGCATCAATTTAGACTTTCTCAAATAAGGAAAACGATCCTTGCGCAAGTGCAACCAAACAAGATCACCCGGTTCAAATGTTATCTCTTTTTTACCCTTACTACCATAAGCACGTTATTTCTCATTCATTTTCTTTGTGTTTGCTTTAGTAGTTTCATGCATCTTAAGCAATAATTCAGCATGTGTAGTAGCATCAAAATTCAATTTTTCAGATGGTGGTAATGGTAGCAAATCAATAGGAGCACGTGGATTAAAGCCATAGACCACTTGAAACGGACTTACCTTAGTAGTGGAGTGTACTGACCTATTATATGCAAACTCAATATGAGGTAGACACTCTTCCCAGAGCTTCAAGTTGGTCTTCAAAACAGCCCTCAACATGGTGGACAATGTACGGTTAACGACCTCTGTTTGCCTATCCGTTTGTGGGTGACAAGTAGTAGAAAACAACAGCTTCTTCCCCAACTTATGCCACAACGTCCTCCAAAAATGACTTAAGAATTTAGCATCATGATCTAAAACGATGGTATTGGGAACTCCATGCAAGCGTACGACCTCTCTGAAAAACAAATCAGCAACATTGGTAGTGTCGTCGCTCTTGTGACAAGGTATAAAATGTGCCATTTTAGAGAACCGATCTACCACGACAAAAATACTATCCCTCCCCCTCTTAGTTCTAGGTAATCCTAACACAAAATCCATAGAAATATCCTCCCAAGGTACATTAGGAATAGGCAGAGGCATATAAAGACCACATGGGTTTAGACGTGACTTAGCTTTATTGCAAGTAGTGCATCGTGCCATGTAGCGCTCAACGTCTTGTCTCATCCTAGGCCAATAGAAGTGTGTGGACATCACATCTTCCATTTTCTTTGATCCAAAATGACCCATCAAACCACCACCATGTGCTTCCTGCAATAACAACAAGCGAAGAGAGCTAGCCGGCACACATAACTTGTTAGCACGAAAAAGATATCCATTATTTAGCACATATTTGTTCCAAGCACGGTCATCTGTACAATTTGCAAAAGCATATTTGAAGTCCAAATCAGTAGCATACATGTCCTTCAATGTTTCTAAACCAAAGATCTTATAATCAAGTTGAGAAAGCAATGCAAAACGTCTAGATAAAGCAATGGAAAAGTCTCAATAAATTCTACCAATTTAGCATGTCGTTTATTCATATTTTCTTGACTACGTATATGCTTCAATGCTTCATGATCCGAATGAATAATAAACTCCTTAGGCAAAAGGTAATGTTGCCAAGTTTCAAGCACACGCACTAAGGCATATAATTCCTTATCATAGGTAGAATAATTCAATTGTTGACCATGTAATTTCTCACTAAAATAGGCCACGAGTTTACCTCCTTGTAGCAGCACACCTCCTATTCCAAAACCACTAACATCACATTCTAACTCAAAATTCTTACCGAAGTCGGGTAGCTGAAGTAGAAGTGCATGTGTAAGGCGATCCTTGAGTGTGGCAAAAGCTTGTTCTTGTGCTGGTTCCCAAGTAAAAGTAACTCCTTTCTTGGTCAACGCATTCAAAGGACCGGCTATGGTGCTGAAATCTTTCACAAAACGTCGGTAGAAACCTGCAAGACCAAGAAAACTATGTACATGTGTGATAGTTTGAGGTTGCAGCCAGCTGTTGATTGCTTCTACCTTCGCCGCGTCAACCTCAATGCCCTGTGAAGTGACAACATAACCAAGAAACACAGCTCGATCCGTGCAAAACATGCACTTTTCAAGGTTACCAAACAATCTAGCCTCACGTAGGACAGAAAAAACAACACGTAGGTGTTTAACATGTTGAGTGGGAGACTTGCTATAAATCAAGATATCATCAAAGTATAGTACTACAAAGCATCCTATAAAAGGCCGTAGGACTTCATTCATCAAGCGCATGAAGGTACTAGGTGCATTAGTAAGTCCAAAAGGCATGACAAGCCACTCATATAATCCAAACTTTGTGTTAAAAGCAGTTTTCCAATCATCACCAAGTTTCATGCGAATTTGGTGGTAGCCACTACGGAGATCGATCTTAGTAAAGATAATGGCACCACTAAGCTCATCAAGCTTGTCGTCCAATCTAGGAATAGGGTGTCGATATCGAATGGTGATATTATTAATAGCACGACAATCAACACACATGCGCCAACTACCATCTTTCTTAGGCACCAAAAGAACAGGAACTGTACAAGGACTAAGGCTTTCACGGACGTACCCAAGATCAAGAAGGTCTTGTACTTGGCGCTGAATTTCTTTTGTCTCCTCTGGATTGGTATGGTACGCTGCACGATTAGGAAGAGACGCTCTTGGGATCAAATCAATTTGGTGCTCGATGCCGCGTATCGGTGGCAGCCCGGGTGATATCTTAGTAGGAAAAACATCGTTAAACTCCTGCAAAGGGTCAGTGACTGCAACGGGAACAGAGCTAGGAATGTTCGCAAGTGAAAACAGCACGTTCGTGCAAATCAAGCCATATATCATGGGAGTATCATCACAAATTTCAGCAAGGTCAGTTTTAGTTGCAAGCATGACACGTCATTTCAAATTAATAACTTGTGATTAAGAAAGAAGCAACTTTATCTTTCTGTTGCCTCAAAAGCGTTTTAGCTACTTGTTAATTTTCAGAAGGTTGTTTGCTCATTTGTGCGTCCTTAGCATGTTTTTCTTGTTCAAATTTCACAATTTCAGCAGGAGTCATAGGAAGCAAAGTAACTTTCTTTCCTTTATACATAAATGTGTACTTATTGCTCCTACCATGGTGTGTAGCATCAGTATCATACTCCCAAGGTCTACCAAGTAATAGAGAACATGCTTGCATTCGTACTACATCAAAATCAGCAACTCCGAAGTATGTACCAATGGAAAATCTGATGTGAGCAGTTTGTGTTACCTTGACCTTACCGCTATTGTTGAACCATTGCACATGGTAAGGGTGTGGATGCGCACGTTTGGGATGTTGAAGCTTAGTTATCATGCCATGGCTCACCAAATTGTTGCAATTACCGCTGTCGATGATGACGCATACACGACGGTCATTGATGATGAAGAAGGTCTAAAATAGATTGTTCTGTTGTGCCCGGTCATCTTGTTCCATGTGAGTGCTCAAAACACGTTGTAGGTGGAGGCTCCATGTGTGTATCATGTGAAGTGATGTCCTCATCATCCTCCCCCTCTTGAATTGGAGTCATCCTCGACTTAAGCTCATCATCATCTCCCAAATAGGGCTTTAAATCTGAAATGTTAAATGTGGGACTAACCCCAAAAGTTGCAGGCAACTCAAGTTTATATGCATTATCATTTATCTTCTCAAGCACACAGAAAGGACCATCAGCACGGGGCATCAATTTAGACTTTCTCAAATAAGGAAAACGATCCTTGCGCAAGTGCAACCAAACAAGATCACCCGGTTCAAATGTTATCTCTTTTTTACCCTTACTACCATAAGCACGTATTTCTCATTCATTTTCTTTGTGTTTGCTTTAGTAGTTTCATGCATCTTAAGCAATAATTCAGCATGTGTAGTAGCATCAAAATTCAATTTTTCAGATGGTGGTAATGGTAGCAAATCAATAGGAGCACGTGGATTAAAGCCATAGACCACTTGAAACGGACTTACCTTAGTAGTGGAGTGTACTGACCTATTATATGCAAACTCAATATGAGGTAGACACTCTTCCCAGAGCTTCAAGTTGGTCTTCAAAACAGCCCTCAACATGGTGGACAATGTACGGTTAACGACCTCTGTTTGCCTATCCGTTTGTGGGTGACAAGTAGTAGAAAACAACAGCTTCTTCCCCAACTTATGCCACAACGTCCTCCAAAAATGACTTAAGAATTTAGCATCATGATCTAAAACGATGGTATTGGGAACTCCATGCAAGCGTACGACCTCTCTGAAAAACAAATCAGCAACATTGGTAGTGTTGTCGCTCTTGTGACAAGGTATAAAATGTGCCATTTTAGAGAACCGATCTACCACGACAAAAATACTATCCCTCCCCCTCTTAGTTCTAGGTAATCCTAACACAAAATCCATAGAAATATCCTCCCAAGGTACATTAGGAATAGGCAGAGGCATATAAAGACCACATGGGTTTAGACGTGACTTAGCTTTATTGCAAGTAGTGCATCGTGCCATGTAGCGCTCAACGTCTTGTCTCATCCTAGGCCAATAGAAGTGTGTGGACATCACATCTTCCATTTTCTTTGATCCAAAATGACCCATCAAACCACCACCATGTGCTTCCTGCAATAACAACAAGCGAAGAGAGCTAGCCGGCACACATAACTTGTTAGCACGAAAAAGATATCCATTATTTAGCACATATTTGTTCCAAGCACGGTCATCTGTACAATTTGCAAAAGCATATTTGAAGTCCAAATCAGTAGCATACATGTCCTTCAATGTTTCTAAACCAAAGATCTTATAATCAAGTTGAGAAAGCAATGCAAAACGTCTAGATAAAGCAATGGAAAAGTCTCAATAAATTCTACCAATTTAGCATGTCGTTTATTCATATTTTCTTGACTACGTATATGCTTCAATGCTTCATGATCCGAATGAATAATAAACTCCTTAGGCAAAAGGTAATGTTGCCAAGTTTCAAGCACACGCACTAAGGCATATAATTCCTTATCATAGGTAGAATAATTCAATTGTTGACCATGTAATTTCTCACTAAAATAGGCCACGAGTTTACCTCCTTGTAGCAGCACACCTCCTATTCCAAAACCACTAGCATCACATTCTAACTCAAAATTCTTACCGAAGTCGGGTAGCTGAAGTAGAAGTGCATGTGTAAGGCGATCCTTGAGTGTGGCAAAAGCTTGTTCTTGTGCTGGTTCCCAAGTAAAAGTAACTCCTTTCTTGGTCAACGCATTCAAAGGACCGGCTATGGTGCTGAAATCTTTCACAAAACGTCGGTAGAAACCTGCAAGACCAAGAAAACTATGTACATGTGTGATAGTTTGAGGTTGCAGCCAGCTGTTGATTGCTTCTACCTTCGCCGCGTCAACCTCAATGCCCTGTGAAGTGACAACATAACCAAGAAACACAGCTCGATCCGTGCAAAACATGCACTTTTCAAGGTTACCAAACAATCTAGCCTCACGTAGGACAGAAAAAACAACACGTAGGTGTTTAACATGTTGAGTGGGAGACTTGCTATAAATCAAGATATCATCAAAGTATAGTACTACAAAGCATCCTATAAAAGGCCGTAGGACTTCATTCATCAAGCGCATGAAGGTACTAGGTGCATTAGTAAGTCCAAAAGGCATGACAAGCCACTCATATAATCCAAACTTTGTGTTAAAAGCAGTTTTCCAATCATCACCAAGTTTCATGCGAATTTGGTGGTAGCCACTACGGAGATCGATCTTAGTAAAGATAATGGCACCACTAAGCTCATCAAGCTTGTCGTCCAATCTAGGAATAGGGTGTCGATATCGAATGGTGATATTATTAATAGCACGACAATCAACACACATGCGCCAACTACCATCTTTCTTAGGCACCAAAAGAACAGGAACTGTACAAGGACTAAGGCTTTCACGGACGTACCCAAGATCAAGAAGATCTTGTACTTGGCGCTGAATTTCTTTTGTCTCCTCTGGATTGGTATGGTACGCTGCACGATTAGGAAGAGACGCTCCTGGGATCAAATCAATTTGGTGCTCGATGCCGCGTATCGGTGGCAGCCCGGGTGATATCTTAGTAGGAAAAACATCGTTAAACTCCTGCAAAGGGTCAGTGATTGCAACGGGAACAGAGCTAGGAATGTTCGCAAGTGAAAACAGCACGTTCGTGCAAATCAAGCCATATATCATGGGAGTATCATCACAAATTTCAGCAAGGTCAGTTTTAGTTGCAAGCATGACACGTCCTTTCAAATTAATAACTTGTGATTAAGAAAGAAGCAACTTTATCTTTCTGTTGCCTCAAAAGCGTTTTAGCTACTTGTTAATTTTCAGAAGGTTGTTTGCTCATTTGTGCGTCCTTAGCATGTTTTTCTTGTTCAAATTTCACAATTTCAGCAGGAGTCATAGGAAGCAAAGTAACTTTCTTTCCTTTATACATAAATGTGTACTTATTGCTCCTACCATGGTGTGTAGCATCAGTATCATACTCCCAAGGTCTACCAAGTAATAGAGAACATGCTTGCATTCGTACTACATCAAAATCAGCAACTCCGAAGTATGTACCAATGGAAAATCTGATGTGAGCAGTTTGTGTTACCTTGACCTTACCGCTATTGTTGAACCATTGCACATGGTAAGGGTGTGGATGCGCACGTTTGGGATGTTGAAGCTTAGTTATCATGCCATGGCTCACCAAATTGTTGCAATTACCGCTGTCGATGATGACGCATACACGACGGTCATTGATGATGAAGAAGGTCTAAAATAGATTGTTCTGTTGTGCCCGGTCATCTTGCTCCATGTGAGTGCTCAAAACACGTTGTACAATATGTGCTTCATGGTCGACAGAGGCATCCGGTGCAAAAACAATGTCATCGTCGGAAACATCGTAATCTCCTGCAATGTTAGCAGCAAGTGCATATTCATCTTCAACATCACTAGCACTTACATAGCCACCGTCTTCCGTAGCAATATAATCCCGCTGACTAGGGCAGTCCTTCATAACGTGGTCGAATCCTTTGCATCGGTGACACTAGATCGCAGCAGAACGTGCAATAGAGGCCGCTGAGGAGGTGGGCTTGGCTGGCGCCTTGGATGCCGCAGCTTTGGAGCTCTCAGCCTGGGTTGTAGATGCAGAAGGTGCTGATGTAACCGCCGGTCGAGAAGGAGGTGGTGGTCGCTGCTGCTGCCCACTTGAGCGTGAAGTGGCACCACCAATGTTGGTCCTCATGTTGCGTTGTGGTTGTTGGCGACCCTGCAATTCTTTTTCTGCAAGTATAGCAAGGTGGAAAAGACGAGAGATAGTATTGTATTCTTTATAATCAATGATATCTTGAATTTCACGTCTTAAACCATCATAAAAAGGGGCCATTTTATCTTCATTGTCCTCCTCAATTTCAGCACGCATGCAACCTATTTGCAGCTCCTGATAATACTCCTCTACCAATTTATTTCCTTGGTTTAGGCGCTGCAATTTTTTTCTCAAATCACGTTTATATGAAGGAGGAACCCATCTACCACGCATTTGCTGTTTTAACATACCCCAATTTGTGGTTCATTGCCAACCTGAACTATTTCAGTCCACCAAAGAAGAGCATATCGAGTGAAGTCACTAGTAGCTAAGCGCACGCGGTGGATAGTAGGAACCATGTGAGCATTAAGTTTTTCTTCGACTGACATCTCCCAATCTAATATGCATCTAGATCATAGGTTCTAGCAAAATGAGGTACTGAAAATTTTACCTTAAGGTAGGGATCATTATTCCCGCGGTTGTCATTGTTACCTCGTGGATGGAGGTTGCGGTGGCCGCCCATACCTTGACGATTGAACTGAAAGCGATGACGTGCAGCCTCGTCAGGGTCAATGCCATTGTTCCCGGCATCGGATAGGTCATCTTCCTCCTCAACATGGTCGTCTTCCTCCTCAATATGGTCGTCGTCGGCTTGTGCAGCAGGCAAGCGTGTCTCCAGGGCAGTCATCCGGTCCACTAGGTCAGCCACAGTACGTGCGAGATGTTCTATGTAGTGTTGGGTCTGCCGCTGAGACTCCAGTAGAGCATGTCGTGAGACACAATCATTAAAATCGGATGGAGGGGTATCGTTGTTATCTGCCATGTTAGTGAAAAGACAAAACAACAAAGAATAATCCTTATGGAAAGCAACTAGGTGGGGTGGTGGGTGTGTGGTGGAAGCAATCCATCAAGTGCCTGACCCACGCTTGCAAGTGTTCTTACCACGCCACAGTGAGGTAACCGGCCTACAGATGAAGAACCAAGTGGAGGTTGGTGCGCGATTGCAAGATGTGAACCTGTCCTGACCAAGAGAAGGTGTATCTTGCAAGGTAAAGTAAGTAGCTAGGAATAGCGATAGTAATAACAGTTAAACCAAGTTAAATAAGTGTTCCCTAATACTCGTCAAAGTTGCTGGTCTAAGTGCTCCCAAGGTGAAATTCAAGCAATAGAGAGAAACTATGTGCCCAAAACTCAACTGGAAGGCAGAACAAGGTAGCAAATGACAGGACCGGTTCTCCTTTGCTTCTTCTCGTTTTTTTATCACTATATTTTTTTTGAACAAGGATGACAAGAGATGCAACCACAAAAAATGGCACCTGCAACTGAGGTGGGATGTGGTTCATAGAAATTCAACAAGTTCTCTAAACGGCGTGCAAAAACTTTGACCAATTTTTTTCTTTATCTTCCTGATTTTTTTGGCAATTCTGATGAAACCAAACAGGGTGAAGAAGATGCTCAAAAAATTTCAGATTTTTCTGACAAACGAGCGAAAAGTTATGCCTGTTTTACCGAAGGGGGGTCATAAGGACTCGATGTGGAAAACCGAGTAGGAAACCAAGTGGAAACCGACTAGGGTTGTGGAGGGGGGGTTTCGGGTGGGGTAATTTTTTTGAGACACAAGATCAACTACTACTCAAACGACACAAAGGGATGACTAAACCAGCAACAAGACTCGACCAAGAACACAAACTCAACAAAGCTAAAAACTGAAATTAAAATCGCAAGGCACAAAGGGTTCTCGGTGGGATTTTTTGTGAGGGTTTTCTGGACTCTAGGTAAAAATAAAAGAAGATCGAGATTACCTAACGGGAAACCTGAAATCTGATACCAACTAATAGGTGGATTGGTCCTGATCTTCCGCTAGGTAAGGATAACTTGGATTGGTGGAGAATCTCGACGTTAGCGATCCAAGGCTCCGGTCCGGCGGATCAAAACCTTACAATCCCTACACCACCATCCTCGTTGGTTATCAACCACGCAGGGCACGATTGACCTCGCCACGAAGGCTGGTTCCTGCAAGAGAATCCAAGAACACAAGCAAGAACAGGAAGAACACGAGTCGAATGCCAAATCACAGATGAACATGATGAGGTGAGGTTTCACAAACACCGTTGCAGCAGCCAATCGGTCCGGTGCAAGAGCGAGATCTAAACACACGAGTGTAGATGCAAGCAAAGCAAAACCTAACCCTAATGATGGCTATCGTGAATATATGGGGCGTGGGCAGCCTGTAGGAGGCGTAGACGACTCAGACTATGGGCCAACACGGCCTCCAACTCAGTACAAGGTCCAACTCGGCCCAATTCTGTCATGCAGGACTGTTTTAGTCACACATAACGACTCGAGACTCCAAATGAGGTGAAACCAATGCCAAAAGATCTGTCTTGTCCTTATCTTTCCATAAAGTCCAAGAACGCACCAATCGGCCTTCGTATGAGAATGTTACGCCCATTTTGGTGCATGGTGGTTGATGTAGTCCGAACCAGCGAATTCTTGACTTCAAATCATCCGTGCTACTCCGTCTTCAACTCCAACTCTCCTATTCCATCTCCCATGTTCCTAAGCAACAAAATATCACTAGTATTCCGTAGCATCCCATCCAAACAAATATTAACATAGTTGCTAAGGAAAGAATTAACCTCATGGTTCAAGCGACGGGCACGAGCGCGCATGATTGGTCCTTGTAATTGAATTGTAGATGGAGGCTCCATGTGTGTATCATGTGAAGTGATGTCCTCATCACTCACCGACCTTTGCTTCGTGGTCGACGGCAACGATAGTAGTGATGAGCTCGACACTTCTGAGGTATATCTATCCCGTGATCAGCTTCTTGCTCAAAATGATGAATTGCATGATGTTGTTTATTCTCAGGATAGATTACTTAAACTTGCTACTAAAGAACAAAAAGAACTAAAATTTAGACTTGAATCTATTTACACTGAACTTGCAATTTTGAAATCTATGTCTGATGATGCCGAATGTGAGTCATGTATTGTTGTCATGAATGAACTTGCTCAGCTGCACTTTACACATGCTCAAACTGTTGAAAAACTTGAATTGACTGAAAAGTTGCTTTTGGTGGTGGAGTTTAGTCCTGTGGTCATCAACGAATGCATGAACTGTCCTTTACTTGTTGAAAGCATTAATTTGAGAGATAGGCATGTTGATGAACTTAAGGCTAGATTGGAGAGTGCTGAGTGTTCTAAGGATGTGCAGTCGGCATATCCCACCTGCATCACCCTTAAGGACCAACTCCGCTTTGCTAGAGAGCAAGTCGAAAAACTAAAATGTGAAAATGATTATCTTCTCTCCGTGGTTGAGAAATGCACTGAAGGCAAGGGTAGGATGGATTTGCTTTTGGCTAAAACAAAATTGTGTACTAACAGGGCAGGGTTAGCTCTAGGGTTGGGATATGAGAGAACCACTCCAAACACTTCGAGCGAAATTGTGTTCACTCCACCCACTACTCTTGAGAAAGAAAGAGCCTAGTTAGACACCACACAAAAAGCTGAGAATCCTACTCAACCTACAAAGAAAGCCCTTCGTCCACCAAAGGAAACTCTTGAGCAAAAACCCCAAAAAACTAAAAGAATCCTACTCAATTTGTAAAGAAAGCTTTAACTCCACCAGATCAACCTCCTCAGCAAAAACCCAAGAAGATTGTGAGATTTGCGCCTGAGACCCATGCTCACACACCCAAGAGAGTGTATCACTGCTCCTTATGATGTTGTTTCCTTTTCTTGGGAACTGCTACATCATTAGCATCACTAAGTAAAGAATCTGTTGGCGAGTCTGGGTCTACATTAAATGAACTCGACAATTCATCATCTTGGTAAACCTCATTGACCTCTCCAACCTCCAATTGATAAGCAACATCACTAGGGGTCTATAGACGTTCCCGATGATTCACTTTATACACTACCCACCAAGCACTTAGGTTTTCACATGGGTACGACATATAATACACTTGCTCAACTTGGTGAGCAAGGAAAAAATTGTTGTAACCATGTAGTTGTTCCGCGTATTTGACTTCAACCATCCCAAGTTGGTTTTCTCGAGTACCATGTTTGGGGTCTGTTGGGGATATGATCTAGGGTACCCCACTGAGTGGTTTCACTCGGATCGTCGACTGCTGGCTAGGCCAGCTGATTAAGAACTTCCCGACCGCTAGGCCTCCCAATTAGGAGTGTATGCGCCCGAGTGGTGAGGCGCCAATGATCGGCCAAGGGCCATCTGCCCAATGGTTATCTCCAATCAACGCCAACGGTTATCTCCAATCAATGCCAACGCCTCAATGATAGTCATTAGCGCCAATTAAAGGTAGTTATGCTAGTAGTTATGTGGCTGTTTCTGCGTGCTATTAATGTTATGGTTAATTTCTGCAAATACCTAGTCCTTCTCATATAAAAGTGAGAAACCAAGTTGAAATGTGCCTTGGTTTCAAGTCTGTGATGAGTGATTGACAAGCTTCCTTCTTTGGGCGAAGGGGTCCCTCCGAAGGGGTTCAGAGGTGTTTTCCGAAGGGTGCGGATTTAACTGGCTATAGATGTGCAGTGGTGTGTGTCTCTTGGGGGCTTTGGCAGAGCACGATGATATGTGTACCGAAGGGTTCGGTATTTCGGGTGGTACATCGGAGTGTGTACCGAAGGTTGTTTACCAGAGAGGTCTCCGGGGTACTGGAAACACTTGTCTGCTTGTCGGTGGTGCGTTGGTGACTTCGGAGGTGATGGACGGTTCGCAGCAAGTGAACCTAGGTCAAAAAGGAGGCTTGATGCCAGGCGAGCGGGGAGCTCGGTCACGAAGGCTGCGTGGGGTCGAGGTCGGTCCTCGGGTCAAGATGCGCCAAGCGAAGGCAGAGAGTGCGGAGGGTGGCTCCGGCTGAAGGTACCCGAGGCAAAGTCCTCAGAGGCGAGGCACTTCTAAGGGTGCTCCAGACGAAGTGACTTCGAAGTATGGTGGACGAAGTCCACAACATTGAGGAAAGGCGTTCGAAGTGTGCTCCAGATGAAGGCACTCGAAGGGACACCTAAAGAATGTCCCAGAAGTCAAGGTGAATCGAAGGCATTGTCTAGATAAGGGTCTTTGTAGAGTGTGCTCGGGACTAAGGCCCTGTTTGGCATGGCTCCAACTCCAATCAGAGCAGCTCCACTCCAGAAATCCAGCTAGAGCTGGCTCTGAGTGGAGCTGGAGCTGTGGAGCTGCGATTGAGGTGCTCCAAACAAATGAACTAGAGCTCCAAAAACTCCATGGAGTTAATTTTTTGGAGCTAGAGTGTTTGGCTAGCTCCGATCAACTCTAGCGTGGAGTTCGGCTCCAGAGTCATGCCAAACACCCCATAAGACACTGCGAAGGGGTACTTATGGATATTCTTCATGCGAAGGCCTTGGACTGAACGACTTCAAAAGGTGGTGAAGGTACTCCGAAGGTGGGGCTTCGGAGTATGGCTGACTTGAGATACATCGGCCATACATGGCTTCAGTACACGGACTGACGGAGTTCGAGCTGGGAGTAGCTGCGAAGCCGTGGTGGTCCACTTTGGAGGTGATGGTGCGAAGGCTCAAGGCTTTGACGGCTTCGGATCAAAAGCGTCACTGTATCGAAGGCTGACTTCAGTGAAGCGAATGCCATCTGGCTCCAAGCTTCTCGCTGAAGCTACCACACACCTCACGTGCGAAGGGGGGCTTCAGAAGACTCCAAAACTACAAAGGCTGATCATGTTTACTCTGCAAAAGCTAATGATGTCTCCTCTGCGAAGCTGAGAAAAGAAGCCTCCAAATAAAGTAGACTACCATATGTACCCCCTCTTCTGGCTGAGACAAAACAGTGTAAACCCTAGGGGTAAAGTAGTCTATTCACATGGATGAATAGTGCCTATAAATAGTGAAGGGTGGCTAGGTCTAGGTAACACTTTGAGCAGCCATTTCTAGAACTCCTATGCTAGCCGCCATTTCCATATACTCAGTCTTGTGAGTCTTTTTGTGCTCCCTGTTCATAGCAATTTACATTATGTTCTTCATCTGTTGCTTGAACTTGTATCTCTGTTTTGCACAACATGTGTTGTTTTCTCTGAGCTACACTTCATTCTAGTCTGACCTAAGTTTGTGCATTGATTCTTCTCTAGAGAAGGGTATTAGTGATTTGTGCGTGCGAAGTATGTGTTTTTCAGTGTGTGTTCGCTCTTTGTAAATTGAGGCAACCCCTCCCTATTACTAGCGAAGCACTGAGTAGAGTGTGCTCGAAGCCTATTTTCTTCCCTTAGCAAAATCGGTTCTATTGGCATTAGACCTTCAAAATATGAAGCCTAATACCAGTTGCTAGTGCGGAGTATCTGGTCGAAGTCCATAGAGGGAAACCTCCTCTTGCAAAGGGTGATGTGCGAGGCCTGCTCGAAGGTACCTAGTGTGCGGATCCTGCACTATCCCAGCAGTGTTGTGGTTTTGGTTTATAGGTGAGAGCAAAGTCTTCTTGACTTCGAACTTTTGCTCGTCACAAAGTCTGGTTTTGGAGCTGCAAAATACCTCCGAACCAGACCTCCGAAGGGTGTGTTCGAAGCGTGTTCCATAGGAGACTGTTTTTAAAACAGAAGGCTATTTTAGCCTGAATTTTGAAAAGCTCCCATTCACCCTCCTCTGGTCGCCATTTTCGGTCCAACAATTGGTATCAAAGCGGGTTAAGATCACCAGTTGACCTTAACCGATTTTGTGATCATTTGGCGATATGGACAAAGTTAGTAAAATACCTCTGTTCGATGGGACTGATTTTGCATACTGGAAGGTGCGCATGGAGGCTTACTTGCTAAGCCAAGGAAATGCAATTTGGGAGATTGTGGACTCAAAATACTCCATCCCTGAAACCCGCACCTCTTAAACAGAAAAAGATTAGTATAATTCTAACTCCAAAGCTAGAAACATATTGTTCATTGGTTTGAGTCGGATTGAGTTTGATCGGGTTCAGCACCTTAGGACAACTAAGGAGATTTGGACTACACTTACTATTTTTCATGAGGGCTCTACATAGATTAAGGCTAGGTGCCAAAGCACGTACAATCAACAGTATCAGTTGTTTGTGCAAGCGCCTGGTGAATCTATAGATTCGTGTTTTCTCGCTTTGATGCTATAGTGAGTAACTTGCGGTCCAACGAGATGCTTACTTACAATGACCATGATAGGGCTATCAAGCTTCTCTATGCTCTTGATCATAGCATATGGAAAGTGAAGATATCCAGCATTGAGGAGTACGTAGGTTATGACACATTGACCTGTGATGAGCTCTTCAGCAAGCTGAAGTCCACAGAGATTGCCAAGGCATCTCTTGCAGTGCACAAAAACTATTTGCCACAGCCATTGGCACTAGTTTCTGGCACTAGCCGTGGCACCACTACAGAACCAAGCACATATAGTACGTGTGTTCTTGTTGGTGGTTTTGCTTTGTCTTCCCTGGTCTCCGTCACTAAGGAGCAGGTGGATACTCTAGATGATGAAGAGCTTGCTCTCATTGCCAGAAGGTTCACCCGGTTTCACAATGAGAGACGGGATCAGAGAATAAGTGGCTTTAGTGGTTGTTTTGAGTGTGGTGACACTTCTCACATCAAGGCAAATTGTCCTAAGCTCAAAAGGAGAGATTAGAGTGAGCGCCTAAACACCACAAGAAGGAAAGGAAACCCTTTGTGAAGGGAAAGCACGACAAGGTGGCTAAGAGGGTATCCAAGGCCACTTCTAGAGCATTTGTTGCTGCACTCAGTGACATCGACACTTCCTCAACTGAGGAGTCGAGCTCTAATGAGGAGAAAGAGTCCCCAAGAAAGGAGGAGAAGAAGGAAAGAAGGCAAGGGATTTCACCGGCCTTTGCTTCATGGCCGACAGTAGTCACAACGGCGATGAGCTTGACTCATCTGAGGTACCACTATCCTATGACCAACTTTCCATTAAAGTTGATGAACTGAATGAAATAGTTCTTGGTTAGGATAGACTTCTTGTGCAAGCCACTAGAGATAGAAAAGACCTTAGACTTAGGCTAGAATCTGTTTCTACTAGTTATGTCATGCTTAAATCTAAAATTAATGATGCTGAATGTGAATCTTGCACTGTGGTGGGATCAGAATGGTGACTAGAGTGGGGGTGAATAGGCGCCTCGACAAATTTTCGTGAATAAGATGACCTTTTCAAATCACCCAACGCACCTCTAACTGAACAAGCGGAAGACAATGTAATAACAAAAGATGCTACAGTCTTGATCTAAAATAAAATGATGGCACAAGCAAGAGCCTAGCATGCAAAGTAAAATAGTGCAGAATAGATGCAGTCAAGCAGTTGGCTGTCAAATTGAAACATCATTCATGTTGTGCTTCTATGCTTGGAAGAAGGATACTGGCCAACATAGAAAACTGGATGTACAGTTTGAAATTATAGCATGCACAAGCCTGAATAAAATATCCTTCAATCATAACGAGAACACTTCATGCACAAGAACAATTGAGTAAGACAAAGCAAAAGTAAAAACTTAACTTTCAGCAAACCAGAAATAGTACCCTCAGAAGAATAAGTACTTTTCTGAAATTTTCAACTCTGTACAGAAATTTTCAGTCCTTAATTAACCATCAAAACCAATTTCATTCATTAAGAACACACTAATCCATAGAACCTTTCTCAAGTAAAAAGATCAGATCTGAAATATTCAGATGGACTAGTAAACTGCATTAACATACTACTTAGACTAAACAAAGATTGCTTTGGAGCTAGTGGTTCTGGAGTTTAGCAAAAACAGGAACACACAGGTGAGAAAACTTTGTTTATCCTTGCAGCAAAACTGAAACCAAAAGTTTTCACAGTATTGGTAAGAAGCAATCAGAACCAGGCACTCCTATAGCTGATCTAGAATAGTACTATAATAAGTAGCTCTCAAACTCAGTGCTTAGGCAATAACATCCAAACAGTGCTCTGGTGGAGAAGTTTCTTGTAGCATAATCAGAACTCAAACAAAGTTGCTTTCTACTGCAGTTTAACCAATTTTCTAACAAGGAATCTCAATCAGCTCAAAGAGTTCAGGTAATATGTGTTCAACAGAAATAAATCAGAGACAACATGTTTAACATTACAAAACTCTGCATTCTGAACAATCCAAACAGTAATTTTCAGAACCTAGGCAAAATCTTGTATCTCATCAAGGAGAATACCCATGACAAGGAGGTGATGAACAGTAGTGCTGAAAAGAACTCATAAAAGAAGTGCTGAAAAGAACTCATAAAGAGACTTCAATTCAGAAATTCAGAAAATGAAATAGATTATATATGATATATTCAGTTCAGCTAATCATACAATTCAGTTTAGAATACACACAGCTTTTGCACATTACTTGATATTGAACATAATTCATTGTTTTAAATTCAGACAACAGATTGCACTTTTAGAATTTACCTCAAATCAGAATTTCAGATTAATTCAAACTGACCTCAACTGAAAATACACAATCTGAAACTATTTAGATGATGAACAGAACCTAAATAGACTCAATTTAGTCTGCTAAACCAATTCAGATTAAAACAAACTGATCTCAGCTGAAACTACAAAATCTGAAACTATTTAGATGATGAACAGTTTCAACACACATTCAACTCAGAACATATATTTATTCTGTAAACAATAATTTAGTTCAGATTTTCTGAAGAACAAAATAGTGATAATTCTCATCAGATTCTTTAAGACAAACAAAGGTTCAGATAGGAAGGAGTGTTCTACCTAAAACTCCAGAGCAAACCAGTGTGAATCAGATTACTGAAGGTTAACTGAATAAGAGAACACATTCAACAAGCAAAAATAGTACAGAGCAACCAAACATAAACTTCACAGGATTGACAATCTCTTGACAATGAGTAGTAAATACACACACAGATTTTTGGCATCAATTAGATACCCCACAAAGTTTATCAGAATATCCACTTTAAACAATACTCAGATTGAAATAACTCAGAATGACCTTGCTGAACAGAAAACTGGACACAGCAGCTAAAAACTGAAGTACTGAGATAACTCTTGGATAATCTACCTCAATTCAGAACACAAACTCAAGAGTTCAGAGGTTTAAAAGGTTTTGAGGAAAAACCAGATAACTAGGAAACCTCACAGCAGAATAGATACTTTTTCAGATATAAAACAGTTAAATCAGATCAGTTGCATGCAACCTGATAATCTGCAGATAAATAACTTTTGAAAACTGTATTTCAAATGCTTTCAAAAGATCTTAGGAATAAACATAACTCCTCTTATGAAAAGATGGTACTCAGTAGATTACACAAATCATTCCATATAATAAATAGTATTTGCCCATATTTTCAGACATGAAAAGATAATATCAGAATAGTTTCAAAAATATTCAACTATTGATACAGAACTAGATCATTTGCAGAACACAGCAAGTTTCAATTCAAACCTTCTGTAATCATCCAGTCAAACCAAAATTGCTCAACCAGAATTCACTATTCACAATAATAAAAACTAGAGCGATCAAAAACTATTCAGAGACAAGAAATTCAAAACAACAAAAACAGTGAATAGTTCTTGGAATGAAGTTTCTCAGCAGATTACTCCAGGCACTGTTTGCCATCTGAAAAAAAAAACCTGGATGGTGATCCTTTTGCTGGTGAAGCTCATGGATCACAAGAAAGAAAAATAATCCAGCCAAGGATATTTTGAGTTGGTAAAAAGTGGACAACCATAAAGTTCAGCAAAAAAAATGAAAGCCCAACCCATGGCTATGGACCTCCATTTATAGGCGAGCCATGGGGGATAATTCTTAAAAGAACCCTCTAAATTTTCCAAATTACATCAAGGTCCTATTCCTCTTAATATAATTTTAGAATTTAAGAAATCCTGAAAAATATTAAAGGAGTACATTTACTCTAGACTATTACACAAAAATTAACTCTAATTTATTGAAATTAGAAACACTTAAATTGCGATGATTTTTAGCAAAAATTGACAAAGCCTCTCAACTCTTCGACTCATGACACCGCTTTACGAATCCGAGCACCAGCAAGCCTCTTCCGCTCTCGACACCCTTGAGCCGCCTGATTACTTGCACTGGCCTCCCTTCACAGATAGGAAGGAGTGTTCTACCTAAAAATTCAGAGCAAACCAGTGTGAATCAGATTACTGAAGGTTAACTGAATAAGAGAACACATTCAACAAGCAAAAATAGTACATAGCAACCAAACATAAACTTCACAGGATTGACAATCTCTTGACAATGAGTAGTAAATACACACACAGATTTTTGGCATCAATTAGATAACCCACAAAGTTTATCAGAATATCCACTTTAAACACTACTCAGATTGAAATAACTCAGAATGACCTTGCTGAACAGAAAACTGGACACAACAGCTAAAAACTGAAGTACTGAGATAACTCTTGGATAATCTACCTCAATTCAAAACACAAACTCAAGAGTTCAGAGGTTTAAAAGGTTTTGAGGAAAAATCAGATAACTAGGAAACCTCACAGCATAACAGATACTTTTTCAGATATAAAACAGTGAAATCAGATCAGTTGCATGCAACCTGATAATCTGTAGATAAACAACTTTTGAAAACTTTATTTCAAATGCTTTCAGAAGATCTTAGGAATAAACATAACTCCTCTTATGAAAAGATGGTACTCAGTAGATTACACAAATCATTTCAGATAATAAATAGTCTTTGCCCATATTTTCAGACATGAAAAGATAATATCATAACAGTTTCAAAAATATTCAACTACTGATACAGAACTAGATCATTTGCAGAACACAACAAGTTTCAATTCAAACCTTCTGTAATCATCCAGCCAAACCAAAATTGCTCAACCAGAATTCACTGTTCACAGTAATAAAAACTAGAGAGATTAAAACTATACAAAGACAAGAAATTCAAAACATCAAAAACAGTGAAAAGTTCCTGGAATGAAGTTTCTCAGCAGATTACTCTAGACACTGTTTGCCATCTGAAAATAAAAGAAAAAAACCTGGATGGTGATCCTTTTGCTGGTGAAGCTCGTGATCAGAGTGATGAAGAACATCTTTGTGATGCTAGATCATCTCCACGCCCAAAACAGCAACAATCAGTTGCAGAAAAAATAGAACAACATAGGAGGCTTCTTGGATTACAAGAAAGAAAAATAATCCAGCCAAGGGATATTTTGAGTTGGTAAAAAGTGGACAGCCATAAAGTTCAGCAAAAAAATGAAAGCCCAGCCCATGGCTATGGACCTCCATTATAGGCCATCCATGTGGGGATAATTCTGAAAAGAACCCTCTAAATTTTCTAAATTACATCAAGGTCCTATTCCTCTTAATATAATTTCAGAATTTAAGAAATCTTGAGAAAATATTAAAGGAGTACATTTACTCTAGACTATTACACAAAAATTAACTCTAATTATTGAAATTAGAAACACTTAAATTGCGATGATTTTCAGCAAAAATCGACAAAGCCTCTCAACTCTTAGACTCATGACACCACTTTGCGAATCCGAGCACCAGCAAGCCTCTTCCGCTCTTGACACCCTTGAGCCGCTTGATCACTTGCACTGGCCTCCCTTTCGCAGACTCGGTCGTCACGCCGTCGCTACCATCCGTCCGTCCATGTCTTGCTCTATCTCGTTGTGCACTCTTGAGTTCATCTCCAACTTTACCCGGCATTCTTGATCCTCTGGCATCGAGCTCCCCCATCGACCCTTGATCACCTGCCACTAACAGTTGGTTAGCATCTCCACCGTGCACACATGAGACAAGCCAAAACACAAAACGCGACACACACCGATCCCCTCGGCAACCACTCTCCATAACCACACATCGAACTCATCGATGCAATCAAACCTTCTCTAACTCATTCACTCGATCGCTCATCCTTGTCAATCACTCATCACAAAGACAGAAACCATAGTGCGACCCCACTAGGTTTCACAATCTCCCCCTTGATGAGTGCATTGACAACCCCAAACAAAAACATGATGAAAGCTTCAAGTTAAGCGCACAAGTGACCATAAAAACTCTTAAAAGAGCAAAACATGTCACTTGGTAAAAGATCTCCCCCTTGGGCAAAAAATCATGCAAAGCAAAGCATCAAAACATCATGAAAGCCAATTACTCCCCCTTAACCAAGCAATCATCCATGCCTCCAAAAGCATCATCATATAAACCAATTCTCCCCCTTTGGCAATGCAAGCATCTAGATGATAAAAGATGCAAAGAGGTGTGTAAGAGTAGAGTATAGATGCAAGCTTCTGAAACATGAGTAACTCCAATTACAGTACAAACAAGCATTTTCTTTGAAAATTGTCTAAAAGTACTGTATGAAAACACTCAGATGAATACCATCTAAACAAAAGGCATGAGCAAGCATTTTCAGTTTTTAGCAAATAAAAGCATCACTACTCAGACTAGCATACTAGACATGGCAAGGCATAAGATGCAAAAGTTAATCAAATACTAACCAGATAAGCATATCCCAGTACAAGGAGCTCCAGTAAACTTGATATGCAATTGATTCAAGCTTTTGATTGATTTTTTTATTGTAGTGCTAGGGGTAATTTGTAAGTCAACCTTATGCTAACCGACCATGCTAAGCCTAGGTTGAAACCATCAGAAGCTTAAACCTATGGTCTCGGCATACACTTCAATGTCTCAGTTCATACCAAAGTGCTATGGTAAACAGTCTAGAACACAGTAGTGCGACAAAGCGAACCCACCTGGATCTTTTCAATTTTAGTACACAAAAACGTGGATATCATTCATTTTCATTTTCATTCATTTTTCAATTTTTAATTTTCAGCACAAATTTTTGTAAAATGATCAAGTTGCGTATTAGCATCCAAGTGAAAAGGACCTAGCTATCAGGTATGTAAAATATAGCAAAAGCACTCAACCTATTCATGCTAGTTTCTAGACTAAGTAGTGATCATTTCCAAATTTTCACAAATAAAAGCCATGCTCATTACAATTATCAGATGTATCCAAGTCAAGTATAATCAACAGTATTAAAGACAATACTTCAAAGGCATAGCAAAGCATGTACATGTAAAAGCAATTAATCATATAACAGAAGCTCATGTAGTGCTACACAACTCCCCCTCAAAACATGCTAGCAGATCTCGAATGCTCAGTGTTGGGGTGAGTGAAAAATTGTTTAGGAATCCAGCATTGTATAACTCGAGAACGAGGTAAAGTAATAGACTGATTGTGCAAAGGGTATGAACCATGATAAAAAGTGTGTGGTCTACCTACAAAGTGCAAACCTAGAAAACGACGAGGTCTCCTAAACTATCGAGAATCAAAGCCTCTTACACGCGGTTTAACACCATATGAAGCATGGTGTACACCACGATGGGCAAAATCTCTCATGGGACCATAGGGAGTCTCAAAATCAGGATAAGAGTGAAAAGCAGACTCATGCATACCTAAAGATGGGTAATGCATGTCCTGAAAGTTCATCTCAAAAGAACATCGTTCATCCTTGATACGACGAAAGCAAAACCCAACCAAGTGACCCACCCGTTTTCACGCTTTGATGCGATAGTGAGTAACTTGTGATCCAACGGGACGCTTGCTTACAATGACCATGATAGGGCTATCAAGCTTCTCTATGCTCTTGACCGTAGCATATGGGAAGTGAAGATATCTAGCATTGAGGAGTCTGCAGGCTATGACACATTGACCTGTGATGAGCTCTTCAGCAAGCTGAAGTCCACAGAAATTGCCAAGGCATCTCTTGCAGTGCACAGAAGCTCTTTGCCACAGCCATTGGCATTGGTTTCTAGCACTAGCCGTGGCACCACTGCAGAACCAAGCACATCTAGCACTTGTGTTCTTGCAGATGGTTTTGCTTTGTCCTTCCTGGTCTCCGTCACAAAGGAGCAGGTGGACACTCTAGATGATGATGAGCTTGCTCTCATTGCCCGGAGGTTCACCCGTTTTCACCATGAGAGACGGGATCAGAGGAGAAGTGGTTTTAGTGGTTGTTTTGAGTGTGGCGACACTTCTCACATCAAGGCTAATTGCCCCAAGCTCAAAAAGATTGATGAGAGTGAGCGCCCCAAATACCACAAAAAGGAGAGGAAGCCTTTTGTGAAGGGCAAGCGCGGCAAGATGGCTAAGAAAGTAGCCAAAGCCGCTTCCAGAGCATTTGTTGTTGCTCTCAGCGACATCGACACTTCCTCAACTGAGGAGTCGAGCTCTGAGGAGGAGGAGTCCCCAAGGAAGGAGGACAAGAAGGACAAGAAGGGACGAGACTTCACCGGCCTTTGCTTCATGGCCGACAGCGATCACAGCGGCGATGAGCTTGACTCATCTGAGGTACCTCTATCCTATGACCAGCTTTCATTAAAACTAGATGAGCTGAATGAAGTAGTTCTTGGTCAGGATAGATTACTTGTGCAAGTCGCTAGAGAAAGAAAAGACCTTAGACTTAGGCTAGAATCTGTTTCTACTGATTATGCCATGCTTAAGTCTAAAGTTAATGATGCTGAATGTGATTCTTGTACCACTGTCATGGGTGAGCTTGCTCAGTTGCGTTCTGTTCATGCTCAAACTCTTTCTGAGCTTGAAACTGCACAGAAGCAGCTTTTGGAGGTGGATTCTAGACCTCATGATGTTATTGATTGCATGAACTGCTCTTTATTACGCGAAAGCATTAATTTACGTGATAAGCATGTTCATGATTTAGAGGCTAGATTGGAGAGGGCCGGTAGTTCTAAGGATGTGCAACCTGTTTGTGACACTTGCATCACCCTTAAGGACCAGCTAGGCACTGTTAGAGAGCGAGCTGAGAACCTCATGTCTGAAAATGAATACCTTCTTTCCGTGGTTAATAAATGCACTGAGGGAAAGGGTAGGATGGATTTGCTTTTGGCCAAAACCAAGTTGTGTGCTGACAGAGCAGGGGTAGCTCTAGGTTTGGGTTTTGAGAGGATTTCTTCAGACAGTAAGACCAAAACTTTTTTCACCTCTCCCACTACCTTAGAGAAAGAAAGAGCTCTGTTAGACACTCCACCAGCCAAGAAACCTACCCGAGCTCCAAAGAAAACCACACCTCCTGCCAAGAAAATCCCTCCCAAGAAAACCACTCAGAGAAAACCCAAGGAGCCTGTGAGAGTTGCTCCTGTGACCCATGAGAGTGCCCCGAGGAGAGTGTTTCATTGTTCCTATTGTCAGCGGGCGGGTCATTTGGTTGGGTTCTGTTTTCGTCGCATCAAGGATGAGCGACGCGCTCAGGCGATGAGTTACCAGGACATGCATTACCCATCTTTAGGTATGCATGAGTCTGAGTTTTACTATCGTCCTACTTTTGAGGCTCCTCGTGCTTCTCGGAGAGGTTTTGCTCCTCGAGGTGTTCACCATGTTCCATATGGTGGTAGACCTCGGGCGAATAGCTTTGTACCTCGTCAGAGTAGGAGACCTCATCATGCTTTTCGATCACAGCATGTAGGTAGACCTCGCACTTTGCATCATTTTGATTTTCCTGTGCATAGACCGTCTACTTTTACTGCGCCTACTACTCGTGTCACTCAGTGCTGGATGCCTCGTCATTATTTCACTCACCCCAGCACTGAGCGATCGAGACATTCTTATCGTGTGTAGGCGACAGATCGAGGCTTGGAGGGCACGTGGATCATGGACTCCGGTTGTTCGCGCCACATGACCGGAGATGCAGCATGGTTCTCCAGCCTCACCACAACCAAGCAAAGGGAACATATCACCTTCGGAAACAATCGAAGGAGTAGAGTGAAAGGTAAAGGTGTGGTAAGAATTAACTCGAATTTCACTCTCAAAGATGTTGCTTTGGTTGAGAACCTGGGATACAATTTGCTGTCTGTATCTCAGTTGCTTGATGAGGGCTTCGAAGTGCGATTTCATCGCGATACTTCGCAAGTGCTCAATTCTGATGGCGTTGTGGTGTGTAAGATCTTTAGAGTTGGGAGAGTTTTTGGAGCTGATTTTTCAGAATCATCTGGTTCTTCTCGTTGTCTTGTTGCACATTCGACTTCTGAGCTTTGGAAGTGGCATAGGAGACTAGGGCATATGAGCTTTGAGTTGCTCGCTCGTCTGAGCGCCCTAGGTCTGATCCGAGGATTGCCCAAGCTCAAGTTTGAGAAGAATTTAGTTTGCGCTCCGTGTCGACATGGAAAAATGATAGCCGCTTCGCATTCGCCAGTCACCACAGTGATGACTGAACAACCCGGAGAACTTCTCCATATGGACACTGTAGGTCCTTCTCGGGTCAGTTTTTTAGGCGGCAAGTGGTATGTATTAGTTATTGTCAATGATTTCTCTCGCTACTCTTGGGTCTTCTTTCTTGCCAGCAAGGATGAAGTGTTTTCACACTTTCGGAGCTTGGCTTTGAGACTTTTCACTGAACTCCCAGGTGCATTGAAATTCATTCGAAGTGATAATGGCACCGAGTTCAAAAATAGTCTCTTTGTTGACTTTTGCATGGAGCATGGCATAGAACATCAATTCTCTGCTCCGCAGGTTCCTCAACAGAACGGTGTTGTTGAGAGAAAAAACCGCACTTTGGTTGAGATGGCTAGGACGGTGCTTGATGAGCATAGGACTCCTAGAAAATTCTGGGCTGAGGCCATGAACACGGCATGTTACATCTCAAACCGTATATTCTTGCGCTCAATTTTAAACTTGACATCTTATGAGCTGCGTTTTGGGAGACAACCCAAGGTTACTCATCTTCGAGTTTTTGGCTGTCGCTGCTTTATCCTAAAACGTGGTAATTTGGATAAATTTGAGTCGCGATCTTCTGACGGGATCTTTTTGGGTTACACTACTCATGGTCATTCTTATCGTGTTTATAACTTGGAGACTAACACTGTCATCGAGTCATGTGATGTGACTTTTGATGAATCAACCCCCTCTGTTAGTTCTGCTTTTGAACAGGCAAATGAACACGACATGGAACAGACCTTATTCGAAGAAGAAGATCCCGGAGAATTCGAGGATGAACCCCTACTACCCTCGACATCGACCCCCGAAGCTGACCCCGCTTCAACTACTTCGGCACGAGGTCCCGAAGCGACTACCTCAACATCGGTCATCTTGGACCACTCCAACGCACAAGTTGAGGGGGAGACTGCATCCCGCCGCGAGGCTCCACATCATGTTCAAAGGATGCACCCTCCCGAGCAGATCATTGGTGAGCTTGATCAAAGGGTAACACATTCTCATGCTCATTTTATTGATTCCGCTTTTGTTGCTTCTTTCGAGCCTCTCGATGTTAGTCATGCACTTTCTGATTCTAGTTGGATCAATGCCATGCATGAGGAACTTGAAAATTTTGAGAGAAACCAAGTCTGGACTTTAGTTGATCCTCCACCTAATGTTCATTTCATTGGAACTAAATGGATTTTCAAAAACAAACAAGGGGAGGATGGGACTATTATTAGAAACAAGGCTAGACTTGTAGCTCAGGGCTTTTCTCAACTAGAAGGGATTGATTTTACTGAAACTTTTGCACCTGTTGCTCGCCTTGAGGCCATTAGGATTTTGCTTGCCTTTGCGACATCCCGGGGATTCAAACTCTATCAAATGGATGTCAAAAGTGCTTTTCTTAATGGCTTCATAGGTGAAGATGTTTATGTAAAACAACCCCCTGGTTTTGAAAACCCCAAGTACCCACATAAAGTCCTTAAACTTCATAAGGCTCTTTATGGACTCAAGCAGGCCCCTCGGGCTTGGTATGATAGACTTAAGTCTTTTCTGCTTGAGCGAGGGTATTTGATGGGCTCTGTTGATAAAACTTTGTTTACTCTCAAGCATGGCAAAGATTTCCTCCTAGTTCAGATTTATGTGGATGGTATCATCTTTGGTGGCTCTTCTCATGCTTTGGTTGCCGAGTTTGCAGATACCATGAGCAGGGAGTTTGAAATGTCCATGATGGGTGAACTCACCTTTTTCCTTGGTTTGCAAATCAAGCAAAGCAAACAAGGTACTTTCGTCCACCAGACAAAGTACACCAAGGACCTGCTCAAGAAGTTCGACATGTCCGATGCGAAGCCCCTCGCCACTCCAATGGCTACATCTGTAGCATTGGATCCTGACGAAGATGGAGAAGCCGTAGATCAGAAGGAGTTCCGAAGCATGATCGGCTCCCTCCTCTACTTGACTGCTACGAGGCCGGACATACACTTCGCAGTGTGTCTGTGCGCTCGTTTTCAGGCTTCACCACGAGCTTCGCACCGCCAAGCGGTAAAGCGCATCTTAAGGTATCTCAAACACACCCTTGAATTTGGCATATGGTATTCAGCATCTTCATCTTTATGTCTTCGAGGTTATTCCGATGCGGATTTTGCTGGGTGTAGGATTGATAGGAAGAGTACCTCTGGTACTTGTCATTTTTGGGTACTTCTCTGGTTTGCTGGTCTTCCCGCAAACAGTCTAGTGTTGCACAATCGACGGCTGAGGCCGAATATGTTGCTGCAGCTAGCTGTTGCTCTCAGATTCTGTGGATGGTTTCCACTTTGCGGGATTTCGGGTTAGATTATAAGAGTGTTCCACTTTTCTGTGATAACACTAGCGCTATTTGTATTGCAAACAACCCGGTTCAGCACTCCAGAACCAAACACATTGATGTGCGATATCATTTTCTCAGAGATCACAATGAGAAGGGTGATATTGAACTTCAATATGTTGATACCCAACACCAGCTTGCCGACATTTTCACAAAACCCCTCGATGCTTCTCGATTTGCTTACTTGCGTGGGGAACTTGGCATTTGTCACCCTTACGGCATTTTGTGAGGGGGGGCTGTTTTAGATGGATATGCCTTTGCTAATTGTGTGCTAAATTGCATTTACATCTTTTGCATTTATATGCCCGCTTATAACTCATGAAATCATGACAGCTCAGCTCTTGTTAATTTATCTGAAACATTCATGTGCATGATGTTTTATTTTCAAAGTCAAATCGTGCTCATTGCTTAGTCTTGAATCTAGCATGCTTAGGTAGGACTGCTTTAGCTATCTTTTATCTGCTTGATAGCAAGACACATTTCTTTGGTTGCTAAACATTGCAACTTGAAAAATTGTTCTACATCTTCATGGATATTCATAAAATGCCAAGCAATTGGTTCACTTGGTTAAAATAAAAAATTCCATGATTTGCATCCTTTAAGTGAAAAGATCCAGGTGGGTTTGTTTGTCGCACTACCCTATTCTAGACTGCTTACCATTGCACATTGGTATGAACTGGAATAGTGGAGTGTAAGCCAAAATCATTGCCTTAAGCTTCTTATGGTTTTCATGCCTAGGCTTGGCCTGATTGGAAAGTATAAGGTGGACAAACAAATAACCCCTGGCACTAAGAAAAGAACAACAAAATTCATTGATTATCAAGTTTGCTTTTCATGCTCCATTTGAACTGGACTTGTCTGTCTAGAGTAGAAATTGAATAGCTTTGCGCAGTCCCTGCTCTTACTTGTCTAGTTTCCTTGACTAAGTGGTGATGCTTTTATTTCAAACATGATAAATTCACATGCTTCATCATGTTTTTAGAGAATATTAATCTGAGCTGAGCCCATGATCATTGGTGTTATTGTTGGCATATTTTTGCTTCATATGTCTTTGCAAGTCTGCTCATTTCGAAGCTTTGCATCTTCTACATGCTCCTTGATGCTTGCATTGCCAAAGGGGGAGAAATTCCTCAAAAGGGAGAGACTTGCTTCGTTCTCTGCCGCAAGGGGTATAATTTCCAAAGGGGAGAACATTTGACATAAAGGGGGAGAAGGTTCTTTATTGCCAAAGGGAACTTAACTCAGGGGGAGTTTTTATTGCCGAAGGGGCTTTTTACTCTTTTGAGAACGGGGGAGGAAAATTCTTTTGTCAAGTGACATGATTTGGCTCTTTTCTGAGTTTTTTATGGTCACTTGTGTGCTGAAAGTCTTTTAATTTTCTTGGATTTTAAAGTTGGTTGTCAATGCACTCATCAAGGGGGAGATTGAGAAACCAAGGGTTGGTTTCAGTATTTGTGATGAGTGATTGACATGTTTTTTACCCTCTGTTCGAAGGGTACCTCTGGAAGGGTTTCGGAGGTTGTTCCTCCAAAGGGTGTTTGGAGGTGGTTTCACCGAAGGGTGTTCGGTGTTTGCTTGCTGCAGCTGTTGCAGCGGAGTGTGACTGTCGGAGGGGTCCGACAGTACACGATGACTGGGTTTGTACCGAAGGCTTCGGTACTTTGGGCGGTACACCGGAGTGTGTGCCGGAGGTTGCTAACCCGGAGAGGTCTCCGGAGTACTGGATACACTTGTCTGTTTGTCTGTGGTGCGCAGGGACTTCGGAGGCGACGGACAAGATTCGCAGCGAGTGAACCTAGGTCAAGTGGGAGGCTTGATGCCAGGGGAGCGGGGAGCTCCGTCACGGTGGCTGCGAAGGTGGTCCGGGTCGGTTCTCGGGTCGAGGCGTGCCAGGTGAAGGCAAAGAGTGCGGAGCGTGGCTCCAGCTGAAGGTACTCCGAGACAAAGTCCTCGGAGGTGAGGCACTTTGAAGGTACTCCGGATGGAGTGACTTCGGAGTTGGATGGAACAAGTCCTCTGCGGAGGCAAGGAATTCGAAGTGTGCTCCGGATGGAGACATTCGAAGGTACCCGATGAAGGTCTCAGAAGTCAAGGTGCATCGAAGGCATGATCCGGGTAAGGCTCGTCGAGGAGTGTTCTTGGGGAGAGACACTGAGACGGAGTGCTCATGGAATGCTTCGTGCGGAGGCCTTGGACGAAGGAGGGACTTCGAAGGGTGGTACTCCGAAGGTGGGGCTTCAGAGTGAGGAAGGCTTCGGAGCGAGGCTAGCTCCGGAGTGTGGTTGTCTTGAGGAGCTTCGGCCTGCATGGCTTCGGTACACGGACTGACGGAGTTCGAGCTAGGTGAAGCTGCGAAGCCGTGGTGGTCCACTCCGGAGGTGTTGGTGCGAAGGCCCAAGGGCTTTGACGGCTTCGGCTCAAAACCGTCACTGTATCGGAGGCTATCCTCGGTGAAGCGAAGGCCATCTGGCTCAAGGCTTCTCACCGAAGCCACCGCACCCCTCGCGTGCGAAGGGAGGCTACAGAAGGTCAAAGACTGCAAAGGCTGACACTGTCTGCTCTGCAAAAAGCTGACGCTGTCCCCTCTGCAAAGCTGACAGAGAAGCCTCCAGAATAAAGGTGGACTACCTTTTGTACCCCATAGTTCTGTAGAGACAAATCCTTTGTAAACCCTAGGGGTAAAGTAGTCACTTCCTTTGGGTGAACTGTGGGCTATAAATATGGGGGCTCGGTAGGTAACATTTAACACTTTGAGCATTTACTGTTGAGCTCCTGTAGCCACATACCTCGCTGTATTCATCCAGAGTTCATTTTATTAGTGTTCCTTGTTCAAGCGGCAAAGCCCTGCTTCTTTGTGCTTTTTGCTTGAGCTCGCGTTACATACCTCGTTAGTTGTAGTGCACCGAAGCCTGTCTAGGCGAAGGTTGTTTCTGTGCGAAGTGTGTTTTTCAGCGTGCGTTCGCTCTGTGTAACTTGAGGCCAGACCTCACAGATTACTAGCGAAGCCCTGATCGAAGCCCGTTTTACTTCTTGTGTCGAAGCCCTTAGCGAAGTCCGTTTGTGTGCGTGTAGACCTTCGTGTACGAAGCCCAGCACCAGTTGCTGCTGCCAAGTACTCAGTCGAAGTCCCCAGTAGGGTGTCCACTCTTGCGAAGGGTGAAGTGCGAAGCCTGCTCGAAGCACCCTGTGTGCGGAGCCTGCACTGACTTAGCAGAGTAGATTTTCGAGGGTTGTTAGTGGAGCGAAGTCTTCTTGGCTTCGAACTTTTGCTCCTGCGAAGCCTGTGTTCGGAGCTGTCGAAGCACCTCCGAACCAGACCTCTGAAGGTAGTGTTCGAAGCCTGTTCCGCAGAAGACAGGATTAAAACCGAAAGCTGTTTTTAGCCCAAAATTTTAAAAGCTCCCATTCACCCCCCTATGGTCGCCGTTTCCGGTCCAACAAAGAGAATAGATGAGTTAGAGAGTGAGCTTGCTGTAGCCAACAGCAGAATTGAGAGTCTATCTTCTTCCCCCTGCTTGGGTGATAGCAGTGAGTGCCCAAAGTGTGAGGCGCTTTTGTGTGACTTGTCGACTCTGAAGTCCAAGTACACAGAAAGGGTTGATGAGAGGGACACTTTGGCCACTGAGCTTAAAAGCGCTCAGCTGGAGCTGAAAGATGCTCAAGCCACTGTCGTCGTACCCTACGTTGATTGCCCATCTCATCTAGCTGTCTTAGCTGAGCTGAAAGCCATGGGCGATGAGTGTTTGGGTGATTTGGAGAGAGTGAGAGCTGAGCTAGCGCAGACTAGGCTAGAGCTTGAGACACTGTCAGTTCCACCCACTGTCTGTGAGAACTGTATGTCTCTTAGAATGGAGTTGATCAAGATGAAAGCCGAAAAGTCTATCCAAGTAGAGAGTGAATGTGAGACCTGCTTGTCTCAGGTAGAGGTTCTAGCTTCCTTGAGAGAGGAGCTAGCTGATTCTCAGAATGAGAACTTTTACCTCCATTCTATCCTGAGTTGGATCAGTGCCAGAGAGCCACAGCTCGGCATGATGATCCAGCAGTTCAAGAGGCAGGATGGGTTTGGGGTAGGTTACACCTACACCAAGGCTGACTTTGAGAGTGCCATTAGCCGGGCAGTGGAGTGGAGTAAAATGACTCCTGAGGAGAGATACCCTAAGACTCACTCCACTGAGTCCTCCCAAGCTTGTTAGCCCAAGGATGGAGTGATCCATGAACAATCAAAAGCTCTACCCAAGAAGCCCATCTGGGTTCCAAAGCCTAAACACCTCCGCACTTCTCTTGACTCTCTTCCTGGACCCTCTCAACCAAAGAAGACCACACCGAACACCACCAAGCCCAAGAATCCTAAGCCTCAACCACATCCCAAGAAGCCCACCTATCATTGTGAGTATTGTCAGAGAGATGGGCATCTTGCGGAGTTTTGCTTCAGGAGGAAGTGGGTTGAGAGAGCAGAGAGAGCTCGTGGTGATCAGGAGGACTTCTACCAGCAGGGTGGTAGACTGCGGGTTCCTCGACGCGGGGAGATGCTGGAGGCCAGGCCACGTCGTGTAGGTGGTGGTAGGGGAGACGGCTTTCATGCCCGTGCTCCAGATGGTGGTGTTCGTTCCGGCAGAGCTCCAGGCCGTATTGGCTACAGTCCTGGACCTCATGGCCAAGGCTTTAGGCAGAACCGAGGACCGCATTTTGAGCCGCGTTTTGGTCCGGACTCTCATTATGATTTCTGCTTTCTGTCTTTTGAGTAGATGGCTCGACACTAGTTTAGCTCTTTTGCTAAACCTGGTGCCAGACCATTTGCTCCCACTTACAGCCACTGATTGTGCAGGATCGGGGACTGGAGGACGTTTGGATCATGGACTCAGGATGTTCTCGTCACATGACGGGACATCGTAGATGGTTCTCCAGTCTCACTCCCCCGAGCTCCAAAGAGTACATCACATTCGGGAACAGTGGTCAAGGGAAGGTAAGTGGCATAGGCTGAATTCGCATTTCAGATCATTTCTCTTTGAAGAATGTTGCCTTGGTTAAGAATTTGAATTTTAACTTGATTTCTGTTTCGCAACTTCTTGAGGATGGTTTGGAAGTGCGTTTTAAGAAGGGTAATTCTTCTGTGATTTATTCTAGAGGGTCTTTGATTTGCCAGATTTTACCCTTCGGTAAAGTTTATCGAATCGACTTCTCTAGTTGTTTTGGCCCTTCTCGCTGTTTGATTGCTGGATCTTCTTCTGAGCTGTGGAAGTGGAATAGGAGGTTAGGTCATTTGAGTTTTGATCTGCTAGTCAGGTTAAGCTCTATGGACCTCATCTGAGGATTGCCCAAGCTTAAGATGGAGAAGGATCTAGTTTGCCATCCCTGTCGTCATGGGAAAATGGTTGCCGCTTCTCACTCACCTGTGACTCAGGTGATGACTTCGTATCCAGGCGAGCTTTTACATTTGGACACTGTTGGTCCAGCTCGGGTACGTTCAGTCGGTGGGAAGTGGTACGCGCTTGTCATTGTTGACGACTTTTCTCGATTCTCATGGGTTTTCTTTTTGGAGTCTAAGGATGAAACGTTTCAATTTGTTCATGACCTGATTTTGAAGCTGAAGAATGAGAACAATGGTCGGATGCGAGCAATTCGCTCCGACAACGGCTCTGAGTTCAAGAACTCTCAGTTCGTCAGCTTTTGTAGTGATCAGGGTCTGGACCATCAGTTTTCTTCTCCTTACACTCCCCCACAGAACGGCGTTCTGGAACGAAAGAACCGCACGCTAGTCGAGATGGCCAGGACGATGCTCGATGAGCATAGGACTCCTAGGCGTTTTTGGGCTGAAGCCATCAACATGGCTTGCTATCTGGCAAACCGCATTTTTCTTAGAGCTTACCTTGGTAAGACATCATACGAGTTGCGGTTTGGCAGACAGCCCAAGGTAAGCCACTTGCGAGCGTTTGGCTGCAAGTGCTTTGTGCTCAAGAAGGGAGGGCATTTGGACAAGTTTGAGTCTCGTTGCTGGGATGGAGTTTTTCTTGGCTATGCGTTGCATTCTCGAGGCTTCCGTGATTGGATCCTCGACTCCCAACTAGCTTGTCGAGACTTGCAAGGTTTCATTTGACGAGTCCTTGCCTTCTTTGACTCCTTTTGAGCCTTCTGATTGTGAGCTCGGAGAGTCCATCTTCGAGGAAGATGAGGATACTCCAGCCGCTATTGAGGGTGGGCCTTCTGCACCCCCTGCAGAGCCCACACCTTCTGAGACTTCGACTGAGGACAAGAGCGGACCTCTGATCACTTCTTCCACTTCGATCGAGCCCCCTCAGTCGAGTCTAGAGGTGCCGGCTGCTGACTCCGGTGAGGTGACTTCAGATCACCAGGGAACCCGAGCAGTTCAATGTGATCACCCCTCGGAGCTCATCATTGGTGATCTGACTGAGAGGACTTTGCGTTTGTCTGGTAACTCTCTTGCTGTGTTTGCTGAATCTGCTTTTGTTGCATCTTTTGAGCCTAGAGATGTTTCTCATACTCTTTCTGATTCTAATTGGATTAATGCTATGCGAGAAGAGCTTGAGAATTTTGTCCGTAATCGGGTTTGGACACTAGTTGAGCCGCCACCAGGATGCAACCCCATAGGCATCAAGTGGGTGTTCAAAAACAAGCAAGGTGAAGATGGGGTTGTGGTGCGCAACAAAGCTCGACTAGTTGCCCAGGGTTATTGCCAGAAGGAAGGTATTGACTTTGAAGAAACCTTCGCTCCTGTTGCACGTCTTGAGTCCATTCGTATTCTTCTAGCTTTTGCCATTTCGAAGGGTTTTAAGCTTTTTCAAATGGACGTCAAGAGTGCTTTTCTGAACGGGTACATAGAAGAGGAGGTTTATGTTAGGCAACCCCCCGGTTTTTAGAACCCTAAGTTTCCTCGACATGTTTTTAAGTTGCGAAAATCTTTATATGGGTTGAAGCAAGCCCCCAGGGCTTGGTATGACCGGTTAAAGCAATTTTTGTTGGGGAAGGGTTTTGTGATGGGTTCGGTGGATAAAACTCTTTTCTTGCTCAGAGATGCTTCAGATTTTTTAGTCGCTCAGATTTACGTGGACGATATTATTTTTGGTGGTACTACTAATGATCTTGTGTCCAAGTTTTCTGAGCAGATGCACAGTGAGTTTGAGATGAGCCTCATGGGTGAGCTCAAGTATTTCTTAGGGCTCCAGATCAAGCAGACCAAGGACGACACCTTCATCCACCAAGGTAAGTACACTCGTGACATGCTTAAGAAATTTGACTTTTGTGGAGAATTGAAGCCGCAGATGACCCCGATGGGCACATCTGGGGGCCTGGACAAGGACGAGAGCAGTGTCAAGGTCAATGAGAGAGAGTTTCGAGGGATGATCGGTTCGCTGCTGTACTTAACGGTGATAAGACCGGACATACAGTTCGCTGTGGGACTTTGCGCGCGTTTCCAGTATTCACCACGCGCGTCTCATCGGCAGGCTGTCAAACGCATTTTCAGGTATCTCACCTATGCTCCTGATCTCGGTCTTTTCTATTTAGCTTCATCATCTCTCGATTTATCTGGCTTTTCGGATGCCGACTTTGGTGGGTGCTGGTTGGATCGCAAGTCGACTTCCGGTACTTGCCAGTTTCTTGGTTCTTCCCTTGTCTCTTGGTCTTCTCGAAAGCAATCTGGAGTTGCTCTTTCGACCACTGAGGCTGAGTATGTAGCTGCTGCTAGCTGCTGCTCACAGTTGGTTTGGATCATTTCCACTCTGCGAGATTTTGGGTCGTTCTTTCCTACCAGAGTTCCTTTGTTTTGCGACAGCACCAGTGCAATTAGTGTAGGGAAAAACCCTTGTCTTCATTCAAAAACCAAACATATTGATGTGCGCTTTCACTTTCTGCGGGATCAATATGAGAAAGGTGTCATTGACCTTGTTCATGTTGATACCCATCATCAGTTGGCTGACATTTTCACCAAACCCCTAGATCAGTCTACCTTTGAGCGTTTACGAGGGGATTTGGGTGTTGTGTATCCTTTCTAGGATATTTTGCGTCAGTTTTCTTTCTTCTTTACTCTTTCTTGATTTTTTTTGTGTGTGTTCATATCTTGCATATTCACACATCACACCTTAGAGCTGCTTCTGTTATATGATTGAACTGCTTTACTTATTCTAGCTGGTACATGCTTTTGAATACTTGTCAATGATCATGCTCTGGTTCAGTTCACTTGATATGTATGATATCTGTCATATGCATGGCTTTTATGTTTTAAACTTGAAAAATGATCACCATTGCTTCTGGTAACCAGCACGCGTAGGCTGAATGTTCTTGCTATCTGTTACATGCCTTGTAGCTAGTTTCCTGACTTAGATGCAAACAAGCAACTTGGACATCTTTCTGCTTTAAAACATGGAAATGTGCTGTAAAATGATGAAAAATCAAGAAAAATGAAAATTCCATCCCTTTTATGCATAACTTGAAAAGATCCAGGTGGGTTTGCTTTGTCGCATTGCATTGTTCTGGACTGCGTACCATAGCATTTTGGTATGAACTAGGACAGTGTAATATATGCCAAGACCAATATCTTAAGCTTCTGATGGTCCAGTTTTGGCCTAGGCTTGACTTGGTCGGTCAGCACAAGGTTTGACATGCAAATAACCCCTGGCAAAAATGAAAAAGGAAAAAGAAAAAGCCTGAAAATTGAAATGATTACAAGTTTGTTGAAGCACTTTGTTTTGAACAATGCTTATCTTGGTAGATATCAATTAGCCTTTGCATCTCATGCTTTACCTTGCTTGACAACTGGAAAATGTGGTGATGCTTTTGTTTGCAAAAATTGAAAATGTGTGCTAATAACTTTCTTTAGATATCATCTGTTGCACTGATCATGCCATGTATCGTTAACAGTATGTCTTTTGCTGTATCTGTTAGACGTTGTAATTGCAGTCAATCATATCTGAGAAGCATGCTTTATTCACTCCTCATGCACCCCAGTTGCATTCATTGCATATTTTGAGGGGAGTTGCGTTTCAGGGGGAGTCTGTGTCTCTTTTGAGTGCTTGATGAGTTCACTTGTCAACAAGGGGGAGAAATTTTGGGATAAGAGTTCAAGGGGGAGTGTTTGTCTCGATTGTCCTTACTCTTTTGATATCCTTGTTGTTGTTTCTGAGATCGCACTCATTTTGAGCTTTTACGTTTTGGTTAACCATAATGACCACTTCTTGCTTTTGTTTGGCTTTCGGTCATTAGGGTTAAACTTTTACCTTTTCTTCTTCTTCTTTGTTTCCTTGTGCTTTGTTTTCGTGTTTCCACATGTGTTCACAGGTTCTGAAGAACTGAAGAAGTGAAGTGTTGACAATGCAGTCATCAAGGGGGAGATTGAGGAGCCATGCTGAATAGCGTGGGCCTCATAGGACTGAGAAGAGCGAAGATCTACTATTTTATGGGCTGCGTGTGACTCAGGTACACGGGCAGCAAGCGACTGTCGGGCAGAGGAGGCTGCGAAGTCAGGCTGGCCCAATCCGGGTACATGGGTCAGGAGCAGCAGAAGACCCACTGGGCTATTGACCAGGATTGACTCAGGTACACGGGCGGTGAGTGATTGCCGGGGTGAGAGAGTTGCGGAATCGGGCCGGCCCAATCCGGGTACCTGGTGCAAAGTTGGTGGAGGCTTTGTCAGTTTCGGCGCAAAACTGACAACCGTTGATCTTGTATCCGACTGTCCAGAAGAGAAGCCGTAGTTGCTACGAAAGCTTAGCTTTCGGATAAGTCATATGTCTCTCTAGGCCCACTGTCAGTCAGTCGAGTCTGTAAAAATTCCTAAGGGATGTTGAGTCATTTCCTTTATTTTAGCGTCTGTAAAAACCCTAAGGGGCTGGTGGAATATTCTAGGTCATTGGGCAGCCTATAAATAGGAACCCAATCCCTAGGGTTGGTCCACCCCTTCTAGAATTCACTTTTCAATCTATTGGGTCATTTTGCTCCCTGCGGTTTCTCTCTCCTGCTTCAGTTTGTGCGCCGCCAGGTTCTTGTTTTATGCCTTGTTCATTCCTGCATTCCCTCTGTCCAGTGAGATTTTATTTCCTATTGAGGTGCATGCATTGATTTCCCTAAATCCGAACCTTCGTTTGACGTGCACAGACATTTTATTCCTTAGCATTTGTGTCTCTGTTGCTTCTGTTCTTCACGTGAGAAGGACTAGTTCTTGCTTATAGAAAGTAGTACTACTTCACTGTAGCAACAGTACACTAGTACTCTAGGCTTGCTTTTTCTTGCGTAGCTTTTTGATCGAGTTGACAGGGCTAAAGTCCCTTTTCTGGCTGTTTCTGGTGAAGCCCCTTCTCTCTTTTCGAAGTCCCTCAGCTCCGTGAGGCAGGCTTCGTTCTGACATCCTCGAGGGCTTCGCTTGAACTTCGACTTCACTTTTGTGTACGGTGTTTCTAGCTTCGAAGTACATTTTGTGCTGTCTGTCAGTTTGACATACTTCACCGTCTGTGCGAAGGTATACTCCGAAAGGCTTCGAAGTTGTCTTCGAAGCTTGTTTCTCTGATATACTTTGCTCGACGTGTAGTCTCTGAGATCTTTCTGCTGCTTTCTTATTTCGTGGGTCACAGTTTGTTTGTTCGGAGCTTGTCGTTCGAAGTGTGTTTGTCACCTTCGATTCTTGTGTGACAACTCTTACAAACTTCGTTTCGAAGTTGATCTGTGTGTGTCGAAGGTTATCACTTCAGCGATCCTTCTTCGATCTTGCTAGCTCCGAAGGTAGAGTGTAGGCTTCGAATTTGGTTTCTCTGTCGTGTGTCAGGCTTCACTACTCTTTCGAAGGTTGTTTTTCTGTGAGCTTGTTCGAAGCTTTCTGTTCGAAGTCTAGCCTTCGAAGTACACTGTTCGAAGCAAGCTTCGACACAGTCATACTTAGCTTCGAAGCATACTTCTCTCTCAGTCACACTCGAACTAGGATAGACAACAAACCTTTGGCACTTTCACAACAGCCTTCGGCAGACTTCACCACTAACCTCCGAAGCAGGCCTCGACCAGCGAAGCAGGCTTCGACAAGTTTCGAACAGGAGACAGATTTGAACAGTAACTTCTCATCTCATTTTATTTATACTTAGATCATCCATTGAGAAGTTTAACCTGCCATGTCTTGAATATCTTTGTTTATCTACCTAGTGGCACAACTTTGGTGTTTCTCTGTTTTTGTCATCTGTTGCTTCTAGGCTAAATATCTTTAGACTTAGGCAATCTGTTCATACTTTGCTGCTTAGTATTTTGAGGTGCGTTGGGTATTGGGAGCAGGCCATTGATTCAAAAGAATTTTTAAGGCGCCCATTCACCCCCCTCTGGTCGCTACTTTCGGTCCTACAGGGGTTTGCGCTGGCCTTGCCTCTCTATTTATCGAGGCTTAATTCCTAATCTAATCTGCTATTAATCTGGCCGGATGGAGATAAGAATTGAGCTAGAATCGCATACAACTCCATCTCTGCCGAAGTGCGCTTCGGCCAGGCCCATCGAGGCCTGCTCCTCGGGCCGAGGCTTCGGTGGCGTGGGCCTCTGAAGGCTTCTCGGCCGATGCCCATGGGCTAGCTAGAGGTTTTCGGAGCCCATAGCTCAATGGACTTCGGCCCTGTAGGGCTTCGGACAGACCCTGGACATGTGTATTTTTGGCCCAAATCACCAAAACTGATATTTTGACGATCTAGCCATTAATGCCATTTTTTGCTATCAACACATGCCCCCCTGCCTTTTAGTGAACTGAGTGAACTAAAAGCACAACGAGCTAAAGACGATACCATCCATATCGGCTTTTCGACACTTTTTATGATGTTTGCCACACAATTGGGAAATACCTTTTCAAGTACCTACCATTCAAAGCCCTTCGAAACCACTCTCCCTGCAGGGATTCCAACACGTATGCGTAGCCGGGAGCGATTTCGGCTATCTTGAAAGGACCTTCCTAACTAGGTGACCATTTACCAAACCTGGGACTCTTCGTGCCTAAGGGTAAAATTGTTTTCCACACCAAGTCTCCTGTTTGAAACGATTTTGGTTTAACCTTTTTATTGTAGGCTTTAGCTACTCTCTTCTTGTCAACTTCTATGGCTTCTAGAGCCCTTAGTCTCTTATCGGTCACTTCCTCTAGATTATCCTTTAAAAGAGTTTCATACTTGTCGACCGATAAGCCATCTTGCTTTAAAACTCTTAAGGAGCCAAGATCTACCTCTACGGGCAGAACGACTTCTTGTCCATATACCAATTCATATGGACTGACTTTGGTAGCACCGTGCTTTGTGATCCTACAAGCCCATAACGCCTCGGAAAGCACTTCATGCCACCTTTTCGGAAACTCTTCAATTTTCTTCTTAATAAGCTTATCACAGTTTTATTACTAGACATGGCCTGACCATTGGCTTGAGCATAGTAAGGTGAAGAGTTTATCAACTTAATACCATAGTATTCGGCGAGGTCCCTTACTTCTCTAGAAACAAATGAACTGCCTTAATCCGTAGTAAGAGTTTGAGGAATGCCGAATCTATGTATGATGTGCTTTAAAATAAAATCACGTACCTCATTGTGAGTCATGTTCTGAGAGAGGTACAACCTCGGTCCATTTAGTGAAGTAATCCATTGCCATCAACACGAACCGATGCCCTTTTGAGGAAGGAGGGTGAATCTGGCCGATGAAGTCTAAACCCCAACCTCAAAATGGCCATGGCTTGACAATAGGATTGAGAAATGAGGCAGGAGCAAACTGGATGTTGCCAAACTTCTGGCATGCTTCACACCCTCTTAGTACTTGAAACAATCTTCAGTCATAGTCGGCCAATAAAAACCTGCTCTTTTGAGCATCCAACTCATTTTTGGGCCGATTGATGAGCACCGCAAAGCCCTTCATGGACTTCTCCCGTAGCCACCTGAGATTGCTCATGGTCTAAACACTTCAATAGCACTTCGTCGATGGTTCGGCGATACAATGTGTCGTCTATCAACACGAATTTGAACGCTTGTCGCCGAACCTTCCGATCAACCCTTTGGCTAGGGTCTCTCAAATACTGGACGATTGGGACTCTCCAATCGCCCTTACAGGTTTCAGAGGGTCTCGCTGGTCCATCTTCTGAAAAAACTTCTAAATTACTGACTTTGGGGTGTCCCCCGAGCCATTCCAGCTCCTGCCGAAGCCTGGCCAGGTTGGCCGTTCGGAGTGTGCTGGGCCGAAGCCCTCCGGAGGTTTCGGACTCCAAGGAGCTTTCTCCGTTCGGGAGGCTTCGGGCTATGGGCTCCGGCGTGCCAGATCCCTTGGTTGGAAGAGCACTCCGATCTAGGGGCCTCGGCGTGTGGTGGCCTTCGGCGACCCGAGGGGTTTGACCCTGGGCGTGCGCCTATCCACCATTACTGGCTCCGGCAATGAGACCAAGCATTGGCTTTTTCAATGCAAAAAATTTTCCTCTCCTGACTTGGTAACCGGATGCTTGCTGAGCCAAATCATTTGCGACTGAATTGGCTTATCTTGACACGTGAAAGATTTTGAAGTCATCGAAAGCGGCAACTATGTCTAGACATTTATCCAAGTAACTATTCAGCAAGCCATTAAAACATTGAGCACTCTTAGCTACTTGCTGCACTACTAACAAAGAATCACTGTATGCGTGAACATGTCTAGCACCTATAGATTCTAGTAATTCAAGACCTAGCAATAAAGCCTCGTATTCGGCTTGGTTGTTAGTGGAAGAAAATTCTAGTCGGGCCGAAGTTTCAAAGTGCATCCCATTAGGTGATATGAGAACCACTCCAATGCCTTGGCCACTCTTGCAAGCCGAACCATCAAAGTAAAGCTTTCATGGCACTACCTCAACTAGAGCAATATTATCACTCCAGCCGACATCTATGTGATGATCAACTATAAAGGTGGCTACGACTTGGCCTTTCATCGCTCTCAAGGGTTCGTAGGCCAAATCGTACTCAATCAACGCGTAAGCTCATTTTCTGATTCTTCCACTTAGAATCGGCTTTTGTAACATGTGTTTTATAACATCGGTTTGGCAAACAACAACACATGTAGTGGGGAGAAGATAATGGCGTAATTTAGTGCACGCGTAATAAACTAATAAACACAATCGTTCCACAAACGCGTACCTGGTTTCGGCGTCCAGCAGGTGGCGGCTCAAGAATGTGATGATGTACTCTTTCCCTTCTACCTCCTGGGTTAGCACGGCCCCAATCATGTTATCTTCAGCAGCGACGTATAGTCGAAATGGAATCCCGGCTTTGGGTGCTCTCACTACTGGCGGTGATGACAAGCACTCCTTAATTTTCTCAAAAGCACTTTGCTGGTTTGCCCCCCAAGTGAAATCGGCTTCGTTTTTAGCCGGAGTATGGGGACAAAGGCATCAATCATGCCGGACAAGTTGGATATGAAGCGAAGCAAATAGTTCATCTTGCCTAGCAATTTTTGTACATCCCTTTTGCACGTCGGTGCTGCAATGTTTCTAATCTTCTCAAGTCTCTTAGGATCAATTTCTATGCCTCTTTCGTGAATCATGAACCCTAAGAACTTACCTGTCGACACACCAAAAGCACACTTAAGTGGGTTCATTTTCAACCCATACTGCCACATTCTATCGAAAGCAACCTTCAAATTGGCTAAATGGTTTCCCATGGCGTTCGATTTGACTACGACATCATCGATGTAAACTTCCAACATAACTCCTAACAAGTCATGAAAGATTAAGTTCATCGCGCGCTGATACGTGGCGCCGGCATTTTTCAAACCAAAAGTCATGACGACCCACTCGAACAAACCGACAAAACTAGGGCATCAATAGGCAGTCTTGTAGACGTCCTCTTCGGCTATAAAGATTTGATTATAACCAGCATTGCCATCAAGAAAACTTAGTACCTTTTGTCTTGAAGCATCGTTGATCAGCATGTCGGCTATCGACATTGGATACTCGTCCTTTGGAGTGGCTCTGTTCAGATCCCTGAAATCAATGCATACCCGTATCTTGCCGCTCCCTTTATTCTCTACAGGCACAATGTTAGCAACCCATTCCGCGTACCTGCATGGCCTAATAAATTCAGCCTTGAGTAATCGCTCCACTTCTTCTTTAACTCGGTCATAGACGGCTGAATTAAAGCTGCGGGGAGGCTGCTTATAAGGCCCAAATCCGGACTTGATGGGCAGCCGATGCTCCACGAGCTCGCATCTTAGCCCTAGCATCTCGCCATACTCCCATGCGAAACAATCGACATATGACCGAAGTAACTTTATTACTTCAGCCTTTTCATCGGGATGTAAATGTTGGTTTACAAAAGTCGGCCTTGGGATGCTACCATTACCTATGTCAACTTCCTCCAAGGGGTCGGCTGATGCAAAACCTTGTCCTAATTTTTCTACTTCGCTAAAGTCCTCGATGGCTTCAGCGATACCGTCTTTACTAGACTGATATTGCTCCACACGAGACTTTAACCAATCTAGATTACTCTCGATAGACATGACTATTAATACAAAAACAGTCGTGCTACTCCAGCCGGCTTTATGGACACTGGTACAAACCGTTCTCCGGATACACTAACAAAATCGTAATCCGAGAGATCCCTACCTGACAGACACTCTACTTTGTTATGGATGGCGTCAACCGACACATCAGCCAATGCTACTTGGGCCGAAGTATCCGCGGGGATGACCTCTACCTCATCGCCGTCCCACTGTATCAAGCACTAGTGTAGAGTAGAGGGAATGCAACAGTTTGCGTGGATCCAGTCACATCCGAGTAATACGCTATAGTCACCTTGTACGTCGACGATGAAAAATGCTATTGGCAATGTCTTGTTTCCCACCGTCAACTCCATAGAGAGTACTCCCTTGGCTCGGAGCTCTCACCGTTGAAGCCGTTGAGCATCAAGTTGGTCTTCTTCAGGTCATCTTCATCCCTGCCAAGTTTCTTCAGCAACGAATAAGGCATTAAGTTAACAGTGGCGCCGCCGTCGATGAGCATTCGGGAAATCGGCTTCCCATCAATGTGACCTCTGACATAGAGGGGCTTTAGATGGCGAGCCGAGTTCTCAGGCTTCTCGAAGATGGCATTGCGTGGGCTGAGGTTCAATTGAGCAACCTCGGCCTTATCCTACGGTAGGGCAAACTCGGCAGGCAGCGTGACGATGTTGATATCCATCACCTGGGATGCGGGCCCTTTAGAGATTGGTGAGTTATCATCGTCGAGCATGTCATCGTCGTCACTCTGACTAGGAGCCGGGTTGTTTATCTCAACCGGCTTCTCCCTTCGTACCTTCTTTGTAGCTGGCCGAGGACGGATTTCTACGAAGATAGCGTCGCGCTCAGCCTAAGCTTTCTTCTCGCGCATCTCCTGGGCCCAAGATGGTTGCGGCTTGGTGCCAGGTGCGACTGTTCGGCTTACATTAATTCTAGCCGAAGTGGTATTGTGCCCTTTGGCCTTGTGCACCCTGTGTTTGGAGGGGGCTTCGCTGCGAACCCCAGCAGACGGACATGCCTCATTCGGCCGACTGAACCAAGCTTCGGCGCAGGGTTTGGCCGAAGCATGGGGCTTACCTCTGTCAGACCTCGGTGACAAAGTCTTCGGGATTGGGACTTCCTGAGACACAACTCTGATGGTGATGGCTTCGAACTCTCTGAACTCGTCCTTCGCGTGCTCGCGCCCTTCGACTTCGCTCTGCATTGTCCGATTCGGAGGCACTACGGACAGTCTATGGATGATGCCCCCTCCGCTGTGTCTATTTGCCCCTGCCACCCATAATACTCTGAAGGAAAACAAGGCATAGTGTTAGGTTGGGGAGGGTACCCTGACCCGGATACGTACGAAGCCCACGGGGTCCCCGCCCAGTCATACGGCGGAGGCATCGGCGGCTCTAGTGGCCTCTCCCACTGTGAGCCGAACCCGTTACCTGGAGGGGGGTTCGGCCAAGTCGAAGGTATCTTGGACCACACCACCGAAGGGTCTTGCCAGGTCGGATGCACGTTCAGCTAGTGCGGGCCGAAGCCTCCTATCGGAGACGTCCAACACGGTGCGGGGTTCGGCCATTGGGGACCGAAGTTACAGAATGGGGGGTTCGGCCATTGCGGCTCAAAACCACCGTGCGGAGTGTCAGGCCATTGTGGCCCGAAGCCTCCGTGCGGAGGGTTCGGCTGCTTCGGTCCAAAGCTACCCTCCAAGAGTCCCGGGCCCTTCAGCTGCTTTAGCTTCTGAGTGTGTGGACCAGTCTTTCTGGCCCTTCTTCAATGCTTGTTCAACAGCATGTTATACGTCACCTTCGGCCTCTTGTGAGCCTTAGCCGAAGGGGTATTAATGTTCTGTTTCCACATTCCTACCTCGGGATTCTTTGGTACGAGTGTGCGAGTGTGTGGTTCTCCAACAATTACATCTTTCCCTTTAGCCGACTTGGCCTGTTCTGGCCGAATCAACACCTTCTTTTCGCCGAGGTCGATGGCGTTGACGGGAAAAGGATCTTTATCCAGCGTCATCTTCAGATCATGGTCTATCTTCAATCGTCCTTCTTCTATGGCCGATTGTATCTGCCATCGAAAAACATTGCAACCATTAGTATTATGTGAATGTGAATCATGCCACTTACAGTATGGATGCTTCTTTAACTCGTCGGCAGGTGGAATGACTTGACCCTTAGGTAACCTGAGAAGCTGACTTTTTAAGAGAAAATCAAATATTTTATCACATTTACTTATATCAAACGAGTACTTGACCTCACTAAGTCGATTCTTTGTGGGGGATGGTCTTAACTCGGAGCAGGTGACAGGTTTATTCTTAGCGCTCCACACCCATTCAGCCGCATACATATCGGCCGAATCCTCCTCTTCCGATTCTTCCTCATCAGAATGTTCGATGATCTGGATTTCAGCTCTAGGCTTGCTAAACGTCTTAATAAATCTCTTATCTTTGGCTCGGCCTTCCTGGACCAGAGCCTGCTGTAGAACTTGGCTAACTTCTAAAAAGTTTTGGTTATCTAACCTCTCTTTAATTTCGGAACGCAACCCGTTAAAAGCTAATTCCACCAAGTCCCTTTCCGAAATATTAAGGCTAAACATCGGTTTCTAGTATCCCTGAAATGCTTGATGTACTTAGAGGCGTTCTCATTAGATTTCTGCTTAACCGATGTCAAATGCGAAAGCCTGAGTTCTGTCTCACCCGTGTAGATATAATGATGGAATTTCCGCTCTAAATCATCCCATGTTTGGATGGAGTTCGGCGGGAGCGCCGAAAACCAAGTGAAAGCGGTGCCGGATAGCAAGAGAGAAAATAGTCTAACCTTTAGAGCATCTATCCCGGTAACTTCTCCACACTGTGCCAAAAATTGACTAACGTGCTCTAGTGTAGTCTTGCTACCCTCGCAATCGAACTTAGTGAATTTAGGGATTCTATAGCTGTGGGGGTAGGGAACTGTATCAAGATGGTCGGGGTATGGCTTACGGTAAACCCTAACCTGTCCCTTGGGCACGAAGCCGACACACTCTCTAAATAGTGCGCGGACCCGCTCCTCTATGTCATCTTGGTAAGTTGCTTGTGTGCGCCTCTCATGCGGGGGCGCGACACGCGGTGGGATGTCGGCGTGTCGGCCATGGGCCTCTTCTCTACGCGCTATTTGTATGACGTGGTCATGTCCGAGCGTCTGCGCGTGTGGTGCGGGCACCGCGGGTATTGGTGCAGTTGGTGGTGCGTGGTATGCAATGTTATTTTGACCGTAAGTGTAATGATTGGTCTCGGCCATAAGTGTTGAGGCCGGAGACATGATTGTGCCAATGCTGTCATTAGTCCTACCATATACGTGGTTTGTCGGAGGTGCACTAGCAATAGGAACTGGGGGTACGGCCTCAGTAAAGCTGAACCTCCTAAGAGTTGCCTCCACTTGGGAGCTGACTGCCGAATCTAAACGGTTGGCTAGCGAAGCGCTAACGGCTTGATCTACTGATGCGGCTATTTTTTGCTCAATCTCTAAAGAAGATAAACGAGGCGATATAGGTGTTACCTGGACTTGAGCGAGGTCGGGGGTGATGATGTCGCACTTGATGAAGCCCGCGCGTGTCTTGACGTAGCCCCCAAGCATCATGTCTTTGAGCGCCTTTAACTTTGCCTCGATCTCTGCTCGGTCTTCTGTGGGGATATCTTCAATTGTAGGTGACAAGATGTTGCGGTTGTCGATATTCGCGCCTCCTATTGTGTCCATCGGTGGTGTAGACGTAGTAGTTGACGTAGATGTACTGGTGGCCTATGTAGATGTACTTGTCATGTTGGCGTAGCCTTCCCCAGCGGAGTCGCCAAAAAGTGTGTTGACACAGAAATGTACCCCCACACTTGGGTCAGTTCGACGATCCAAAAGTGCATGGATACTTAGGAACAATCCTAAGCGTGACATGGCACCGACGTCGTGTTCCGACTACCCTTAGTCGTGATAAGGGGGTGGAGTCGCCAGGCAACCAGATTACACAAAATAATCCAATTAGCCAAAAGAAATAGATTAAACAGAATAAAATTAGCAAACAGTCGGAGCCCGTCTGGTTTGAAGTATGGTGCGAAGGGGTCACCGAAGTGTACCTTTAGCGTCTGGTCCGAAGTGCTCCGCCGAAGGGTGCTTTGACGTTCGGACTGATCCGGCCGAAGATGGACTCCGAACGGATCTAGACGCGGTGATCACCTCCAAACAGTGGGGTTTGGCATGAGATCTCCGATACAACAAACTACGGAATAATGACGCGAGGGCCACGCGCGAGCGCAACTTCGTCCGATGCGGAGTATGGTCGTGGCGAAGCCCATTGCGATGAAGTATGGTGGCGAAGCCTGTTGTCGGATACTGCAGTCTCACCGAAGGGTGTCCTGGTGACCTCTGAAACCGATCTCTTAGCTCCGGACACCTACGATGAAGTAGCTCTGAACGTACGAACCTGCAACAAAGATGATTCGATGTACCAATTCGGCCTGAGAACCGAATTTTGCTAAGTGTTACACTAGTAGCGAAGGTAGCAATCTGTTACACAGATTAGCGGATACTTCACTGGCGAAGTAACAAGGCGATAGCAATCTATTATGTAGATTAACGGATACTTCACAGGAGAAGTAACAAGGGTTACTATTGGGGGAGATAATCCCGGTGACAGTGGGAAGCGTGAAGAACATTATAGTTCGGAAGGAAGGCTACGACCGGAAGACCCGAAGACCTATGCCAAAGGTACCCGAGCCTCCGAACGAGGAGACCTAAGGGCCTCCGAAGGCTCCGGGGCGTGCCGGAGGGGCCCTCGGGGGAAGCAACCAGCCGGACGCCAGAGGCCAGCCTTCGAGCGAACCGGAGGCTCCGGGGTCAACCGTACGTGGGAAGGACCCGGTCAAGGCCGCATGGGGACAAGATCATGATCGTCTACACCGTGTCGGGCGGCCTTTGCAGCGCCCAACACGGTTGATACGCTGTCAAAATCGCACCTTCTTGTTTGTACTATGTAACACCTATTCTTGTCTGTACTGCTGACCAATGTCAGACCGAGTAGCGGTTGGGGGTTTGGAGGTACCTTGCCCTTCAGGGTGGGTCACCCTATAAATACCCCCAACTACAGTTGTAATAAACACACGATCCAAGAATACAGTTTGCGCACAGCATTCCATTACTCTCATCCACCAGGAAAACCTGCTGGTTCAATCCGTCATCCCAACAGTTGGCGCCGTCCGTGGGGATCCTAGTTCGAGAAGCTAGCGTCCTCTGCATCCAGTCACAGAGACATGTCGGGTCGGAAGGGCGCAAGCACGGTTCCTCTGCGGCGGTCGGCCCGCATCGTTGGAATTGAGCCTACCCCAGTCGCCACTCCAGACCCATCGGCCGTCGCGTCCGTCGGGGCGCCCGCCATGGAGCCAACCAAGGCCCCTAAAGGGACGCCGGAGGTTCAGGGTCCTACTGGCATTACGGAGCCGACCCCCGTTAATCCCGCAGGGCTCCAGGAGGGGCCTTCAGAGGTGCACCCTCCAAACGGGCCCCCGGCGGTGGCCCTCCGGACCGACTACGTCCGCTCACCAGACCGGGAAACCGCCTCCGGAGGAAGCGGGAGTCAGGCCGACGCCCTGGCTGCCGAGAATGCCAGACTGAAGGCGAAGCTGGCCCAATGGCGTCAGGAGGTGTCGCTTCGCCCTCCGGAGCCCTCCCACGCCACGAGAGTCACAGTTGTGGCCTTGAGGGACGATGAAGATCAAGTGGAGGAAGAGAACGCCCGGAGAGTTCGACCGAGGAGTCCGCCCCGCCCTAGATCTCCGCCGCCAAGACTCCGCTCATCGAGACTCCCGGCGGGGTAGGAAGCATCTTCGAGGGGAAGTCCTCAACATCACCCCTAGGGGCCCCGCCAAGCAGCAGCTCAAATCCGGCGGAGGCCGTTCCACCGGAGCCAGGGCTCCGTCAAGGGCGTTTTCTGGAGGGGCTGTACTTTACTGCAGCGTCCACGGCGAGAACCGGAGCCATGACACCGACTCCTGCCGGACCATCCTTGCTCTCCGAAATGATTACCTCGAGCGAAACTTCGGCCGCAGCTCCACCGACAAAGGAGTCCCTGCACCCCTCCCTCAAGCAGTTCAGATAGTCGGGCGCCAAGACGGACCGGAAGTCCTAGGCCTAGCCCCGGAGCTCGGCAGGGTCCAGGTGATGAGGACATCACTTCACATGATACACACATGGAGCCTCCACCTACAATGCAACTACAAGGACCAATCACACGCGCCCGTGCCCGTCGCTTGAACCATGAGGTTAATTCTTTCCTTAGCAACTTTGATTATATTTGTTTGGACGGGATGCTACTGAATTCTAGTGATATTTTGTTGCTTAGGAACATGGGAGATGGAATAGAAGAGTTGGAGTTGAAGACGAAGTCGCACGGATGTTTTGAAGTCAAGATTCCCTGGTTCGGACTACATCGACCACCATGCACCAAAATGGGCATAACTTCCTCATACGAAGTCCGATTGGCACATTCTTTGACTTTTTGGAAAGCTGAGGAGAAGACGGATCTTTTGCCGTTGGTTTCGTCTCATTTGGAGTCTCGAGTCGATCTGTGTGATTAAAACAGTCCTGCGTGACAGAACTGGGCCGTGTTGGCCCATAATCTGAGTCTGTACGTCTTCTAGCCCACAGCCCGTGTCTGTTCGCCTTCCACAGGCTGCCCACGCCCTATATATTCTCGCCAGCTGCCTTTAGGGTTAGGTTTTGCTTTGTTTGCATCTACACTTGTGTGTTTAGATCCCACCTCTTGCACCGGACCGATTGGCTGCTGCATTGGCGTTTGTGAAACCTCACCTTATCATCGTTTGTCTGTGATTTGGCATTCGACTTGTATCCTTCCTGTTCTTGCTTGTGTTCTTGGGTTCGCTTGCAGGAATTAGCCTTCGTGGCGAGGTCAATCGCGTTCTGCGTGGTTGATAACCAACAGAGACAGTGGTGTAACGATTGCAAGGTTTTGATCCGCCGGACCGGAGCCTTGGATCGCCAACGTCGAGATTCTCCACCAACCCAAGTTATCCTTTACCTAGCGGAAGATCGGGACCAGTCCCCCATCAGTTGGTATCAGAGCTCAGATTTCCCGTTAGGTAATCTCGATCTGCTTTTGTTTTTACCTAGAGTCCAGAAAACCGCACCAAAAAAATTCCCCACCGAGAACCCCTTTGTGCCTTGCGATTTTAATTTCAGTTTTAACTTTGTTGAGTTCGTGTTCTTGGTCGAGTCTTGTTGCTGGTTTAGTAATCCCTTTGTGTCGTTTGGGTAGTAGTTGTTCTTGTGTCTCAAAAAAATTCCCCACCGAAAAACCCCCCCTTCCACAACCCTATTTGTTTTCCACATCGACTCTTTGTGACCCCCCTTCAGTAAAACAGGCATAACTTTTCGCTCGTTTGGCAGAAAAATCTGAAATTTTTTGAGCGTGTTCCTGACCCAATTTTGGTGGGTACCCTAACACGGTTCCCCTGTTAGCCCTCACCAAAATCAGCCAAAAAAATCAGGAAGATAAAGAAAAAAATTGGTCAAAGTTTTTGCTCGCCGGTCAGCGAACTTGTTGAATTTTTGTGAGCCACATCCCACCTCAGTTGTAGGTGCCAATTTTTGTGGTTGCAGATCTTGTCATCCTTGTTCAAAAAAAAGAGTGAAAAAAGAAAAGAGAGAGAAAAAAAAGAAAAAAAAGAAGCGGTAGTAACAGAATTCTCAGCGGCAGTAACAGATTCGGTAGTAACAGCTTCTCAGCGGCAGTAACAGATTCTGCTTGTCCGATCTCTTGTCCGAACTCTTGTCCGGTCAGCGGTAGTAACAGAGTTATCAGCGGCAGTAACAGATTCTACTTGTCTGATCTCTTGTCCGAACTCTTGTCCGATCCGCGGTAGTAACAGAATTATCAGCGGCAGTAACAGATTCCCTTGGCCGATCTCTTGTCCGATCTGCATAGAGCTGATTTTGGCATGTTGTTGCTTCTATTTGAGTTTTGGGCACATAGTTTCCCTCTATTGCTTGAATTTTCACCTTGGGAGCACTAAGGCCAGCAACTTTGACGAGTACTAGGGAATACTTATTGAACTTGGTTTAACTGTTATTATTATCGCTATCCTTGCTACTCACTTTGCCTTCCAAGCTACACCTTTCTCTTGGTCAGGACAGGTTCATTTTCTTGCAATTGCACACCACCCTCCACTTGGTTCATCACCTGCCTCACTGCAGCGTGGTAAGAACACTTGCAAGCATGGGTAAGGCGCTTGACGGATTGCTTCCACCACACACCCACCACCCCACCTAGCTGTTTACATAAGGATTATTCTTTGTTGTTTTGTCTTTTCACTAACATGGCAGCACTTATTGTACAACGTGACTTGAGCACTCACATGGACCAGGACGACCAGGCACAACGGAACAATATATTTCAGACCTTCTTCCTCGTCAATAACCGTCGTGCGCTTGTCATCATCGACAGTGGTAGTTGCAACAATTTGGTGAGCCTCGACGTGGTAACTAAGCTTCAACTTCCCACACGTGCACATCCACACCCTTACCACGTGCAATGGTTCAACAATAGCGGTAAGGTCATGGTAACACAAACTGCTCACATCGAATTTTCCATTGGTACATACTTCGGAGTTGCTGAATTTGATGTAGTACCAATGCAAGCATGTTCTCTATTACTTGGTAGACCTTGGGTATATGATACTGATGCTACACATCATGGTAGGAGCAATAAGTACACATTTATGTATAAAGGAAAAAAAGTTACATTGCTTCCTATGACTCCTGCTGAAATTATGAAATTTGAAGAAAAACGTGCTAGGGACGCACAAAAGAGCAAACAACTTTCTGAAAATCAGCAAGTAGCTAAAACACTTTCGAGGCAACAAAAAGACAAAGTTGTTTCTCCTTCCTCATCACAAGTTATGAATCTGAAAGGATGTGTCATGCATGCAACTAAAACTAACCTTGCAGTACGTAGTTTTCTTGGTCTTGCAGGTTTCTACTGGCGTTTTGTGAAAGATTTCAGCACCATAGCCGGCCCTTTACCTGAGTTGACCAAGAAGGGAGTTACTTCTACTTGGGAGCCAGCACAAGAACAAGCTTTGTCCACACTCAAGGATCGCCTTACACGTGCACCTCTACTTCAGCTACCCGACTTCAGTAAGCCTGTTGAGTTAGAATGTGATGCTAGTGGTTTTGGAATAGGAGGTGTGCTGCTACAAGGAGGTAAACCTGTGGCCTATTTTAGTGAGAAATTACATGGTCCACAGTTGAATTATTCTACCTATGATAAGGAATTATATGCCTTAGTGCGTGTGCTTGAAACGTGGCAACATTACCTTTTGCCTAAGGAGTTTTTTATACATTCTGATCATGAAGCACTAAAATATTTGAGAGGGCAAGTTAAACTGAACCGTAGACATGTTAAATGGGTTGAATTTATTGAACCTTTCCCATACATTGTGAAATACAAGAATGGCAAAGAAAATGTGGTTGCTGATGCATTGTCTCGCAGGGTTGTTCTTTTATCTCAACTTGATAATAACGTTCCAGATTTGGAAAGTTTGAAAGATTTGTATGTTGTAGATAAAGAATATGCTGAACCATACACTAAATGTAATGATGGGAAAGGCTGGAAAAAATTTCATGTTTATGATGGGTTCTTGTTCCATGATAACAAGCTATGTGTTCTAGATTCGTCCGTACGTTTGCTGTTGTTGCAGGAATCACATGGCGGTGGATTAATGTAACATTTTGGGAGAGAAAAGACTTTGGCCCTTCTGTCCAATAATTTTTATTGGCTAAAGATGCGGAGAGATGTTGAACGATTTGTGCAGCGTTGTGCCACATACCATAAAGCTAAGTCCAAACTTAACCCATATGGTTTGTATACTCCACTTCCTGTTTCTAGTGCACCTTGGGAAGATATTAGCATGGACTTTATTGTGGTATTGCCTAGGACAAAGAGGGGGAGAGACTCCATATTTGTAAGAGTGGATAGGTTTTCTAAAATGGCACACTTTATTCCCTGTCACAAGACCAACGATGCTTCACATATTGCTGATTTATTTTTCAGGGAAATTGTGAGATTGCACGGGATGCCTAGAGCCATTGTTTCAGATCGTGATGTGAAGTTTATGAGTTACTTTTGGAAGACAATGTGGGTCAATCTTGGCACAAAATTGCTATTTTCAACAACTTGTCACCCGCAAACTGATGGTCCAACAGAGGTGGTAAACCGTACACTCTCCATGTTGCTGCGAACAATGATTAAGAAGAACTTGAAGGAATGGGAGGACTGCCTTCCACATGTTGATTTTGCATACAATAGAGCTGTTCACTCAACAACACAATTGTGCCCGTCTGAAGTGGTGTATGGTTTTAAGCCAATCACACCACTTGATTTGCTGTCACTTCCTTTTCAAGAGAGAGCAAACATGGAGGCAACTAAGCGTGCAGAGTTTGTGAAAGCTATGCATCTGAAGACCAAGGAAGTTATAGACAAGAAGGCACGCTATTTTGCTCAAAAGACAAATAAAGGAAGAAAGAAGATGTTTTTCAAACCAGGAGATCTTGTTTGGTTGTACTTGCGCAAGGATCATTTTCCTGATTTGAGAAAGTTTAAATTGATGCCCCGTGCTGATGATTTAAAACCCTATTTGGGAGCTGACGATGAGCTTGAGTCGAGGACGACTCCAATTCAAGAGGGGGAGGATGATGAGGACATCACTTCACATGATACACACATGGAGCCTCCACCTACAATGCAACTACAAGGACCAATCACACGCGCCCGTGCCCGTCGCTTGAACCATGAGGTTAATTCTTTCCTTAGCAACTTTGATTATATTTGTTTGGACGGGATGCTACTGAATTCTAGTGATATTTTGTTGCTTAGGAACATGGGAGATAGAATAGAAGAGTTGGAGTTGAAGACGAAGTCGCACGGATGTTTTGAAGTCAAGATTTCGCTGGTTCGGACTACATCGACCACCATGCACCAAAATGGGCATAACTTCCTCATACGAAGTCCGATTGGTGCGTTCTTTGACTTTTTGGAAAGCTGAGGAGAAGACGGATCTTTTGCCATTAGTTTCGTCTCATTTGGAGTCTCGAGTCGATCTGTGTGATTAAAACAGTCCTGCATGACAGAACTGGGCCGTGTTGGCCCATAATCTGAGTCTGTACGTCTTCTAGCCCACAACCCGTGTCTGTTCGCCTTCCACAGGCTGCCCACGCCCTATATATTCTCGCCAGACGCCTTTAGGGTTAGGTTTTGCTTTGTTTGCATCTACACTTGTGTGTTTAGATCCCGCCTCTTGCACCGGACCGATTGGCTGCTGCATTGGCGTTTGTGAAACCTCACCTTATCATCGTTTGTCTGTGATTTGGCATTCGACTTGTATCACCAGGCTCCCAAGCTCGAAGATACACCGGACCGGGGGAAACAGGTGGTCCTCCCCATATCCGGAGGAGGGGCTCTAGGAGCCATGTCCAAGCGCCAGTGGCGGGATTACGTCCGGGAGGTCGGACACATCGGCACATCAAGCTTCTTCGCGCTTCCCGAATGGTCCCACGTCCCCATCTCCTTCACCACCGAGGATGCCACCGGCGTCAAGTTTCCGCATGCCGACCCCCACGTCATCTCGGCAGACATCGCAGTAGTTGAGGTGCGTCGCATCCTGGTCGATGGCGGGAGTTCCGCTGACATTATCTTTGTGCAGGCTTTCGACCAGCTGTGTCTCTCTTGGAAGCAGTTGTTGCCAGCTTCCTGGCCACTCCAGGGCTTCACGGGTCCACCACTCGACGCTCTTGGCCAGATTGGGTTGGAGGTGACCTTCGGAGACTCCCCCCTTCGGCGCAGCGAGGAGATCATCTTCGACGTCGCCGACGCCCCGTACGCCTACAACACCATTTTCGGAAGGGGGATGCTCAACCGCTTCGGGGCCATCGCCCACCACAACTACCTGTGCCTCAAGATGCCAACTCCAGGAGGAGTGCTGTCAGTCCTGGGGGACCAGGCTGCGGCCCGCCGGGTCGAATATGGTCACTCGGCGCCGCTGGAGCCACGCCAGGTCCACAGCGTCCGCGAAGGCTCAGAAGAAGTCGGATTGCCAGGTGTCGAAGACACTTTGCTAAAGGGGCGCCCAGCCAAGCCACTCTCAGAGGGGGAAATCATCACGAAGGTCCTGGTCCGGGACGGGAAGGAGTGCCCGATCCGATTCGGAGGGGGCCTAGAGCCGAAAGTGTCAAAGCAACTCGAGGAAGTCATCCGCAACAACCTATACATCTTCGCGTGGTCTGATGAAGACATCCCAGGCATCGACCGCTCAATTATCGAGCACTCTCTGGCGATCGACCCGAAAGCTCGCCCGGTGCGCTAGGGGCTCCGAAAGCTGTCCATCGAACGAGCCGAGCTCGCCAAGGCCGAGACTGAGAAGCTACTTCGAGCGGGGGTCATTCGGGAAGTGAGTCACACTAAGTGGTTGTCTAATCCAGTATTTGTCCAGAAGAAAACATCTGGCAAATGGCGCATGTGTATCGACTTCACTTCTCTGAATAAAGCTTGCCCTCGTGACCCCTACCCCATGCCCCGCATTGATCAGTTAGTTGATTCCACTGCTAGTGTCGAGCTCCTCAGCTTCCTCGACGCCTATTCAGGGTATCACCAGATCTGGTTGAAGCCGGAAGATCAGGTCAAAACAAGTTTTGTTACCCCTTCGGGAGTGTTCTGCTACGTCCGGATGCCTTTCGGCCTCCGCAACGCCGGAGCCACCTTTTCGAGACTGATATCTAAAGCTCCGGGCCACCAGATTGACCACAACGTCGAAGCATATATGGACGATATTATCATTAAAAGTATGGTCAAGGATCGCCATAGTGCGGACATAGCTGAAACCTTCGATAGCCTCCGGCGGTGCGGAATCCGCCTTAATCCAGAGAAGTGTGTCTTCGGGGCGCGCGCTGGGAAGCTGCTGGGGTACCTAGTCTCCAACCGAGGTATTGAAGTCAGTCCAACGCAAGTCAGCGCGTTGCAAAACATGTCTCCTCCTCGGAATTTGAACCAGGCGCAGAAGCTAGCTGGGCGCCTAGCTGCTCTTAGCCATTTTTTGGCGAGATCGGCCGACAAAAGCTTGCCCATTTTTAAGGCGCTATGAGGCTCCAAATACTTTGAATGGACCCCTAAATGTCAGGGCTGCTTCGACCAAATGAAAGAATACCTCTCCGACCTCGTGGCCCTCGCCACACCTCGGGCTGGCAATCCTCTCCTAGTCTACCTCGCTGCCTCCAGCAGCACGGCGAGTGCAGCCCTGATTCAAGAAGAAGACCTTGGCGGGAAGCTAGTGTAACGGCCCATCTACTTCATATCCGAAGCCTTCTCCGGAGCAAAAACTCGGTATTCCGAGCTCGAAAAGGTGGCATATGCTCTTGTCATGGCGTCCCGGAAGCTTTGGCATTACTTCCTAGCTCATGATATCATTATTCCAACTGCATACCCACTGGGTGACATGTTCTGGAACAAGGATGCCACCAGACGCATCGGGAAGTGGGCAGTAGAGCTTGCTCCATTCGGGATCTCCTTCGTGGCCCGAACTGCTGTCAAATCTCAAATCCTCGCCGACTTCGTTGCTGAATGGACGTCTGCGGCTGACAACGCCAATATCGAAGTAGGTGAGGGGGTTTGGATCGTCTATTCGGACGATGCCTACCAGGCTTCAGGAGCCGGAGCCAGAGTAGTCATTGTCTCCCCCTCCGGCCAGCAGGCTTCTTTTCACCCCGACAGAACTTCAAGGCTACCAACAATATCGCCGAATACGAGGGAGTGTTGCTGGGTCTTCGCAAGGCGCATGCGCTCGGAGCCGCCCGAGTCGTAGTCAAGACCGATTCTCAGGTCGTTGCCGGACATATAGACAAGAGTTTCTAGGCCCGGCACCCCGACCTCGCCGCCTACCTCGAAGCCATTCGGAAATTCGAAGCATCTTTCAAGGGGATATCTGTCCAGAGCATCCCAAGAAGCGAGAACTGCCAAGCCGATGCCCTCGCTAAAGCTACGGCCGGTGGCCAAGCCTTGCCGCCGGGCGCCTTCTTCGAAGAAATTATCAAACCTTCGGCGTCCCTCCACGAAGAAGTACCATCCTCTGTGCCGGTCAAGGCCCTAGCGTCCCCTCGGCCAGCTGTAGTTCTCTGCATGGTCAGCGATGATTGGCCGGAGCCCATTTTACGAGCACTTAGCGGCGATTTGGATGACCGGCCCAGTCCGGATCAGGCGTGGCTTCTTCTCCGCGCCTGATCTTTTCAAGTCGTTGATGGCGTCTTGTACAAGTCAGGGGTATGTTCCCCGCTGCTTCGGTGCATCTCTCGCTCGGACGGAATAACGATGCTCTAAGAAATCCACGAGGGGCTGGTGGCAGCCATTTAGCCCCTCGAGCACTCGCCGGGAAGACCCTCCGGCAGGGCGTGTACTGGCCCACAATCGTCACCGACGCCAAAGATTTAGTGCGTACCTGCCAAGGATGCCAATGGATGGGGCGACGGAGCCACAGGCCTCCGGTCAGCCTACAGCTCATCCCGCCTGTGTGGCCTCTAGCTCGCTGGGGGATGGACCTCATTGGACCATTCCCTAGAGCAAGAGGCAACCCGCGCTTCGCCATCGTCGCTATTGAGTATTTCTCCAAGTGGGTCAAAGCTGAGCCATTGACTTCCATCACCTCTCGAAGTGTCCAGAAATTCTTTTGGCAGAGCATAGTCTACCGCTTCGGAGTGCCCAAGCAGCTCACGCTAGACAATGGCATCCAGTTCGATGCTAGGGCTTTCAAAGCATTCTACGAAGAATTGGGAGTCCAGCTGTGTTTTGCAGCGGTGCGGCATCCCCAATCTAATGGGGCTGTTGAGAGGGCTAATGGGCATATACTCTCCGGCCTTAACAAACGCATCGTGGGCTTAGCTAAGGGATTGTGGCCTGAAGAGCTACCAAAGATCTTGTGGTCCATTCGGACCACCCCTTCCCGAGATACCGGGTTCACCCCGGTTCGGCTCCTATTTGGTGACGAAGCAATGACCCCGACAGAACTTTGAGCTGGCTCGCTGCGAGTCACAATGCCCGAGAGCGATCAAGAGTATGCCGTCTCCCTCGATCTTACGGAGGAGACACGGCTCTGAGCTGTTGCCAACCTCTCGTAGTACCAGAAGCAAACAAAGGCGTGGTATGACCCCAAGGTCAAGCGCAACGAGTTCCAGCCAGGGCACCTTGTCCTGCGCACGGTGGCCGCCCCGACGAAGCTAGGCAACAAATGGGAAGGCCTGTACATTGTGACCGGCTCCGGGAGGCCTGGGTCCTACCGACTGGCTACTTTAGAAGGCGAGGACCTGAAGCACACTTGGCACGACGAGCACTTGAAGCGCTATTTTGCATAATTTCATAAGTGTCTCCCGGTGATGGCCGATGCCGGCTGCTGTTGTATCCAACTTCCAATTCAATAATAATATCAGGCGAACATTTTCGACCAAAGTGGACGCACTTCAGTACCTGAGCGTCGTTTCACCAAGCAAATCGGGTTCCGAGCTCCGGCTCGACGCACCCTCGATTCGGTTTCCGAGCTCCGGCTCGACGCACCCTCGATTCGGGTTCCGAGCTCTGGCTCGACGCACCCTCGATTCGGGTTCCGAGCTCTGGCTCGACGCACCCTCGATTCATGTTCCGAGCTCTGGCTCGACGCACCCTCGATACGGGTTCCGAGCTCCAGCTCGACGCACCCTCGACATTCGGGTTCCGAGCTCCGGCTCGACGCACCCTCAATACGGGTTCTGAGCTCCGGCTCGACGCACCCTCGATTCGGGTTCCGAGCTCTGGCTCGACGCACCCTCGATTCAGGTTCCGAGCTCCGGCTCGACGCACCCTCGATTCGGGTTCCGAGCTCCAGCTCGTCGCACCCTCAACTCGGGTTCCGGTATCCGGTTCGACACAACCCTAGTTCTTTTGCCTTCCTTACTGCTGTTCATGCCTAGTCGACAAGTCGTCTGCCCGCGAAGGAGGGGGGAAGGAGCAGAGAAGAAAGGCTTCGATTATTTGCATCATCAATACAACGTACAACGTACAACGTTTGTTGCGAAATTAGAAGCGAAGAGAGGTTAAGTGAAGTCTTCGTCCAAGCCAAGCAGGAACCAGAAGCCTCTTCGGTCCGGGCAGTCACCCGGGCCAGAGCCCGCCCTCGTCTGGGACTCCGGCGCTGCACGTTTAGGCTTCTCCTTCCTCTTCTGCCTCTTCTCTTCTTTCCTTTGGGCACGGAAGGTCTTCTTATCTTCCTGCAATTGAGCCCAACTACGCAAACGTTCGCCCCCGGACGGTGTTTCATTCGAACCAACTTCCGCGTCGGACCAATCCACCGGTTCAGGCGACGAAGAAGAAGCTCGAGGCTCTCTCTCTTCTTCCTTAATTGGGCTTAGAACCACCTGAAGAACCTCGGGATCTGCATGTTCGTTGCTACCTCAAGGAATGATGAAACGTGTGGGCCGATTAGCTCTAAGGGCTTCAAGAATAGCCCATCGGTGCCGAAGGGCTCCGTTAGGTTCGAGGACCTCAATGTTGCAATCATGAGCGGAGCGAACGCCCTGAATAATTCCCGAGAAGCAATTACCCTTTATTAATACATTGGCAAGTTTCTAATCTATTACAGAAGTTGTAGTACGAAGACCCTAAGAAGACTACACCTTCGGGTCCGGTTGGCGCGCCACGGTTGGGGGCTTCGAAGGGGCCGGAGGTTCACTCGAGCAGAGGGCCTCGTCCAGCCAGGCCTTGACCGCGTTGGGGCCCTCGGCTTGCCAAGTCGCCTGGAGGACTCTCCAGGACTAAGCTACCATCGGGCTTGGAGATAGAAGGTGGCTCCCCCCGAAGGCGACGGGGTGAGAGCTTGAAGCCGAAGGGAGGGGGCTGCCGGACGCCTGAAGGTGCCAGAGGATCTCGAGCGCAGCTACCCGGGCCGATACCACACCGTACTTCGACACGGTGAGGCCTATCTGCCAGACGACGGCCTGGACGAACTTTAGCCGGCGGCTAAGGGGCTCCTAGGCAATGTCGACAGCCGTACACCCGGTGCCATAGCACGCCAGCGCCCTCCGGAGGGACACTACGGTGTCGGCCGCCGTCTTTTCTCCTTGGGCTAGCACTTCGGTCACCTCCTCGTTCCTAGCCAGGAGGTCCGCCGCGGTCCGCTCGAGCTGGAGCACCCGGGCTTCGAGGGCCTCGGCGTCGGCTGCTGCCTCCCGGAATTCATCCATCTCCGAGACCTGATCCTGAAGCGCGAAGACTTCTCCTTCGAGTTGGTCCGCCTCCTCGGCTCGGGACCAAAGCCCCTCCACCTCAGTGGCTTAGGACCGAAAGGTGTTGACCTCTGCCTCGAGCTCGTCTGCTTGAGCAGCCCGCGCTCGAAGCCCCTCCAGTTCAGCAACTCGGGCCTTGAGGGTGTCGACTTCCGCTATTTGGGCCTCGAGCACCTCGACTCTGGCGGCCCGAGGGCGAAGATCTTCGATCTCGGCCGCATGCTCGCGGACCAACCTCTTGGCAGCGTCCGCTCGCTCGGAGAGTTCCGAAGTGCTGCTCTCGCGGCGATGGTGTTTGGAGAGCAGGGATAGCAGCGAGCCCTGCGCTAGCGCGACTACCTGCACACGAAACGGCGAGTCGGAGAAGGGGACTAGGGGCTCACTGAAGGGTGCTCCGAGGAAATACCTGGCCCACGACGCTCTCGATAGCCCGGCCGAGGTCGATGCTGTCCACCAGGCTGAGCTCGTCTATCACCCCGGCCTCCCGCAAGCGCAGGTAGGAGTCATGGACCGGGGCCACCCTCGACGCGAAGTCCTCGCCTTCCTCCAGGAAGGGGCACAGGAGGGGCACGCTAGAGCGCGCACCCCTCGAGCTGGAGGGTGGCCGGGGCCGGATCCCGGTCTCTCGGTCAGCCTCCTTGGAGGCTTCTTCGGGAGCCTCTTCCGAGTCTGCCCCGTCACCTGGCTCCGGGGCTCCCGCCGCATTGGCAGGGACTTCGGATCCTGCATTGGCGCCGTCCTTGAAGGGAATCGGGGCTGGATCTGAGGCCTAGACGGACGTACCTACCCAGGAAAAATGGAGGTTAAGGTTGAAAGGATTTGATGCTTTGAGTAAAAGGATGAGCGAACTCACGTACCCTCGTCTGTAGTCTCGACAGAGGCTTCTGAAGGCTGGACGCATCCCAGAGTGCCCGGCGATAGAACAAATTGTCTATCGAGTTCACCGAGGAACCTGCTGCCACCGCGGCGAGTTCAGCCTCGACGTCGGCGCTCCCTTCGATAGCTCTGAGGGGGTCAGCCAATCCCCCCCGGTCTAGGCTATCGGTCTCCCTACTCCCATGAGAGCTAGCGGAGATCCCCTCCGAGGCCGGATCACGCGTGGGGGTGGACTTGGGAGATGGCGCCACTTCGATAAGTGGCGCCTCCTGCCCGGCCCTCGGAGTAGGCGGCGATGGGTTTGGAGGGATGGGAGTGCCTCTGGCGCCTTTGGTGGCTGGTTGCTCCAGTCGGACTGGGTCCGGGACCGCCGGGGGATCCTCCGGTTCTGTCCTGGCTCCTTCGCTGGAGTACCCCCATTCAGAGTGGGAGGCGGAGGAGTGAGCCGGGGAGAGCCTCTTTGGGTCCTTCACCACTTTCTTCTTCTTCAAGGGGCGCCTGGCTGAGGGCCAGCATCGAGATCAGCCACCCTCTTCTTCGAAGTGGCGCGAAGGGCTTCCCCCTCCGGGAGAGGCGGGGGGGGGGGGAGTTCGAGCGCATCCCACACGCGGTTGTGCTGCCCCCAAGACCCCACGAGCTCCACCCATCGTTTGTACTCAGCCGGGGTGGGAGCTCCGAGGATCTTCTCCACCATCTGGGCTACTTCATCGGGGGTCTTGGCAACGAGCGACCCTGTACCCAAGGGTTAAGTCCGATAACCCCTCGAGCGCAATGAAAAGACTGATAAGGTCAAAGAGAAGGCAGGTACTAACCGAGCCGACGAGAGAGCTCCGTCGATGTTGACTCGTCCTGGCTGCTCCGAAGCGACGCTGGCCACTCCTCCTTTTAGTGGCGGGATCTCGAGGGCCACGAACTCCTCTGTCAGGTCCTGCATGCTCATCCGGCGGGCGACGATTTGGAGAAGCTGGATCCGGGCGGAGACCGAGCCGGCGCTAGCCTCGACGACCGCCTCCCTCCGGAACCAGATGTGACGCGGAGGTCCAGCGAGCCCGGAGCTGAGCCCCACCCAGTCTAGAACCATCGGTGCACCCACTTGGAGTACCACCACTCGTTGATTGCCTTCTCTGGGAAGGAGTCCGCATACCTCTTCTAGAGCTGGAAATTGATGCTGCCGAAGGCCAACACCCGACCGTCCTTCTTCTTCGGCTGGCAAAGGGCTTCGTGCATCTGGGCAAAGACCTCCGCCCTGCCTTCGCAGCCTTCGGCGTGTATGGCCCACTCGAAGACAGCGAGGCGAGCCACGACGTTCGAGGAAAGCTGTGGGAGTTCAAGGTGGAAGGCGTCTAGAACCCCGGAGAGGAGTTCCGAGGCCAGGAACCCCAGCCCCGCATTGAAGAACGCCTCGAAGACGACGACCTCCCCTTCTTGCGGCACTGGGACTAACTCCGGGCTTGGCTTCCTAGCCCTTGATTCGGGGCTAAGGCGGCCCCTAGTCACCTTCTCGATGGACGCATCGGTACTCGCCGATGGCCCTAGCTCCAGGGTCTGCTCCCGGAACCGCTCTGAAGCCGGGCGGAGCTCCCGTGAGTCGCGCGCCTCTGCTGGACCTAAAGCAGTCGCCGCCACCGCCGCTGCCATTTGGCACTGCAGGAAGCGAGGGTCCATCGCCGCGGCAGGAGTACTCCTCTCCGCCATGGCAAAAGGAAGCAGGGAAGGGGCTACCGCAAGGAGGGAGCAAGAACTCGAGAGCAAGCAGACGGGTCCGGTTAAGACTGTTGCTAAGAGACTAAGCAGGTGGGCAGGAGAGAGCTTGGTCGTCGGGTCAGGGGATATTTATGCGTGAAGACCGCTGTGGCCCTAGCGCTTCAACGTCGCACCGGTCCACCTTTCGCCGCTCGATACGCGTGCGCCGGCCGGGCGGCATCCGCATTTAAGATCTTGCTGGCTCGCCCTGGCCACGCCCGTCTCCGACGGTCCACCTCCCCCTCGTCGCCCGCATGCCTAGTGCATTGATTGTAATGAGTAATGCGCCATGTCCGACTCCTCGGGCACTGGAGCTTAGCGGTCAAAGCCGCGTGGGCGCCAAGAGCGGTCGGTCAAAGCCCTTCCCTTCATGGGGGTGTGAAACAGCTAGCTCTCTAAAGGCACCCCGGAACCGGTTCTCGGCCTCCGGATGCAAGGACGTTTCGGGGCTCCGGAACATCTTCGGAGCGTTCAGACGGGGCCACCCCGTAGCAAGATTCAGAATCTCTACGTAAGTTGGTTTATTATAAAGTTATCGGGATTATCATGTGCGCTTCCACCCTCTCTCGTGCAGGGCTCTCGAAAGGAAAGAAGTGAGGGGCTACTATTGGGGGAGATAATCCCGGTGATAGTGGGAAGCGTGAAGAACAATACAGTTCGGAGGGAAGGCTACGACCGGAAGACCCGAAGCCCTACGTCAAAGGTACCCGAGCTTCCGAACGAGTCTGCGCCGTGTCGGGCGGCCTTTGTAGTGCCCGACACGGTTGATACGCTGTCAGAATCGCACCTTCTTGTCTATACTATGTAACACCTATTCTTGTCTGTACTGCTGACCAATGTCAGACTGAGTAGCGGTTGGGGGTTTGGAGGTACCTGGCCCTCAGGGCGCGTCACCCTATAAATACCCCCCAACTACAGTTGTAATAAACACATGATCCAAGAATACAGTTTGTGCACATCATTCCATTACTCTAATCCACCAAGAAAACCTGCTGGTTCAATCCGTCGTCCCAACAGTTACCACTGTTCCGTAGTGGCCGGTGGAGGGCTTCTAGGCAAACCCACGAAGAGGTACAGGAAAATAAAGGTAAAGTAAATACGATCAAAGCATAGGGCTTTGGTTTGGTTTGAGTTGGGGGGGAGAGTTTGCGCTCGCCTTGCCTCTCTATTTATAGGGGCTTAATTCCTAATCTAATCTGATATTAATCCGGCTGGATGGAGATAAGAATTAAGCTAGAATCGCATACAACTCCATCTCTGCCGAAGTTGGCTTCGGCCAGGCCCGTCGAGGCCTGCTCCTCAGGCCAAAGCTTCGGTGGCATGGGCCTGCGAAGGCTTCCCGGCCGAAGCCCATGGGCTAGCTAGAGGCTTTCGGAGCCCATAGCTCAATGGACTTTGGCCCTGTAGGGCTTCGGACAGACCCTGGACATGTGTATTTTCAGCCCAAATCACCAAAACTGATATTTTGATGATCTAGCCATTAATGCCATTTTTTGCTATCAACAACTGCACGTAATTTTTTCACTGCATTTAATTTATTGATTACTGTGCTTACACACATCTGTGGACTGCCTGAAATTTCTTGGATATTTTGCATGTGCTTGATGAATTATCAGTATCTTCTTTTAAGCACCTTGTTAGTGTTTTTTTAATTAGGACACCGGTCATTTTTAGGCTAGATTACTTTTATCTCTTTTGATCTAGTTGTTTCTGCTGGTTGTTTGTTGAGGTTCATTGGGTGTTGGGAGAAGGCCATTGATTCGCAAGAATTTTTTAGGCTCCCATTCACCCCCCTCTGGTCACTACTTTCAGTCCTACAAGTGGTATCAAAGCAAGGTTAGGGTTTTTCCATACCTTAACTGGTTCTAACCCCAGGTAGTGATCATGATTTCCTCTGGTAAGGTCCCGTCACTTGAAGCTTTTGGCTACACTTATTGGAAAACTCACATGCGAGCCTATCTCATGAGCCAGAGATCAGATATTTAGGATATTTGTGTTCACGCTACTTTTTCTATACTTCCTGTTGCTGAGCGCACTTCTCCTGATATAATCGCCCAACATCAGAACAATAGCAAAGCGGTGAACATTTTATTTTCAGGTTTAGGTCCCAGTGAGTTTGAGCACGTTAGCCATCTCGACACTTCTCGAGAGATCTGGGCTACCCTCCAGGCACACCATGAGGGGACAACTCAGGTCAAGGCTAGGCTCTATCGGACCTACCAGCCTGAGTATAAAAATTTCTCACAGAAGCCGGGTGAGACTGTTGAGGCGATGTTTGGTCGTTTTCAACCGATCATTAACAAGCTTCGGGACAACAAGGCCGATCGTGATCCGCTGGTCTCAGATCATGAACAGGCACTCAAGGTTCTTCATACCTTGGACCCTAAGATTTGGGAGATCAAGGTTTCTTCTATTGTTGAGAGCGCTTCCTATGATACCTTGACTGTCGTAGAACTTTTTAGTAAGCTCAAGGCCTTAGAGGTTGATATCCAGTTGAGATCAAATCTCACTGGTTCTGGCTCAAAAACCCTGGCTCATGTGACACCTTCTGCTAATCCTACTGCTTTGAGTTGTGCTGCATTTTCTTTGATGTCTATCTTTGAGGATCAGCTTGATTCGCTAGGAGATGATGATCTATGTTTGTTTAACAAATGGGTGCATCGTGTCTATGATAAACGAATGCTTAAAAGACACGGCACAAAATCTGGATGCTTTGATTGTGGTGATCCAGGTCATTTCATCGCCGACTGCCCCAAGTGGAAGAGTTACAAGAAGAGAACCGGTGGTAGCTCCTACGACTCCAGCAAGCATGACAACTCCACCTTCACAAAGGGCAAGCCCAAGATGAGATTCTTTCGAAAGGCTCTGAAGGACTACAGGCGTGAGAACAAGACGCGAGACAAGGCCTTCTTCACCGAGATGGAGAAAAGCTACTCCAAGAGGTCATCATCTTCCTCCTCGTCTTCAAGTTCAAGTGATGAAGAGATCATGATCAAGAAGGGAAAGGACAGGGATGATCCAGTGGACCTCTGCTTCATGGCCTTCGGGGACAAGCCGAAGAGTCGCTCGCATCACAGCCGAAGATCCCGCAAGAGCTTCTACTAAATGGCTCTTGGGGATAAGGAAGAAAAGGGCTCCTCCGATAACTCCGACGATGATGACGATGAGAAGGTATCTTCCTATGAACAAGAAGTCGTAAATTTACCAGAAGAGAACCGTTAGGAGTTGAAGTATCGGGAGAAACTGCTTAGAGGGGCTAAAAAGAGCATAGATGAGCTTGAGAGTGTGCTTGCCATGGAAAATGGCAAGATTGAGAGTCTGTCTTCTTCCCCTTGCTTGGGTGGTATTAGTGAGTGTCCTAACTATGAGGTATTGTTGTGTGATCTGATGACTCTGAAGTCTAGGTACGCAGAGAGGGTAGATGAGAGAGACGCTATGACCACTAAGCTTGAAAGTGCTCAACTAGAGTTGAGAGATGCTCATGCCACTTTCGTCGTGCCCTGTGTAGACTGCCCATCCCATTTAGCTAGTATAGCTGAGATAAGAGCCAAGAGTGATGAGAAGTTGGGTGAGTTAGCTGGAGTGAGAGCTGAGCTAGAGAAGACTAAGCTACAACTTGAGACCTTGTCAGTTCCACCCACTGTTTGTGAGAACTGCTTGTCCCTGAGATTAGAGCTGATCAAGCTAAAAGCTGAGAAGTCTGTCGAAGTTGATAGAGAGTGTGAGATCTACTTGTCTCAGGTGGAGGTGCTAGATTCCTTGAGAGAGGAGCTAGCTGATGTTTAGAATAAGAACTTTTACTTCCGTCAGATCCTGAGTTGGATTAGTGCTAGAGAACCACAGCTTGGCATGATGATCCAACAGTTCAAGAGGTAGGATGGGTTTAGGGTAGGTTATACCTACACCAAGGCTGACTTTGAGAGCGCCATTAGCCATGTTGTGGAGTGGAGCAAGATGACTCCAGAGCAGAGATATCCCAAGACTCACTCCACTAAGTCTTTTTAGGTTAGTCAGCCCAAGGATGGAGTGTTCCAAGAACAACCTAAAGCTCCACCCAAGAAGCCTATCTGGGTCCCAAAGCCTAAACCTCTCCACACTTCTCTTGACTCTCTACCTGGACCCTCTCACATCAAAGAGTCTACACCCAACACCACCAAGCCTAAGAACCCCAAGCCTCAACCACATCCCAAGAAGCCTACCTATCACTGTGAGTTTTGTCGGAGAGATATGGCATTGGACCTCGCGACCGTGACTTTAGGCAGAATAGAGGACCTTGTTTTGAGCCGCGTTTTGGTCCAGATTCATATGATTCCTTCTGTTTTCCTACTTACGAGCAGATGGCTCGACACTGGTTTAGCTCGTTTTCTAAACCTGGTGTCGGACCATTTGCTCCCACTCATAACCATTGATCTTGCAGGATCGAAGACTGAAGGACGTGTGGATCATGGATTCAGGATGTTCTCGCCACATGATGGGACATCGCAGATGGTTCTCCAGCCTCACTCCCCGATCTCCAAGGAGTACATCACTTTCGGGAATAGTGGTCAAGGCAAGGTACAAGGTATTGTGTCAATTCGCATCTCTGATCATTTCTCTTTGAAGAATGTTGCTTTGGTTGGAAACTTGAATTTTAATTTGATCTCAGTTTCGCAACTTCTTTAGGATGGTTTAGAGGTTCACTTTAAGAAGGGCATGTCTTCTGTTGTTGATTCTAGAGGATCTTTGGTTTGCCAGATCTTACCCTTCGGTAAGGTTTTTCGTATTGATTTCTCTAGTTCTTCTGGCCCTTCTCGTTGTTTGATTGCTGGATCCTCCTTTGAGCTCTAGAAGTGGCATAGGAGGTTAGGTCATTTGAGCTTTGTTCTGCTAGTCAGATTGAGCTCTATGGACCTTATCCGAGGATTGCCCAAGCTAAAGATGGAGAAGGATCTAGTTTGCCATCCCTGTAGTCATGGTGTTGGCGTAAAAGATTACGCTAACAGGTTTCTGTAGAAAAGAAACTAACAAATGAAGTGTTTGTGAAGCAAACTGTTCTAAGCCTCCGAAAGGATAATAGCTTAGAATGGTTCGTAAGTGTGTATTGAATCACTTGTATTCGGTCCCTATTACAGGGTGAAATGGGGGGTATTTATAGGCCCAAACATTAAGGAAAAGACCTATTTACCCCTCTATTACAACCGACATTAAGGAAACTATTTGGTTTCCTTAATAGGGCTAAAATGGTAAAAGACTAATCTAATAAGAAAGAAGATAAGTCTTCCATCTTAGCTGGCAGAAAAGATCTTGAAGGGCTTTAGTTCGAAGACATACTTCGAACCAATGCCTGTCTTCGGGCTTCGAACGGGGTTCTGGGTATCTTCGAAGATGATCTTCGGGGAATCTTCGAACTGGTTGACTGCCTTCATGCATCTTCGGCAATAACCTTGAAGATGAGATATTTTCCCCCAACAGTAGCCCCTCGAATACGCTTCTCCGTTCGACCTGTAACGTTAGGAGAGCAGTATACGGAAAGAAAAGATAACCAATCATAGGGGTTATTGGTTTTTATTTTATCTCCGAAATGCATGAAGATATGAACTTCGAATTAGTCTTAAGGTAGTTACTTTTCGAACTATCTTAGAATTGACTCAGTAAGTTCGAAAGTCTTTTTAGACTTAGAAGATATAGCCGTTAGTTTCTGTTTACAACGGAAACTATAGCAGGCGTTAATTTCACGAAAGAAGTAACGGCATGAATGCGAAACGACATGGATTAACGGTAAGAAAGTGAAGTCTAGGCTATAAATTAAGGACTTAGAAGTTACCCGGTTACCTTTTCACCGCTTTCTCACAATCAAAAGATTTCTGAGCCCCTTGAGTTCTTAAACCCTAGCCTCCAGTTCCTCCAAAGCGATCCAGAGATTGCAATGGCGAAGACCAAGGGATCAGCGCCTCCGTCGATTGTGGCTCGGCAACAGGCGGCAGCAGCAGCAGCAGCAACGTTGGCGGCAATACCTTCGGTGGCCGCAACAACATCTATGGCGGCTGGAGGGGGAAACCCCCAAATCTCTGCTGACCAAGGTTTGTGCCCCCCGTCAACCAAGTATTTAGATCAGTCCTTCCAGTTGGGGCCTTCGACCTGCAAAGAGAGTCCTTGACAATCACAGTAGGAGGGAATATCGGTGCGGGAGTTATGATTCGGAAGCCGGGGAAAGAAGTAATTCCAATGCCAAGACCCGGAGAAGTGGTAGTGTTCGAAGCCTTCTTCGAAGCAGGCTTGGGTCTCCCTGTAGTGGACTTCTTGGCGGAGGTACTCGACCTATTCCATGTAACCCTCCCCCAACTATCTCCGAATGCGGTAGCTAGATTAGCTATCTTTGAGTGGGCCTTGAGAGCCGAAGGATGTGAAGGAAGGGCTGAAATCTTCGCTGCATTACATAGAGCAACCTGCCAGCCGAAAACCTTCGTAACTCCCGGAGGTGAAAAAGTAGTAATATCTTTTGGCAGTATCAACTTTAGACTTCGGGATGAGTATGCCCTTCGCTTTCCTGCTAAAGCTATCAACGCCAGATGGTACACCGATTGGATTCTGAAATGGTTCTATGCTGAAGTTGGGGCAAGCAATCCTCTGGCTGGACCGCTTAAAGAAATCCAATTCCGAAAGGAAGCTTTGGTGCGACCCGACGAAGGCCAATTCGAAGCCCGTCTGAACCTGCTTGAAAAAGTTAGCCGAAGGCTTAGTATGCGAGACTTGGCTGAAGAATTCATTGGTCTTCAAATTCCTCCACTGATGGCCAACTGGCCTATCATCTTCGAAGATGACTCCGAAGGCGGTCTTCGCAAAATTAACTTGACTTCAAGTCCTACAGGTAACTTCGAAACCAACATGCATTAAACATATTTACTTCGAAGAAAAAACTAACTTGAATTATTTATTTTGCAGTTTCTTCAGCCCCTGTTACTTCAGAACAGATTATAAGGGCTTCGGAAAAGATCTTGGGTGCTCCAACTCCGACTGAGAAAGAGTGGCGAATTAAACTGGTTGGGAGTTGGGAGAGATTTAACAGAGTATGGGGAATGTTGAAACTCACTCCTCCCCCTCTGATGGATTGGGCGCCTTTGGAGAAAGGGCCTCAGAAAAGGAAAGCCGAAGCTGGAACTTCAAGTTCAGCAAAAACTCCGGTGAAGAAGGTGGCTCGGAAGCCGAAGAACCTCGCACCTTCAGATCCTGCACCTTCGAGCTCAAGAGCTTCGGTTTCCGACTCCCAAGAAGAAACGGGGAGATTGCTTGTGCACCTGATGGAAGAGAATGAAACTCAAAGGGCCGCACAAGCCGAAGTACCTGCGAACGTACCGGAGTCCGGAGATAATGTTGATCAACCAAGGACTTCGGTAGTTCAAGAAGATGCAACTCAGGACGGAGTTCCTGTGAATGAAAGTGGGGTCGAAGTCACTATGGCTTCGATTCCCGAAGAAGCAACGAGGACTGCCCAGGACGATGCTCCTGTAGTCCAAGATTTAACGGCTGATTCGGATGATGACTTCATTTTTGATCCTCCGATCAGTCCAGTACTCGATCTCCCGGAGAATGTCGAAGGTAAATTTTGCATAATTCTTTATCATTTTCTGCAAAATTTTACAATGTATAATATTTTTGTTTTTGCAGAGCCTCCTGTTGTCGAAGTACCTCACGAAGATACAATTCAAAGGCCTTCGACAACTTCGGAGCCACGCCCGGAGATTACTCAACAGGGGCCTGGAAGGGGTAAAAGACACATAGAGCCTCTCCCTACTCAAGGATCGACTTCGTCTGATTCAACAGATGAAAGTGAATCAACTGAGGGGGGGCCATCTTCAGAAGTTCCAAGAGCCTCAGAAGAACTCTCCGGACCTTCGCTAAGCAGAGCTGATCAGAAGGCTTCGGTAATGCTTCCTCTCTTAACTCCTTTTTTGGAGGAGAGAACCGGACTTCGGACTCTGGTTAAACCTTTGGGTGAAGCCAGTCGCAAAGTCGAGGAAACAGAACTGGTAGGCCTCTTGAGCAGGGCGAAGAGTTCGGAGCTTAACATTGCTATAGAAAGAGCAGCTTATCAGGTACAAAGCATCTTCGAACCAAATAGCGAATTATATATGAATAATTTCTTATTCCAGTTTTTCTTTTTTCTTAGCAAGCAGTCTTGGCCCGCGCTGCAGCTTTATCGAGCGAAAATGAAATTGCTCAACTTCGGGAAGAGAATGAAGCTCTTCAAAGAAATTTTAACTTCTCCGAAGGTCGAGTAGCTCAGATGGATAATATAATATTAGCAGAGCGAAGGGCTAGGCAAAGCTTAGAGGCTGCGAAGAAAGAGCTCGAAGCAGAAAGAATTGTGCTTCGAGCAGAAGTTGAAAGACTGCGGACGGAGGATGCTGCTAAGGGGTCCCAACTTGTAAGACTCCAGGAAGAGGCTGGCCAACTCCGGACTCAAAAGAATACTTTGACTACGGAGAATGCTAGAATCTCCGGAGTTTTAGCAGAAACGACTTCGGCCAAGGATGCGCTTATTGAGGAAAATCTTAAGTCTGAGAAGGTGGCTTCGGAGGTCATCGAGCAGATGCTAGGTGTCTTGGAGTACTTCGGTACTACTGGATCACTACCTTCGGATGACAATGTGACTTTGCTGCGCCGGTTAAAGAGGGTCCAAGGAGCAGCGAAGCAAATGAAGACGGCAGGCATGCGTTATGGAGAACTCTCCGGACAAGTGTCTGCCCTTGGATTACTTCGTTACTACGAGGATTTGGGCCGAACAATCACTCCGAGCGCAGAGGGCTCCATCACCTTCGACGACGCAAGACTTTTGAATCCTTCCGAAGGCGTGACTGCCGCCTGGCGAGCCTTTCAAACTTCATGGAGAGCCGAAGGTCGTTCTACGATCAAGGCTTGGATTGACGAAGGCCAACGTCAGAAGCAAGTTCGGAGCCAAGCTTCGAGCAGTCAGCCTCCTCCGAACCCGCAGGTTTAGGAATTACTTAGGATTTTTTGATTATGTAAAGCTCATGCTTGTAAACATTTATCAATGAAAGTCTTGTTTGTCATATTTTTAGGCTTTGCCTCTTATGGAAGATATCGAAGTGTTAGAGCTTAACAGCGAAATTCGCTCATTGTGGAACACCTTCGAACTTCTAAAGAGTTATAAGTGTCCTCGATTTCTTATTCCTCGAGATGACTCCGGCGTAATTGCGCCCGAAGTAATCAAAGACGTATTGTCTTATATTAAAGAGGAAGATAAAGAGGTTGACGCAAACACCTCGTCTTCTGAAGACACTAATTGGTCTGAAGACGAAAGTGAAGCCCAAAATAAAAGATCTGGAGATCTTAGAAGCTGGGAAAGAAGCCCCGAGCGGCTTCGAACTTGGGCCGAGCTTCAACAAGAGCAGAAGGATTTTAGAACTTCGAGGGGAAGGAAGAGAGTTAAACGTAAAGTTCTTAGAACTTCCGATGTTGGAACTAGTCGTTCCACCCCTAGCTCTCGGGACCGAAGAGGTCTCCGATTCCTTCTTGGTATAGATACTAATTTTTTATAGTGTAATCTGTAAATACATTTATTTCAATAATGAATGCCGATTTAAAATTGTCTCCATATTTACTAGCCCCTCTTTGGGTATAAGCAACTTCGAAATGTATTCAAAGATGGTTATGCGCAAAGAAAAACTTCGGAGTACAATTTTTTTGGGGGTTCGGAGCCCCTCTGTCATTTAAAGATCTTTTGAAATCTTATGAAATGCCTTCGACTTTTGTAGTCAGAAGAATGGTAACTTGGTACCTTTGTTTAACGAAAGAAATCAATTGAGATAACTTCCAGGACACTTTAGTGTCTTAAGAAATTTGTCACTTTGGACTTATGTTAACAGACATTCGAAGCTCATGGCTCAAATGCTGTTTTGCTTTAGCCACCTTCGGCTATTTTTGCAGAAGTCTACCAGCCAATGGCTTGGACTTCGCATAATTTGGCCACCTTCGGCTCTTTTTACGGATGTCTACCAGCCAATGGCTTGGACTCCGTATAATTGTAGCCACCTTCGGCTATTTTTGCAGAAGTCTACCAGCCAATGGCTTGGACTTCGCAGAATTTGGCCACCTTCGGCTCTTTTTTACAGAAGTCTGCAAGCTGCAGCTTGGACTCCGTAGATTTTGGCCACCTTCGGCTCTTTTTACGGAAGTCTACCAGCCAATGGCTTGGACTCCGTAGAATGTGGTTTTGGGCTCTTTTACGGATGCCTACAAGCCGTGGCCTGGGCTCCGGATGTATTTCAGCCACCACATCGGAGGCTTCGACTTTATGGGTACGAAGTCCGGAAATACAGCCCAGCTTAATGACACTTCCCTCTCGGTCGACCCCACGGTTCCAGCGCGTCCGCTCGGGAAGCTGGGAGTCTATGAGGGGAAGGCAACTATCAGGGTGTATGCTTTATTAATTTAGAGGTGATTACAAGCGAATTACAAGGAGCCCTTATGCGAAGTATCGCTTTAGGTGCTCCGCATGCCAAGTATGTGCTAACTCTTCACCTTCTAAATTAGCTAATTTAAATGAACCAGGGCGCCCTGAGCGGACAATTAGATATGGACCTTCCCATTTATTGCCTAACTTCCCTGGTGCTATAATGCTTCGTAGAACAAGATGACCCGGCCTTAACTCGCTGAGCTTAACCTTCGGGTCATACCAAGTCTTCGTCTGCTGATGATACTTTGATAAATTAGCTACAGCCCGAAGTCTTGTTTCTTCTGACAAGTCTAACGAAGCTTGTCTTTCTTCTTCAATATCCGGTTCGGTGCTGCGAAATGATCCCCCTTTGAGCTCCGTTGGAGTCATAGCTTCATCTCCGAATAGTAGTCTGAACGGAGTAAAACCTGTGGACCTTGTTTGTGTAGTCCGAATGGACCATAGAATCTTCGGAAGCTCCTCGGTCCACAGTCCCTTTGATAATCCTACTATTCTTCGATTTAGCCCTGATAAAATATTTCCATTGGCTCGCTCTACGGCTCCATTTGACTGAGGATGTCTCACTGCAGCAAAACATAGTTGAATGCCTAGGTCTTCGCAAAACTTCCTGAAGGGTTCTGCGTCGAACTGTGTTCCATTATCAACTGTGAGATATCTAGGCACTCCGAACCGGCAAATAATGTTCTTCCAGAAGAATTTTTGTACGTTGTTCGAAGTGATAGCTGTTAAGGGCTCTGCTTCTACCCACTTAGAAAAATATTCAATAGCTACCACTGCGAACTTCAGATTTCCCTTTGCTAACGGAAAGGGACCAATTAGATCCATACCCCATCTGGCCATAGGCCATACCGGAGCAATGACTTGAAGAGCTGTTGGTGGGCGATGACTCCGTCGACCCATCCATTGGCATCCTTGACAAGTGCGGACCAAGCTCTCCGCATCAGCTGTTATTGTGGGCCAATAAAGCCCCTGGCGAAGTGTTTTTCCTGCCAGAGCTCTAGGGGCTAAATGGCTTCCACAAAGGCCTTCGTGAATTTCTCGAAGAATTTCTTGGCCTTCGGCTTGAGATATACATCGGAGTAGAGGGGAACATACTCCGGCCTTGTATAATATACCGTTGATTAACTGATAGTTTCTTGCTCTGAGCTTTAATCTTGACAACTGGGGTTCTTCGGGCAAATTTGTTCCTCCTTGTAAGAGTTCTATGATTGAATCTTTCCAATCTGCACTAGGAATGCAAAGAATCTCCGCCTTGTGACTAAGGTGATGATTTCGTACCCGGGAGAGCTGTTACACATGGATACAGTTGGTCCAGCTCGAGTACGCTCAGTCGGTGGGAAGTGGTACGCGCTTGTGACAGTTGACGATTTTTCTCGATTCTCGTGGATTTTCTTTCTGGAGTCTAAGGATGAGGCTTTTCAGTTTATTCATGACCTGATTTTGAAGCTAAAGAACGAGAACAATGGTGGGATGCGAGCAATTCATTCTGACAACGGTTTTGAGTTCAAAAACTCTCAGTTCATCAGCTTTTGTAGTGATCAAGGTCTTGATCATCAGTTTTTTGCCCCTTACACTCCCCACAGAACGGCGTTGTGGAACAAAAGAACCGCATGCTGGTTGAGATGGCCAAGACGATGCTCGATGAGCATAGGACTCCTAGGCACTTTTGGGCTAAAGCCATGAACACGGCTTGCTATCTAGCCAACCGCATTTTTCTTATAGCTTACATAGGTAAGACATCATATGAGTTGCGGTTTGGCAGACAGCCCAAGGTGAGTCACTTGCGAGCATTTGAATGCAAGTGCTTTGTGCTCAAGAAGGGAGGGCATTTGGACAATTCTGAATCTCGTTGCTGGGATGGAGTCTTTCTTAGATATGCTTTGCATTCTTGACGCTTTCGTGTTTGGAACCTCGACTCTCACCAGCTTGTCGAGACTTGTGAGGTTTCTTTTGATGAGTCCATACCTTCGCTAAGTCCTTCTTTTGAGCTTTCTGGATATGATGAGCTTGGAGAGTGTGGCGCTCCGATTTATCAAAATCGAGACATTATTGAATTTCCATAGAAAAACAATAATAACAAGAGGTTCATTATGTGACATCGTACATACGACAGTATTCATGGTGCGCAGACCATATTTATTACATCAGAGTTTTGATAAAAACAGTAATAAAGATAATTAGAAATCTGCATGACGAACACCTTCTTCAAGATATTTTCTCTTGACTGGGTCGCTACTCCAGACCGTCTTCATAGTAGGCATCCTCTGTGGGTTCCAACGGGTATGAGTACAAAAAGTACTCAACAAGCCACCGCAAATGCAAATAATAATGCAGGATAATAAACAAGGAAGGGTAATGGCTAACAGTGCGGAAAAGTGCATTTTCAGTTATTGCATTTAGTGTAGTCAAATTTAATCATGCGGGAAAGTAAACATGAACATCAACAACATCATCTAACTCGAGGAGTACATTTTACCTCCTCGCACAACAGTCCTTACATGTCAAACCATCATGCACATACATATTCAAAGTAATATAACTCTGGGATGTCACGCAACCCGCCCTTGACCGTGGGCTCGGCTTTTCGAAAAGATTTAAGACTCTGATCAGAGATGTACTACTGTACCCACAAGGCACGCACTCATCCCAAACGAGATGACCCATACCACGGGAACTCGTGCCAAACCTCAGCATGAAATGCTCCAAGCGATAACCACCCGCTCTAGGTTTCGCCGGTGCGCCGGCCGCATCTCGGCTAACGTCGCACCCCCTTTTGCGCCACATTGGTACAAGCCACCCGCAGGTGCTGCTTGACCCATCTCCAAATGGTGGCCTCGGTTTGGAACAATCCATACCTTAGTTAGGACTTACCCATTAGACTTGTGGTTAGTATAGAAGTGTATTGCAATGGATCCCTCAGACCGGTCTTTATAGCGCCCCGGGTGCTACCGACCAATGCCCTAGCTTGCACCCGGAACCCACCATGCATACACTCACAACCATAACTCATCACCGACAGAATTCCAAGGATAAGAAGTAACGGGGATCATATAGTAGAACCATTTTTCTACGACTCATTTTTATCCTATAGCGATCGTGTCAATACATTGGACACTAGCTAATATCATTTATCATATGGTGACAAGGAGGTTAGGCGAGATAGCATGGCTTGGGTTGCACATCAAGGTCGGGGGATCCTAAATAAATATATTGTAAGGGTTTCATTTGACTAATGCATGTATAAACTATGTGTTTTAGCGATAGTTTAATAAAACATGGGTTCATTATGCTCAAAGGATTGGTTTGGTGACTTGCCTTGTTCAGCGAAGGGAGAGGGAGGAACTTCCAGGAAATATTCCGGCTCCTCGATGGCGTCGTAGTATTTCCAATATAAATAAAGTAAAATAAAATAAACACAACATTCAATCGAACAACATCACATAATAAGCACATAGGTTTAAGTTGGTTTGATTAAAAATAAGTCAAGTTGCTAAGGTTCTGAAATTCATTTTATAAATAATTTTAAAAGAAATTAAAATGAAGTGTTGCCCTTTGAAAATGGGTTTTAAAAGTGATTATTCTCATTTTTAAGTTCTCTAATAAATTTAAAATGAAAGGTCCATAGAAAACTTAGTGGTTTGTCCATATTAACAGAAAATAAATAAATATAAGCTTTACTGCAATTTAAATAATTAAATTTACATGTTTACCCTAAGGGTATTTGAATGCTCATTTAAATAAATATGAAAAAGTCTAAAGTAACATATTGTTTTTATTGAACTAAAGTGTAGAGAATAAAATTATAAATTTTCTGAAATTGAAATGACAATTTTTAGAGTTCAAATGCGCCAGATATGAATTTCTGAAGTTTAAAAGCATTTCTGGAATTTAAATTAAACCAAAAACAGGCGTCGGTCCACGGTGAGCCGAGACCACCGTGCACCTGCGCACTGTGCGCGTGCGCCGGATCAAGATCCATAGTTGGATCGCGATCGGGCGGTCACGGGCGAGGCAGGGGAGTTAAAATGACATGGACGGCTGAGATTAAACGTTGAACCGGTACGCATCATGCGGCTCAGATGCGATGCGGGGTTTTAAACCTAGCTAACGGCTGAGATTAGAACGTACCCCTTCGCCGAGATCTAACGGATCTGATTAAATCGCACGCGGGAATTAATCGTCACCGTCGGATCCAGATCACACGGTCGCGCGTGAATCCGACACGGCACGGGTACTCAGCCCATGCCGGTCATCTTCTCCGGCGACGGTGAGCGGGCCAGAGGCCACGGCGAGCGACGGCGGTCGAAGCTAAGGCCTAAAATGGAAAGAGGACATTGCGGGGATCACGAGGGTACCTCTGCGGTGGTCCGGGGACGACGGGGCGTGGCTGGCGACGAGGGTAGACGACGAGGTGGTTTTGGGTCCTTGTCGGTGATGGCGTTCCGGTGAGGCTCGTCGATGGGGGAGGGGCGGCCGGGGTCGATGACGTCCTTGCGGTCACGGCGGTGTGGTTGGCTAGGGTGGGGGAGGCTACTAGCGACGGCGAGGGGCGACCGGAGTAGGAGCGGCGGTGAGGTGTTAAAAACCGAAGGGGGCACCGCTCTGTTCGTTCTCGCTGTGAATGGCCGTGGGGGTCAAATGCGGTGGAGGCCAGGGGCTTAAATAGGGCCACCGGCGGAGCTCGCATGCAAGGAAAGCCGAGGGAGGGCCTTAACTCGACGGCGAGGGCTCGGCCATGCACGGTGCGGTGTTCCCGGGGGCTTAAATGTGTGGTTTAACGGGGGGAAACGGTCGGCCGGGCGTGGGGAACCGATTAATGGCGTCAATTTAATGAGGGAGGTGCCGGCGAGGCGAATCCGAGGGCGAGGTCGTCGGCCGGCGTGATTTGGGGGCGGCGGCGTGAGGTGGATGACGAAACTGACAGGCGGGGGCCATTGGCCAGCGGGCGTGGGTGCGCGAGTGAGAGGACTGACGGGTGGGGTCGGGCTCGGACGCGGGAGGGGACTGTTGGCGCCGACAGGTGGGGCCGGGGTGTCGGGTGCTCACGCGAGAGGAGAGTAGGCTGGGCCGGCCGGGAGAGAGAGAAAGAAGGGAGGGGAGCCCATTACTGTTTTAAAGGTTTTCTAATTTAAAATAATTTGCAGAAAATAGATTAAATCCTTTGGGGCATTTCTAGGGTGGATAAAAATTTGTAAAAATTCTCAAAAATATATCTTGGCCTTGGGAGTTTATACAAAAATTTTCAGCTCCTGGTTTGGTCATTAACTCTATGTTGTAGTTCAAAATGGTAAAGAGGGGTATTTAAAGGTATTTTCAAATTAATAAATTCAAGAAATTGAATTAAATCATATTTTTATTACTTTGGAAATTTGGGGTGTTACAGAGAGTCCATCTTCGAGGAAGATGATTATACTCCTGTTGTTGATGAGGGTGGGCCTTCTGCACAGCCTGCAGACCCTACACCTTCTAAGACTTCAACTAAGGACGAGGATGGACCTTTGATCACTCCTTCTACTTCGATTGAGCCTCCTCAGCCGAGTACAAAGGTGCCAGTTACTGACTCCGGTGAGGTGACTTCAGATCACCTAGGATCCCGAGCAGTTCAGCGTGATCACCCCTCAAGCTCATCATCGGTGTTCTTACTGAGAGATCCTTGCGTTCTTATGTTGGTTCTCTTGCTGTGTTTGTTGAGTCTGCGTTTGTTGCCACTTTTGAGCCCAGAGACGTTTCTCATGCTCTTTCTAATTCAAATTGGATAAATGCCATGCAAGAAGAGCTTGAAAATTTTGTTCGCTATCGGGTTTGGACACTGGTTGAGCTGCCACCTGGATGCAACACCATAAGAACCAAGTGGGTGTTTAAGAACAAGCAAGGTGAAGATGGGGTTGTGGTGCGCAACAAAGCTCGACTAGTTGCACAGGGTTTTTGCCAGAAAGAAGGTATTGATTTTGAGGAGACCTTCGCCCCTGTTGGCCGTCTTGAGTCCATTCGTATTCTTTTGGCCTTTGCTACTTCTAAAGGTTTGAAGCCTTTTCAAATGGATGACAAGAGTGCGTTTCTGAACGGGTTATAGAGGAGGAGGTCTATGTTAGGCAGCCCCCAGGTTTTGAGAACCCTAAGTTTCCTCGACATATTTTCAAGTTGTAGAAAGCTTTATATGGTCTGAAGCAAGCTCCCAGGGCTTGGTATGATCGTTTAAAGCAGTTTTTGTTGGGGAACGGATTTGTGATGGGTTATGTGGACAAAACTCTTTTCTTGCTCAGAGTTGGCTTTGACTTATAGACTGCTCAGATTTACGTGGATGATATTATTTTTGATGGTTCTACTAATGAGCTTGTGTCCAAGTTTTCTGAGAAGATGCACAGCGAGTTTGAGATGAGCCTCATGGGTGAGCTCAAGTTTTTCTTAGGGCTCCAGATCAAGCATAACAAGGACGACATCTTCATCCACCAGAGCAAGTACACACGGGACATGCTGAAGAAGTTTGATTTTGGTGGAGAGCTGAAGCCTCAAATGACTCCAATGGGTACATCTGGGGGCCTAGACAAGGACGAGAGTGGCGTCAAGGTCAACGAGAGAGAGTATCGAGGGATGATCGGATCACTGCTGTAATTGACGGTGACTAGACCAGACATTCAGTTCGCTGTGGGAATGTGTGCGTGCTTCCAGTCTTCACCACGCGCATCTCATCGGTAGGTTGTCAAGCGTATTTTCATGTACCTTACTTATGCTCCTGATCTAGGTTTTTACTATTCAGCATCATCGTCTCTTGATTTATTTGGCTTTTCCGACACTGATATCGGTGGGTGCCGGCTGGATCACAAGTCGACTTTCGGTACTTGCCAGTTTCTCGGTTCTTCGCTTGTTTCTTGGTCTTCTCGAAAACAATCTGGAGTTGTGCTTTCTACTACTAAGGCTGAGTATGTAGTTGCAACTAGATGTTGCTCACAGTTGGTTTGGATGATTTCTACTTTGCGGGATTTTGGGTTGTTCTTCCCTTCCAGAGTTCCTTTGTTCTGTGATAGCACGAGTGCAATTAGTGTAGGGAAAAACCAATGTCTTCATTCAAAAACCAAACATATTGATGTGCGCTTTAACTTTCTGAGGGATCAATATGAGAAAGGAGTCATTGATCTTTTTCATGTTAATACCCATCAGCAGTTGGCTGACATTTTTACCAAACCCTTAGATCAGTCTACTTTTGAGCGTTTGCGATGGGATTTGGGAGTCGTGTATCCTTTTTAGGATATTTTAAGTTAGTTTTTTCTTTCTTCTTTATTTTTTTCTTTAGTGTTTTTGTGTGAGTTCATATCATGCATATTCACATATTACACTTTGAGCTTGCTTCTGTTATATGATTGATCTGCTTTACTTGCTCTAGCTAGTATATGCTTGTGAATACTTGTCGATGATCATACTTTGCTTCAGTTCACATGATATGTCTGATATCTATCATATGCATGGCTTTTATGCTTTAAAATTGAAAAATGATCACCATTGCTTCTGGTAACTAGCATGTGTAGGCTGAGTGCTTTTGCTGTCTTTTACATGCCTGATAGCTAGTTCCTCACTTAGATGCAGATATGCAACTTAGACATCTATATGCTTTAACATGGAAAATGTGCTATAAAAATGATAAAAATTAGAAAAATGAAAATCCATGCCTTTTATGCTTAATTTGAAAAGATCCAGGTGGGTTTGCTTTGTCGCATTACATTGCTCTAGACTGCTTACCATAGCACTTTGGTATGAACTAGGACAGTTTAATGTATGTCAAGACCAATGTCTTAAGCTTCTAATGGTCTAGTTTTGGCATAGGTTTGACTTGGTCGGTTAGCATAAGGTTGACATGCAAATAACCCTTGTCAAAAATGAAAAAGGAAAAGAAAAATCCTAAAAATTAAAAAGATAACAAGTTTGCTGAAGCACTTTCTTATGGACAATGCTTATCTTGGTAGATATTAGCTAGCCTTTGCATCTCATGCTTTACCTTGCTTAGCAACTAGGAAATGTGGTGATGCTTTTGTTTGCAAAAATTGAAAAATGTGTGCTAATGACTCTCTTTAGATATCATCTGTTGCACTGATCATGTCATGTATCTTAGACAGTATGTCTTTTGCTATACCTGTTAGATGTTGTAATTGCAGTCAATCATATCTGAGAAGCATGCTTTTTACACTCCACCTGCACCCCAGTTGTATTCATTGCATATTTTGAGGGCGAGCTGCATTTTAGGGGGGTTCAAGTCTGTCTCATTTTAGAGTGTTGTTGGTCTCACTTGATGAGTCCAATTGTCAACAAGGGGGAGAAATTTTGGATTACTCATTTTTTTAGAAGAGTTTAGGGAGAGTTTTGGCTTTCTCTGTAATTTATTTCAGGGGAGTTTTAGTCTCTTTTGCCTTTACTCTTTGGATATCCTTGTTGATAATTCTGAGATTGCACTCGTTTTGAGTTTTTATTTTTGGTTAACCCTAATAATCATTTTTCTCGCTTCTCTTCGGTTTTTGGTCATTAAGGTTAAACTTTTATTTTATTTTCTTCTTTCTGTCTTCTTTTGTTTTTTGTTTTTGTGTTTCCACATGTTTTGCAGGTTCTGAAGAATTGCTGAAGAGGATGTTGATAATGCACTCATCAAGGGGGAGATTGTGGAACCATGTTGACGAGCATGGGCCTTATGGCTCCAGATGTGATGAGTGATTGTCAATGAAAGTCAAAGAGGAGACGTGAAGAGAAGATGAGACCTGTCGTGTCTGGGCTGCGTGTGACTCAGGTAAATGGGTAGCGAGCGACTACCGGGTAGAGGGGCCGCGGAGTCGGGCTGGCCCAATCCGAGTACATGGGCTAGGAGCGGCAGAGGATCCACTGGTCTATTAACCGGGATTGACTCAGGTACATGGGCGGCGAGCGATTTCAGGGCTGAGGAAGCTGCGGAATCGGGTCGGCCCAATCCGAGTACACGGTGCGAAGACGGTGGACGCTTTGTCAGTTTCGGTGCAAAACTGACAACCAATGATTATCTTTATTTAGGATTTTATTATTTTGCCTTTAGGCCCACAGTCTATGTTATTTGAGTCAGTAAAAACCCTAAGGGCATTTTGGTTATTTCCAATTTTATTTTCAGAGTCAGTGTAATTTACCCTAGAGGTAAATTTGTCTTTTTCCCTTTATTAGTAGGCTGCCTATAAATAGGCCCCAACCCCCTAGGGTTAGGATTAACTGATTGGAAATTAAAAATTCGAGTTCAATCTATTCCCCGTTTTTCCTTCTCCAACACCGCCGCCTGTCAATTCCCACCGATCGAATCGCTGCCGCCGCTATTTTTTTCCCATCGCCTTTTGCTTCGGTTCTGGTGCGGTGTGCTCGTGGCGTAGGCTATGTTGCGTGGCTTCGCTGGCTACTGTTCAGCGCGGATGGACCCAAGGCACAGGCGTGGCTGTGTGCAGCCTTCAGCATGAGGGTTTTGAAGCGGAGCAGCAGTGTCAGCACGCATGGAAAAAGCAGGACAACAACAATGTACGACAACAGCGTCTTCGTCAGCGTGCGCAGCAGCGCCATAAGTGCGCGGTGTGTTCGAGGTGCAGCAGCAGCAGCTGCAGCTGCTTGGAGAAGTGCGAGCGGCAGTGTTTTTTTGGTGTGCAGGTACAGCGTAGGCTAGGGAGCTGCGTCAGGGGCACATGCTTCGGTGCACAGTTGCTTCAACACGGCATCAGGAGCGACACAAGCGCCTTGACTTGGCGTGAGGAATCCAGAAGACACTAGTGTTTCTGTTTTTTGGTTGATGCGCATACAGGAAACCAAGGAAGACTTCAGTAATTGATGTGTGGGGCCCACAAAGCATGATGATGGAGAAGACCAAGCCACAAGCCGCACGCATCAGCATCAAAGCAGTAAATCACATTCCTCGATCCTCGTGCATTTATTTTTAGATTAATAAGACTGCAAGTAATTTTTTATTGCATTTAATTCATTGATTATTGTGCTTACACATATCTGTGGACTGCTTGAAATTTCTTGGATATTTTGCATGTGCTTGATGAATTATTAGTATCTTTAATGAAACGTTAGTAGAACTGTCATTTGTCCTATAAGTTAACTTGATTTGCATTTAAGCACTTTGTTGGTGTTTTTTAATTAGGACACAGGTTGTTTTTAGGCTAGATTTCTTTTATCTCTTTTGATCTAGTTGTTTCTGCTCGTTGTTTGTTGACGTTCATTGGGTGTTGGGAGAAGGCCATTGATTTGCAAGATTTTTTTAGGCGCCCATTCACCCCTCCTTTGGTCGCTACTTTCGGTCCTACATAGGGTTTACAAATTCAAATCTGAATCTCTGTGAAAACTATGTACTGTTTTCATCAGAGTTGAGGCTGATTTCCTTATCTGTTTCAGTTCTGAATGAATTAAGTTGATAGCTGTTTTGTTAGCTGTTTTAGTTGCTAAAGCCTGTGTTTTAGCCAACTTGGTAGATGAACTCCCTGGATTGATTGTTTTATCAATGGTATGCTAGTTCAGTGCTCAGATCAATTGAAAATTGACTGAAATTGTGTTTTGTCTTGGATGAACTGAACTACTGGTTCCAGTAATTCAGATATAAATCAGTTCTGAGAGTACTTCAGTTTTGTCTGATATTGATGTGTCTGAAAACACTGTGTAGTGTCAAATTTTGAGTAATATGGTTTAGATTTTTTATTGAACTCAGTGACTCTGTTTACTGATGTTTTCTATTCTGAATATAAATTCATTTGAATTTTTGACTGAACATGTGTGTGAATTTAATTTGCTTGAATTGATTTTGGTGAACTGAATCTTATCTACATCTACTGCTCATCACTCAGGGAGTTTCAGTTCTGTTTTTTGAATGGTTGAATATATTTCTCTCAAGAAATCAGTGTTTGACAACTCAATGCAGTATTGTCTCCTGTTTTTGCCATAAGCACTAAAGTACTGCTGTTTTTGTAGTTCTGCTCAGATCTGTTCTGATTTTCAGTTTGAGTAAAGCACAAACAAACTTCTGTTTTCAGTTTTGTGCAACATCTAGTGAATACCTTTCAAATCAGAAATACTTTGTGTTGAAGTACAGATTTGTTCCAGTATTGAATCCAGAATTGAAGTTTGTTCTTCAAAGATAAAACCAATTTTATTCGAGCACAGTCTTCCTTCCGTTGAATGTTCAAACTGGATAGTTTATGAGAAATGTGTGAACTGCTCTGGTTGAATTGTGATGTTTTAGGATTGAAATTTGCTATGAAGATTGAACTCTATTTTACATCTCTGAAAATCATAGTTCTACAATATAGTGCAAACAGATGGTTGAACTTTGTTTCCAATTGTTTACATTTTCTAGTTCTGTTGTCAGATAAGCTACAGTAGATATGTGTGTGTGCAAAATTCTGTAATCAGTTTGGAGATGGCTGATTTGTAGTGAACCTGTAATTTGAAATCTGTTTTGAATTTGAACCTTGAATTCTAAATCAAAAATGGTAACACTATTCATCATATTGTCTTTTTCAGAAGTAGTGTTTTTACAACTTGAATCAAATTGAATACTGGTTCAATATTGTTGTTGAACAGTTTATGCTCAGTTTTGAGTTTTCTGAATCTCTTGCCTCTATCAGAGTTTCAAACATCGATTTATATCTGTCGACCATCAAGTTACCGATGTACTCACTGTAGTTCGAAATTTCAAGTGTCGACAGATTGTTTCGATATTTCAAACGCCGATCAAGACTGACTTTTGAATTTGGAATGATTTGATGCTCTGATTCATTCTGATTTGTTTAAAACTTGAAACTGAGTGTTTAAAGGTGCGTTGGGTGATTTGAAAAGGCCATCATATTCGAGAGAATTTGTCGAGGCACCTATTCACCCCCCTCTAGTCTCCATTCCGATCCCACAAATAGATTTAAAGCTAACTGATTGCATTACAACATGTATAGCACATTGCCTAGTAGCAAGGACTTGACATGTCATAATTCCAACTGATGCGTCCCCCACCACCACCATTTTTTCCAGTTGGTGCTCCTCTTGTAGCTGAGGTACCTCCTGTCGTTACATGAGTTACTTGGGTTAGCGTTTAGATAGTTCTTTGAGTTATCTCGTTAGGTAATAATGTTTCCCTAATTTTATCTATTGCTTCAAATTGTCTGTACTTCCGGTTAGGATGGACCCTTGGCTTAAAATGTGGATGATCCAAGAGGCAGCGGAGTGCCCATAACTCGAACCAACCTAGGGTGTTGAGTGAGTATGACTTGTCTCTTTTATGGATTTGAACATGACTTGTTTATATGGATGTGAATGTGACTTGTTCCCGATGGATGTGAATGTGACTTGTTTATGTGGATTTGAACGTGACTTGTTTATGTGGAGGAGAATGGTTTATGGATGTGAATGTGTTTATATGCATGTGAATGTGTTTATGTGGATATGAATGTGGAGGTGAATGTGCATGGTTTATGGATGTGAATGTGGAGGTGATTGTGAATGGTTTATGGATGTGAATGTGTTTATGTGGATGTGAATGTGTTTATGGATGTGAATGTGAATGCGTGATTATGTTTGGGATATGTGAATGTGAAATTGTGATTTTGTTGTTGGATGCGAATGTGAATAGGAGAACCAGAAAAATAAAAAAAATCTAGGTAACTTCCATCGGCTATGGTCAGTCGACGGAAGTTAGTGGACATTAACTTACATCGGCTGACCATAGCCGACGGAAGTTAAGGCAGTTTGCCCACGTGGCAAAAACCCTTAACTTTCGTCAGCCCACGCTTGGCCGAGGGAATTTATGTCGGTTTTTTCTAACGTGGCACATGGAGCCGCTAACTTCCGTCGGCCACGTGGAGCTGACGGAAGTTAGCTAACTCCCGTCGAACCGCTTCCGTTGCCTACTTTGTTGTAGTGTTTTTCATTGATCTGCCCTATCACCAGCGCCACGTCAGTTGTCACGTCAGCAAAACTGCTCACTATTTTTCAATACCACAGGTATTTTTTAGACGGAAAAATTCTTTAGGGGGTTATTTAAATTTTAGCGATATTTTGAGAGTGTAATTCACACTTTTTCAAGTTAAAGCAGTATGGAACCTAAGAACTAGAAGTAACCAAATTAAAATAGAAATTGGATTCTTCATATCTTGAGAACTAAGCAGCATGTACATGTACAACAGGTATGCATGTGGCAACTCGCACCTAAAAACTAGGTGTTTGTGTGCTTTGTAATTCTCTCTTCATGTTTCTAAGACAGTGTACTCATAGTTTTTTTGTTCTAGGTGAATTGAACTGAAAGATTATATACATGCATTTCATTTCATTTTCAGGAGACAGTTTAATTATACAATATAATTATATATACTTATAGTTACAGTGGCTTGACATGCATGTGTGATGTTCCTCTAGGCCGGCTTTCAGCACACAGTTTTCAGCAAGTAATACAACATGCTCTAAAATTGTAGCAGAAACGCTCTAACAAGTGAAAAATTGTCTTTTTCCCTCTATTAGTCCAAAGTATGAACTAATTTTTAACCAACTAATTATTAGCTACAACTAATTATTGGTTAGCTAATAATTTAGTTCACATATGTTTGAATACTTTGGACTAATAGCTGGAAATAGACAGTTTTATCCCTGATACAGTAATGTGCTACAGTAATCACCACACTACATTAATCGCCAAGCTATAGTAATCGTCACATTTTTCAGAAGCGATTAATCAATTTTCAACTGGAGATCCAGTAAACATTTTTAGTTTTGGGCTGCCACTAGAGTTGGATTGGACTAACAGGAGAATTGAGAATGGGGGCAAAAGATTACTGCATGTAACAGATCATCCGACAAAAACTCTTTGTGGCTAGTTGCTTCTAGAGTATGTGCTTGTGCTGCAGGTGGAGGAACACACTAATGATTGGGAGAATATTTTTGTCCACACTTGAAGCATAATCCATTAGCCCTTCTATAATCCTTCAATTGTTGTGCTTTCCAAATATGTCAAGCAACCAATTTTGATTTATCCAACATCTCACTAGTAACTCCACCTTTGTTGATCCGTTTCTTTTTCTCATCAGTGCCTCAGTGAGACTTTCTTTTGCCAAAGCTAAATGATAAGCTTGGCTGACAGTTACAGGCAACTAGGCTTGCACATGCACTCTAATCTCTTCTTTTAAACCCCAAACAAAGTGACTTACCAACTAGAGTTCCCCTCGTGCATTGTCATACAACCTGTTTTTATATAAAAGAGCATCAAATTGACTCTTGTATTCATCCACAATTCCCAATTGTCGCAATTGATGCAACTCATTCATTTTATATGATGAGTATTTGCCTCAAACTCTTTCATAACAGCAGAGCTAAACTCTTCCCAGCTGTATCTTCCCATAGTTTGCTTCTAGACCTTGTACCAATGTGCTGCTTTGCCTACCAAATTCAGTGAAGTAGCAGATACCTTGAAATCCTCATGTATGTGATACATCTCAAAATAAGTGACACATTGATCCACCCAAACTCTTGCATCTACACCCTCAAACTTCGGAAAATCCATTTTAGGCATTGAATTTCTTCTTGGATTATCATCAGCTCCCCTCCAGTCTCTATTACCTACATCTCCTGCACCTGAGATATCATGTTCTTTGCCATGTATATTCTGCATTGCTCTCGGGTTCAGAGTACTACCAGATTGATTTCTCCTCATATTCTGGTTAGCCATTTCTTGCCCTTGTTGTACACGCCCCAGAGTAGCCATCGTCAAATCAACCTTTGTCTCCATTTGATCAATTTGTTCTCTCTGCGTCTCCAACTTAAAATCAATTTTCCTTAGTTTTTCCAGCATTTCCTCCATACCTTACATTTTCAGTGCCAAAGCTGCCACATAGCCTCAAGCACCTTCTCCTCCATCACTTCCAGAGCTAAGATCACTTGTCGTACTTACAAGTTTTGCCACACCAGTATGATCTCTTTCCTCCTAGTAGATCGAACCAAGGAAGGATATACAACAATCAAACCCTAGGGCTATCACCGACCTTACTACAGGAATTTTACTGATCCACAGAGAGAATTTGCAAGAGAAACAAACATGTTTTCTGTGGACTCAAGCTCTGATACCAGATTGTTATATCCCTACTCTAGCGATGGCAATCGCTGGTGAGGATCAACAAAGAAATTGCCAAAGAAGAAGGAAAAACAAAGGGGAAAACGAAATGGCAGAATTCTATTTCTTTCTTGCGCAACACTTCTCTGTTTCCCATCCGACACTTATATATTGTTTCTCCACTAGCTGAATACACCTTCCACTTACAGACTTCAACTACTTTATGTTTTCTATTTAGCAATACATCTTTTCACAGGATGCTTCTATTACACAACGTCCAGCCTTTCACGCTGCATTCAAGTATGCTCAATGCCTACGCCAACCGATAGCCTCAACGATGACACGTCGTTCGACGGTGTGACAGTTTTGTGGGGGTTGCAATCGCTTCTCAGCGATAGGGTAGGGCGGTGGGAGTAGGATAGGTGGATGGCACCGATGTGAATCAAGAGCGCACTTTGAACATGAAATGTTGAGTAATTTGACAAAATGCTACTTCAAACAATTGGCTTCACACTATTGATAGCGAAAAATGGCATTAATGGTCAAAATTATCAAAATGTCAAAATTGGTACTTTTGACGAAAAATATGCAATTCTTGGCACAGGCCGATCCAATCGGCCATAGTAGGTCGGTCCGACCGGCCATGGTACCCTGGTCTGACCAGCTATATGGGTCCGGTCAGACCGGCCTAGTCCGAGTCTGAACTAATTTAATTGGTTTCGGGTTGTTTTGATCTCTAATCAAATCTTAACGACTTGGACGCGTACTTTAATCAATTTAGAGTGGAATTAAAGTACAAGAACGACAAGATCACCCCTATATATATAGGGGCAAGGCCAATTCAAAGGGACTCTCTCCAATTCAAACCAATCTAATCTAGTATTCCCTTGAATCGTTCTTTTTATCTTTTACCCTTCCCTGCCCTAGGAGTAGCCTTAGCATGTCCATCTTTGTTAGTTTACATTGTAAACCATCCATCCGCTATGTTGTAATTGTGGTAATCCTTGTTGATTCTCTTGTGAATCATCCATTTAATCCATGTAATGTATTTTTATCGGTTTTTATCGGTAATTCAGTCTCTGGGCCGAATTGCTTCTAATTTCTTGGTATTTTGCAGAGCCTAAACATTCATCTACATTGCCAAGAAGTCCTGCACTGAGCTCTCTTCGCCGGTGCCATCGCCAGTGAGCCAAGGAGACCATTGTCTTGCCTGCTAGTCTGACCGGGCGTCTTTAGTCGGTCCGACCGACGCGTGCCGGCACCAGCCGGTCCGACTAGCGGCCCAAGGCCGGTCTGACCGCCAAGTCCCAATCGGTCATTCTCCCTTCTAATCGGCCTATGTGCCATCCCCTTGCATCGCCGGTCCGACTGCTTCCTTTAGGCCAGTCTGACCATCGCCTTCTCATTGGTCCAACCGACCCTATTTGGCTGGTTTGATCTATCCCATCTACATTCGGCCGATTGGACTGCCTTGCGGTGTGATCAAATCGCCTGACAACTCCACCCATCTACCCCTTGTCATGGTCAAGGGTCGTCGGAACGTGGTGTCAGCGTCGTGTGATGTTTGAGACTACTCCTAGGCGTCTACGTGCTTTTGGATCACCGAATCAATGTCAGTGTTGATTAGCACTTGGTCGGCCGATTTTAGCGTCAACACACTTTTTGGCGACTCCGCTCGGGAAACACACGCCAAGCACAACCACGTCGGTGACGGGTACAACTACTACGTCTACATCTACTATACCCTCTACACCGATGAATATGGCGGGGAGCGCAGAGATCGACAACAACAATGACAACGCCATCCTCCCCACCCTAGAAGATATTTCCAAAGAGGACAGAGTGGAGATCATGGCCAAGACGAGGGAGCTACACGCCATCATGTTGGGGTGCTACACCGAGACTCGTGCAGGCTTCGTCAAGCGCAACACTGATCTCCCCAACATCTCCAAGAGCAAGGTAACATCCCGTCACCCTCTCTCTAGCTTAGACATCGAGAGAAAAATATCTACAACTGTAGATCAAGCGGTTAACGCTACATTTGCGAATCGTCTAGAGCCCGAGGTAGACTCTAGGATGGAGGCGATGTTTAGGAGATCCGGCTTTTCTGAGTCCGCTTCTCTAACCCCGATTGCTAGCGTACCTCTATTCACCACATATACAGTAGAACTGATGGGAGTACGGGAAAAATATAGCATCTACGGCTTCACCATCCATGTCCAAGATGATATTTTCCCTTATCAGTGAGATCAACCCTTAGGCCGGTCAGACCGGCTACTACACCCCTGGCCACGCCGCGCTAATGGTTGGTTAGAGCGCACCCACCGTAGTCCACACACCACCGCCAGCGCCCATGCCGCCTTTTCCTGTGCTTCCTGCACCTCCTGCTCCCACATGCCCACATAGGCCTAAGAACGTTGCATACCATGAGCCGGCACGGGAGGAGGATAACCAAGAGGAGCTATATGGCCGACATGGCGGAATACCACCACGTGTCATGCCCCCACATGCTAGGTGCCCGCAGGATAGAGGCATAGACGACATAGATGAGTGTATCCACCCATTGTTCAGAGAGTGTGTAGGCTACGCACCCCGGGATCGGACTAGGGTTTTACCATAAGCCATACCCCAACTATTTTAACACCATCCCATATCCTCGTGGTTTTAGGGTTCCCGAGTTCACTATGTTTAACGCCGAGGATAGCAAAACCACTTGGGAGCACATAGGTCAGTTTCTAGAGTAGTGCGGAGAAGCTAGTGGGTCGGATGCATTTAAACTTATGATATTTTCCTTGTCATTGTTCGACACCACTTTTACATGGTTTTCGGTGCTACCGCTGAACTCTGTTTAGACTTGGGCCTAGTTAGAGCAGAAATTCCATTATTATTTTTATACTGGTGAAACTGAACTTACACTCTCGCACCTGACATCAGGTAAGCACAAGTTTAATGAGAGCGTCTCTGACTACATTAGGAAATTTAGAGACACTAGAAATCGATGTTTTAGCTTGAATATTTTTGAGAAAGACTTAGCTGATTTGGCCTTTAATGGTTTACATTCTAAAATTAAAGAAAATCTAGATGGGCAGGACTTCTTAGAGGTCAACCAGGTCTTTTAGAAGGCTCTGGCCCAGGAAGGCCGAATCAAAAATAAAAAATTCACTAAGACATTTATTAAGCCCAAGGCTGAGGTACACGTCATGGAGCACTCCGATGAGGAATAATCGGAAAGCGAGGATGTCTCGGTTGATATGTACACCATGGAGTGGACTTGGTCTAACAAGTCCAAGCTAGTTACTTGGTCTAAGCTACGACCTTCTCACACTAAGAGTCGGCCTAGTGAGGTCAACTACACTTTTGACGTGACCAAATGCGATAAGATATTTGATTTTTTTGTTGAGGAACAAACTCCACAGGTTGCCGAAGGGTCACGTCATTCCCACTGCCGACGATTTGAAGAAACACACTTATTGTAAGTGGCATGATTCGTATTCTCATTCTACTAATGATTGCAATGTCTTTCATCGACAGGTTCAATCAGCCATAGATGAAGAACGATTGAAGTTGGACACTAATCCTAATATGAAGCTAGACCAAGACCCCTTTCCCATGAAAACCATTGACCTTGATGGGAAGAAGGTGCTGATTCAGCCCGAACAGGCCGAGTTGTCTAAGGGGAAAGCGGTTGTAGTTGGAGAGCCTCGCCCGCAAATGCTTGTGTTGAAGGTGAACATTAATGTGAAATCTTTGGCTAAATCTCACAAGAAGCCGAAGATGACATACGAGTTGCTGCTTCATAAGCACCAGAAGGGGGCCAAGAAGTCGAATACTTGGTCAAGGCCTCTGGCAAGGCCGAACCATCTACAGGGGAATTGGTTCGGTCCCTGATATGCAAGACCGCTAGAGCCACTGATGCCTCCACCTCCGTATCACTTCCCGATGGCACAGTGGTCTCTGTATTACATTCCGCCTATCGAGTACCCATTCCCTTACTTCATCACAAGTGGTCCTTTTGTGCAACTCGAGGTTCATAACACGTAGGAACAAATGAGCACGACAGGAGATGACATTTTTAGCCGATTGTCCATCGCACCACAGGGATGGCCGCCTCGACATGAAGATAGAGGAGACAAATGCGAAGATACTTTAGAGAGGGTTTCCGAGGCCATCATCATCAAGTTGGGTTCCCGGGATGTCCCAATCCTCGAGGGGACCCTTTTGGAGCAAGGCAAAGGCGTCCTGGAGAAGCCAACCAAGACGGGCATCGTCAGTCTGACCATCGCCCTAGGGATGGTCCGACCGCCCATACTATCCTGGTCTGACTAGCCTACTACAACTAGTTCGACCACTATGTTTTGGGCTCCCGACACTGGCCGATCAAACCTGGCCACCATGGCTGGTTTGACCGACAATTTGAAGGAAAATACTCATGCCAAGTGCAAAGTCGTCGAGGCCGATCCAGGTAATTCCCATTCGGCCAAAAATGCTAGAAACAATTTTTGAGCTCTTGGTACGAAGCCACAATTGTCATGAGCACCTCCAGGCATGACTAAGTCCCAAAAGAGGCGCCTACAGCATCTTCGAGCTCAAGAGATGAGAGAGAAGAAGGCCGAGGATGAGCGGGACACAATCTCTGAGGAGATTTGCCCCCGACCAGTACCCAAGCAGGTATGGAAGCCCAAGCCAGTTGCGGTGGAGAACCCGGCTCCAACTCCAAGTGATGAAGACAATGACATGCTAGATGATGGCTGCACACTCATCTCGGAGGGACCACTCCCTCAACCGATGGATGTGAATGTATTCATGCTTCCCACTGAGTTTGGGTTTCCATGGGATGAGGCTGAGGTCGCTCAGCTAAACCTCGGCCCACGCGAGGCTGTGTTCGAGAAGCCCGAGTAGTCAGCTCGTCACTTGAAGCCCCTCTATGTTCAAGGACACATCGACGGCAAGATGATCTCTAGGATGATCATAGATGGAGGCGCCACCATCAACTTATGTCATACTCTCTTCTGAATAAGCTTGGCAAGGATGAGGAGGACTTGATGAAGACCAACCTAACATTGAATGGCTTCAACGACGAGAGCTCCAAGGCGAATGGCATACTTTCTCTAGAGCTAACGGTGGGCACCAAGACATTGCCTACGATGTTCTTCATAGTAGATGTGCAAGGTAACTATAATGTGCTACTTGGGCGTGATTGGATTCACATGAATTGTTGTATTCCTTCCACCTTGCATCAGTGTTTGATCCAGTGGGATAGCAATGATGTGGAGGTTGTACCAGCCGACACTTTGACCCAGGTTGCTTTGGTCGATGTGTCCATATACGCCATCCATGATAAGGTAAGTGTTTGTTAGGTAGAGACCTCTCAGACTATGATTTTGTCAGCATGTTTGAGGGGAGGTTTGTTCCAATCTCTATAAATCCGGTTGATGTAGCTTGGTTGTCTCTAAATTAGTTGTCATGTCAGGTAGAAGCAATCTTGATTTGTTAAAGTCTCGTGTAGAGCAATATCGGTCTTCTAAAGACGGTATTGCTGAAGCCATTGGAGATTTTAGTAAAGTAGAGAAGTTAGGTCAAGGTTTAGCATTTGTTGACCCTTTAGAAGACGTAGACATAGGAGATGGTAGTTGAGGAACCATGTTGAAGAGCATGGGTCTTATGGCTCTAGATGTGATGAGTGATTGTCAACGGAAGTCAAAGACGAGACGTGAAGACATGCCGTGTCTGGGGCGCGTGTGACTCAGGTACACGGGCAGCGAGTGACAGCCGGACAAAGGAGCCGCGGAGTTGGGCTGGCCCAATCCGAGTACGTGGGCTAGGAGCGGGAGAGGATCCACTGGTCTATTAACTGGGATTGACTCAGGTAGACGGGCAGCGAGCGATTGCCTGGCTAAGGAAGCTGCGGAATCGGGTCGGCCCAATCCGGGTACCCGGTGCGAAGATGGTGGATGCTTTGTCAGTTTCGACGCAAAACTGACAACCGATGATTATCTTTATTTAGGATTTTAATATTCAGTATTTAAGTCCACAGTATTTGTTATTCGAGTCAGTTAAATATTATAAGGGCATTTTTGTAATTTCCAATTTTATTTTTAGAGTTAGTGTAATTTACCCTAGGGGTAAATTGGTATTTTCCCTTTATTAGTGGGCTGCCTATAAATAGGCCGCAACCCCCTACGGTTAGGGTTGACTATTTTTCACAATTAATCTATAGTCCACATATTTTTCCGTCACTAGTAATTTTTGATCTGCTATTTTTTCTTCGCCACCGCCGTCGGTACTTCACTCCTCCGAGAGTTTTTTTCTCCGTCGTCATCATCGTGCGCGTTGGCCAGCAGCAGCCACTGGCGTGGCAGACGCGTGATGTGTAGCATCAGCGCGGCGCCCAAGGCTCGTGCAGCAGCAAGTGCGGCAGGCTGGCAACAGCCGACGCACATAGCTAGCTTGTGCCTAAGGTCTGTGATAGCTACACCTAGCGCTAGCTAGTGTTGCGTGCGGGAAGAGGCAGCAGGTGCCTGGATGCCAACCGGATTTCTTGCGGGTGATGCGTGCGGCGTTCGGCGAGTCTTCTCAAGAGGCAGCACACGGCAGCAGCCTGCACAAGCACGGCGTGGAGTCCAGTGCTACTTGCGCATGGCGTCCAAGGAGGAAGGTAGAGCAACTCGAATTATTTGCGTGCAGCAGTAGTCTTGGCGTCGGTAGCTGCAGCATCCGGCCGGGGCACGCTTACCGAGGTGCGCCGGAAACTTCAACGCGCAACTGCAGCTGAGCGGCGGACGCACGTAATTTCGATCTAATCTCCTATTTTTCAGTCATATTAATTAAATCAATAATTATCTATTCTTAATTAGGATGCAAATCTGGTTAGTAATTTCGTGATTATTTTTTCGCTGCTAAAACCTTATTAGTACTCGCATTATATTAATTTAATTTTTTTATCTGTTCGTATAAAAAGAAAAAAATTACACGGTAATTTTTTCATTCTAGATTTATGTGCAATATATCAGTTTTTATTTCTGAATTTATTTCTGGATAATCCATGTTTTATTCACTTGATTAGTACTTTATTCTTAGATTGCGATATAAATATTTATTGATATATTTAGGTGTTTTTCTGTTCACATCAAGTATTTATTAAATCATTTGAGAACACTCTTTTATTTACTACAATTATTTTTGTTTAGTTCAAATTATTTTTAATATTGTAGTTAATATCTTTTTAATTAGGACATCGGTCATTTTTAGGCTAGACAATTTTAGTACCTGTTATCTGCTTTGCTACTTCTGTCTATCTATCGAGGTGTGTTGGGTGTTGAGATTAGGCCTTTGATTCGTAAGAAATTTTTAGGCGCTCATTCAACCCCCCCTCTGGTCGCTACTTTCGGTCCTACAAGTGGTATCAGAGTGAGGTTAGGGTTTTTCCATACCTTAACCGGTTCTAAACTTAGGTAGTGATCATGACTTCCTCTGGTAAGGTCCTGTCCCTTGAAGCTTTTGGCTACACTTATTGGAAGACTCGCATACAAGCCTATCTCATGAGCCAGAGCTCGGACATTTGGGATATTTGTGGTCATGCTACTTTTACTATACTTCCTGTTGCTGAGTGCACTTCTGCTGATATAATCGCCCAGCATCAGAACAATAGCAAAGCGGAGAACATTTTATTTTCTGGTCTAGGTCCTAGTGAGTTTGAGCGTGTTAGCCATCTCGACACTGCTGGAGAGATCTGGGCTACCCTCTAGGCACACCATGAGGGGATAGCTCAGGTCAAGGCTAGGCTCTATCAGACCTACCGACACGAGTATGAAAATTTCTCACAGAAACCGGGTGAGACTGTTGAGGCTTTGTTTGGTTGTTTTCAAACGATTATTAACAAGATTCGGGCCAACAAGGCCAAGCGTGATCAGCTAGTCTTAGATCATGAACAGGCGCTCAAGGTTCTTCATACCTTGGACCCTAAGATCTGGGAGATCAAGGTTTCTTCTATTATTGAGAGTGCTTCCTATGATACCTTGACTATCGTAGAGCTTTTTAGTAAGCTCAAGGCCTCAGAGGTTGATTTCCAGTTGAGATCAAATCTCACTAGGTCTGGCTCAAAAACCCTAGCCCTTGCGACACCTTCTGCTGAACCGTCAGGAGTTGAAGTATCAGGAGAAAAGGTATCTTCCTATAAACAAGAAGTTGTTAATTTGCTAGAAGAGAACCGTCAAGAGTTGAAGTATCGGGAGAAACTACTTAGAGGGGCTAAAAAGAGGATAGATGAGCTTGAGAGTGAGCTTGCCATGGCAAATGGCAAGATTGAGAGTTTGTCTTTGTAACACCCCAAATTTTCAAAACAATAAAATATTATTAAATTCAATTTATTGGAATTATTATTTCAGAAAATACTTTTAATTCTCTTTTATACCCTTTTGAACTACAACATGGAGTAGATGACCAAATCAGGAGGTGAAACTTTTTGTATATGATCCTAAGACCAAAATATAATTTTGAGAATTTTTATAAATTTTTACCAGCCTTGGAAGTAGCCCTAATCTTTTAATCTATTTTCTGGAATTATTTTTATTCAGAAAAGTATTGGAACAGTAATGGGCTCCTCTCCCTCCCTTCTCTCTCTCCCGGCCGGCCCAGCCCGTTACCGCGCTCACCTTAGACTGACAAATGGACCCCACCTGTCGGCGCCAAAACTTTCCCCTCGCGCGCGCACCCGACACCGCGGCCCCACCCGTCAGCCTTCCCGTTCGCTCGCTCGCGCTCACTGACCAGTGGCCCCCGCCTGTCAGCTTCGCCTTCAACCTCCCGCCGTCGCCCCCAAATCGCGCCGGCCGACGACCCCGCCTCGGATCCGCCTCGCTGGCCCGTCCCGCTTTAATTCGTCGCCATTACTCGGTCCCCCGCGTCGCGTCGACTGTTTCCCCCCGTTAAACAGCGCCTTTACGCCACGGGATCGCCGCTCCGCGTGCATGGCCGAGCCATCGCCGGCGAGTAAAGGCCCTCGGCCGGTTTCCTTGCATGCGAGCCCTCCCCGGTGTCCTATTTAAGCCCCAGCCTGAGCCGCGTCCGACCCCCACGCTTGATCGCCTCGAGAACGAACAGAGCACTCGCAATTCACGTTTTAGCGCCCACCCTCTAATTCACCTCCGGCCACCACTCGCCGTCGCCTCGGACCACCCCGGCCCGCGCCTCCGCCACCGTCGTGACCGCAAAGACGTCCCCTACCTCGGCCACGTCTCCGCTGGTCAAGGAGATCGCCGGAACACCGTCGCCGTCGAGTACCCGAGGAGCCTTCCGCGTCTACCCTCGTCGCCGGCCACGCCCCTTCGTCCCCGGACCGCCGCCAAGGTACCATCGTGACCGCTGTAGTCCCCTCCTTCCATTTTTAGACTTGGCTAGGGCCACCGTCGCTCGCCGTGGCCGCTGGCCCGCTCGCCGTCGTCGGAGAAGACGACCGGCACGGGTCGAGTACCCGTGCCGTGTCGGATTCGATCCACGCCGCGCGATCCAGATCTAACGGCCCGGATTTAATCCCTCGTGCGATTTAATCGGCGCCGTCGGATCTGAGTGAAGCGGTACGGTGCGATCCCGTGCGTCCGTCCGTATTTAAAACCCACGTTTAATCCTGTGCGTCCACGTGGTACCGGTTCAAACGTTTTAATCCTGGCCGTCCATCGCGACTTACGCGTCCCGCCTCGCCCTCGCGCGTCGGATCTGGATCCGACGGTCCAGATCGACCCGGCGCACGCGCACAGTGCGCGGGTTCACCGTGGGCCTGGCTCACCGTGGACCCGAGGGGTTTAAAATTTGAAAATAAATTCCAGAAATGCTTTTAAACTTGTAAAATTCATATCTAATGCATTTGAACTCTAAAAATTACCATTCCAATTCCAGAAAATTCATAAAATTATTCTCTACATATTTATGCAATAAAAACAGTAGGTTTACTTTGACATTTTCATGTTTATTTAAATAAGTATTCAAATGCCCTTAGGATTAAAATGCAAATTTAAATATTTAAACTCCAGAAAATTTATATAATTATTCCTTTCTGTTTAAACACCAGGACCACTGAGTTTTCTCTGAATCATTTATATTAAATTGATTAGAAAACTTAATGTAGTATTATACACACTTAAAACCCTTTTATGAAAGACAATAATTCATTTAGATTCATTTTAAATTAATGGAGAAATAAATTTCAGAACTTTAACCATTGAATTTATTTTATTTATAATCAAACCCACTTTAACTTATGTGTTTATAATGTAATGTTATAATGTTTGATTGGATGTTGTGTTCTTTTTATTCTACTTTATATTAAAAAGACTACGACGTCGCCGAGGAGCCGGAATACTTCCCGGAAGTCCCTCCCTCGCCTTTCGCTGAACAAGGCAAGTCACCAAACAATTCTCTTGAACATATTGAACCCATGTTTGAATTGACTATCGCTAAAACACATAGGTTATGTATATGCATTAGTCAAATGAACCCTTACATTATATTTATTTAGGATCCCCCGACCTTGATGTGCAACCCAAGCCATGCTATCTCGCCTAACCTCCTTGTCACCATATGATCAATGATATTAGCTAGTGTCCAATGTATTGACACGGCCGCTATAGGATAAAAATGAGTCGTAGCAAAATGGTTCTATTATATGATCCCCGTTGCTTCTTATCCTTGGAAATTCTGTTGGTGATGAGTCATGGTTGTGAGTGTATGCATGGTGGGTTCCGGGTGCAAGCTAGGGCATTGGTCAGTCGCACCCGGGGCACTATAAGGACCGGTCTGAGGGATCCGTTGCAATACACTTACGTACTAACCACAAGTCTAGTGGGTAAGTCCTAACTAAGGTATGGGTTGTTCCAAACCGAGGCCACCATTTGGAGATGGGTCAAGTTGCACCTGCGGGTGACTTGTACCAATGTGGCGCAAAAGGGGGTGCGACGTTAGCCGGGATGCGGCCCGGCGCGCCGGCGAAACCTAGAGCGGGTGGTTATCGCTTGGAACATCTCATATTGAGGTTTTGGCACGAGTTCCCGTGAAATGGGTCATCTCGTTGAGATGAGTGCGTGCCTTGTGGGTACAGTAGTACATCTCTGATCAGAGTCTAAAATCTTTTCGAAAAGCCGAGCCCACGGTCAAGGGCGGGTTGCGTGACATCCCCCAGTTAGTTTACTTTGAATATGTATGTGCATGATGGATTGACATGTAAGGACTGTTGTGCGAGGAGGTAAAACGTACTCCTCGAGTTAGTTGATGTTGATGATGCTCATATTTACTTTCCGCATGATTAAAATATGATTACACTAAATGCCATAACTGCAACTGCTTTATTTCCGCATTGTTAGCCTCTATCCTTCCTTGTTTATTATCCTGCATTATTATTTGCATTTGCGGTGGCTTGTTGAGTACTTTTTGTACTCATACCCGTTGGACCCCACAGAGGATGCTTATCTTGAAGACGGTCTGGAGTAGCGACCCAGTCGAGAAGAAAGATCCTGAAGAGGAAGTTCGTCATGCCGTTTTCTAATTATTTTACTCTACTGTTTTATTAAAACAATGTTGTAATAAATATGGTCTGCGTACCATGAATTTTACCGTATGTACGTTGTCGCATGATGAACCTCTTGTATTATTGTTTTTCTATGGAAATTCAATAATGTCTCGATTTTGTTAAATCGGGGCGTCACAAGATGGTATCAGAGCCGACTTGACTGTAGGAAGCCAAACAGACCCGCCTAGCCATTAGCCATAAGAAATTACTTCTCGAAAATCTACTTCATAAACTTTATTCCTCTCCTCACTTTTATTCAACTTGCTGTTTTGTAGATGCCAGTCTACCAAGTCCACAGCTACTGCCGCCACTATGAGGGCTTCGTCCGGGAGCTCCGCATGATGCTCACCTTCCTCGGGTTCCTCTTCGAACCCGAATTTCAAGGAGTCTACCCCGACGAGTTCGCCGGGCCTTGTGACGTCTCTCCTCACCATCCATGGCTCCGGAGAACACCTGCCGCCCTACACCACCGCACTTGGAGGCCCGACTTTCGACGTCGCGTGCCAACGAGTCGCCCTCCAGGCCCTCATGGAGCTGAGGATGATCTACGACGATCGTCTTCAGAACTCATCCTTCCGGCTTGTGCCGAAGCGTACTCCCGGAGCCCACCGCAGCATCTACCTCGGAGTTCACTCCGTGCGTGATCCGGTCATGGCTCGGCAGTCGCGTCTTCTACAGGCCATGGACGATCTCCACACCGAGGCGGTGCTCGACGCCGACGAGCATCATGAGGCGGTTGCGTTTCTTCGTGAGGAAACGAAGAGCCTGATCCAACAGAACGGTGAGCTGCAGTGCAAGATCATACAGCTGCAGAAGGACATAGCGGAGATGGTTCCTCTTCTTCCTAGGAAGAAGAAGCCTATCCGTGAGCCCCTCCCTCGCCCCAAGAGGATCCCGCCACGACCCTCCCCCGCCAGGCCTTCCACCAGCGCCCCTACACCACGCCCCGGCCTCGTCTCCGACTCCATCATCGAGAATTTTCTCGAGCCCACCATCTCTCTGGAGCCGCGCACTCGTGGTTCCGAGAGCACGGAGACCGCCTCCGGTGGCGAGTAGGCGTTAGGAGACGCAAATTCAAATAAAGATCTTAATTTTGTATGTGGTGCCGTCTGCAACGAGTTGGGTTGTAGATGGAATAAGAACTTAATTGTAATGAACTATTTATACCACTTGATATATTTGTGTGCTTGAATGCTATATGTTAATTTTTGGTTGTATTATTGTTTCGTCATCTTTTGTTTCCTCACTTTGGATATTCAGAAGATGGCCGACCACCAGAACACCGGCTCTAACAACGGAGCAGGAGGGAGCCGAGATGCGCCTGAGGGCGTTGTGCCCAACTGGGGTGCGACAGGCCCGCGCCAATCCGGGTCGCCTTCCGCCAACCACCCCACCTTGGCGGAAATGATGGCGAATCAGAATCATCTGATCACCGCCCTCCTCACCCAAATGCAGCACCAACAGGCTCAGTTGGACCGTCTGCAGAACGGGGAGCCCGCCCCTCGCGCACCAGCACCCGCGGCCGCTCCGCAACTCTCCGAGTTCTTGCGCGTGCGCCCGCCCATCTTCTCGAGCACGACCAACCCGATGGAGGCCGGAGATTGGCTTCGCACCATCGAGAAGAAGCTCGACCTCCTCCCCTACACAGACCGGGAGCGAGTGGCCTTCGCCACTCATCAGCTCCAGGGTCCCGCCGCTGAGTGGTGGGACAACTATCGTGCGTCCCAGCCAGAGGGCCACATGGTGACTTGGGCGGAGTTCACCATCGCCTTTCGTGCCGCCCACGTCCCCGCCGGTGTCATCGCGGTGAAGCAGCAGGAGTTCCGCGACCTGCAACAAGGCAACCGAACTGTCATGGAGTACCTCCATGAGTTCAACCGCCTCGCACGCTACGCACCGGAGGAAGTGCGCACCGACGCCCTCCGCCAAGCCAAGTTCCTAAGGGGACTTAAGGATGAGCTGTCCATCCAGCTCGTCGCCGCCGACTTCGCCGACTTCCAGCGGCTGGTCAATAAAGCGCTCATCCAAGAGACTGAGCAGAACAAGCTGGACCTCAAGAAGAGGAAGATGATCGCCTTCAAGCACCAGCAGGCGAACACTCAGAGGCCCCGCTTCGTCCCTCCGCCACCAGCGCCCGCCTACCATCCTCGGCCCGCCTACAGGCCACCTCATGCAGCCGGTGGATCCAACGCCGGGCATCCTCGCCCCGCTCCACCAGCTCCGGCCGCTCAGCCGGCACCGGCCGCCAAGGCCCCGATCTTGAGGGATCGTCAAGGAAGGCCGGTCGTCTGCTTCAACTGCCGCAAGGAAGGGCACTACTCGCACCAGTGTCCTCACCCCAAGCAGAACCAAGGCGCAGCACCCCACCAGGCCGTTCGCGCCCGCGTCAACCACATCAGCGCGGAGGAAGCTCAGGAGGCTCCTGAAGTCGTACTCGGTACGTTTACATTGAATTCCATACCGGCCGTCGTATTATTTGACTCTGGAGCAACCCACTCTTTCGTCTCGAAAGATTTTGCAAAAACAAACAATCTGGACGTGCTCCCTCTACCCATTCCCATGGTGATTGCCACCCCCGGCAATAGGACCTCAGCTCGCTTCTACAGCCCTAAGGTTCAACTTGACATCCAAGGAGTGCTGTTTAGGGCCGAGCCTGTCCTCATCCAATGCACCGGACTCGACCTTATACTAGGTATGGATTGGTTGATGAAGCACAAGGGAGTAATCGACTGTGCCCACAAGTCCGTCACGGTGACCAGTCCTGAAGGCGTAACCGTCACCTTCCGGATGACCGGTCGCAAACCACTCGGAGCATCCCTTCGCTCAATGGCTCTTGAAGAGGTGCCAATAGTCAAGGAGTTTGCAGATGTTTTCCCCGAAGATCTGCCCGGAATGCCTCCCAAGCGGGACATCGAATTCAGAATCGAGCTTGTCCCGGGGACCACTCCAATCTCCAAGCGCCCATACCGCATGGCCGCAAATGAACTAGCCGAAGTCAAGAGCAACATCGAAGATCTAGAGCAGAAAGGTTACATCCGACCGAGTACCTCACCTTGGGGTGCACCGGTCATATTTGCCATGAAGAAGGACAAGACCAAGAGGATGTGCGTGGACTATAGAGCCTTGAACGACGTAACTATCAAGAACAAATACCCATTGCCTCGGATCGACGACCTGTTCGATCAGCTGAAAGGATCCTCGGTGTTTTCCAAGATTGACCTCAGGTCAGGTTATCACCAGTTAAGGATCAGGGAGGAAGATATACCCAAGACTGCTTTCACCTCCCGCTATGGACTCTACGAGTATACTGTGATGTCGTTCGGACTCACGAATGCCCCGGCCTTTTTCATGAACATGATGAACAACGTATTCATGGAGTTCCTGGATAAGTTCATCGTGGTATTCATCGATGATATCCTCGTTTACTCCAAGACCAAGGAAGAACACGAGACTCACCTCCGTCTGACCCTCGGAAAGCTAAGGGAGCAGCAACTATACGCCAAATACAGCAAGTGCGAATTTTGGTCATCTGAGGTGAAGTTCCTCGGTCATGTTATATCTGCCGGAGGAATAGCAGTGGACCCAACCACCGTAGAAGCGGTAACCAACTGGCTGCAGCCCACGACCGTGACCGAGATCCGGAGTTTCCTCGGATTGGCCGGATACTACCGCCGGTTCATCGAGAATTTTTCCAAGATCGCCAAGCCTATGACCAGACTTCTGCAGAAAGAGGTGAAGTTTGACTGGACCCCCGACTGCGAAGAAAGCTTCCAGACCCTCAAGAAGAAGCTTGTGTCAGCCCCCATTCTGACTCTGCCAGACATCCGGAAAGACTTCCACGTCTACTGTGATGCCTCTCGTCAAGGATTGGGATGCGTCTTAATGCAAGAAGGGAAAGTGATATCCTACGCCTCCCGGCAATTGAGACCGCATGAGCTGAACTACCCAACCCACGACCTGGAACTAGCAGCCGTGGTTCATGCCTTGAAGATATGGAGACATTACCTTGTGGGAAATCGGTGTGAGGTCTTCACCGACCACAAGAGCCTCAAGTATATATTCACCCAACTAGATCTGAACCTCAGGCAAAGGAGATGGTTGGAACTGATCAAGGATTACGACTTGGGCATCCATTATCATCCGGGCAAAGCGAATGTGGTGGCAGACGCCCTTAGTCGAAAAGGGTACTGCAATGCCATCATGATTCAAGACCAGGCTCCTCTGCTTTATAAGGAGATGGAAAGGCTAAATCTAGGGATCACCACTCGAGAGTACCTCGCTGCCTTGGAGTCTCGGCCTGTCTTAATAGACCAGATCCGAGAGAAGCAGAAGGAAGACCCAGACATCCTGGAGATCCAGCAAAACATGAGGAAGGGTAAAGCCCCCGGATTCTCCGAGGACGAACATGGTACCATCTGGTTCGGAAACCGAGTATGCGTACCCAACCTACCTGAGTTGAAGACTCTCATCCTTCAAGAAGCCCACGATACTCTATACTCCATTCATCCCGGGAGTACAAAGATGTACCAAGACCTGAAGGAGAAATATTGGTGGGTCAGCATGAAGAGAGAAATAGCTGAGTATGTGGCCAAGTGCGACACATGCCGGCGAGTCAAGGCAGAGCATCAGAGACCTGCCGGACTTCTTCAACCCCTCAAAGTCCCTGAATGGAAGTGGGAAGAGATAGGAATGGACTTCATCACGGGACTGCCCAGGACCCAAGCTGGTCATGATTCTATCTGGGTGATCGTCGACCGACTCACCAAGGTAGCCCACTTCGTCCCGGTAAGACAACTTACACCGTCGCCAAGTTGGCTGAGTTGTATATGACCCGGATCGTGTGCCTCCACGGAGTTCCCAAGAAGATTGTATCTGACCGCGGGAGTCAGTTTACCTCCAAGTTTTGGAAGAACCTTCAAGAGGAACTCGGCACCCGGCTGAACTTTAGCACCGCCTATCATCCACAGACCGACGGTCAGACCGAAAGGGTCAACCAGATATTGGAGGATATGCTTAGAGCTTGTGCTCTAGACTTTGGCGGAATGTGGGACAAGAACTTACCTTATGCAGAGTTCTCCTACAACAACAGCTATCAAGCCAGCCTGCAAATGTCCCCGTTCGAAGCACTCTATGGGCGTAAGTGCAGAACACCGTTGCTCTGGGATCAAACCGGAGAATCACAACTGTTTGGGACTGACTTATTGAGAGAAGCTGAAGAGAAAGTTAAGATCATAAGAGACCGATTGAAGGCAGCCCAATCCAGGCAAAAGAGCTATGCCGACTAACCGTCGAAGAGATCTAGCCTTTGAGGAGGGCGATTATGTCTACCTCCGAGTCACTCCCCTCCGTGGCACTCAAAGGTTCAACATGAAAGGCAAACTAGCACCCCGCTACGTCGGACCTTTCCAGATCCTCCGTCGACAAGGAGAAGTGGCATATCAACTTGAACTGCCTCCATCCTTGGCAGGAGTTCATGATGTGTTCCATGTCTCGCAGCTGAAGAAGTGTCCTCCGTGTACCCACCGAGCAAGCCGACCTTCAGCAACTTAATGTCCAAGAAGACTTGACCTACATAGAGAGACCCGTCAAGATCTTGGAAACCAAGGAGAGAGTAACCAGAAGTCGCGTCGTCCGCTTCTGCAAAGTCCAATGGAACAACCATCCCGCAGAAGAAGCCACTTGGGAAAAAGAAGACGAGCTGAAAGCCCAATACCCCGAGCTATTCGAGTAGCGTTCCAATCTCGAGGACGAGATTCTTGTAAGGGGGATAGGTTTGTAACACCCCAAATTTTCAAAACAATAAAAATATTATTAAATTCAATTTATTGGAATTATTATTTCAGAAAATACTTTTAATTCTCTTTTATACCCTTTTGAACTACAACATGGAGTAGATGACCAAATCAGGAGGTGAAACTTTTTGTATATGATCCTAAGACCAAAATATAATTTTGAGAATTTTTATAAATTTTTACCAGCCTTGGAAGTAGCCCTAATCTTTTAATCTATTTTCTGGAATTATTTTTATTCAGAAAAGTATTGGAACAGTAATGGGCTCCTCTCCCTCCCTTCTCTCTCTCCCGGCCGGCCCAGCCCGTTACCGCGCTCACCTTAGACTGACAAATGGACCCCACCTGTCGGCGCCAAAACTTTCCCCTCGCGCGCGCACCCGACACCGCGGCCCCACCCGTCAGCCTTCCCGTTCGCTCGCTCGCGCTCACTGACCAGTGGCCCCCGCCTGTCAGCTTCGCCTTCAACCTCCCGCCGTCGCCCCCAAATCGCGCCGGCCGACGACCCCGCCTCGGATCCGCCTCGCTGGCCCGTCCCGCTTTAATTCGTCGCCATTACTCGGTCCCCCGCGTCGCGTCGACCGTTTCCCCCCGTTAAACAGCGCCTTTACGCCACGGGATCGCCGCTCCGCGTGCATGGCCGAGCCATCGCCGGCGAGTAAAGGCCCTCGGCCGGTTTCCTTGCATGCGAGCCCTCCCCGGTGTCCTATTTAAGCCCCAGCCTGAGCCGCGTCCGACCCCCACGCTTGATCGCCTCGAGAACGAACAGAGCACTCGCAATTCACGTTTTAGCGCCCACCCTCTAATTCACCTCCGCCACCGCTCGCCGTCGCCTCGGACCACCCCGGCCCGCGCCTCCGCCACCGTCGTGACCGCAAAGACGTCCCCTACCTCGGCCACGTCTCCGCTGGTCAAGGAGATCGCCGGAACACCGTCGCCGTCGAGTACCCGAGGAGCCTTCCGCGTCTACCCTCGTCGCCGGCCACGCCCCTTCGTCCCCGGACCGCCGCCAAGGTACCATCGTGACCGCTGTAGTCCCCTCCTTCCATTTTTAGACTTAGCTAGGGCCACCGTCGCTCGCCGTGGCCGCTGGCCCGCTCGCCGTCGTCGGAGAAGACGACCGGCACGGGTCGAGTACCCGTGCCGTGTCGGATTCGATCCACGCCGCGCGATCCAGATCTAACGGCCCGGATTTAATCCCTCGTGCGATTTAATCGGCGCCGTCGGATCTGAGTGAAGCGGTACGGTGCGATCCCGTGCGTCCGTCTGTATTTAAAACCCGCGTTTAATCCTTGTGCGTCCACGTGGTACCGGTTCAAACGTTTTAATCCTGGCCGTCCATCGCGACTTACGCGTCCCGCCTCGCCCTCGCGCGTCGGATCTGGATCCGACGGTCCAGATCGACCCGGCGCACTGCGCACAGTGCGCGGGTTCACCGTGGGCCTGGCTCACCGTGGACCCGAGGGTTTTAAAATTTGAAAATAAATTCCAGAAATGCTTTTAAACTTGTAAAATTCATATCTAATGCATTTGAACTCTAAAAATTACCATTCCAATTCCAGAAAATTCATAAAATTATTCTCTACATATTTATGCAATAAAAACAGTAGGTTTACTTTGACATTTTCATGTTTATTTAAATAAGTATTCAAATGCCCTTAGGATTAAAATGCAAATTTAAATATTTAAACTCCAGAAAATTTATATAATTATTCCTTTCTGTTTAAACACTAGGACCACTGAGTTTTCTCTGAATCATTTATATTAAATTGATTAGAAAACTTAATGTAGTATTATACACACTTAAAACCCTTTTATGAAAGACAATAATTCATTTAGATTCATTTTAAATTAATGGAGAAATAAATTTCAGAACTTTAACCATTGAATTTATTTTATTTATAATCAAACCCACTTTAACTTATGTGTTTATAATGTAATGTTATACTGTTTGATTGGATGTTGTGTTCTTTTTATTCTACTTTATATTAAAAAGACTACGACGTCGCCGAGGAGCCGGAATACTTCCCGGAAGTCCCTCCCTCGCCTTTCGCTGAACAAGGCAAGTCACCAAACAATTCTCTTGAACATATTGAACCCATGTTTGAATTGACTATCGCTAAAACACATAGGTTATGTATATGCATTAGTCAAATGAACCCTTACATTATATTTATTTAGGATCCCCCGACCTTGATGTGCAACCCAAGCCATGCTATCTCGCCTAACCTCCTTGTCACCATATGATCAATGATATTAGCTAGTGTCCAATGTATTGACACGGCCGCTATAGGATAAAAATGAGTCGTAGCAAAATGGTTCTATTATATGATCCCCGTTGCTTCTTATCCTTGGAAATTCTGTTGGTGATGAGTCATGGTTGTGAGTGTATGCATGGTGGGTTCCGGGTGCAAGCTAGGGCATTGGTCAGTCGCACCCGGGGCACTATAAGGACCGGTCTGAGGGATCCGTTGCAATACACTTACGTACTAACCACAAGTCTAGTGGGTAAGTCCTAACTAAGGTATGGGTTGTTCCAAACCGAGGCCACCATTTGGAGATGGGTCAAGTTGCACCTGCGGGTGACTTGTACCAATGTGGCGCAAAAGGGGGTGCGACGTTAGCCGGGATGCGGCCCGGCGCGCCGGCGAAACCTAGAGCGGGTGGTTATCGCTTGGAACATCTCATATTGAGGTTTTGGCACGAGTTCCCGTGAAATGGGTCATCTCGTTGAGATGAGTGCGTGCCTTGTGGGTACAGTAGTACATCTCTGATCAGAGTCTAAATCTTTTCGAAAAGCCGAGCCCACGGTCAAGGGCGGGTTGCGTGACATCCCCCAGTTAGTTTACTTTGAATATGTATGTGCATGATGGATTGACATGTAAGGACTGTTGTGCGAGGAGGTAAAACGTACTCCTCGAGTTAGTTGATGTTGATGATGCTCATATTTACTTTCCGCATGATTAAAATATGATTACACTAAATGCCATAACTGCAACTGCTTTATTTCCGCATTGTTAGCCTCTATCCTTCCTTGTTTATTATCCTGCATTATTATTTGCATTTGCGGTGGCTTGTTGAGTACTTTTTGTACTCATACCCGTTGGACCCCACAGAGGATGCTTATCTTGAAGACGGTCTGGAGTAGCGACCCAGTCGAGAAGAAAGATCCTGAAGAGGAAGTTCGTCATGCCGTTTTCTAATTATTTACTCTACTGTTTTATTAAAACAATGTTGTAATAAATATGGTCTGCGTACCATGAATTTTACCGTATGTACGTTGTCGCATGATGAACCTCTTGTATTATTGTTTTTCTATGGAAATTCAATAATGTCTCGATTTTGTTAAATCGGGGCGTCACAGTCTTCTTCCCCTTACTTGGGTGGTAGTAGTGAGTGCCCTAACTGTGAGGTGTTTTTGTGTGACCTGACGACTCTGAAGTCCAGGAACACAGAGAGGGTAGATGAGAGAGACGCTATGGACACTGAGCTCGAAAGCACTCAACTGGAGTTGACAGATGCTCATGCCACTGTCGTCGTGCCCTGTGTAGACTGCCCATCCCATTTAGCTTGTATAGCTGAGCTGAGAGCCAAGAGTGATGAGCAGGTGGGCGAGTTAGCTAGAGTGAGAGCTGAGCTGGAGTAGACTAAGCTAGACCTTGAGACCTTGTCAGTTCCACCCACTGTTTGTGAGAACTGCTTGTCCCTGAGATTGGAGCTGATCAAGCTAAAAACTGAGAAGTATGTCGAAGTTGATAGAGAGTGTGAGATCTGCTTGTCTCAGGTGGAGGTGCTAGCTTCCTTGAGAGAGGAGCTAGCTGATGTTCAGAATGAGAACTTTTACCTCCGTCAGATCCTGAGTTGGATTAGTGCCAGAGAGCCACAACTTGGCATGATGATCTAACAGTTCAAGAGGCAGGATGGGTTTGGGGTAGGTTACACCTATACCAAGGCTGACTTTGAGAGTGCCATTAGTCGTGTAGTGGAGTAGAGAAAGATGACTCCAGAGCAGAGATATCCCAAGACTCACTCCACTGAGTCTTTTCAGTTTAGTCAGCCTAAAGATGGAGTGTTCCAAGAACAACCTAAAGCTCCACCCAAGAAGCAAATATGCGTCCCAAAGCCTAAACCGCAACACCACCAAATCCTAATAACCCCAAGCCTCAACCACATCCCAAGAAGCCTACCTATCACTGTGAGTTTTGTCAAAGAGACGGGCATCATGAGGAGTTTTGCTTCAGGAGGAAGCGGGTTGAGAGAGTAGAGAGAGCTTGAGGTGGGTAGGAGCAGTTCTACCAGCAGGGTGGTAGACAGAGAGTCCCTCGACGTGGAGAGAGGATAGAGGCTAGGCCACATCGTGTAGGTGGTGGTAGAGGAGACGGCTTTCATGACCATGCTCCGGAGGGCGGTTTTCGTTCTGGCAGAGCTCTAGATCGTTCTGGATACGGTTTTGGACCTCATGGCCATGATTTTAGGAAGAACAGAGTACCGCGCTTTGAACCGCGTTTTGGTCCAGACTCATATGATTCCTTCTGCTTTCCTACTAACGAGCAGGTGGCTCGACACTGGTTTAGCTCTTTTGCTAAACCTGGTGTCGGACCGTTTGTTCCCAATCATGACCATTGATCTTGCAGGATCGAGGACTAGAAGATGTGTGGATCATGGATTTAGGATGTTCTCGCCACATGATGGGACATCGCCGATGGTTCTCCATCCTCTCTCCCTTGAGCTCCAGTGAGTACATCACTTTCACGAACAGTGGTCAAGGGAAGGTACAAGGTATTGGGTCGATACGCATCTCTGATCATTTATCTTTGAAGAATGTTGCTTTGGTAGGAAACTTGAATTTTAATTTAATTTCTATTTCGCAACTTCTTGAGGATGGTTTAGAGGTTCGTTTTAAGAAGGGCATGTCTTTTGTTGTTGATTCTAGAGGATCTTTGGTTTGCCAGATCTTACCCTTCGGTAAGGTTTTTCATATTGATTTCTCTAGTTCTTCTAGCCCTTCTCACTATTTGATTGCTGGATCCTCCTCTAAGCTCTGGAAGTGGCATATGAGGTTAGGTCACTTGAGCTTTGATCTGCTTGTCAGATTGAGCTCTATGGACCTTATTCGAGGATTGCCCAAGCTTAAGATGGAGAAGGATCTAGTTTGCCATCCCTATCATCATGGGAAAATGGTTGCCGCTTCTCACGCACCTATGACTCAGGTGATGACTTCGTACCCGGGAGAGATGTTACACATCGATACAGTTGGTCCAGCTCGAGTATGCTCAGTCGGTGGGAAGTGGTACACGCTTGTGATAGTTGACGATTTTTCTCGATTCTCGTGGGTTTTCTTTCTGGAGTCTAAGGATGAAGCTTTTCAGTTTGTTCATGACCTGATTTTGAAGCTGAAGAACAAGAACAATGGTCGGATGTGAGCAATTCATTCGGACAACGGCTCTGAATTTAAGAACTCTCAGTTCGTCAGCTTCTGTAGTGATCAGGGTCTTGATCATCAGTTTTCTGCCCTTACACTCCCCCACAGAACGGTGTTGTGGAACGAAAGAACCGCACGCTAGTTGATATGGCTAGGACGATGCTCGATGAGCATAGGACTCCTAGGCGCTTTTGGGCTGAAGCCATGAACACAGCTTGCTATCTGGCCAACCGCATTTTTCTTACAGCTTACTTAGGTAAGACATCGTATGTGTTGCGGTTTGGCAGACAGCCCAAGGTGAGTCACTTGCAAGCGTTTGGTTGCAAGTGCTTTGTGCTCAAGAAGAGTGGGCATTTGGACAAGTTTGAGTCTCTGTCATGCCCCGATTTAATAAATCAGGACTTTATTGAAATTCCATAGAAAATCAATAATCAAGACGCTCATCATGCGACCACGTACAAGTACGAGCAATCATTCACGGTTCGTAGACCGCATTAATACAAAAGTGAATAAAGGCGAAGAGAAACTAATAAAATAAAGGGTTCTAGATGAACGCCTCCTTCCAGTCTCGCCTTGACTGGGTCGCTACTCCAGACCTTCATCCTCCTCGTAGTAGACGGGCTCTAGTGGTGTAAGTCAACGGGGGTGAGTACAAACGTACTCAGCAAGCCACCGAATGCACATATAATGCAAGATAATAACAAGGGGGATAGTGGCTAATTTTGCGGAAGAGCATAATTTGTAAAGCAATTAAATGTGAACAATTTATTAGTACTGAAACGTAAACATGTGTATGCATCATCATCTTCTAACTCGAGGGGTACAGTCAGCCCCACCTCGCTCAACAGTCCTTACATGCCATGAATAACTCAACCATTCAAACAATAGTAAACTAACTGCGAGTAGTCACACAACCCGCCCTTGACCGTGGGCTCGGCTTTTCGAAAAGATTGAATACTCTAATCAGAGATATACCACTGTACCCACAAGGCACGCACTCATCACTTACACCGAAGTGTAACGAGATGACCCATACCACGGGAACTCATGCCAAAACCTTCCATATGGTCCTCCTCGACCCGACAGCACCCTCTTATGGGTTTCGTATAGTGTCCCGACGCGTCGAGCCTCACCATACCCCCCTTGAGCCACGTCGGTACAAGTCACCCGCAGGTTGCCCCTTGCCCCTCCACTATGGTGCATCGAGTCGGATTGTTCCATACATTCAGTTAGGACTTACCCATTAGACTTGTGCTTGGTACGTAAGTGCTGTGCAACAGATCCCGTAGACCCGTCCTTATAGTGCCCCGGGTGCGACCAACCAGTTCCCGAGCTTGCACCCAGAACCCACCATACTTATAACATAGCCAACTCCAACAGAGTCCAGAGACAAGAATAACGGGGAAACTAATATAACAGAATCCATCTATCTACGACTCATTCTTTTTATCCTATAGCAGTTGTGCCGGTACATTGGGCACTAGCTAATATAATATTTGTAGAGTGACAAGGAGTTAAGGCTCAATAAGCATGGCTTGGGTTTGCACACAAGGACGGGGATCTTAATAAATATAAGTGTAGGGCTTGAAATTTGACTAATGCAATATTATCCTATGAGTTATAGCGAAAATTTATTAAAACATGGGCTCATTGATGATCAACTATTTCCACAGGAGTGGGTCGATGACTCTCCTTGCTCAGCAAATGGAGATGGAGGAACTTCGGGGTAAAACTCCGACTCCTCGACGAACTCGTAGTGTTCTCGATACGGAAAAAATAAACAATACATTCAATAAACAGATAAAAATCCACCAAATAATTAACATACATGTTTATGGGTTTTATTATGTGAAATAAGGTTTTAATATTCTAAAGTTTGGTGAAAAACAGTAAAACTTATATTTTAAGGTTTTTCCTAATTTATTTTCTGAATCCGGGATCGGATCGGTGAAAACGGGCGGCCGGCGGCAATGAAATGGAAGGGGATCACCGGGATTCCATCGGAGACGATGGATCCGACAGGTGGCCCCCACCTGTCGGTGGGTGAGCGAGAAAGGAAGGGCCGATAGGCGGGCCCCGGCGACCAGAGAGATAGAGGCGGGTGCGAGTGGCTGACACGTGGGGCCAAGGCAGGGTGCGGGCGGGAGAGAGAGGAGGGAGGTTGGCGCCGACATCTGGGTCCCACATGTCAGTGACGCAAGGTTTGGACTGGGCTGGGCTCGAGGATTTTGAGGGTTGAGGCCCATTAAGATTTAAAATGGTTTTCTGATTTAAAATAAATCCAGTAATTCATTTATTTGATTAAGGGGTGTATCACTGTTGATAAAAATTTGTAAAAATTCCTAAAATTGTGTTTTGGCCTCTAGTTTATCTCATAAAATTTTCATGTCCAAATTTTGAATATTCCTCCCTGTTTGGCTTTAATAGGGCTCTTTTAGGATTTTCTTTAATAATAAAATTCAGAAATTTCTTTAATAATATTTTTCTTTCATTTTATTTCCTTTTAATTCTTGGGGTGTTACAATCCTATCCCCCTTATAGAGAATCTCGTCCACGAGATTCGGGTCAATCCTCGAATAGCTCAGGATGCTATGCCTTGAGTTCTTCCTCTTTTTCCCACGTAGCCTCCTCTACGGGATGATTGCTCCACTGAACCTTACAGAAGCGGAGGATGCGGCTTTTGGTGGCCCTCTCTTTTACTTCCAAGATCTTGACGGGCTTTTCCACGTAGGTCAGATCCTCTTGAACATCCAACTGTTGTAGGTCCACTTGCTCTATGGGGACTCGGAGACACTTCTTTAGTTGGGACACATGAAACACATCATGTACCCCAGCCAATGAGGGTGGCAGTTCCAACTGATAAGTGACTTCGCCTTGGCATCGAATAATGGGAAATGGTCCCACATATCGAGGGGCCAACTTCCCTCTCATGTTAAACCGTTGAGTACTACGGAGAGGGGTAACTCGAAGGTAGACGTGGTCTCCCTCTTCAAAGGCTAGGTCTCGACGTCGATTGTCCGCATAGCTCTTCTGTCGTGATTGGGCTGTCTTGAGTCGATCTCTGATAATCCGTACCTTCTCTTCGGCTTCTCGAAGGATGTCTGTTCTGAATACTTGGGATTCACCAGTTTGATCCCAAAGCAGAGGCATCCTGCACTTATGTCCATATAGGGCTTCGAACGGGGACATCTGTAGGCTGGCTTGATAACTGTTGTTGTATGAAAACTCAGCGTATGGTAAACTCTTGTCCCAAGTTGCTCCAAAATCCAAGACGCATGCCCAAAGCATATCTTCCAATATCTGATTCACCCTTTCCGTTTGTCCATCTGTCTGAGGGTGATAAGCAGTGCTGAAGTTTAGTCTCGTTCCCATTTCCTCTTGAAGGTTCTTCCAAAAACGAGAGGTAAACTGACTTCCTCTGTCGAACACTATCTTCTTGGGCACTCCGTGGAGACACACAATGCGGGCCATATATAGCTCTGCGAGCTTAGGGCCACTGAAGGTCGTCTTGACGGCTATGAAGTGCACTACTTTCGTTAACCGGTCAATGATTACCCAAATAGAATCATATCCAAGTTGGGTCTTTGGGAGTCCGGTAATGAATTCCATACCGATCTCTTCCCATTTCCATTCAGGCACTTTAAGTGGCTGTAACAGTCCTGCAGGTCTCTGATGTTCTGCCTTTACATGTCTGCAGGTGTCACATTCTGCTACGAACTGAGCAATCTCTTTCTTCATGCTAACCCACCAATAGCGTTCCTTCAGGTCCTGGTACATCTTGGTACTCCCAGGATGGATGGAGTACAAAGTATCATGGGCCTTCCTTAGGATAAGGGTTTTTATCTCCGGTTTATCTGGCACGCAGATCCTTGTTCCAAACCATATGGTGCCATTCTCATCTTTTGAAAATCCTGGGGCTTTACCTTGCCTCATGTTCTTCTTTATGGCTGCTATATCCGGGTCTTCTAACTGACATTCACGGATCTGCTCAAACAGGACGGGTTGAGTCTCCAAGGTGGCTAGGTATGCTCCGGTGGTTAACCCGAGATTCAACTTTTCCATTTCCTTATATAACAAAGGTGCGTGGTCCTGAATCTCGATGGCGGTGCAATATCCTTTGCGACTTAATGCATCAGCTACCACATTTGCTTTTCCGGGGTGGTAGTGAATACCTAGGTCGTAGTCCTTTATTAATTCCAACCATCGTCTTTGCCTCAGATTGAGGTCCGGCTGCGTGAAGATGTACTTCAAACTCTTATGACCCATAAAGATTTCGCAGCGATTTCCGACCAAATAATGCCTCCATATCTTAAGGGCGTGCACAACGGCGGCCAATTCCAAATCATGGGTCGGGTAGTTTAACTCATGGGGTCTCAACTGCCGAGAGGCATATGAAATAACCTTCCCATCCTGCATAAGGACACATCCCAATCCTTGGCGAGATGCGTCGCAATAAACATGAAAGTCCTTCCGGATATCTAGTAGGGTCAGTATGGGTGCTGACACCAGCCGGGTCTTGAGGGTGCGAAAACTTTCCTCGCACTCGGGAGTCCATTCAAACTTCTCTCCCTTCTGCAATAACTTGGTCATAGGCTTGGCTATCTTGGAAAAATTCTCGATAAATCTCCGATAATATCCGTCCAAACCCAGAAAACTTCGTATCTCAGATACGTTTGTGGGTGGCAGCCAATCCGTAACTGCTTCTATGGTGGCAGGGTCCACTGCGATACCTTGCGCAGAGATGATGTGTCCAAGGAACTTTACTTCTGCCATCCAAAATTTACACTTGCTTTACTTGGCGTACAACTGGTGTTCCCTTAGCTTTCCTAAGGTTAACCGGAGGTGAGTCTCGTGCTCCTTCTGATCCTTAGAATAAATGAGGATGTCGTCTATAAAGACCACGATGAATTTGTCCAAATACTCCATGAACACCTTATTCATCATATTCATAAAGAAAGCAGGGCGTTGGTCAATCCAATGGACATAACTGTACACTCATATAATCCATAACGGGTGGTAAAAGCCGTCTTGGGTATATCCTCCTCTCGAATCCTCAGCTGATGATATCCGAACGGCAAGTCAATCTTAGAAAATACCGTAGCTCCTTTCAGCTGGTCAAAAAGATCATCGATCTTGGGTAACGGGTATTTATTCTTGATGGTCACCTCATTCAAGGCTCGATAGTCCACACACATACGCTTAGCCTTGTCTTCTTTCTTCTCAACGAAGATGACGGGGGCTCCCCACGGAGAAGTGCTAGGTCTGATATAGCCTTTCTTCTCAAGATCCTCCAACTACTGCTTCATCTCAGCTAACTCATTGGCGGCCATCCGGTATGGTCGCTTGTAAATGGGAGTGGTTCCGGGTACTAAGTCAATCCAGAACTCGATGTCCCTCTTGGGTGGCATCCCTAGTAAATCTTCTGGAAACACGTCCGAGTACTCACAGACTACCGGTATCTCTTCCAAAGTAATTTGGTGGAGCCTTGGTCTTCCGAACTTCTGGCTTGGCATCTGAAATGTGACGGCAGTCCCTTCTTCACTGGTCACAGTCACTTGTCTCCGGGCACATCTTATCACTATTTGATGTTTATTTAGCCAGTCCATTCCTAGAATGAGGTCCAAACCTTGGCATTCTATTAGGATGGGGTCGGCCTAGAATATTGTGTCGTGGATATCTATCCATACCTTTGGACTATAGGATTGGGATAGAGTTTGTTTCACAGGGGTGACTATTAGCATGGCTCTCGGTAGTTCACTTATATTTAGGTTGTTCTTTTCCACAAAAGCCGTTGATATGAAGGAGTGTGTAGCTCCAGTGTCAAATAAAACCACTGCAAGTGTTGAATGTACCATGAACTTACCCATCACGATCTCGGGTGCGGCCTGGGCTTCTTCGGCGGTGACGTGGTTGACGCAGTCACGGATGGCGGGGTTCGTTGCGACTCCTTGTGCGCGCTTGGGGTGGGGGCACTGGTGGGAGTAATGCCCCTCCTGGCGGCAGTTGAAACATACCACGGGCTTGTCGTGCTTGTCGCGCAGTATTTCCGCCTTCTTGGCCAGGGCGGGTGGGGCGGTTGGTGCGGTGGGAGCGGGGCGAGATTGTCCGGCTCCGGCGTTGGCGGCGGGTGGCGCCGGACGATACACCGGGCGAGGGTGGTATTGTGGCACTGGTGGGGGAGGTGTGAAATGGGGCCTCTGTGCCATGCCTTGATTCTGCCTAAAGGCAATCATTCTCTTCTTTTTCAGGTCGACCTTATTCTGCTGGGTCTCCTGAATGATAGCTTTATTCACCAACTTTTGAAAGTTGGCGTAATCCTCGGAGATGAGCTGAAGGGACAACTCATCCTTTAGTCCCCAGAGGAACTTTGACTGTCTAGCCATGTCGGTACGGACCTCCTCAGGTGCGTACCGAGCCAACCTGTTAAACTCGTGTAGGTACTCAGTGACGGTCCTGCTCCCTTGTTGCAGGTCCCGAAACTCCTGCTGCTTCTGAGCGATGATGCAGTCGGGGACATGAGCTACATGAAAGGTATCAGAGAACTCCGCCCAAGTATGTACGTGTCCCTCGGGCAAGGTCTCACGCAGATTGTCCCACCATTCTGCGGCGGGACCCTAGAGCTGATGGGTGGTGAAAGCCACCCTCTCCTGCTCAGTACAAGTCAGGAGGTCCAGCTTCTTTCCTATGGTTCTCAACCAATCACCAGCCTCCATGGGGTTGGTGGTGCTCGAGAACGTGGGTGGGCGGACTCGGAGGAACTCCGAGAGCTGAGAGGTGGGAGCTGGAACGGGGGTGGTGGGGCGAGGCAGCTCAGGCTGTTGGTGGAGACGGAAGAATTGAGCCTGTTGCTCTTGCATCTGCTGCTGCTGCATCTGGTTTAGCAGTGCAGCGACCAACTGGTTTTGATTGGCCATCATCTCGGCCAGAGTGGGGTGGTTGGTGAACGGGGCTTTCCTTTGCCCGGTTGCTCCCCATTGGGGCAGGTTGCCGTTGTCCCCTCCGTTTTGGGGAGCGTCAGAACCTTGAGTGTTAGTCATCCTGAAGTTTCCAAAATAGATAACATCTTCTTAGGGGGAATGATACTAAGCTTTATCTCAAAATGTCATTCTTGCGATTACATTTATTGTCTTTTATTTTAATTTTTACTCATGCCTTATATTTGACATGAGTGACAATACAATTCAAAACAATAGAAAGAAAGCAATCAATCGTGAATACTACATCTATGGCAGCTCAGGGGTCAGCTCGATCACGAGCTCGATGGAGACGGTCGGGGAAGTGGAACTGGAAGGTCTGGCAGGAGGTGCGCTGCGGGAGATCCTCTTGGGTCTCACGGTGGGAATCCGAAGCGATTTCCGCTTGCGAGGCGGAAGGGGTGCGATCTCCTCGATATCCTTCTTCAGCTCCTCAATCTGATGGCAGAGCTGAGGATTGGTGGCGATGCGCTGCCGTAGGAGCTCATTTTGGCATCGTAGCTCCTCTGCCTCGGCAGCCAATCGGTGTCCCTGCTGGATGCGGCGATGAAGATCTCCATTCTCGCGGTTCAGATCCTCGGAAGAGTGTCGGTAAAAATTGATCGTGTCGTGCTGTCCGTTGGCATCCTGCAGTGCCTCATAATGGAGCTCATTCATTGCCTTCAACAGGCACACTGTGTGTCCAACCGCAGAGTGGTGCTGGGAGTGTGTGCTGACGTAGTCACTATGGGGACTCCCTAGAGTACGAAGGGGCACAAAGTGATAATCCATGTCGTAGAGCTCACTGTCGTAGATCATCCGGAGCTCGGTGAGAGCCTAGAGGGCGGTGCGCTGGCTGGCAACCAAGAAGGTAGGTCCTCCGCCTCGATAGGTGTGAGCTGTCTACGGAGAGGGCTGGATGACGATGGTGACCTCACAGTAGCTTTCTTCCTCATCGGGGAAGACTCCATGGTACATCGGCTTGTGCTCAAATCCGAGGAAACCAACTAGCATGCGTAGCTCGCGGATGAAACCGGCCTCGTCGCGAAGGTTCCCATTCATGGTACGGACCGGCATCTACAAAAGAGAGAAAATTTTTGTGAAAACCTCGGAAGATGAGAGGATAAGTAATTTTGTTAAGAAAATGTGTTTAATATAAATTCTAAGGTCAGGTCTGTTTGGCTTCCTACAGTCAAGTCGGCTCTGATACCATCTTGTCACGCCCCGATTTAATAAATCAGGACTTTATTGAAATTCCATAGAAAATCAATAATCAAGACGTTCATCATGCGACCACGTACAAGTACGAGCAATCATTCACGGTTCGTAGACCGCATTAATACAAAAGTGAATAAAGGCGAAGAGAAACTAATAAAATAAAGGGTCCTAGATGAACGCCTCCTTCCAGTCTCGCCTTGACTGGGTCGCTACTCCAGACCTTCATCCTCCTCGTAGTAGACGGGCTCTGGTGGTGTAAGTCAACGGGGGTGAGTACAAACGTACTCAGCAAGCCACCGAAATGCACATATAATGCAAGATAATAACAAGGGGAATAGTGGCTAATTTTGCGGAAGAGCATAATTTGTAAAGCAATTAAATGTGAACAATTTATTAGTACTGAAACGTAAACATGTGTATGCATCATCATCTTCTAACTCAAGGGGTACAGTCAGCCCCACCTCGCTCAACAGTCCATACATGCCATGAATAACTCAACCATTCAAACAATAGTAAACTAACTGCGAGTAGTCACACAACCCGCCCTTGATCGTGGGCTCGGCTTTTCGAAAAGATTGAATACTCTGATCAGAGATGTACCACTGTACCCACAAGGCACGCACTCATCACCTACACCGAAGTGTAACAAGATGACCCATACCACGGGAACTCGTGCCAAAACCTTCCATATGGTCTTCCTCGACCCGACAGCACCCTCTTATGGGTTTCGTATAGTGTCCCGACGCGTCGAGCCTCACCATACCCCCCCTTGAGCCACGTCGGTACAAGTCACCCGCAGGTTGCCCCTTGCCCCCTCCACTATGGTGCATCGAGTCGGATTGTTCCATACTTTCAGTTAGGACTTACCCATTAGACTTGTGGTTGGTATGGAAGTGCTTTGCAACAGATCCCGCAGACTGGTCCTTATAGTGCCCTGGGTGCGACCAACCAGTTCCCGAGCTTGCACCCGGAACCCACCATACTTATAACATAGCCAACTCCAACAGAGTCCAGAGACAAGAATAACGGGGAAATTCATATAACAGAATCCATCTATCTACAACTCATTCTTTTTATCCTATAGCAGTTGTGCCGGTACATTGGGCACTAGCTAATATAATATTTGTAGAGTGACAAGGAGTTAAGGCTCAATAAGCATGGCTTGGGTTTGCACACAAGGACGGGGATCTTAATAAATATAAGTGTAGGGCTTGAAATTTGACTAATGCAATATTATCCTATGAGTTATAGCGATAATTTATTTAAACATGGGCTCAATGATGATCAACTATTTCCACAGGAGTGGGTCGATGACTTGCCTTGCTTAGCAAATGGAGATGGAGAAACTTCAGGGTAAAACTCCGGCTCCTCGACGAACTCGTAGTCTTCTCGATACGGAAAAAATAAACAATACATTCAATAAACAGATAAAAATCCACCAAATAATTAACATACATGTTTATGGGTTTTATTATGTGAAATAAGGTTTTAATATTCTGAAGTTTGCTGAAAAACAGTAAAACTTATATTTTAAGGTTTTTCCTAATTTATTTTCTGAATTAATAATTTTAACCCTAAGGGGTTTTTATTCATTTAATCCATAAGATTATTTTGTGCTAAAGTAACATACTATTTTTATGTCATTAATGTGTAGAGAATAAAACGCTGAATTTAATAAAATTTGAATGGTGAAATTCGGAGTTAAAATGAGCAAGTTATGAATTTTCAAAGTTTAAACAATTTTTTGGAATTTTATTTAAACTGAAAAAGGGCTCTGGTCCACGGTGAGCCAGGCCCACAGTGGACCGCTGCACTGTGCGCGTGGACTGGATCAACCAGAGCCGTTGGATCTGGATCCGGCGATCAGGCGCGAGGCGGAAGGCTTAAGTGACAACGGACGGCCAGGATTAGATCTCACTTACCGGTATAACGTGGACGCACCAGATCGAGTCAAACTTTTAAATAACGATCAACGGCCCATATGCCTTGATACCGGTTTGACCGGATCTGAGGGCTCAGATTAGATCCCCATAGGATCTAATCTGGACCGCACAGATGTGAACGCACGACACAGATGTCGTCCGGCACGACACGAGCTAAGGGCAATTACCCCCCTTCGTTCTCGGCTCCGGCGATGCGACGACAAGGAATTCCGGCGACGGCGTGGGTTGAACGGAGATACTAAGGCCAAAAATGGAATCAGTGACATGAGGGGAACTCGGGCATACCGGTGGTGGGGGTAGGGGTGAACTGACGGCGACCGGCGTCGACGAGGGGCAATGAAGCCATTCAGGTTCGTCGGCGGCAAGGCGATCCGGCGGTCCTCTCGACCGTCAAAGGCATGGACGAGGACGGGCGGGTCCTGGCGATCACGCAGGTGGCGACGGTGGGAACGGCGGGGACTTGGATCGCCAGCGAGTGGTGGCAGGAGGCGGGAAAGAGCTAAAGGCCGAAAAACCTTGCGGCAGTGCTCTGGAAAGCGATGGCTTGCGCTAAGGAGGTGTGGGCAGAGGGCGGCGACCGGAGGGGTATATATAGGGGGGTCGCCGGTGTGGTTATGGCAAGGTAATCGGAGGAAACCCGAGAGGTTCCTTTCCATCTCCGGTGAGGTTTCCAAACCTATGGATCTACTGCCATAATCATGAATCCGCGTGGGCTGTGGATGGAATGGAGTCACCGGTGTTCGGGGGAACTAAATCCGGGATCGGATCGGTGAAAACGGGCGGCCGGCGGCGATGAAATGGAAGGGGATCGCCGGGATTCCATCGGAGACGATGGATCCGACAGGTGGCCCCCACCTGTCGGCGGGTGAGCGAGAAAGGAAGGGCTGACAGGCGGGCCCCGGCGACTAGAGAGATAGAGGCGGGTGCGAGTGGCTAACACGTGGGGCCAAGGCGGGGCGCGGGCGGGAGAGAGAGGAGGAAGGTTGGCGCCGACATGTGGGTCCCACATGTCAGTGACGCAAGGTTTGGACTGGGCTGGGCTCGGGGACTTTGAGGGTTGAGGCCCATTAAGATTTAAAATGGTTTTCTGATTTAAAATAAATCCAGTAATTCGTTTATTTGATTAAGGGGTGTATCACTGTTGATAAAAATTTGTAAAAATTCTTGAAATCGTGTTTTGGCCTATAGTTTATCTCATAAAATTTTCAAGTCCAAATTTTGAATATTCCTCCCTGTTTGGCTTTAATAGGGCTCTTTTAGGATTTTCTTTAATAATAAAATTCAGAAATTTCTTTAATAATGTTTTTCTTTCATTTTATTTCCTTTTAATTCTTGGGGTGTTACAGTCTCGTTACTGGGATGGAGTCTTTCTTGGTTATGCTTTGCATTCTCGAGGCTTTCGTGTTTGGAACCTAGACTCTCAGCAGCTTGTCGAGACTTGTGAGGTTTCTTTTGATGAGTCCATGCCTTCGCTGACTCCTTCTTTTGAGCTTTCTAGAGATGATGAGATTGGAGTGTCCATCTTCGAGGAAGATGATGACACTCCTGCTATTGATGACGTTGGGCCTTCTGCACAGCCTACAGACCCCACACCTTCTGAGACTTTGACTGAGCACGAGGACGGACCTCTGATTACTCTGTATACTTCGATCGAGCCCCCTCAGCCGAGTCTAGAGGTGACATTTGTTGACTCCAGTGAGGTGATTTCAGATCACCTAGGATCCCAAGCAGTTCAGCGTTATCACCCCTCAGAGCTCATCATCGGTGATCTTACTGAGATCCTTGTGTTCTTCTGTTGGTTCTCTTGTTGTGTTTGTTGAGTCTGCGTTTGTTGCCACTTTTGAGTCCAGAGACGTTTCTCATGCTCTTTCTGATTCAAATTGGATAAACGCTATGCAAGAAGAGCTTGAAAACTTTGTTCGCAGTTGGGTTTGGACACTGGTTGAGCTGCCACCTGGATGCAACACCATAGGGACCAAGTGGGTGTTTAAGAACAAACAAGGTGAAGATGGGGTTGTGGTGCGCAACAAAGCTCGACTAGTGGCACTGGGTTTTTGCTAGAAAGAAGGTATTGATTTTGAGGAGACCTTCGCCCCTGTTGCCCGTCTTGAGTCCATTCGTATTCTTTTGTCCTTTGCTGCTTCTAAAGGTTATAAGCTTTTTCAAATGGATGTCAAGAGTGCTTTTCTGAACGGGTATATAAAGGAGGAGGTCTATGTTAAGCAGCCCGTCAGTTTTGAGAACCCTAAGTTTCCTCGACATGTTTTCAAGTTGCAGAAAGCTTTATATGGTCTGAAGCAAGCCCCTAGGGCTTGGTATGATTGCCTAAAGCAGTTTTTGTTGCGGAATGGTTTTGTGATGGGTTTTGTGGACAAAACTCTTTTCTTGCTCAGAGTTGGCTCAGACTTATTGGTTGCTCAGATTTACGTGGACAATATTAATTTTTGGTGGTTCTACTAATGAGCTTGCATCCAAGTTTTCTGAGCAGATGCACATCGAGTTTGAGATGAGTCTCATGGGTGAGCTCAAGTACTTCTTAGGGATCCAGATCAAGCAGATCAAGGACGACATCTTCATCCACCAGGGCAAGTACACACGGGACATGCTGAAGAAGTTTGACTTTGGTGGAGAGCTAAAGCCTCATATGACCCCAATGGGTACATCTGGAGGCCTGGACAAGGACGAGAACAGTGTCAAGGTCAACGAGAGAGAATATCGAGGGATGATCGGATCGCTGCTATACTTGACTGCGACGAGACCGGACATTTAGTTCATTGTGGGTTTGTGCGCGTGTTTTCAGTATTCACCACGCGCATCTCACCGGCAGGCTGTCAAGCGTATTTTCAGGTACCTTACTTATGCTCCTGATCTAGGTCTTCACTATTAAGCATCATCGTCTCTTGATTTATCTGGCTTTTCCGACGTTGATTTCGGTGGGTTTCGGCTGGATCGCAAGTCGACTTCCAGTACTTGCCAGTTTCTCGGTTCTTCGCTTGTTTCTTGGTATTCTCGAAAACAATCTAGAGTTGCGCTTTCTACTACTCAGGCTGAGTATGTAGCTGCTGCTAGCTGCTGCTCACAGTTGGTTTGGATGATTTCTACTTTGCATGATTTTGGGTTGTTCTTCCCTGCTAGAGTTCCTTTGTTCTGTGATAGCACCAGTGCAATTAGTGTAGGGAAAAACCCATGTCTTCATTCAAAAACCAAACATATTGATGTGCGCTTTCACTTTCTGAGGGATCAATATGAGAAAGGGGTCATTGATCTTGTTCAAATTAATACCCATCAGAAGTTGGCTGACATTTTTACCAAACCCTTAGATCAGTCTACTTTTGAGCGTTTGCGAGGGGATTTGGGAGTCGTGTATCCTTTTTAGGATATTTTGAGTCAGTTTTTCTTTCTTCTTTATTTTTTTAGTCTTTTTGTGTGAGTTCATATCATGCATAAGCATATATCACATTTTGAGATTTCTTCTGTTATATGATTGATCTGCTTTACTTGCTCTAGCTAGTATATGTTTTTGATTACTTGTCGATGGTCATGTTCTGTTTCAGTTCACATGATATATCTGATATTTGTCATATGCATGGCTTTTATGCTTTAAAATTGAAAAATGATCACCATTGCTTCTGGTAACTAGCATGTGTAGGTTGAGTGCGTTTGCTATCTTATACATGCCTAATAGCTAGTTCCTCACTTAGATGCAGATATGCAACTTGGACATCTATATGCTTTAACATGGAAAATGTGCTATAAAAATGATAAAAAAATAAAAAATCCATGCCTTTTTATGCTCAATTTGAAAAGATCCAGGTGGGTTTGCTTTGTCACATTGTATTATTCTAGACTGCTTACCATAGCACTTTGGTATGAACTAGGATAGTGTAATATATGCCAAGACCAATGTCTTAAGATTCTAATGGTCCAGTTCTGGCCTAGGCTTGACTTGGTCGGTTAGCATAAGGTTGACATGCAAATAACCCCTAGCAAAAAAATGAAAAAGGAAAAGAAAAACCCTGAAAATTAAAAAGATAACAAGTTTGCTGAATCACTCTGTTCTGGACAATGCTTATCTTGGTAGATATCAGTTAGTTTTTGTATCTCATGCTTTACTTTGCTTGTCAACTAGAAAATGTGGTGATGTTTTTGTTTGCAAAAATCGAAAAATGTGTGCTAATGACTCTCTTTTGATATCATCTGTTGCACTGATCATGTCATGTATCTTAGATAGTATGTCTTTTGCTATGCCTATTAGATGTTGTAATTGTAGTCAATCATATCTGAGAAGCATGCTTTTTACACTCCAGTTGCACTCCAGTTGCATTCATGGCATATTTTGAGGAGGAGCTGCATTTTAGGGGGAGTTTGTGTCTGTGTCTCTTTAGAGTGCATTTAGTCTCACTTGATGAGTTCAATTGTCAACAAGGGGGAGAAATTTTGGGTTACTCGATCTTTTAAAAGAGTTTAGAGGGAGTTTTGGCTTTCTCTGGGATTTATTTCAGGGGGAGTTTTAGTCTCTTTTGCCTTTACTCTTTAGATGTCCTTGTTGATAGTTCTGAGATTGCACTTGTTTTGAGTCTTTATTTTTGGTTAACCATAATGATTGTTTTCTTGCTTCTGATTGGCTTTTAGTCATTAGGGTTCAATTTTTATTTTCTTCTTTCTATTTTCTTTTGACTTTTTTTCGGGTTTACACATGTTTTGCAGGTTCTAAAGAATTGTTGAAGAGGGTGTTGACAATGCACTCATCAAGGGGGATATTGAGGAACCATGTTGAAGAGCATGGGTCTTATGGCTCCAGATGTGATGAGTGATTGTCAACGAAAGTCAAAGAGGAGACGTGAAGACCTGCCATGTCTGGGGCGCGTGTGACTCAGGTACACGGGCAGCGAGCGACAGTCGAGCAAAGGAGCCGCGGAGTCGGGCTGGCCCAATCCAAGTACGTGGGCTAGAAGCGGCAGAGGATCCACTGGTATGTTGACCGGGATTGACTCAGGTACACGGGCGGCGAGCGATTGCCGGGGTGAGGAAGCTGCGGAATCGGGTCGGCCCAATCCGGGTACCCTATGCGAAGACGGTGGATGCTTTGTTAGTTTCGGCGCAAAAGTGACAAGCGATGATTATCTTTATTTAGGATTTTAATATTCAGTATTTAAGTCCATAGTATTTGTTATTCGAGTCAGTTAAATATTCTAAGGGCATTTTAGTAATTTCCAATTTTATTTTACAGTGAGTGTAATTTACACTAAGGGTAAATTGGTCTTTTCCCTTTATTAGTGGGCTGCCTATAAATAGGCCCCAACCCCCTAGGGTTAGGGTTGACTGTTTTTCGCAATTAATCTACAGTCCACATATTTTTCCGCCGCTAGTGATTTTTGATCTGCTATTTTTTGTCGTCGCCGCCGTCAGTACTTCGCTCCTCTAAGAGTTTTTTTTCTCCGTCATCGTCATCGCGCGCGTCGGCCAACTCCTACAGTAGTGGCAGCCAGCGGCGTGGCAGACGTATGACCCGTAGTAGCAGCCTTTTGGCACGGCAGCGTTGCTCAGGCAGCAGCAGCGTGACACCCGAGGCGCGTGCAGCAGATTCTGCGGCAGGCTGGAAGCACCCGAGGCACATAGCTAGCTTGCGTCTAAGGTCTGTGATAGCTGCACCTAGCGCCAGATAGTGTTGCGTGCGGGAAGAGGCAGCAGGCGCCTGGATGACAACTAGATTTCTTGCGGGTGATCCGTGCGGCGTTTGGCGAGTCTTCTCAAGAGGCAGCACATGGCAGCAGCCTGCACAAGCACGTCTAAGGAGGAAGGTAGAGCAGCTCGAATTATTTGCGTGTAGCAGTAGACTTGGCGTCGGCAGCTGCAGCATCCGGCCGGGGCACGTTTACCGTGGCACGCCGGAAACTTCAACGCGTAACTGCAGCTGAGCAGCGGACGCACGTAATTTCGATCTAATCTCCTATTTTTCAGTCATATTAATTAAATCAATAATTATCTATTCTTAATTAACATGCAAATCTGGTTAGTAATTTCGTGATTATTTTTTGGTGCTAAAACCTTATTAGTACTCGCATTTTATTAATTTAAGTTTTTTATCTGTTCGTATAAAAATAAAAAAATTACACGGTAATTTTTTCATTCCAGATTTACGTGCAATATATCATTTTTTATTTCTGAATTTATTTCTCGATAATCCATGTTTTATTCACTTGATTAGTACTTTATTCTTATATTGCAATATAAATATTTATTGATATATCTAGGTGTTTTCCTGTGCACATCAAGTATTTATTAAATCATTTGAGAACACTTTTTTATTTACTGCAGTTATTTTTGTTTAGTTTAAATTATTTTTAATATCATAGTTAATATTTTTTAATTAGGACACCGGTTATTTTTAGGCTAGACAATTTTAGTACCTGTTATCTGCTTTGCTACTGCTGTCTATCTGTCGAGGTGCGTTGGGTGTTGAGATTAGGCCTTTGATTCGTAAGAAATTTTTAGGCGCCCATTCACCCCCCTCTGGTCGCTACTTTCGGTCCTACAGTAGTGTTCCGAGGCTGACTTTTGTAAATCAGAATTTACCGGCTTGTGATAAGGCCAAAGAAATAAATTTGCTTCGGTCGTACATCGATTGCTTTGCGTGGGAGCATAGCGAGATGCCCGGACTTAGCCGCGAGCTCGTGGAGCATCAGCTGCCTATCAAACCCAGGTTTAGGCCTTATAAATAGCCTCCCGTAGCTTTAATCCAATCGTGTATGACCGAGTTAAAGAAGAAATAGAACAATTACTTAAAGCTGAGTTTATTAGGTCACGCAGGTATGCTGAATGGGTTGCTAACATTATGCCTGTTGAGAAGAAGGGAGTGGCAAGATTCATGAGTGTATTGATTTCAGGGATTTGAATAAGGCCACTCCAAAGGACGAGTATCCCATGCTGATAGCTGACATGTTGATCAACGATGCTTTAGGACACAAGGTATTAAGTTTTCTTGATGGTAATGCTGGTTACAATCAAATTTTAATGGCCAAAGAAGATGTTTACAAAACAGCCTTTAGATGTCCTGGTTTTGTCTGCTTGTTTGAGTGGGTAGTAATGACTTTTGGTTTGAAGAATGCTAGTGCTACATATCAACATGTTATGAACTTGATCTTTCATGACTTGTTAGGAGTTATGTTAAAGGTCTATATAGATGATGTTGTAGTCAAATCGGATGCTATGGGTAACCACTTAGCCTATTTGAAAGTTCCTTTCGAAAGAATGCGTCAGTATGGCTTAAAAAAGAACCCACTCAAGTGTTCTTTTGGCGTGTCAGCGGACAAGTTCTTAGAATTCATGATTTATGAAAGAGGTATTGAAATTAATCCTAAGAGACTTGAGAAGATTAAAGAGTTTGAGGCGCTAACATCTAAGAAAGATGTGCAGAAGTTGTTAAGCAAGGTAAATTATTTGCGTCACGTTATATCTAACTTGTCTGCCAAGATCGATGCTTTTGTCCCTTTTCTTCGGCTAAAGAACAAAGCTGAGTTCACTTGGGGCAAGTAAACAACGTGCCTTTGATCGAACCAAGGAGTGTTTGTCGTCACCACATGTGGTAAGAGCACCAAAGGCCGGGATTCCATTTTGACTGTATGTTGCTGCAGAAGATAGCATGATAGAAGTTGTGTTAACTCAGGAGGTGGAGGGAAATTATTACATCATCACGTTCTTGAGTCACCACCTGTTGGATGTCGAGACGAGGTATGTGTTTTCAGAGCATTTATGTTTATCTAGCACTTGTATTGTTACTTGTCAAACCGATGTTATAAAATACATGTTGCAAAAGCCGATTTTAAGTGGGAGAATCGGAAAGTTGGCTTATGCTTTAATTGAGTACAATTTGGCTTATGAATCCTTGAAATCTATGAAAGGCCAAATTGTCGCAAACTTTATAATTGATCACCATGTAGATGTCAATTGGAGTAGTGACACTGCTCTAGTTGAAGTAGTAACATGGAAACTTTACTTCGATGGTTCGGCTTTCAAAAATGGCCAAGGTGTTGGAGTGGTACTCATGTCACCTAGTGGTATGAGTTTTGAGACCTCAACCCATTTTGAGTTCCCTTGCACTAATAATCAAGCTGAGTATGAAGCTTTATTGCTATGACTTGAGCTTTTGGATTCCATGGGTGTTAAATATATTCATGCATATGGTGATTTTCTATTAGTTGTGCAACAAGTAGCTAAAGATGTTAGGGAATAGGGGAGCTGCGCTAGTCGGGAAATTCAAAGTTTTCACCCTAAGCCCAAGACTCATGTGTGTGCAAGATCATGGATCGTTACCTTCTAGCACTAGACGCGCTAGGGCAACGAAAGAAGATGTCGGAGTAGCATGTCAAGCCTATCCTCGCTTCATCTGTAGGACCGAAAGTAGCGACCAGAGGGGGGTGAATGGGCGCCTAAAAAATTCATTTGAATCAATGGCCTTCTCTCCACACCCAACGCACCTCAACAGAAAATCAGCAGAAGCGAAAACAAATCACAGGTACTAAAATAATCTAGCCTAAAAACGACATGTGTCCTAGATGAAAAGACACTAACAGAGTGCTTAAAGGCAGATTAACAAGACATTCAACTCATAGGCATTTCACGCATCATAAAGATAATCATACAGGCATTTAATAGAAAACACAATAACAGCAGATGATTAAAAATGTTCTCAACTAATCATAAATCACAAGCAGTCCATAAGTGAAAGACACCACAGATTTTAGCGCATTTAATCTTGACAAAATAAACGCAGGAAGTAAACTTGCTATGGATTTAATTCATCTATTGCAGAATATTTAGGTCAACAAAAAAAACAGTGCACGAAAATATCTGAGACTAAAATATTCGCATCAATTGAAACAAGCTCAGGTTAATCCTCAAAGGTAATCAGCAGAGAAAATAGGGATTACTGTTTTCAGTTTGTCTCCTGATAATTTTGCCTAACGCCTGGCCTGCACTGGTTTCTTCGCCCGTACTTCCGCACGCAAGAGCCTGCTTCGACTGACGTGTTGCAGTGCACTGAAGCCTGCACCTCAGGACTTCAATGTATGCCTGGTGATGGGACTGTGCTCGCTGTGCTGCAGAGGAAAACCAACCAAAAGTGCCTGTGCATGGCTCCCGCTTGATGCTTCGTGCGAAATCCTAGAAGTCCCGCCGAGCGCTAGGCATCACCTGGAATCAATTTCCGCAGATGATCCTAGCAGTGCTCACAAACGCTAGTTGTAGTGGCACGCAGATCGAGGTGAAATATCAAGCACAGTGAATCACATCAGGCGGAAGCCTCAAGGCTTGGGCGTGATTCCCAAGGCATTTTCTTGGGCCTCAAGGGTACCCGGATTGGGCCGATCCGATCCCGCAGCTTCCTCAGCTTGGCAATCGCTCACCGCCCGTGTACCTGAGTCAATCCCAGTCAACAGACCAATGGATCCTCTACCGCTCCTAGCCCATGTACTCAAATTGGGCCAGCCCGACTCCGCGGCCCCTCTGCCTGGTAGTCGCTCGTCGTCTGTGTACCTGAGTCACACGCGGCCTAGACACGGCAGGTCTCATCTTCTCTTCACGTCTCCTCTTTGACTTCCGTTGACAATTACTCATCACATCTGGAGCCATAAGGCCCATGCTCTTCAACATGCCTCCTCATCATCCTTGCCATCCCTCACCGATCTGATCGATGAAGACGACGTAGTCGTTCACATTAAGATGTCCACGAGCGTCGATGTTGGAACAATGCCTCCACGGAGTCCACACATATAGGGATTGTTGGCGTAAAAGATTACGCTAACAGGTTTCTGTAGATTAGAAACTAACAAACGAAGTGTTTGCGAAGTGAACTGTTCTAAGCCTCCGAAAGGATAATAACTTAGAATAGTTCGAATGTGTGTATTGAATAACTTGTATTCGGTCCTCATTACAGGGTGAAATGGCGGGTATTTATAGGCCCAAATATTAAGGAAAAGACCTATTTACCCCTCTATTACAACCGACATAGTGGAAACTATTCGGTACCCTTAATAGGGCTAAAATGGTAAAAGACTAATCTAATAATATAAAATATAAATCTTTCATCTTAGCTGGCAATAAAGATCTCAAAAAGTCTTAGTTCGAAGATGTACTCCGAACCAATGCCTATCTTCGTACTTCGAGCTTGACTCAGGGTATCTTCGAAGATGGACGTCTGGAAACCTTCGAATCCATTATCTGCTTTTATGCTGTTACGGCAATAACCCAGAGGATGAGATATTTTCCCCCAACAGTAGCCCCTCGAATACGCTTCTCCGTTTAACCTGTAATGTTAGGAGAGCAGTATACGGAAGGAAAAAATAACCAGGCATAGGGGTTATTAGATTTTAATTCATCTCCGAAATGTACGAAGATATAAACTCCGAATCAGTCTTAAGACAATTACTTTCGAACTATCTTAGAACCGACAAAGGAAGTTCAAAAGTCTTTTAGACTTAGAAGAAATAACCGTTAGCTTTCTTCTCCTAACGGAAACTGTAGAATGCATTAATTTCGGAGAAAAGTAACGGGCAGGAATGCGAAACGGCATGGACTAACGGTAAAAATGTAAAGTCTAGGCTATAAATAGAGGGCCTAGAACTTACTCGATTACCTTTCCACTGCTTTCTCGCAAACAAACACCTTCTGAGCCCTTTGAGTTCTTTGAGCCCTAGCCTCCATTTTCCCCAAAGTAACCCAGCGACTACAATGGTGAAGACCAAGGGTTCTGGAGCCCCCTCGGCCTTGGCTCGGCAGCAGGCGGCTGCAGCGGCAGCGGCTGCGGCGTTGGCGGCGACGCCTCCAACATCCGCAACGACATCCATGGCGGCAGGAGGGAGAAATCCCCAAAATGTTGATGATCAAAGTCTCTGCCCGCCATCAACGAAGTACCTGGACCAATCCTTTCAACTGGGATCTTCTACCTGCAAGAGGGAATCACTAGCAATCGCAGTAGAAGGGAGGATTAGCGCCGGAGTTATGATTCGCAAGCCTGGAAAAGAACTTATCCCGTCGCCATGGCCCGGAGAAGTGGTCGTCTTCGAAGCCGGCTTGGGCCTTCCCGCAGTGGACTTCTTGGCGGAGGTACTTGACTTATTTCACGTCACCCTTCCTCAACTATCTCCGAACGCAGTAGCTCGTCTGGCTATCTTCGAATGGGCGTTGAGAGCCGAAGGTTGTGAGGGGAGGGCAGAGATCTTCGCTGTGCTACATAGAGCTTCGTGCCAGCCAAAAACCTTCGTAGGTCCTGGAGGTGAAAAAGTAGTAGTAGCCTTTGGAAGCATCAATTTTAGGCTTCGGGACGAATATGCCCTTCAATTTCCTGCCAAGGCCATCAATGCTAGATGGTATACTGACTGGGTCATGAGGTGGTTTTATGCCGAAGTTGGAGCGAGCAATCCTCTGGCCGGACCTTTGAAAGAGATCCAATTCCGGAAGGAAGCCTTAGTGCAACCAGACCAAGGTCAGCTCGAAGCTCGCCTCAGCTTACTTCAGAAGATTAGTCGGAGGTTGAGCATGCGAGACTTAGCCGAAGAATTCCTTGGGTTACAAATCTCTCCGCTTATGGCCAACTTGCCTATCATCTTCGAAGAGGATTCGGAAGGCGGTCTCCAAAAGATCACTTCGACTTCGAGCCCTGCAGGTAACTTCAAACACAACATGTATTATGCATATTCATTCGAAGAAAAAAAACTAACTTGATTCATTTTTTAGCTTCTTCAGCCCCTATTACTTCGGAGCAAATCGTAAGGGCTTCGGAGAAGATTTTGGGCGCTCCAACTCCGACCGAAAAAGAATGGAGAATCAAGTTGGTCGGGAGTTGGGAGAGATTTAACAGAGTATGGGGAATGCTGGAAATCACTCCGCCCCCTTTGATGGATTGGGTGCCTTCGGAGAAAGGACCCAAAAAGAGAAAAGCCGAAGCTGGGACTTCGAGCTCTGCTAAAACTCCGGTGAAGAAGGTGGCTCGGAAGCCAAAAAATCTTGCACCTTCGAATCCTGCACCTTCAAGCTCAAGGGCTTCAGTCTCTGACTCCCAAGAGGACGAAGGGAGGTTGCTTGTGCGTCTGATAGACGAATATGAAACTCAAAGGACTGCACAAGCCAAAGTACCTGCGAACGTGCTGGAGTCTCGAGATAATCTTGATCAACCAAGGACTTCGGCAGTTCAGGAAGATATATCTCAGGACGAAGTTCCTGTGAATGAAAGTGGGGTCGAAGTCACTATGGCTTCGATTCCTGAAGAGGCAACAAGGACTGCTCAGGACGATGCTCCTGCAGTCGAAGACTTAACGGCTGATTCGGACGAAGATCTCGCCTTCGATCCGCCGAACAGTCCGATGATTACTCCTTTGCAAAATGTCGAAGGTAGACTTCGAATAACTCTTTCATGTTTATTTTGTGTATTTATACAATGTATAATACTTTATATTTTTTTACAGAGTCCACTCCTGTGGAAGAAGTCCGACAGGAAGAAATAATTCCTGGACCTTCGACGACTTCGGAGCCAACCCAAAGAGTTATTCAAATGGGACCTGGAAGAGGCAAAAGGAATATAGAACCCCTCCCTGCTGCGAGTTCCGGATCAACTCCGTCTGATTCAACAGACGAGAGCCAATCTTCCGAGGAGGGTCAGTCTCCAGGGGCTCCGAAGACCACAGGCCAACGCTACGGTCCTTCACTGGACGAAGATGACCAACAGGCAATAAGTATGCTCCCCCTGCTAGCTCCTTTCTTAGGGCAAACAACTGGTCTTCGGACTTTGCTCGAACCTTTGGATCGAGCTAGCCGTGACATAGGGGAGACCAACTTAGTGGCCATTCTCAGCAAAGCGGACAAGACGGAGCTTAATGCCGCTATAGAACGTGCAGCCTACCAGGTACGAAGCACTTGCGAAATAACATAGAATTCATCTACGAATAAATATTTACCTTAATTTTTTATTTTTGCAGCAAACTGTCTTGGCCCGAGCTGCAAATATATGTAATGATGAAGAGATCGCTCGTCTTCGGGAGGAAAATAACGTCCTTCAAAGGAATCTTAGTATCTCCGAAAGCCGAGTGGCTCAGATGGACAATATAGTGTCAACAGAGCGAAGGGCCCGACAAGGTTTGGAGGCTGCGAATAAAGAGCTCGAAGCAGAGAGAATTGTGCTTCGAGCAGAAGTTGAAAAATTGCGGGCGGAGCACGCTACTGCGGGGACCGAGCTTGTCAGACTCCAAGAGGAAGCTAGCCAGTTGTTAAACCAAAAGAATATTTTGACCACTGAAAATGCTAGACTTTCCGGGGTTCTGGGAGAAGTCACTTCGACGAAGGACGCGCTGAACGAAGATAAGCTGAAGTCCGAGAAGGTGGCTGTGGAAGTTATGAATCAGTTGCTAGGTGTCCTGGAGTACTTCGGTACTACTGGAATACTTCCTTCTAATGATAACATCACTCTTCTGCGCCGGTTGAAAAGGATCCAAGGAGTGGCGAAGCAGATGAAGACAACGGGCATTAGATACGGAGAACTCTCCGGACAAGCGGCTGCTGTCGGCCTACTTCGCTACTACGAAGATCTGGGCCGATCAATAACTCCAGACGCAGGAGGGGGCCCAATTACCTTCGACGACGAGCGACTTCTGACTCCTTCCGAAGGTGTGGCTGCTGCCTGGCGAGCCTTCCAAACTTCATGGAGAGCCGAAGGTCGTTCCGCGATCAAGGCTTGGATCGACGAAGGCCAATGCCAGAAGCAAGTTCGGACCCAAGCTTCAAGCAGTCAGCCTCCTCCAAACCCGCAGGTTTAGAAATACCTTAGGATTTTTGGCCATGTAAAGCTTTATGCTTATAAACATTTATCAATGAAAATTTGTTTGTCATATTTTTAGGCTTTGCCTCATACAGAAGATATCGAAGTGTTAGATCTTAACGACGAAGTTCGCTCATTATGGACCACCTTCGATCTTCTAAAAGCTTATAAACGTCCTCGATTTCTAATTCCTCGAGATAGCTCCGGTGTAATTGCGCCCGAAGTAATCAAAGATATATTGTCTTATATTAAAGAGGAAGAAAAAGAGGTTAACTCAAACACTTCGTCTTCTGAAGACGTTATATGGTCTGAAGACGAAGATGAAGTCCGAAGTAAAAAACCTGAAGAACTTGGAAGCTGGGAAAGGAGCCCCGAACGGCTTCGAACTTGGGCCGAGCTTCAACAAGAACAGAAGGATTTTAGAGCTTCGAAGGGGGGCAAGAGAGTTAAACGCAAAGTTGTTAGAACTCCCGGCGCTGGAACTAGTCGTTCCAACCCTAGCTCTAGAGACCGAAGAGGTCTTCGATTCCTTCTTGGTATAGATACCAATTTTTCATGATGTAATCTGTAAACACATTCGTTTGAATAATGAATATCGATTTAAAATTGTCTCCATATTTACTAGCCCCTCTTTGGGTATAAGAAACTTCGAACTGTATTCAAAGATGGTTATGCGCAAAGAATGAACTTCGGAGTACAATTTTTTTTGGGGGTTCGGAGCCCCTTTGCAATTTAAAGATTTTTTTTTAAAATCTTTTAAAATGTCTTCGACTATTTGTAGTCTGAAGAATGGCAACTTAGTACCCTTGTTTTTTGAAAGAAATCACTTGAGATAACTTTCAAGATACCTTAGTATCTTAGATAATTTGTCACTTTGGACTATGCTAACAGACATTCGAAGCTCATGGCTCAAACTCTGTTTTGTTTTAGCCACCTTCGGCTCATTTTTGCGATCTCTGTCGAACCAATGGTTCGGAGTTTGCAATGGTCTCTTTGGACTCTTTTTACGGATGTCTACCAGCCAATGGCTTGGACTCCGTATATTTTGGCCACCTTCGGCTCTTTTTGCGGAAGTCTACCAGCCAATGGCTTGCACTTCGCAGGTTTTGGCCACCTTCGGCTCTTTTTGCGGAAGTCTACCAGCCAATGGCTTGGACTTCGCAGGTTTTGGCCACCTTCGGCTCTTTTTACGGAAGTCTACCAACCAATGGCTTGGACTCCGTATGATGTGGTTTTGGGCTCTTTTACGTATGCCTACAAGCCGGTGGCTTGGACTCCGGATTATGTCAGCCCCCACGTCGGAAGCTTCGAACCAATGGTTCAAAGTCCGAAAATACGATTCAGCTTCATGACACTTCCCTCTCGGTCGACCCCGCGGTTCCAGTGCGTCCACTCGGAAGCTGGAAGTCTATGAGGGGAAGGCATTATCTGGACCATATGCTTTATTAATTCGGAAGATGATTACAAGTGAATTACAAGGAGCTCTTATGCGAAGTATCACTTTAGGTGCTCCGCATGCCAAGTATGTGCTAACTCTTCACCTTCTAAATTAGCTAACTTAAAAGAGCCAGGGCGTCCTGAACGAACGATTAGGTATGGACCTTCCCATTTATTTCCTAACTTCCCTGGCGCTATAATGCTTCATAGAACAAGATGACCCAGTCTTAGTTCATTGAGTTTAACCTTCGGGTCAAACCAAGCCTTCGTCTGCTGATGATACTTTGATAAGTTTGCCACAGCTCGAAGTCTTGTTTCTTCTGATAAATCTAACGAAGCTTGTCTTTCTTCTTCAATCTCTGGTTCGATGCTGCGAAATGATCCTCCTTTGAGCTCCGTTGGAGTCATAGCTTCATCTCCGAATAGTAGTCTAAATGGAGTAAAACCTGTGGACCTTGTTTGCGTAGTCCGAATAGACCACAAAATCTTCGGAAGCTCTTCGGTCCACAGTCCCTTTGCTAATCCTACTATCCTTCGATTTAGCCCTGACAAAATATTTCCATTGGCTCGTTCTACGGCTCCATTAGACTGAGGATGCCTCACTGCAGCAAAACATAACTGAATGCCTAGATCTTCGCAAAACTTTCTGAAAGGTTCTGCATCGAACTGTGTTCCATTATCAACTGTGAGTTGTCTAGGCACTCCGAACCGGCAAATGATATTCTTCCAGAAGAATTTATGTACATTGTTCGAAGTGATAGCTGTCAAGGGCTCTGCTTCCACCCACTTAGAAAAATACTCAATAGCTACCACTGCGAACTTCAGATTTCCCTTGGCTACTGGAAAGGGACCTATTAAATCCATACCCCATCTGGCCATAGGCCATACCGGAGCAATGACTTGAAGAGCTGTTGGTGGGCGATGACTTCGTCGACCCATCCACTGGCATCCTTGACAAGTGCGGACTAAGCTCTCCGCATCAGCTGTCATTGTAGGCCAGTAAAGCCCCTGGCGAAGTGTTTTTCCTGCCAAAGCTCGCAGGGCTAAATGGCTACCACAAAGGCCTTCATGAATTTCTCGAAGAATTTCTTGACCTTCGGCTTGAGATATACATCGGAGTAGAGGGGAACATACTCCGGCCTTGTATAAAATACCGTTGATTATTTGATAATTTCTAGCTCTAAGCTTTAATCTTGACAGTTGTGGCTCTTCGGGCAAATTTGTTCCTCCCTGTAAAAGTTCCATGATTGAATTTTTCCAATCTGCACTAGGAATGCAAAGAATCTCTGCAGAGGGAATTTGTGGCACCGAAGGTGTACTGAGCTCCTCATAGAAGGCTTCTTCTGGCACATCCATAGCTCCGGCTGCAGCTTTTGCTAAGATGTCCGCTTGCACATTTTCTGCTCTTGGTATACTCCGAATGGAAATACCCTTGAAGTGTGCTTCAATTTTACGGATTTCTTCTAAGTACTTTGCAAGCTGTGGATGCCGAACCTGAAAGCTTTTATCTACGTGCCCTGCTACTATTTGAGAATCTGTCTTTATAATAATTCTCGTAGCCCCTAGAGCACGTGCTTTTCGGAGTCCCAATAAAATCCCTTCATACTCCGCTATATTATTGGTAGACTTAAAGTTGAGTCTTGTGGAGTACATTGCTCTTTGCCCTGAAGGCGAAATTAATACTGCTCCAATGCCTGCTCCGGATGCTTGGAAGGCCCCATCGGAATAAACAGTCCAAACTCCGTCACTTGACTTCTCCGGAACTAAATTTGCAGGCAAAGTCCATTCTGCTACAAAATCTGCTAAGACTTGCAATTTGATTGTTGTCCTTGCTAGGAAAGATATGCCGAAGGGTGCTAGCTCAACTGCCCACTTCCCAATCCTTCCAGTGGAATCCTTACTTCGAAGCATATCTCCTAAAGGATACGAAGTTGGTACAATTACATTGTGAGCTAAAAAATAATGTCTTAATTTCCTCGAAGCCATTATCAGAGCATAAACGAACTTCTCGAGTTCGGAGTATCTTGTCTTCGCTCCCGATAATGCTTCGGATACAAAATAAACAGGATTTTGGACCAACTTCCCATTGAAATCCACTTCTCTGACAAGGACTGCACTGACAGCAGAACCTGTAGCTGCAAGGTAAAGGAGTAGGGTTTCGTCCGCAGTAGGCACCGTGAGTGTAGCAAGATTACTGAGATACTCTTTAATATCTTCGAAGCTTTTTGACACTCCGGTGTCCATGCAAAATCTTCGGACCCTTTCAATGCTTTAAATATAGGCAAGCTTCTCTCCGCAGACCTTGATAAAAACCTGCTAAGTGCTGCCAGACGCCCAGTCAGCTTTTGCACTTGCTTTAAATTTTCCGGAGGAGCCATCTTTTGTAGCGTAGTTATTTGAGTAGGGCTAGCTTCAATTCCCCTACTTGAAACTAAATACCCTAACAACTTTCCAGCCTTAGCTCTGAAGATACATTTTTCGGGGTTAAGATGGATCCCACATGCCCGAAGGCTATTGAATGTTTCTGCTAAGTCTAGGCTATGTTGGTGCTTTAAAGCACTCTTTATTACAATATCATCGATATAGGCCTCCACATTGCGACCTAGTTGATGACCTAGAGCCTTAGCAACTAACCTCGAAAAAGTAGCCCCGACATTTCTTAAGCCAAAGGGCATTCTTACATAACAAAAGACTCCCTAAGGAGTTACAAAGCTTGTCTTGATCTCATCTTCGCGCTTTAACCATATTTGATGATAACCAGAATACGCGTCAAGGAAGCTTAATAACTCCGAACCTGCGGTGGAGTCGACCAATTGATCAATTCGGGGCATGGGGTAGGGGTCACGAGGGCATGCTTTATTCAAGGATGTGAAATCAATGCACATGCGCCACTTTCCGGAAGACTTCTTTCTGACGAAGACTGGGTTGGCTAACCATTCTGTGTGAGCCACTTCTCTGATAACCCCAGCCTTCAACAATTTCTCAACTTCGTCTTTCGCTAGAGCAGCTCTTTCTGCAGACATTTTCCGGAGTCCTTGCCGAACAGGGCGAGCCTTCGGGTTTACAAGTAAACTATGTTCAATAATATCCCGATCGACTCCGGTGATATCTTCGTCAGACCAAGCGAAGACATCCAAATTCTCTTCCACCACCTTTTCCAAGGAGGTTGCAACTTCTGGAGGTAAATCTTTACCAAATTGAAATGTATACTCTTTACCATCTTTAACAATGACTTTCGCTGCAATCTCTCCTTCAGGACTTGGTCTCGGAAAGGATTTCTTTGAAGCTTCGGAAGGGGCTGAAAAAATTTCTTCATTGTCTTGTACATTGTTTACTTGTCTTGGATCAATAGGGGGACCATGACCATATTCCGCTCGCCGAGCGATAGCTTGATCTCCGAAGACAGTAAGGACTCCTGCTTGTGTGGGCATCTTCATACACAAATAATTGTGATGCGCCACAGCTCCGAACTGGTTTAGCATACCTCTTCCGAAGATGACATTGTAAGCATACGGGGCATCTATAACATCGAAGATTACTTCCTCAGTTCGGGCCAACAACCCTTCCCCGAAGGTAACTTCCAAGCCTATTTGGCCAAGTGCATCAAGCGGAGGTCCTGCGAAGCCTTGCAAAGGACGAGCCGCTGGAAGGAGATGCTTTCTGGAAATGCACAAATGATCGAAGGCTTGAACAAAAATGATGTCTGCCGAACTACCTCCGTCAATCAACACCCTTCGAACTTCAGTGCCCGTAATATCAGCAGTGATAACAAGTGGGTCTGCATGCGGAAACTTAATGCCAGCTGCATCCTCCGCAGAAAAAGATATCGGTACATGAGACCACTCCGGCATTGCAGCTGCAGACGACGAAGTCCCAATATGGCCTACTTCCCTGACGTAGTCTCTTCGCTGTCTCTTTGACATACTTCCGAGGGTACCTCCTCCAGAGATGGGGAGGACTACTCTTTTCCCTCGGTCTTGCCCTTCCTCTTGCTTCGGGGGTGGCATAACATTGGCCACTGGAGGGTGTCTTGCGGCATCAAAGTTTTCTATCCGCGCCACAACCTGAACTGGCTCTGGGCACGCTGCAGCTGGAACTCGGTCGGTAGTACCTCGACCCGAAGTTCTTTCTAGATACTCTTCTCTTAGAGTAAGTATAGCCTTGCAAGTATCAGTTGCATGGCTTCGATTTTCACCATGGATGCAGCAGAAAAGGGTCTGGCCTTTGCCAGCCGTTTTCCCTGGCGGCCTCCAGCCGCTGGCCTTGTTCCCCTAAGACTGTGGAGCTATCTGTATAAACTTCTGTGGGGGTGCAATATTCAAGACTTCAGAACGAGGGTGCTTTTGCCCTCTTCTCCGATCATGTTGAACTTCGAAGACTGGTTCTTGCGGCTGTGCCGAAGTTTTTACTTCTACTTTAACTTCTTGCAATATGGATGAAGTAGCTGCAGTTCTTCGAAGCCAACCTTCTTCTGACCTCGCATACTCCTCGAAGTATGACATCAACTGAGAGACCGAGGAGATGCTTTTCCGATGAAGCTTATCCAGAAGGCCTTGATGAGTGACGCCTTCCCGAGCTGCATCAACTACCGAAGATGCAGACAACCCCCGGATCTGCGACTTCGTATGAGCGAAGCGCTTGAAATATTGCCTCAATGTCTCTCCGTGGAGCTGTTTCACCTGGAAAAGGCTTCCTGTTGACATGGGAGGCACGAAGGTGCCTTGAAAATTGCTTACAAACTTCTTCTTCAGCTTCCCCCATGAATTAATTGATCCTGGCTTCAAGGACCAGAACCACCTTAATGCCACTCCTTGAAGAGCTAAGGGGAAGCACTTTGCCATGGTGTCTCGAACTCCTCCGCTAGCTTCAATTGCTAGGGCATAAGAACGAACAAACTCTCTGGGATCTTCATCTCCAGCATACTTACAGAGCTTCGAAGTCTTAAACTTCGGATCAAAGCGAACTTTCTGTAGCTCAGGATGCAGCGGAGATTCATTATCGAAGGAGGCATTCTCCGGGGCTTCGGGATAATCGGGTTCGTCGTCTTCGGGCACTTCTGGGATAGCTGGGATGGCTTGAGAGCGAAGCCTGTTCGCAGCTTCTTGTCGCCACCTTGCTACTTCAGCTTGAAGGTTGGCCATTTGAGTGGCCATATCTCCAAGATTGTCTTCATCTCCTCCGGAAGGATCTTCCGGGTCTTGAGAACTAGTAGGATCAGTTTGAAGTGGGATGGAAGGTGGAAGAGGAATTCCAGGTGGTCGAAGTATGGAAGGATTTGGCGGAGAAGCTCCGTATGTTCGAGGGATGGAAACTCCTTCCGGAGTTTGAGGTGGAGGGAATGCCGAAGGCCCTCCGACTTCAACCGTATCGGATGGTGTCTCTCCGGAGATCCGAGAGGACCTCCGAACAGGGTTACGAGGTGCACTCCGCTTAGGAGGCATGATGTAAGAAGTTGGTAGAGAACGAAGTTTTTCGGACTAGGTTCCCCACGGACGGCGCCAACTGTTGGCGTAAAAGATTACGCTAACAGGTTTCTGTAGATTAGAAACTAACAAACGGAGTATTTGCGAAGTGAACTGTTCTAAGCCTCCGAAAGGATAATAACTTAGAATAGTTCGAATGTGTGTATTGAATAACTTGTATTCGGTCCTCATTACAGGGTGAAATGGGGGGTATTTATAGGCCCAAATATTAAGGAAAAGACCTATTTACCCCTCTATTACAACCGACATAGTGGAAACTATTTGGTACCCTTAATAGGGCTAAAATGGTAAAAGACTAATCTAATAATATAAAAGATAAATCTTCCATCTTAGCTGGCAATAAAGATCTCAAAAAGTCTTAGTTCGAAGATGTACTCCGAACCAATGCCTATCTTCATACTTCGAGCTTGACTCAGGGTATCTTCGAAGATGGACGTTTGGAAACCTTCGAATCCATTATCTGCTTTTATGCTGTTGCGGCAATAACCCCGAGGATGAGATATTTTCCCCCAACAGGGATGGAGTACCTCCCATGGTAGCGTGGTAGCACCGCACGTGAGAGACGGGGATCCATGACCTCAACGATTGAGATCAAGAAAGGGAGGAGAGGAGTATTTGGTGACTAGGTCTAATCTAGGCTTATTCCATGTTCCAAGACGTCCTCCTCCTCTCCTTTTATAGGGTTGATAGCCCGTTATTCGTGCTCATCACAAAACCCTCAAATCCGTAACAGATCCAATCTTTTCGCCTATGTCAGAACTTCCAATCCTAGATCGGAACTACCGACAGAGTATTTTAGGTCTCCCGATATAGTACGACACGCAACAGATCCAATCTGTTTTCGCCCACTTCGGAAATTCCGATCAGTACAAAATTCCCCAATTCCAAATCAGAACTTGTGGCTCATCGGAACATCCGATACCATATCGTTACTTCTGAAGCAACATTTGCTCTCTGTATCGAGACTAGATAATAATCGGAACTTCCGATACACATAATTTTCTTGGGCATATCCTTCAATCTTCCACTTGCACAAGAACCAATTCTTTGCATGTTTCTCAAGAGAGCAGATTTTTATTGGTCGACTATGGCTGAGGATTGTTTTAGATATTACAGAGGGTGTGAGGCATGTCAAAGGTTTGGTAATATTCAACTTGCTCCTGCGTCTTTGCTTAATCCTATTATCAAACCATGGTCGTTCCGAGGTTGGGGCTTGGACTTCATCGGCCAAATTCATCCTCCCTCTTCAAAAGGACATCGGTTCGTATTGATAACTATGGATTACTTCACCAAGTGGACCGAGGTCGTGCCTCTCAAGAATATGACTCACAATAAGGTAATTGATTTCATCTTGAAGTACATTATACATAGATTCGGTATTCTTCAAACTCTTACTACATATCAGAGTGCTTCATTTATCTCTAAAGAGGAATATGATTTTACCGAATCTTATGGTATAAAGTGGATAAACTCTTCACCATACTATGCTTTAGCCAATGGTCGGGCCGAGTCTAGTAATAAGATTGTGATTAAGCTTATTAAGAAAAAGATTGAAGAGTTTCCTAGAAGGTGACATGAAGTACTTTCTGAGGTATTATGGGCATGCAGAATAGCGAAGCACGATGCTATTAAGGTAAGTCCATATGAGTTAGTGTATGGACAAGAAGTCGTTTTACCCATAAAGGTAAATCTTGGCTCTTTAAGATTGCTTAAACAAGATGTCTTATCGGTCGGTGATTATGAGATCCTTTTAAAGGATAATGTGGAGGAGGTGACCGATAAGAGATTAAGGCTCCAAAACCTATAGAAAGAGACAAGAGAAGAGTGGCTAGAGCTTATAACAAAAAGGTGAAAGCAAAATCGGTTCAGGTTGGTGACTTAGTTTGGAAGACGATTTTGCCTTTAGGCACTAAAAGCCCAAAGTTTTGTAAATGGTCGCCTAGTTGGGAAGGTCCTTTTGAAGTTGTTGAAATTGCTCTGGGTAATGAATATTTGTTGGTGTATTTGCAAGGAGAGCGATTTCGTAGAGCTCTAAATGGTAGATATTTGAAAAAGTACTTCCCAAGTGTGTGGCAAGATGCTTGAGGTGTCATAGGGCCGAACTAGAGTATATTGCCCTTAGCCCGTTGTGTTTTTGGCTTACTAGCTAGTTTGGGGGCATGTGTTGATAGCAAAAAATGGCATTAATGGTCAAAATTGTCAAAATGTCAAAATTAGTACATTTGGCCAAAAATATGCAATTCCTGGAACAGGCCGGTACAATCGGCCATGGTAACCCGGACAGACCGGCCATATGGGCCCGATCAGACCGGCCTAGTCCGAGTCCGAACCAATTTAATTGGTTACGAATTGTTTTGACCTCTAATAACATCTTAACCACTTGGACACGTACTTTAATAAATTTAGAGTGGAATAAAGTCTAGGAATGACAAGACCACCCATATATATATAGGGGCAAGGCTGATTCAAATGGACTCTCTCCAATTCAAACCAATCTAATCTACTATTCCCTTGAATCGTTCTTTTTATCTTTAACCCTTCCTTGCCCTAGGAGTAGCCTTAGCACGTCTATTTTTTTGGGTTTGCACTGTAAACCATTGGTCCACCGCATCGTAATTGTGGTAATCCTTATTGATTCGCTTGTGAATCATCCTTTTAATCCCCGTAACGGATTTTTATCGGTAATTCGGTCTCTAGGCCGAATTGCTTCTAATTTCTTGGTGTTTTGTAGAGCCTACACGTTCATCTACGCTGCCAAGAAGTCCTACACCGAGCCCTCTTCACCGGTGCCATCGCCGACGAGCCAAGGAGGTCGCTGTCCTACTTGCCGGTCTTACCAACCATCTTCAGTCGGTCCGACCGGCGCATGTCGGCACCAGCCGGTCCGACCGGTGGCCCAAGGACGGTCTGACCGCCAGGTCCCGATTGGCCTGTTCACCCTTTCGGCGGGTTTGTGAGCCATTTTCATCATCGTCGGTCTGACGCTACCTTTAGGTTGGTCTAACCACCGCCTTCTCATCGGTCCAACTGGCCCTATTTGGCCAGTTTGATCTATCACATCTATATTCGTCCGATTGGATTGCCTTGCGGTGTGATCTAATCGCCTGGCGACTCCACCCATCTACCCCTTGTCATGGTCAAGGGTCGTCGGAACGCGGCGTCAACACCATGTGACGTTTGGGACCACCTCTAGGCGTCTACGTGATTTTGGATTGCCGAATCGATGTCGGTGTTGATTGGCGTGTGGTCAGCCGATTTTAGCATCAATACACACTTCAAACATAAGTTTTGCTAAATTGCCACTCCAAAAATTGCCACATTAATTTTTATACTATTTTTATAAAATCTATCAATTTTTTTACGTAAAATTATTATTTTGTCCTTCTCATCGTTCACTCCATTGCTGACGATCCTCCGTAGTTCTATGGTCATTTTAAAAGAGAATGAGAAGGGTAAACTGATTATTTTATGGGAGAAATTTAACAATTTTTATTAAAATGGTATAAAAATCAAGATAATAATGTTTGGAGTGGCGATTTGGCGAAACCCATGCTTAGAGTGGTAAATCGGCGAAGCCCATTGTTTGGAGTGACATTTTATCAAATTACTCGTGAAATGTCCCCTCTGGTTTCTCTACTATCATGGCGCTGGTCATTACTACATTCTGAATTTCTGAGACATCGGCCATCTTTGGCAAACTATTCTTTCACAGTTAACTTGGTTCAAAAGTCTACGTTTATATACATTGTATAGTCCTGTGATTCGTGATAAACCTTAGGATATATTCGAGGGATTTCATGGATAACACGTGCATCGCATTCTTCGCAGTTGGTACAATGCAGTTGCCTGTTCCCCTGGAATTGATCACTATCACCAAATGGCTCATCATGTCCCTTTCGTGCAACTACCATTTGAGTTATACAATTGATTCGTGGAAAGGTCCTGCCGTGCAAGCAAACCGTTTCTTTCCCATGAGATAAGTACGTGACTGTGAATCTGAGGACAAATTTAGTCCTAATCCTTGCTACGCATTTTGTTTTATCTACACATTAAATCAACGCAGTGGATATACATATTGCGATCAATATGCAAATAACTACAACTTGTTTTGTTGGTATGCTGTGCTGCCAAACTAGTTAGATGACAAAAGATTCCTATATTATTGGGTTAACCACCTTACTACCTTAGTTTCCGGCCTTATCATAATTTTTTAGGCACCTTGTTGTCATTACTCATTTCACCTAGCATCATGGAAAAAAGGAAAGGTCACAACTTTGCAGGACGGTAATTTTATGAAGAAAATGTGCTATCATGATATTAGCATTTCCTTTTCCTCATGTTACTTGCACTCCTCTCAAACTGGTGTAGCTTCCTAAGACAGGTTTAGTTGCGCAGATATTATTCATGAATGCTGGATTCCGGAAAATCCTTAACGTATCTGAAATTGTTGCACACACGCAAAGCTTTAGTTTGCTATACTCATGACACTCTTGGAGTTGGACATGCCAAGTATTTTCCTTCCCTTATCGATCAAATGTCCAATGTGATAGAGATATTGCACCCCGTGGTCTCCACTAGAGTCACTTGGCAGAGATGCAGTGGGTTTCCAAGACAAGTGTAGCTCACCCTTAAGTTGCTTCCCACAATCCACCGGCTCAACAAGGTTTATATCTATCTATCATGTCTGTTACCTATCCATCAATTGTGGATGTCAGTAATTAGTGCTACTTGTCAAAAGCTTTTCTGCTCCATGAATCTCTTAACACTTGTTCATATCCTTGTCAGCTTTTCTTCTTCTGCTGAAGCTATAAGCAGAGCAGACTTCCCTCCCGGTTTTATGTTTGGTACTGCTTCTTCAGCATACCAGGTATAGTACTACCAAAAGTTCTCTGATTTCAGCTCAGTGCTCTTAGTTGGGTGTTTCATAAATGTTTATGGTCAATATATTACCAGTATGAAGGTGCTGTGAATGAGGGCCGACGAGGACCTACCATATGGGATACTCTAGCGAAAAGACCAGGTGTTGTAATGGGGATTTGTTTCAAGATGTAGTCTAATCTGAGGTGCCAAATTTGTTTGAGGGTGAGCAGTGCAATCTTTTCTGCAGGTCGGGTGATTGATTTCAGCAATGCAGATATAGCTGTTGACCACTACCATCGCTACAAGGTGAGTTATTCATAATTGCTGAATTCTTTTTATATCTTTTATGTTATTTACTTTAATTGTTTCTACTATGCAATCTGGAACTTGAACTTTGTCTTGATCAATTATGTTGGGCTTTTAAATTTTAATTATGGATGATCTAAGAGAACATTCTGCACCTAAAATGATTATTTAACAAGTCATGGGCAAGTTCATGCATTCCTGGATGTTAAGTCAAAAGCTTGTCAACCTGTCATTTGACAGGCTTCTAGTAATTTGTAAAAACTAATTGCTCGTTCATTTTTTGCTCATTTCATGTCTCTGTGCATCAATATTTTGTGTATTATATTTTCAGGTTATTATCCTAGTGAAACTTTCATCTCTATTTTCATTTGGGTTAGTTAGATCCATGTCATTATAATTTTGCGAGTTTGAAGAAATGTCAATATAATTAACATATTTTAATTTGTGCCATTACAATTTTAGAGAACTCCGAACTATACCATTACAATTTTAGAGAATTCCGAAATATGTTATCACAAGCTCAAATAATTCTAGAACATGTCATTACAATTACAGAAAATTAGAAGACTAAGCTGAAATTGTAATAACATGAATCTAAATATATATATGAATTGTAATGACATTTTTCTAAACTCACAAAATTACGATGACATAGATCCAATTATTCTATGTGTGCTAATTTACTATTCCAATTATGCAAATTCACTTCTGTGGCATGCTTCTTCCATAATTATGATAACAGGAAGACCATTACTATTGTTTTCCATATACAAGGTGCCATTGTGGAGCGGCAAGAAGGCCTTCTGGATAGAGCATTTTTTATGTTGTCCAGTCAAATTTATTTCTTGTGTTAAGTTTGCAATGAAATATGAATATCAACTCCATGTATAACTATCTGGAACTGACTGACATATCAAACCCTGACTGGCAGGAAGATGTGGAGCTGATGGAGGACATTGGCATGGATGCATACCGCTTCTCAATCTCATGGTCACGCATCTTTCCAAGTATGCCTTAGGAAGTAAATTGTGTGTAAAATCTCTCTTTTGTCACTGTTCACTGAGATCGCCATGCATATTGCTAGATGGGACAGGCGAACCCAATGAAGAAGGATTGAGTTACTATAACAGCCTCATAGATACTCTGTTAAATAAAGGTCTTATATATTATGTTGTTCAGTGTCTGCATGATGCAAACTGTTTCCAACTGCCATTTTTATGTGACTGATTTTTCTTCGGTTTTCCCAATATTTGTGGACCAGACATAGAACCATATGTAACACTTTTCCACTGGGACCTTCCCCAAGCGCTAGAAGACAGATATGGAGGCTGGTTAAACTCACAAATCATGTATGGATTATGGAAGGCTATATCATCTTCCTTTAGCCGAGACCAATGCTTAAACAATTATGTAGCATTGGAAATTCTCTTTTCTGCTAGTTTTGATCGATTCTAACTGCTTAATCGTGCAGTGAGGATTTTGTTCACTATGCCTTAACATGCTTCAAGGAATTTGGAGATAGAGTGAAGCACTGGATCACTTTTAATGAGCCTCATAACTTCGCAATTGATGGCTATGACCTTGGCATCCAAGCACCTGGGAGATGTTCTATTCTGTCACATGTGTTCTGTAGAGAGGGTAAATCATCAACCGAACCATATATTGTAGCTCACAACATACTTTTAGCTCATGCTGGTGCTTTTCATACTTACGAACAACATTTCAAGGTGATCAGCGTGAATAACTTTTCTAGTAATGTTTCTCTGAAAGATACAGTGCGAATTGCATGGCTTTATGTACGAATTGCAGAAAGAACAAGGCGGTCTAATTGGGATTGCGCTTGATTCTAAATGGTATGAACCACTGTCAAGTGCCGATGAAGACATAGAAGCAGCAGCACGGGCAATGGACTTTGAGCTTGGCTGGTGATACATCAACATAAATGAAATTTCTATAATTACACTGAATAGTCACTCTTCATGTATTAATTATGAAGTTTTCCTACTGTGAATAAAGGTTCTTGGATCCCTTGATGTTTGGCCACTATCCTCCTTCAATGCAGAAACTTGCAGGCAACAGGCTGCCTCATTTTTCAACTCAGGCATCAAAGTTAGTATCTGGTTCGCTAGATTTTGTCGGCATAAACCACTACACTACATTATATGCTAGAAACGACAAAACAAGGATCAGGAAACTTGTACTGAATGATGCTTCCACCGATGCTGCTGTCATAACAACTGGTTAGTCTTGATAAATGAATATATTCTAAACGCTCTGGTCCATTTTCAGTATTACTGACTTCTTCATGGTAAAACTATGACAGCTTATAGGCATGGGAAGAAAATAGGAGAAACGGTATACTTTGCACAGCTTCCTTCCGTTGCTTAAGACTTGCTGTACCTATCCTTTCATTTATGCTATTATTAGTCAAATGTCCGATTCAATAAAATTTGTATCAATCAACTTTCAGGCAGCATCAAATTGGCTGCATATAGTTCCATGGGGTATGTTCAAGTTGATGAAACATGTGAAAGAAAAGTATGGAAACCCACCCATGATCATTACCGAAAATGGTAGGTGGCTGGAGATTCTATTGATAGTCCATAAGAATATTTTTTTCTTAAAAGAGTTATAAGAATAGGCGAATAGCTAACAACGAGAGCTGTTTGTGGCAGGTATGGATGATGCCAACTACCCATTTTCTAGATTAGAAAATGTCCTGCAAGATGATAAAAGGATACGATACCACAATGACTACATGTCCAATCTGCTGGATGCTATAAGGTGAAGTTTCCCTTCTGTATCTGGAACATGACGATCAACAGTTCAACACTTTATCTGGAAGCCAAAAACTTACTTTGAATCATAGGGGAGCTACAATCGGCACGTAGATGTAGTCATACAGAACAAGGGAATGACAGCCGTAGGATCACTGCTGTTGTGGTTGCTCCTGAGTGCAAGCTAGCTTATCGCACCAGTGGGCATCCATATGCGCAAACTGGACAGAAGAATACGGGAAATCGTACTCAGCTTCAGACACAATCACACATTCACATAAACGCTCCATCCGCATATGCCTTCTCCCAAAGCTTCACCGGGTCTTGACTCTTGACAGTCAGACTCCAGAATGAACCGGGAGAAGCTAATTATACATCACCACGATTGCATATCTACACTTTGCATGATTAAACAATCCTTGTCTAATTGTCTTAGCAGTTTAAATCATGTTTTTACTGTACATAAGAATTCTGCGATCTGATTTACTGCAGGAAAGAAGGCTGCAACGTCCATGGCTACTTTGTATGGTCCCTGCTCGATAACTGGGAATGGAACTCAGGGTACACGGTGCGGTTTGGTCTTTACTACATTGACTACAACAACAATCTGACAAGGATACCCAAATCATCAGTCCAATGGTTCAGGCAGGTCTTAGCCCAGAAGACGGCTACCATATAGATAGAGCATAATGATTCTGGAATGATCAGGATGTTGACATAATATCTACCCTTTACACATATACATGAGTTAGGAGTAACAGTAAAATGTAAGGCGAGAGTATGGCATATGACTGCCAACCACGCTGTTGAGTGTTGACTGTCATTGTTGTACATTGTTATCACAGAAATCAACAGGAAAACTCTGTTCATGTTGTCACATCTTTCCTCGGTGTTGAAACGATTGTCAGATGCTTGAAGAAGGCAAGAATCTACTGGTTACTTCTACTACCGAACTTTAGATGGCTGCATGATAGTTCAGGTGTAGACACATCTTAAGAGTTAAAATGCACACTTTTTCATTCAGGACAGGAGATTTTTTTAGCCTTGGGTTTCCCCTAGTAGGCTCATCAGGTCAGAATTGTGAAACTTCAATATCGAATGTGGAGGAAGCACTTCGCTGGTGCGTTTCGTGTTTATTCGTCAGAGCACTAAAACACGCTTATTGTTTACATATATATGTGATTTTGCTGAGGATGATTCCGGGATCCTGATTACAAGGAAAGAAATACTATCCATCAAAACTATCGGAATCAATCCAGAGCAAATCACGGCAGAGAACAAAAGGAAATACATTAGATTACATTTGACTGATTACCTTATTATCTAACACTTCCCTTCAGTTTTAGCCTTCGAAGGTTAATACTGCTTCTGAACATCTCTAGTTGTCTGATCAGCAATGCTTTGGTAAATCCATTCGCAACTTGATCTTTGGAAGAAATAAATTCTACTTCAAGTAATTTTCTAGCTACTCTCTCTCACACAATGTGATAGTCAACCTCTATATGTTTAGTGCGAGCATGAAAAACATGATTTGCAGATAAATATTTTACTCCAATATTATCACACCATACCTTTGCAGATCTGGAACACCATACCTTTGCAGATCTGGAAGCTTGTATACCAAGTACTGTTAATAATGTTTGAATCCACATAATTTCTGCAGTCACATTTGCTAGAGTCTTATATTCTGCTTCAATACTTGATCTTGATACTGTTGCTTGTTTCCTGGCACTCCATGACAAGATTTGATACTAAGAACACAACAAAACCACTTGTAGACCTACGATCGTGTAAACATCCAGTCCAATCTGCATCTGAGAATCCACTAACAAGCAAAGAGGGAGACATGCAAATATTAAGCCCCATGTAAACGGTATATTTTATGCATCTCATAATTTTTTCACTGCTGCCTAATGAATTGTAGTTGGAGCATGTAAAAACTGACATACTTTATTTACTGACAAATAAATATCGGGTCTTGTTAAGGTTAAATATTGTAAGGCTCTAACAACACTGTTGTACTGGGTTGCATCTTTTGGACCAAGTAGAGTACCCTCATGTACAGAAGTTTTTCCGAAGTGACTAAAGGTGTGTTAACGGTTTGCATTCTTGCATTCTAACTTTGCACACTAAGTCTGATGCATATTTTTCTTGACTCAATATAATACCATTATTTAGTTTGCTCACCTCAATGCCAAGAAAATAGTCAAGATCTCCCAAATCCTTTAGGGCAAACTCCTTGTTTAACTGTTGCAATAAATTTGTAGTTGCACTAGGCACTGAACTGGCAACAATAATATCATCAACATACACCAGAATAAACATCGTGATATTTTCATTACTAATAAAAAAGAGGGATGTGTGTGCCTTGGATGATTCAAATCCTAGTTCATGCAATTTAGTACTTAACCTTGATTACCATCCTCTTGGTGTTTGTTTAAGACCTGTTGGCGTAAAAGATTACGCTAACAGGTTCTCGAAGATTAAGAACTAACAAACAGAAAGTTTATGTTGAGAACTATTTCGAGCCTCCGAATAGGATAATAGCTCATAGTAGTCCGAAATTGTGTATTGAATAGCTGAGTATTTGATGCCTATTATAGGGTAAGAAGGGGGGGTATTTATAGGCAAAAAGTCTAAGGAAAATACCTATTTACCCCTCAATTACAACCAACATAGTGGAAACTATTCGGTACCCCGAATAGGGTTAAAATAGTAAAATGTATCTAGAGAAGGTAGATAAGGCTGACATCATATCAGTTTTGCTGTTTTCCACTGTAGCTTCGGAGCCTTCGGAGGATGCCTTCGAATCATGAAGCCGAAGCATCCTTTGTCTTAGAAACTTCATCATCTCCGGAGATGAACGCAAGCTTTGATGCTGATAAATTATCTTTGACTGTTGATCTCTAAAGTCTTGAGGATGAAGTATTTTCCCCCAACAGTAGCCCCTCGAATACGCTTCTCCGATTTAACCTGTATGGTAGGAAAGCAGTATATGCAAGAAATATTTTCATATTCAGGGACCTAGAAAAATTTGAAGGTGTTACAGTTATTCGAAGGGTATTTGTGTGACGCCCCGATTTATCGAATCGGAACATTATTGAATTTCCAAAGAAAAACAATAATACAAGAGGTTCATCATGCGACAACATACATACGACAAGTATCCGTGGTACGCAGACCACAATTATTACATAAGGGTAAAAATAAAATAAACAATTAAAAGCATGACGAACGCCCTCTTCAGGATCTTCTTCTTGACTAGGTCGCTACTCCAGACCATCCTCGTAGTAGGCATCCTCTGAATTGTGTGTCCAACGAGTATGAGTACAAAGAGTACTCAACAGGCCACCGCAAATGCAAGTAATAATGCAAGATAATAACAAAGAAAGGATAATGGCTAAAAGTGCGGAAAAGTACATTTTTCAGTTTTTGCATTTGGTGTAGTCAAATTTAATTATGCGGAATAGTAAACATGAGCATCATAATACCATCTAACTCGAGGAGTACGTTTTTCCTCCTCGCACAACAGTCCTTACATGTCAAACCATCATGCACATTCATTCCAAAAGTAAACTAAATGCGGGATGTCACGCATCCCGCCCTTGACCGTGGGCTCGGTTTTTCGAAAAGATTTATGACTCTGATCAGAGGTGTACTACTGTACCCACAAGGCACGCACTCATCCCATACGCCAAAGCGTAACGAGATGACCCATACCATGGGAACTCGTGCCAAAACTTCAGGATGAAATGCTCCAAGCGATAACTGCCCGCTCTAGGTTTCGCCGGCGCGCCGGGCCGCATCCCGGCTAACGTTGCACCCCCTTTTGCGCCACGTCGGTACAAGCCACCCGCAGGTGCTGCTTGACCCATCTCCAAGTGGTGGCCTCGGTTTGGAACATTCCGTACCTTAGTTAGGACTTACCCATTAGACTTGTGGTTAGTACGAAAGTGTATTGCAATGGATCCCTCAGACCGGTCCTTATAGTGCCCCGGGTGCTACCGACCAATGCCCTACCTTGCACCCGGAACCCACCATGCATACACTCTAAACCAAAACTCTATCACCAACAGAATTCCAAAGATAAGGATAACGGGGATCATATAGTAGAACCAAGTTGCTACGACTCATTATTAATCCTATAGCAATCGTGTTGATACATTGGAAACTAGCTAATAATACTACTCATATGGTGACAAGGAGTTTACGCTAGATAGCATGGCTTGGGTTGCACATCAAGGTCAGGAATCCTAAATAAATATATTGTAAGGGTTTCATTTGACTAATGCATGTATATCCTATGTGTTTTAGCGATAGTTAAATAAAACATGGGTTCAATATGCTCAAAAGATTGGTTTGGTGACTTGCCTTGTTCAGCGAAAGGGGAGGGAGGGACTTCGGGAAAATATTCCGGCTCCTCGGTAGTGTCGTAGTCTTCTCAATATAAATAAAATAAATATAACATTCAATTAAACAATCCAAAATCAAACAACAAGCATGTATGTTTTGATTGGGTTTATTTAAAGAAAATAAAGTTGTTAAGTTTCTGAAATTCATTTTATGAATATTTTAAAATGAACTATAATGAAATGTTGTCCTTTATAAAAGAGATAATAATGTGAACAAATTTCATTTTAAGTTTTCTAACTAATTTAAAATAAGAGGTTCAGAGTAAACTTAGTGGTTTCATTACATTAACAAGAAAAGAATAAAAGATAAATTTTGCTAAAATTGAAATGAATCATTTTGTAATTTACCCTAAAGAGCATTTGAATACTTTATCAAATAAGCATGAAATATTCAAAGTAAACATACTGTTTTTATTGCATTAACATGTAGAGAATAAAGTTACTAATTTTCTGAAATTGAAATGATAATTTTTGGAGTTAAAATGTGCCAGATATGAATTTTACAAGTTTAAAAAAGTTTCTGGAATTTAATTTAAATCAAAAACAGCCTTGGGTCCACGGTGAACCGGGCTCACAGTGAACCCGCGCACTGTGCGCGTGCGCCGGATCGAGATCTGCCGTTAGATCACGATCGGGCGGCCACGGGCGAGGCGGTGGCGCTAAGTTATCGCAGACGACCAGGATTAAAACGTTGAAACGGTACGCGATGGACGATCCAGATTAAACGCGGGTTTTAAATACTAACGAACGCACGAGATTAAAACGTACCCCTTTGCTATGATCCGACGGACCAGATTAAACCGAACACGCGGTATAGTTTGAGTCGTCCGATCGTGATCACACGGTCATGATTGAATCCGACGCGGCACGGGTACTCGACCCGTGCCGATCGTCTTCTCCGGTGACGACGAGTGAGCCAGGGGCCACGACGAGCGACGGCGAGGTGTCCTAGGGGCTAAAACAGAAAGAGGACACTACGGGGATCACGAGGGTACCTTAGGTGAGGCGAGAGGTCGTCGAAGCGTGGTCGGCGATGAGGGTAGACGGCGGAGGGGTTCGGGTTCCTCATCGGCGATGGCGTTCCGGTGGGGTTCGTCATCGGCGGAGGGGTGGCCGAGGTCGGTGAGGTTCTGGCGGTCACGGAGGTGCGGTCACCTAGGGCGGAGGAGTACTCCGGCGATGGAGAGCGGCAGTGAGGTGCTAAAAACCGAAGTGAGGCGCTCTGGTTCATTCTCAACGTGATCGGGCATGCGGGCTGGATGAGGGAGGGGCTGGGGGTTTAAATAGAGGCGTCGGCAGGGGCAGAGGGGGCGCAATCTGATGGGGGATTTGTCCCGATCTTCCGCTAGGTAAAGGATAACTTGGGTTGGTGGAGAATCTCGACGTTGGCGATCCAAGGCTCCGGTCCGGCGGATCAAAACCTTGCAATCGTTACACCACTGTCTCCGTTGGTTATCAACCACGCAGAACGCGATTGACCTCGCTACGAAGGCTAATTCCCGCAAGCGAACCCAAGAACACAAACAAGAACAGGAAGGATACAAGTCGAATGCCAAATCACAGACAAACGATGATAAGGTGAGGTTTCACAAACGCCAATGCAACAGCCAATCGGTCCGGTGCAAGAGGCGGGATCTAAACACACAAGTGTAGATGCAAACAAAGCAAAACCTAACCCTAAAGGCGGCTGAAGTGAATATATAGGGCGTGGGCAGCCTGTGGAAGGCGAACAGACTCATACTATGGGCTAGAAGGCGAACAGACTTTGGACTATGGGCCAACACGGCCCAGTTCTGTCATGCAGGACTGTTTTAAATACACAGGTCGACTCGAGACTCCAAATGAGATGAAACCAACGGCAAAAGATCCGTCTTCTCCTTATATTTCCAAAAAGTCCAAGAACGCGCCAATCGGACTTCGTATGAGGAAGTTACGCCCATTTTGGTGCAGGGTGGTTGATGTAGTCCGAACCAGCGAATTCTTGACTTCAAATCATCCGTGCGACTCCGTCTTCAACTCCAACTCTTCTATTCCATCTCCCATATTCCTAAGCAACAAAATATCACTAGTATTCAGTAGCATCCCGTCCAAACAAATATTAACATAGTTGCTAAGGAAAGAATTAACCTCATGGTTCAAGCGACGGGCACGGGCGCGTGTGATTGGTCCTTGTAATTGAATTGTAGGTGGAGGCTCCATGTGTGTATCATGTGAAGTGATGTCCTCATCACAATCGGGGGAGGCCGAGAGTAAAACCTCTCTTCAATGCCGGCGAGCTACTTCCTTGCATGTGTGCGCTCGATACGGGACGATGACACGTGGAATAAAGGGGGAAATAGTCAGCGGAGCGTGGGGGACCGAGTAATGGCGCCAATTTAATGGGAGAGGGGCCAGCGAGGCGGATCCGAGGGGGATTAGGGTTCTAGCCGGTGAGGGGGGGATTTGGGAGCGCATCCTGCGGGGAAGATGGATCCGACAGGTGGGGGCCACTGGGTAGCGGGCACGAGCGAACGGGTGTGGCGACTGACGGGTGGGGTCGGGCTCGGCCGCGAGAGGTTGGGTTGGCGCCGATAGGTGGGGCCGGGTTGTCGGGTGCGCGCGAAGAGAGAGGGGGGGTCACTGATGGGTGGGGTCCGTTTGTCAGCCGGGGGCGCGGGGAGGAGTGGGCTGGGCCAGCCGGGGGGAGAGAGAAGAGGGGGAAGGGGCCCATTACTGTTTCAATTCTTTTCCGAATAAAAATAATTACATAAATTGGTTTAAAATATTTGGGCTACTTCCAAGGGTGATAAAAATTTGTAAAAATTCTCAAAAATATATTTTGGTCTTGGGAACTCATAAAAATTTTCTAGCCTCTGATTTGGTCACTTCAACTAGGTTCTAGTTCAAAAAGGCTAAGAACGGCATTAAAGGTATTTCCAAAATAAATAATCTCAGAAAAATATATTAAATGATATTTTTATTTCTTTGAAAATTTGGGGTGTTACAAACCTATCCCCCTTACAAAGAATCTCGTCCTCGAGATTAGAACGCTACTCGAATAACTCGGGGTATTGGGCTTTCAACTCGTCTTCTTTTCCCATGTGGCTTCTTCAACAAGGTGATTGTCCCACTGAACCTTGCAGAAGCGAACCACACGGCTCCTGGTTACTCTTTCCTTAGTCTCTAGGATCTGGTCTATCAAGACAGGTCTAGACTCTAGAGCGGTGAGGTACACTCGGTTGGCGATCCCTAAATTCAGCCTTTCCATTTCCTTATATAGCAAAGGGGCCTGGTCATGTATCATGATGGCATTGCAGTACCCTTTTCGACTAAGGGCGTCTGCCAACACATTGGCCTTGCCTGGATGATAATGGATGCCCAAGTCGTAATCTTTGATCAGTTCCAACCATATCCTTTGCCTGAGGTTCAGGTCCGGTTGGGTGAATATATACTTGAGGCTCTTGTGGTCGGTGAAGACCTCACACCGATTTCCCACAAGGTAATGTCTCCATATCTTCAAGGCATGAACCACGGCTGTTAACTCCAGGTCATGGGTCGGGTAGTTCAGCTCATGTGGTCTCAGCTGTCGGGAGGCATAAGATATCACCTTCCTATCTTGCATTAAGACACATCCTAATCCTTGGCGAGAGGCATCACAATAGACGTGGAAGTCTTTCCGGATGTCTGGCAGAGTCAGAATTGGAGCTATCACGAGCTTCTTCTTAAGAGTTTGGAAGCATTCTTCTCAATTTGGGCCCATTCAAACTTTACTTCCTTCTGCAACAGCCTGGTCATAGGTTTGGTTATCTTTGAGAAGTTCTCGATGAACCGGCGGTAGTATCCGGCCAATCCGAGAAAACTCCAGATCTCGGTCATGTTCGTGGGTTGTAGCCAGTTGGTCACTGCTTCCACGGTGGATGGGTCCACAGCTATTCCTCCGGCAGATATGACATGACCGAGGAACTTCACCTCTGACGACCAAAACTCGCACTTGTTGTATTTGGCATACAATTGTTGTTCCCTTAGCTTTCCGAGGGTTAGACGGAGGTGGGTTTCATGTTCCTCCTTGGTTTTGGAGTAGACGAGGATATCATCGATGAATACCACGATGAATTTATCCAAGAACCAAGGAGGTGATAAATTTATCAGGAGGAATACCACGAGGATATCATCGATGAATACCACGACGAATGCCCACTATACGAATGTTCTTCTCTAATCCTCAATTGGTGATAACCTGATCTGAGGTCGATCTTGGAAAACACCAAGGATCCTTTCAGTTGATCGAACAGGTCGTCGATCTGAGGCAATGGGTACTTGTTCTTGATGGTTACATCGTTCAGGGCTCTATAGTCCACACACATCCTTTTAGTTTTGTCCTTCTTCATGGCGAAGATGACCGGTGCACCCCAGGGTGAGGTACTCGGTCAGATATACCCTTTCTGTTTCAGGTCTTCAATGTTGCTCTTGACTTCAGCTAGTTCATTGGTGGCCATCCGGTATGGGTGCTTGGAGATTGGAGTGGTCCTGGGGACAAGCTCGATTCTGAATTCAATGTCCCGCTTGGGAGGTATTCCTGGTAGGTCCTCTGGGAAGACATCCATGAATTCCCTGACTATGGGTACTTCTTCAAGGGCTAGCGAGTGAAGAGATGACTCAAGAGGTTTGCGGCTGGCCATCCGAAAGGTGACGGCTTCGCCTTCGGGGTTGGTCACCGTTACGGACTTGTTGGCGCAATCGATCACTTCCTTGTGTTTCATCAGCCAATCCATCCCTAGGATGAGGTCGAGTCCAGTACACTTAATGAGGATTGGCTCAGCCCAGAACAATACCCCTTGAACCTCTATCTTTACCTTAGGACTGTATAAGTGGGCTAAGGTTTTATTGCCTAGAGTGGCAATCATCATGGGGACTGGTAGAGGGAGCACTTCCAAGTTGTTGGTTTTCACAAAATCTTCCGAGATGAAAGAGTGTGTTGCCCCAGATTCAAATAGTATTTTAGCCGGTAAAGAATTTGCGGTAAACGTACCGAGCATGACTTCGGGAGCTTCCTGAGCTTCCTCCGCGCTGATGTGGTTGATGCGAGCACGAACCGCCAGGTTGGGTGCCGTGCCTTGGGGTTGCTTGGGGTGAGGACACTGGTGCGAGTAGTGCCCTTCCTTCCGGTAGTTGAAGCAGACGACCGGATTCCCTTGGCGATCCCTCAAGATCGGGGCCTTGGCGGCGGGCGTCGGCTGAGCGGCCGGAGCTGGTGGAGCGGGGTGGGGATGCCCAGCGTTGGATCCACCGGCAGCGTGAGCTAGCCTATAGACGGGCCGAGGATTGTAGGCGGGCGCTGGTGGCGGAGGGACGAAGCGGGGCCTCTGAGAATTCGCCTGTTGATGCTTGAAGGCGATCATCTTCCTCTTCTTGAGGTCCAACTTGTTCTGCTCATTCTCTTGGATGAGCGCCTTGTTCACCAGCTGTTGGAAGTCGGCGTAATCGGTGGCGACAAGCTGGATGGACAGCTCATACTTGAGTCCCCGGAGGAACTTGGCCTGGTGGAGGGCGTCGGTTCGCACCTCCTCTGGTGCGTAGCGTGCCACACGGTTGAACTCATGGAGGTACTCCGTGACAGTCTGGCTGCCCTATTGCAGGTAGCGGAACTACTGCTGCTTGACCGCGATGACTCTAGTGGGGACGTGGGTGGCGCGAAAGGCGATGGTGAACTCCGCCCAAGTCAACATGTGGTCCTCTGGTTGGGACTCATGGTAGTTGTCTCACCATTCGGCGGCGGGACCCTGGAGCTGATGAGTGGCGAACGCCACTCTCTCCCGGTCAGTGCAGGGGAGGAGGTCCAACTTCTTCCCTATGGTGCGGAGCCAATCTCCGGCCTCCATGGGGTTGGTGGTACTGGAGAAGATCGGGGGACGCACGTGCAAGAACTCCGAGAGTTGGGGCGCGGGTGCGGGTGCTGGTGCACGAGGGGCGGGCTCCACATTCTGTAGGTGGTCCAACTGTGCCTGTTGGTGCTTCATCTGGGTGAGGAGGGCGGTAATCAACTGGTTTTGATTCGCCATCATTTCCGCCAAGGTGGAGTGGTTGGCGGATGGCGGCCCAGTCTGACGTTGGCCCGTTGCGCCCCAGTTGGGCACAACGCTTCCGGGCAAACCATTGCTTGCCCCTTCTCCGTTGTTGGACCCGGTGTTCTGGTTGTCGGCCATCTTCTGAACATAAGAGTTTTAGCCATAAGATAAAAAGGTGGTGAAACAAACTTTTAACCAAAATGGCCCATCGAGGCTCATATATATATCTCAAAGTGGTATAAAATGTTCATTACATCCATGCTCTTATTTTATCCTACCTACAACACAAGTTGTTGTAGGTAGCACCACATACACAAAATTATTATAATCAAACAACAATAACTATCATCTACTCGCCACCGGAGGCGGTCTCCGTGCTCTCGGAACCACGAGGGTTCTGAGGGACGGTGGGCTCGAGAAAGTTCTCGATGATGGGGTCGGAGACGAGGGCAGGGCGCGGTGCAGGAGCGCTGGAGCTGTACGATCCGGCAGTCGAGGGGTGTGGCGGGATCCTCTTGGGGCAAGGGGTGGGCTCGCGGATGGGCTTCTTCCTCCTCGGAACGAGGGGGACCATCTCTGCTATGTCCTTCTTGTAACACCCCAAAAATTAAAAGGAATAAAATAAAAAGAAAATATTATTGAAATCATTTCTGAATTTATTAATAAAGAAAAATCACAAAAGAACCCAAATAAAGCCAAACAGAGGGAAATATTCAAAATCTGGACTTGAAAATTTTATGAGATGAACTAGAGGCCAAGTTATAATTTTAGGAATTTTTACAAATTTTTATCAACAGTGATTCAACCCTTAATCAAATAAATGAATTACTGGAATTATTTTAAATCAGAAAAGAATTGAAAAAGCTTAACGGGCCTCAACCCAGAAACCTTCCCCGACGGCCTTTTTGGCCCAGCCCATCGCCACCCTCTCGCTGACAGGAGGGGCCCGCCTGTCGGCGCCGCCCTCCTCTCTCTCCTCCCGCCCGCGCCCCGCCTGGACCCACTCGTCAGCCCCTTTGCGCCCACTGTCCGCCCGGCCCCGCCTGCCAGGCCTTTCCTTTCCTGATTCGCCCGCTGACAGGTGGGGGCCACCTGTCAGGATCGTCTTCCTCGTTGGAAGGGGATCCCCTTTCTTCCCCGCCGGCGATCTCCTTCCTTTTTCGCCGCCGGCCGCCCGCATTCGTCTGGATTCGCCTCGGATCACCTTCCCCAATCGCCGGTGATCTCCTTCCATGTAAACCCGACGCGTTTTACCGTGTATGGAAGCTCGGCCGAGAGTTAGGAAACCCTCGCCGGAGTTCTTGGAAACCCTCGGTTCCCTTCCCTCCTTACGCCGGCGAGCCCCTATAAATAATCCCCTTCGGCCACCGCCCTCAGCCACACCGCCTAAACCCGAGCTAAAGCACTCCCACGCGCTCCCTCTCGATTTTAGGCTCCTCCCCTCTGCTCCACCTCCGGCGAGCCCTCGACGTCGACTCCGGCCTCCCCTGCCCTATCCACCGCCACCGTCGAGTCCGTCGTCGACCGCCCTACCTCGGCATCCACTCCGTTGGTCGAGGACGCCGCCGGATCGCCGTCACCGACGAGCACCCGAGGGCCCTGCTTCGTCTACTCTCGCCGCCGACCACCGTCCGTCGCCCTCCGTCGCCACCCGAGGTACCATAGTGATCCCCATCACCTCCGCAGTCCATTTTTGGCCTTAGCTAGGCACGTAGGCGCTCGCCGTCGCCACTGCCACCGCGCCCGAACCCGCCGTCGCCGGAGACGAAGGGGGGTACGTGCCCCCTTACGCCGTGCCGTGCCGGATCGCGTCGCAGCCGTCCGATTGAGATCGGAGGGCTACGATTAAATCCCTCCGGGATTTAATCTAGGCCCTCGGATCTGGTCAAAGGGGTATCGAGGCCTCTCGGCCGTCGATCGCAACTTAAAGCGCTGGAGCGATCTGGTGCGTCCACGCGTACCCCTTCGCTACGATATAATCTCAGCCGTCCATTTCCACTTACGTCTCCCGCCTCGCGTCCGACCGCCAGATCCAGATCCGACGGCTCTGGATCGGCCGGTCCACGCGCATAGTCACGGGTTCACGGTGAACCTGGTTCACCGTGGACCAGAGACTGAATTTAGTTTAAATAAAATTCCAGAAAAATTGTTTAAACTTCAAAAATTCATATCTTGCTCATTTTAACTCCAAATTTCACCATTCAAATTTTGTTAGAACCAGAATATTATTCTCTACACATTAATACAATAAAAACAGTATGTTTCTGTTACTAATAAATAAATGAATAAAAATCCCTTAGGGTTGAAATTAAAAATACAGAAAATAAAATAGGGAAAATTCTAAAAAAAATTAAACTTTACTGTTTTGAACAAAACCTTGAAATATTAAAAATATTACTTCACATAATCAAACCTACAAATGTGTATGTTTAATATTTGGTGAATTTTATCTGTTTATTGAATGTATTGTTTATTTTCCGTATCGAGAAGACTACGAGTTCGTCGAGGAGCAGGAGTTCTACCCCGAGGTTCCTCCATCCCCATTTGCTGAGCAAGGCAAGTCATCGACCGTCTCTGTGGAAACAGTTGATCATAATTGAGCCCATGTTTTAATAACATATCGCTATAACCCATAGGTTAATATTGCATTAGTCAAATATTCAAGCCTTACACTTATATTTATTAGATCCCTGTCCTTGTGTGCAAACCCAAGCCATGCTTATTGAGCCTTAACTCCTTGTCACTCTACTATAAAACTATTAGCTAGTGCCCAATGTACCGGCACAACTGCTATAGGTTAAAAAGAACGAGTCGTAGATAGCTGGATTCTGTATATGAATTTCCCTGTTATTCTCGTCTCTGGACTCTGTTGGAGTCGGCTAGGTTATAAGTATGGTGGGTTCCGGGTGCAAGCTCGGGCACTGGTTTGTCGCACCCGGGGCACTATAAGGACCGGTCTGCGGGATCTGTTGCAAAGCACTTCCGTACCAACCACAAGTCTAATGGGTAAGTCCTAACTGGAAGTATGGAATACTCCGGCTTGATGCACCATAGAGGAGGGGGCAAGGGGCTAGCCTGCGGGCGACTTGTACCGACGAGGCTCAAGGGGGGGTATGGTGGGGCTCCGATGCGTCGGGACACCATATGAAACCCATAAGAGGGTGCTATTGAGTCGGGGAGGACTATATGGAAGGTTTTGGCACGAGTTCCCGTGTGATGGGTCATCTCGTTACACTTCGGTGTAGGTGATGAGTGCGTGCCTTGTGGGTACAGTGGTACATCTCTGATCAGAGTAATTTAATCTTTTCGAAAAGCCGAGCCCACGGTCAAGGGCGGGTTGTGTGACTACTCGCAGTTAGTTTACAATTGTTTGAATGTTCAAGTTATTCATGGCACGTAAGGACTGTTGAGCGAGGTGGGGCTGACTGTACCCCTCGAGTTAGAAGATGATGATACACATGCACATGTTTACTTTTCCGTACTAATAAACTGCTCACATTTAAGGCTTTACACATATGCTGCTTCCGCTAAATTAGCCAATATCTCCCTTGTTATTACCTTGCATTATATTTGCATTCGGTGGCTTGCTGAGTACATCTGTACTCACCCCGTTGACTTACAACATCAGAGCCAGTCTACTACGAGGAGGATGAAGGTCTGGAGTAGCGACCCAGTCAAGGCGAGACTGGAAGGAGGCGTTCATCTAGGACCCTTGTTTTATTAGTTTCTCTTCATCTTTAAACACTTTTGTATTAATGCGGTCTACGAACCGTGAATGATTGCTCGTATTGTACGTGGTCGTGTGATGAACGTCTGTTTTATTGATTTTCTATGGAATTTCAATAAAGTCCTGATTTATTAAATCGGGGCGCGACAAGATGGTATCAGAGCCGACTGACTGTAGGAAGCCAAACAGACCTGACCTTAGGACTTATATATATATTCACTATATTTTACAAAAGATTACTTATCCTCTCATCTTCTAAGAATTTCACAAAATTTTCTCTCTTTTGTAGATGCCGGTTCACACCATGAGCGGGACTCTTCGTGACGAGGCCGGATTCATCCGCGAGCTTCGCGTGCTCGTCGACTTTTTGGGATTTTCCCATGAGCCTGCGTTCCACGGGATTTTTCCCGATGCGAATGAGAGCTACTGCGAGGTCACGGTTGTGATCCGCCCCTCTTCCACGCAGCCCCCCTTCTACACCCATGGAGTGGGAGGACCTTCATTCGTGGTGGCCAGCCAGCGTGCCGCTCTCCAGTCCCTCGCCGAGCTTCGCCTGGTCTACGACTGCCACCTCCGCGACACCGTCTACCGCTTCATGCCCATGCGCACACCCGGGAGTCACCGCAGCATCTACATCAGCCCCCTCACCCAGAGCAGCTCCGCCATCACCCGCACGATGAGACTTTTGGAGGCCATGGATAACCTCCACACAGAGGCAGTCCTCGACGCAGACAGCCAGCACGACACCATCGACTTCTACCGCCACACTTCGGAGAACCTGACCAGGGAGAACGCCGAGCTCCGTCGACAGCTAGAGCAGAACCCGCTGTTGACCCTTGAGGTAGAGGAGTTGAGACGGCAGAACGAGCTTCTGCGCCAGGGCGCCATGGTCCATACCCAGCTTCGTCAGCAGCTCAGAGAGTTAAAGAAGGACATCGAGGAGATCGCACCTCTTCCGCCTCGCCGGAAGAAACCCATCCAGACTCCCACAGTGAGGCCCAAGAGGATCTCCCGCAGTGCACCACCCGCCGGACCGTCCAGTTCCTCGACCCCACCCGTCTCCCACGAGCCCGAGATCGAGCCGTCCCCCGAGCTGCCCTAGACGTAGTATTTACGGTTGATTGTTATTTTCATTTTTGCTTGTATTAGCATTCATGTCACAATATAAGGCATGAATGAGGAAATAAATAAATGTAACCGCAAGAACGGTACCCTTTTGAAATAAATAAGTTCACCCAAATAAATATGTGTACATTGGAAATTCCAGGATGACCAACACCCAGGGATCAGACGCTCCTCAGAACGGAGGGGAGAGTGGCAACCTGCCACAATGGGGAGCCACCGGGCAGAGGCAGGCCCCGGTCGCCAACCACCCCACCTTGGCTGAAATGATGGCCACGCAAAACCAGTTGGTCTCAGCCCTTCTGCACCAGATGCAGCAGCAGCAGCAACAAATGCAAGAGCAGCAGGCTCACTTCTTCCGCCTCCACCAACAGCCCGAGCTGCCCCGACCCGCCACACCAGCTCCCGCTCCCGCAACTCAGCTCTCGGAGTTCCTCCGAGTCCGCCCACCGACCTTCTCGAGCACCACCAACCCCATGGAGGCTGGGGATTGGTTGCGAGCAATCGAGAAGAAACTCGATCTCCTGACCTGCACTGAGCAGGAGAGGGTGGCCTTCGCCACCCACCAGCTACATGGTCCCGCCGCTGAGTGGTGGGACAACCACCGCGAGACTCTACCCGAGGGCCACGCCCACACTTGGGCAGAGTTCTCGGCTGCCTTCCGTGCCGCTCACATCCCCGACGGCATCGTTGCTCAGAAGCAACAGGAGTTTAGGGACCTGCAGCAGGGGAGCAGGTCCGTAACGGAGTATCTGCACGAGTTAACAGGTTGGCCAGGTACGCACCTGAAGAGGTCCGTACGGATGCGGCCAGGCAGGCTAAGTTCCTCCGGGACTGAAGGATGAGCTGTCTCTACAGCTTATCTCCGGAGATTTCGCCAACTTCCAGAAGTTGGTGAACAAGGCTATCATGCAGGAGACCCAGCAAAATAAGGTCGATTTGAAGAAGAAGCGCATGATTGCCTTCAGACAGAATCAGGGCATGGCCCAAAGACCCCGCTTTGCTCCACCTCCACCAGCACCACAGTACCACCCCCGACCAGTATATCGCCCGGCGCCGCAGCTGCCAACGCCGGAGCCAGTCAACCTCGCACCGCTCCAGTCGCACCGACCGCTCCAGTCGCCCCGGCCAAGAAGCCGGAGGTCTTGAGAGACAGGCATGGCAAGCCTGTGGTGTGCTTCAACTGCCGCCAAGAGGGACACTACTCCCACCAGTGTCCCCATCCCAAGAGAGCTCAAGGAGTCACCTCCAACCCCCGCCGTCCGCGCCAAAGTGAACCACGTCTCCGCCGAAGAAGCCCAGGCTGCACCAGAGATTGTCATGGGTAAGTTTATGGTTCATTCATCGCATGCAGTGGTATTATTTGACACCGGAGCTACCCACTCCTTTATATCAACTGCTTTTGTGGGAAAATAATGCACTGGACATAAGTGAACTACCCAGGCCAGTACTAATAGCTACCCCAGGAAAGCAAACCCTCGCTTGTTCCTTTAGTCCAAGGATATGGGTAGATATCCAAGGCACAATATTTTGGGCCGACCCCATTCTAATAGAATGTCAAGGTTTGGACCTCATTCTAGGGATGGATTGGCTAAATAAACACCAAGGTGTGATTAGAATGTGCCCAGAGAAAAGTAACGGTGACTAATGAAGAAGGGATTATGGTCACATTCCAGATGCCCAGCATGAAGGCCGGAAAAACAAGACTACATCAGATTTCCTTGGAGGAGATACCAGTAGTCAGTGAGTACCCAGATGTATTCCCAGAGGATCTACCAGGGATGCCACCTAAGAGGGATATCGAATTCAGGATTGACTTGGTGCCCGGAACAACTCCTATTTATAAGCGACCATACCGGATGGCCGCCAATGAGTTAGCTGAGATGAAGCAACAGTTGGAGGATCTTGAAAGGAAAGGTTATATCAGACCAAGCACATCACCGTGGGGTGCTCCCGTCATCTTCGTCGAGAAGAAAGAAGACAAGGCCAAGCGTATGTGCGTGGATTACCGCGCTTTGAATGAAGTAACCATCAAGAATAAGTACCCGTTGCCTCGGATCGATGACCTCTTCGACCAGCTCAAAGGAGCCACGGTATTCTCGAAGATCGACCTCCGGTCTGGTTACCATCAGTTGAGGATTCGAGAAGAAGATCTACCCAAGACGGCCTTCACTACCCGTTAGGTTTATATGAGTGTACAGTTATGTCCTTTGGATTAACCAACGCCCCTGCATTCTTCATGAATATGATGAATAAGGTATTCATGGAATATCTGGACAAGTTCATCGTAGTCTTCATAGACGACATCCTTATTTATTCCAAGGAACAGAAGGAGCACGAGACTCACCTTCGGTTAACCCTAGGAAAGTTAAGGGAACACCAATTATATGCCAAGTACAGCAAATGCAAGTTTTGGACGGCAGAAGTAAAGTTCCTTGGACACATCATCTCTGCGCAAGGAATCGCAGTAGACCCTGCCACCGTAGAAGCAGTTACGGATTGGTTGCCACCCACGAACGTATCTGAGATACGAAGTTTTCTGGGATTGGCCGGATATTATCGAAGGTTCATTGAGAATTTTTCGAAGATAGCCAAGCCAATGACCAGATTGTTGCAGAAAGGAGAAAAGTTCGAATGGACCTCCTGAATGCGAGGAAAGTTCCGCACCCTCAAGACTCGTTTGGTATCTGCACCTATACTGACCCTACCGGATATCCGCAAAGACTTCCATGTCTATTGCGACGCATCTCGCCAAGGATGGGATGCGTTCTTATGCAAGATGGAAAAGTCATCTCTTATGCCTCCAGACAATTGAGACCCCATGAGTTGAATTATCCGACCCATGATTTGGAATTAGCCGCCGTAGTGCACGCCCTTAAGATTTGGAGGCACTATCTAGTTGGAAATCGCTGTGAGATCTTTACGGATCACAAGAGCTTGAAGTATATCTTCACACAGCCAGATCTGAACTTGAGGCAAAGACGATGGCTGGAATTGATTAAGGACTACGACCTAGGCATTCACTACCACCCAGGAAAAGCCAATGTGGTAGCTGATGCCTTAAGTCGCAAAGGATATTGCACAGCCATGATGATTCAAGAACACGCACCCTTGTTATGTAAGGAGATGGAAAACTTAATCTTGGATTGACCACCAGAGCATATCTAGCCACCTTGGAGACCCAACCGGTATTGTTTGAGCAGATTCGTGAAGCTCAGTCAGAGGACCCGGATATAGCTGCCATTAAGAAGAATATGAGACAAGGAAAGGCCCCGGATTTTCAGAAGACGAGAATGGACCATATGGTTTGGAACCCGGATATGTGTGCCGGATAAACCTGAAATAAAGACTCTTATCCTAAGAGAAGCCCACGAGACGTTGTACTCCATTCATCCGGCCAGTACCAAGATGTACCAAGATCTGAAGGAACGATATTGGTGGGTTAGCATGAAAAGAGAGATGCCCAGTTCGTCGCCGAATGTGACACCTGCAGAAGAGTAAAAGCCGAGCATCAGAGGCCTGCAGGATTGTTACAACCACTTAAAGTGCCGGAATGGAAGTGGGAAGAGATCGGTATGGATTTCATCACCGGACTCCCAAAGACCCAACTCGGGTATGATTCTATATGGGTGATCATTGATCGGCTTACAAAAGTAGCTCATTTCATAGCCGTCAAGACGACCTTTAGTGGCCCTAAGCTAGCAGAGCTATATATGGCCAGGATAGTATGTCTTCATGGAGTGCCCAAGAAGATAGTGTCTGACCGAGGAAGTCAGTTCACCTCTCGCTTTTGGAAGAACCTCCAAGAAGAGATGGGCACGAGATTAAATTTCAGGTACCGCCTACCATCCTCAGACAGATGGACAAACAGAAAGGGTAAACAGATACTAGAGGATATGCTTCGAGCCTGGTGTTTTGGATTTTGGAGCCACTTGGGACAAGAGCTTGCCATATGCAGAATTTCATACAACAATAGCTACCAAGCCAGTCTTCAGATGTCTCCTTTGAGCCCTA